>CM068483.1:19215000-20415000 GCA_034769265.1 Remorina albescens | reverse complement strand
CCACAGAACAGATGTTGGTGAAGTGAAGGTTCAAGTCGTGTACACAAAAATGTATCATTTAACAACATACACAAGAGTTATCCAAACCATCTGCCCTTCATTGTGCTAACAATACACTTTCCTGCTAGACACATAGATGTCAGTGCCTCATTTTTCACAGCTAAAAAGCACAAGTTTTATCAGGAGAACATTCTGGACTGTTCCTCCCTGAGAGCAGGGGGAGTGTATTTTCCTCCCAGAAATCTGATAAAATGTAAACAAACAGCAGCTCCTTTATGGTTCATGGAAAAAAAAGCTCTGAAGTCTATTTCCTGGTGCCTTAATTGTCATTTTAAAGGAACTATGATTAATTTTGTAGTGATAGGGAACTCTTGTGGTTTCAGCAGAAGAGACCTTCAGGTTTTTATACTTTACCTTCTTGTTGTTCTCTGCTGTGGGACTGAGGATGGTCAGCTCAGGGCGGCTGGGTTTAGGTTTGGGCGACTCGCAGGAGTTGAAGAAAGACTGGATGAAAGGCTCCAGGTTCTGTCCTTTCTGGAAAACAGCGTTCAACATCATCTTCATCACCATGTTGTACTGGCTCTAGCTTGAATAGCTGGTGTGTGCCGGCATACTGAAGTCTGACAGTCACACACATGTCAATGAAGGAAATACTGATGGAGATATTTGGAACACGTGGTGCAGGAAGTCTATTAACTCAGCTAATGGCACGAACATACCTAATTATCAATCATCTCCACTGGAGCTTTTCAGCTAATCGGAGACTCACCTCCTTTATCAACTTCCCTGGAACAGACTTGAAAATCTTCCCTGTAAAACAGAGCGTTTAATGAACAGACAGCCAAATCTTTAGAAGGGAGACATCAAACTATTTGAGAGAACTTGTGGCCCCCTTCCTCCTCCTCCTTCCTCCTCCTCCTCCTCCTCGAGCTGCTCTGTGGCCTCTTGAGTTTAAATAAATAATGCTTCACCAAAGGAGGGAATGTGCATTGGTTCCTACCCAGGTTGACATCAGGCAGCATTTTGTCCAGGAACTGAGACTCAATGCTATGAGGAGACAGGAAGTCTGCCAGCAGCTGACTGTTACGGAGCTCTGGATGCTGCAGGAGCCTCTGAACATAAACACAAACACAAACATTTTTGCTTTACACATAAAAAAAATATAATAATGTTATACTGCTCACATGTCTGCAGAGGGAGAAAACTATAAGAATTAGATGTTCCTGTTAGCATCCAAGTGGAATACCTGCAAATATTCCTCAAACTCTTCCCTTTTCGACGTGAGGAACTCATAATTCTTTGGTCCGATGAGTCTTTTGGATGGAAGCTGTGCATCTGCAAATGTGCCTGAAAAAGAAAACATTCCCCCGTAGCTTTAGTGAAGAGATGAACCCCGAACGAAGGAAAATGAACTAACGGAGGAAACCGTACCGTGGAATTCAGTGAGTTTGGATTCTAGTACGTAGAACTCCATGTATCTTCTGTAGACCAACCATTTCTCAGTTTCAAGACCAACTGCAAAAAAAAAAAAAAAAAAAAAAAAAAAGAAAGTCAGAAAACTGTCTCCCTGCTCGGTGTTTAGTGGCATAAAAGCAGCTCGGCGCTGTTGACCACACAGTTGATCCCTCGACCTTCTTTTCTGTCATCGCGCTCCACGTCGATGCAGAAGACGGGGATCTTCTCCCTCTTGACCTCGTCTTCGTAGATGTCGATGTAGGGGATGGTGATGCTCCAGGCCAACAGGTTCCTCAGGCTGCCCGGAGCGCTCGCCGGCTCGGCGGGGGAATCGTCCTCCAGCACGACGGTGGCCTGCTCCACCTGCAGAAAGGAAAAAATGTGCAGTCAGCTGCATTAAAGAGGGAGGATTTACCAGATTCTTATACAGGACATGACGGATGTGTTCATTTTTCTCGGTGACAAAGTAAAATAAGCTGATGTGTAGGTATGTGATTCTCATGGCAGTTTAATGATTTTTTTTTTTTTTTTACAAAATAGAAGTATCTGTCTAAAATAAAGATGCCTAATGAATCACCCGTTATCACAAAAACCATTAATGTTTTCAGATTTCTTCTGTCTATATATTCCTTTATATGAAGGTATGTAACTTAATTGCTCACCACATCATCGTCGATGTCGTTCATGCCGCAGGGCGGCAGCATGGCGCCCTCCATGGTCGTGCTCTTGAACACACCTTTGATTTTGCTGCCAATTCTGCTGATCCCAAATGACTCCCCTCTCTTGGACATGTTTCTAGAATGAACAGTGAAATATGTCGGTACACAGTCGTCAGAGTTTCCTGCTGCATCTTTCTATCCTCACGTTGTTGCTCTTACTGTAAAGATCACCTGACAGAGGAAACAAGGGAAGCAACTTTCCACGGTGCATTATTTGAGGCACACATGCAGTAAAAAACGACGACAGACCTTTTTCCTCCTCCAGCTGCAGCAGCGTGAGGCTCCTGAATTCTCTCATTTCTAACCAGGCTGCTTAACTGCGTGCCGGCATGCATCATACTAAATTCTGTGTTTTACATCCTGCAGACTCTGTGCAGACACGGAACATGCCGAACACCAACTTACCTGTTTTCTTCCAAACTGAAGCTATTTCTGGAATAAGATGCACAAGCAGCTAATATTGAGGACAGTTCAGACACAAAAACCTCAGACAGCAACGACGACATTAAGCCCATCGCTCTGCCGTTAGCGACAGTATTCATTTTATCTGCAAGAAATGAAGCTAAATAACTAAATCAAATGGGCTTCATACATTTAAAATTCATGTCATTATTATTACCACGAAATGATCCAGGTCACCAGTTTAAGTTCAATACTTATGAACTGCAGACTTTAATACATCTGACATAGTTTTTTTCTTATTGCCACATTCAATGACTGTCATGTGAAATATGAATTCAGACTAAATTAGTGAACAAACCTGTTGATTCTGGAGTTCCTGGTCAGGGACTCTGCTCCCCTCAGCAGGTGCCTGAAGTACTGAACACAGAGAGGAGATGTAGTCAGAGTCCTGAAGCAGATTCCATTCAAATCTAAAACATTAGCTCGTAGAGTTCAGTAACAATCAGCAGAATCTGTTATTATACAAACAAACTATTGTTAGTTAGTCGATTATAAAGTGACATAATTTCTTTTAATAGGAATGATAATAGTAATATTTTTATATATACACAAGCAGATAATGTAGAAACTGATCCCTTTGGGAGTTTTAATTTCAACATTTTCAGTGTAAAAGTAACCTGTCAGCACTCTCTGGTGGACAAACTGTTTCTACATGATGTTAGATCAAGTTTTTTCAGCTGAGATGAACATCCAGGCATCACATGATTAACAGAGTTCACTGTAGATATGATAATGAAATTTAGTATAATATCTTAAACGAGGTATAAAGTAAGTCTGCTCTGCTGCTTATGAAGACTGAGTCTATATTTCAAACACAGTCTCGTAGCTCTTACTTCATCGCTGTGACAGAACATGGGGGTGAAGACTCTCTCCAGCAGAGACAGGACGTGTTCGTACGCCTCGAACAGGCAGCGCATGGTCTGCAGCTTCACCACTCTGGTGTATGGACCTTTAGCGACTGAGCGGGACAGAGACGGAGGGTCAGTTCACCTGCTCTGTGTGACAGTTTGGATTTGTTTGTAGACAACTCTAAATTGTTTAAAGAGAAATTTAACACCAGAATGTAAGAAATGTATCCCTGTCTGTGGTTTGTTTCACCTTTTTTATGTAAACAATGGAATAAACAATACAACTCACTGAAGAAATCAGCACAATAATAATGACTAATTCTCTCCAGATTGGAGCTACACACTTCTACTGGGGCAGCATGGTGATTTACGAAGTTGTGATTCTCCAGTAAACAGAAAAGCCAGCAGAGTCTTACTGTTCCTGATCTCCTCCACGATGAACGGGTCGAAGCTGATCTTGTCGACGCTCTCGTCCAGGCAGTAGGTCTCGTAGATTTGCAGCAACTCACCGTGCAAACGCTGGAGCTCTGAGTCACTCAGCTCCGGACTCAGGATCTTATCGTTAAACTCCTCTGGGGGGAAACATCATCATGTCTTTGTAAACTCAACACATCGCCTTTGTATAGCAGCTTGAGTCCAATAACTATGGAGGAACGATTCCTGACACTGAGACCCCTGAGAGCAACACCAGACCCTTAAACAGATCAGGATGATGGAATATGAAGCATGCATAGGTGAAAAAGATTCAGGAGGCCAGGCTGTATTTACTGTATTCTTACCAACAGCGAGGCAGAACTGCAGCACGTGCACGGCTCCCTCCTGTTTCAGGAAGTTCATAAAACGAAAGAGGAGATCCTGCTGATTTCTGATGTCCTTCAGGTCTATCTTCAGCACCTGCAGAAGCCACAGGCACAGATCTACTTAACTGCATGAAGGAGTTTCAAAAATGACTGCCTATAACTAAATGATGAGAAACTGACCGACGGCTTTTTGTTGCTGACGTCGGCGTACTTATGTAAAAATGGAACCAGGGCAGACGGAGGTTCAGTGGCTGCTTCCGGCTGCAGACGCAGGAGATATTTAAATAAACAAAGTAATCAGTTTGATAAACCTGACTGCAATAAAGTCTTTAATCATTTATTTTAACGCAAATGATTCTGATACAAGTTTACCATCTCACTTACTGGAGTATCATCAACAAATAAGAGCACCAAAAAGTTCACAGTGTCCTGAAAAACAAACAGAAAGAGCAGGTTTTCTTTCATTTCCTGATCTAATTCATTCAAATTATGAATTCAAATTTTGTCTGAATAATTACTTGAGTTCTTTTTTATGTTTATTTCTTGTGAAACATCATGGTATGTTAGGATTCTAACAGCTGTATCATCACCACTTTATTGGACAGATAAAGTGAAGGCACTTCTCCTTCTGTCTCTTTATTTCCAGAAGCCAAATAATTTCCAAGAAATTTCAAGTTTTAGAGGATCCAGCCATCTTATTCACTATACTACAGCTACATGTAGACCTATTCTACTTACAGGGTCAGCCAGGAAGTCCATGGTTGGTAGGATGACAGATCCAGTCATCACCTCTCGCAGCAGCAGAGCTAGAGACCTGAAACAAGCACAAGCACCGGTTACAACTTCCACCTTTAAGGTGAATGGTCTAAAAACCGGGAAAGTCCAGCCTGAGAAGGAAGCCGGTCACTTAAGGTTGGGCTCGTGGTTGCCTACCTGCAGTCTGTGGCTTTGGGGGGCATGACGTAGGGAAATAGCATCTCAGTCACCTTCCTCAGGTAGAAGAGCTCGTCTCTCCGGCTCCGCAGAGCGATGTGAAGATCGGGGCCGTATTCGTCCAGAGCTGCCTGCTGCAAACCCTCCACAGTGTTCACTGCAGACAGACACAATCAAAATATATGTTGTCTGTGTGAGCTGAACCCAGAATCAAGAAACAGGAATTACATGGGTGTGTTGTGTTTGACAACTAGAGCAAAACAAAGTCTAACTATGACAAATAAAATCAGACCACACATTAAGCTGAAAGACGTTTTCACTACATTAAATTGGCGGCGCTATAACAGGCCAATCCATAACATTTAAATTAATCAATATCGAATCACACAGTGTTTGTGATCTAACACTGATGTAGTGCAATTTAATGTTCTACATCTAGCTGGTAAAACTGTCACCAGGTCCAGATCTCTAGAACCTCTGCCGGTGCACACGTTTACCTTTTTCTCGAGCTTTTGCGATAATTTCGAGGTGCTTCATTGCAGCTTTCATCACTTTTTCTGCAAACACAGTGGGGATGTCAACCTGCCAGAAAGTTTTCAGAGTTTAATGAAAAGCACAAAAAAGTGAAATCACACTTAGTCTGTGACCAAACAATCATCAAGAATTAACAAAAGAGCCAAAGAATATGGTTTTAAAAAAAAAAAAAATGTAAAAATCAGTCCGAATTTCTTTTGCAAGATCACGTGATGCTAAACATCAGCTAACTGCTCTGTGCTGTTTGAGCGTCACCTTCTGGGCTCGGCGGACGAGCACCGAAGCGAAGAAGCGAAATGTCATCTTCAATTCATCGACACATGCTTCATCATCTGTGATGTCCCTGAAAACCAGAAGAGGAAGTTAAAAACCAAACCTCCCCGCACATCTGTGAAAATCTACTTTCCTAAGCAGATGAAACATTTCTCTTCTTACCTGTACCAGGGGTACACAAAGTTCTCCAGAACTAACTCAAACACCTGAAGGAGGCGAACAGACGGACAAATAATTACAGGTTGAGTCTTTGTCGTTTTATGAATAAAACACGCTGAAATGAACCATCAAGGTACCTCTGCTACCGAAGCATCCACTTTCGAATGAACCTTCAGGTCCAACCATGGCTGATAATTTTCAAGGAGCAGCGTCGGCCTGCAAGAAACAAAATATTAGTGCACATTATTAATGTGTGAGGGGGCATTTAACTTTGAGCTGCCTCTCTTGTAGTTTATTTCTTGGTCTGAGTCAGGAGTCATGATTCCTTAAGAGAGAAAATCATTCTTACAAAGGAGTTCTATGAATAAACTGTAAATATGAATTATGGGAAGATCTAGTGGAAGAAGAATTTAATTCAAAAGGTCTCAAAACAACTATTTTTAAACAAAAATATACGGTCCATTATCCCTGAAAGCTCTCCAATCAAAATCTTCTTTAGATTACGTACTGCAGGTATCACAAGTATGCACTTTTTATGAAACTTGAGGGCTCCTGATTTTAAGTGTTCTCTATTTTGCTACAAATCCGTTTGTTTTATAAGCAGGTCAGTAACTTTGTATTTGAGATGTTTATCAGCGGAGTAATGTGTAAAAATGTGCTGGGTACATTATCTGCTCTGAGATCTTGTGAACATACCGGTGACGTTTGCACTTGACCTTCCCACACACGGCACAGCAGTGGCCCAGAGGAAACAACTCCTGCTCCTGCTGCTGTTGGACAAGAAAATATAAACCTTTACATTTTTTTGATCAAACTATAGGAAGAAGAAGTAAATAAAACTCAAAGAATTTAAACAGGTGACGTTTGTCAGATGTCCGACTTACTTTATTTCTTGGCTTGATGTTGAAGAGCATGTTTGGGAGAAGAGACTCTGGTCCGAGGGAGCAATAGAAAGTGATGACACCGGCGAGGAAAGACCAGAAGACCATCAGGATGTGGATATACCTGGAGGCGGATTATTATACAGCCTTAAAACTCACTCCTCAAATCGAGCCATGTCGCATTTAATCTGACGTGTGTCAGGCAGTTATTTTAATTTTGGACTTTGTACTTCAGCTGTTAGTGAGAAGTTAGTTTATCTGTGAAGTAAACAGATTGTGGTGTACAGATTTAACCATAGAAGGATTACAGACACAGCCAGGAATCCTCAGAGGAGGACAACTAACACACACAGGTACTGACATACTGACATAACACAAGCACAAGGACACACAAAATAACCACACACAACAAATAACTTTATCCACAATGGGAACAGTGACACGAAACAACTAGAAAGAGACGCGACACAAATTGACCACAAAAAAAATGCAAAATGTTCATGAAGTGACGTAACACAATTGTAAGAAGGCAAGTCCCAATACAGTACACAAGGTGACACAAAATGAGCACAATTTGCCTAAAAGAGATGCAAAAATGAATATTAACGAAATAAACACACCACAAACAGACAAAACTACTGGAAAGAGATGCAATCTGGCCACAAGGTGACACAACACAAACACAAAGACACACAAATTAACCCCAGACCACTAAGACGAAAAACAACAGCAACAACTTTCACCACAATGGGACTAGAAAGAGACACAAAGAGAGAACACAGAGACACAAAATGACCACAAAGAAATGCAAAATGTCCACGAAGTGAGATAACACAATTGTACAGAGACAAAATCCAACACAGAACACAAGGTGACAAAAAGATGAGCACAATTTGCCTAAAAAAGATGCAAAAATTAACATTAATGAAATAAACAAACACCCAAAACTACTGGAAAGAGATGCAACATGACCACAAGGTGAGACAACACAAACACAAAGACACACAAATTAACCCCAGACCACAAACAACTTTATCCAAAATGGGAATATAGTGACATACAACATCTAGAAACAGAGACACAAAATGCAACACAAATTGACCACAAAGAAATGCAAAATGTCCATGAAGTGACACAACACAATTTGTACAGAGACAAGACTCAGTACAGTACAAAAGGTGACACAAAATGAGCACACAACAGATGCAAAAATTAACATGAATGAGATAAACAAAGCACAAACAGACAAAACTACTGGAAAGAGATGCAGCATGACCACACGGTGACACAACACAAACACAAAGACACACAAAATAACCACAACAACGTCCTTTCTCTTCCGCAGAATTAATCAGGTTTAGTGTGTCAGCTGAACACAAAGAAGGATACAAAAACAGATAAACAGATAAACAGGTGTGATCACACGAGCCCCAGATATTCCCGGGGGGGGGTGAAGCCTCACCTGGGCCCGGTACACTCACCTGTTGAGCAGCACGGTCATGGAGAACATGCCGAGCAGCAGGAAGCAGAAGACCGGGTACTGACGTCCGGCCTCCCGCAGCGCGTCGACCTTCAGCCCCCGTCTCAGATCCTCCAGGTAGGCCATCCTCCCGGTGGACCTGCTGGAGGGGGGGGGGGGGACCAACTCAACACTTTAACTGAGGAGTTTAACTCGGTTTACATATTTATTTACACATAAAAAATAAAAAAAAAACACCAAAGAAAGTTAGCTAGCCGAAGCTGGTTTTAGCTAGTCTAACGGTTAACGGCTGTTTTTTTTTGTTGTTGTTGTTTGTTTGTTTGTTTGTTTTTAAACTTACAGCGACGACAGGAAACAAAAATCCGCCTCATATATTCAAACTCATATTTCCCACAGCTGGAGGCTTCGACTAGGACACAGAAAAAGAGGAAGTTACTTCGTTGAAACGCCGAAGTTTTCCATTTTTTTTTTTTTTTGAAAGTCCGACCGACTTCCCTGACAGATGGAATGTTTTCTAATCCAGCCCCGGGTTGCCAGATCTGTCGGCGGAAAGAAGGAAGGAAAGCAGACCTGGCGCCTCCTTCTGTTCCTTCTTTCTACATTAAAACTGAATTTAGGGGGATTATGCAGCCAAAATTTCTATGTTTTATTTATCATTTTATGTATTTGTTTATTTATCCTGTTAATAACATTTTCGTCTTTTGAGTGTTTTATCAATCTGTGCGGTTAAACAGCGAAAAAAGAGCCATTAAAACACGCCATTATAGCTTTGTGTTCGCTCTGTGTATGGCGGATATTTTACTTTTAATTAAAAGATAATTTTATGAATTCTAAAGGTTTAAAAAGTCATTATTTTATGAGTTGAATTAACTCCAAACACAAAACAACACACCAAACGTATCTTTTGGATGAGCGGACATGGCAACCCCGATTCCAGTCAACGTCATATCCGTTTTGGGCGATCCCGGTTTTCGGTGGAGTTCCAGTTTAGATAATCCCAGATTACTTTAAATATCAACCAAATGAGCAGCTTCCTTTATAAATGAAATTTTTGTTTGATTTACAGAAAATATTAACGTCTTTTTTTTTTTTTTTGCATCATTTGAGAGTTTGTGTAAAACGATTTTAAATAAAAAACAACAACACAAAATTCATCCTTTTAAAATAATTCAGATGTTTGAGATTTGACATTAAAGATAAGGGTTTGTTTTTTTTTTCTCACAAAATTGAACTTTATCAGGAATATTGTTTAGCTTCCATGTGAATTAGAATTAGAATCCTACAATAAATCATTTAAACATCTATATCCCTTTTTTTTTTTTACACTAACAATAATTCTTATAATTAAAGTCTTAAATATACTTTAGACCTTTTTTTAAATCTTCTGAATAAATATTTTTAGAATCCCTAAAATACTGTACCCTGTCAATTAAAATAGATATGTTGAAGATAGAGAGCGCCACGATTTAAATATATGACAAAAACAAACAAACAAACAAAAAAGAAAACAACACACAACTGAGGTTAAGTCAATAACTTTATTAGAAAAATAGGTTTAACTCACCTCACTGTACAGTATAAAACAACTCATTTGCAAAAATGCAAACACACTTGTTAGCACAAAAAAAAAAAACAAAAAAAAAATCCTGACCTTTTCAATTGGTGATCCAACAGGGTCAATACAAGTAGGAAAAAATTATAAACTCGCTGTTTCTCATAAAATGGGTAAATAAACAACAACAAAAAAAAAAACAACTGCACAATCGTTTCAGAACTGGTAGATGCTAATGAGCCAAATATAAAACAATGTATGGTGGCAAAAGTCACAAAAAGAGGAAAAATAAGTGAAACAATTTCTGCTAATGGTGTTTAAAAAGAGCTTTAAGGAGAAATCCAACCTCAGGTGCAGTTTCACAAGTCTGTGATGTACAATTCATTTCAAAAGACACTTTTACTCCAACGGCTTCGTTCTGTAATTTCATACAATTCCAAGAATGCTGGACTCATGACATAATGTGCGTGCACAAACTCTGTACAGTTGAATTCCTCTCTGCGTGGTGACAGATCATTGGTGCAAATGAATCAATATTTGACATCATTTAAAAAGAACCAGTCTGGTGTGATTCTGTATTAAAACTGCAAATATCAACAAAATGAAACTTTCAGCTGTTTTAGGAAAGTTTAAGTCTTATAAAAAAAAAAAAAATTAAACCAGGTGTTTGTGGGTGACTTTCCAATTTATTTCAAGCTAAAACTGACTTGACAATAACGGAACGATTGACCTATGAGTGTCCAGAAGCCATAACTGCAATATAGACTTCTCCCATCTTGACTCTCAGCCTCATTTTGATCTGAGTGACACATCTGTGTAAATTCATGACTTTATCTGGCAGGTTGTCACAAAATCATTCCACGGACAGAAATACAAGGACCTGACCTGCAAAGCTCCAGCATCACATTTCCCACGATAACACACCGCCAATGTAAAAACACCAGCCATGCTGGTGCAGCTGGTAAATACAGAATAACACCAGGCTGATCCTTCACATTTTATACTGTTTCAAATACAAAATTTTAAAAAATAAAAAAAGTCATTATTAACTACAATGCACAAAAAAAAACAAACAAACAAAAAAAAAACCTCACTGATGAACTGCAAAACAAAACATGTCCAAACTTCAGGTACATCCTGATGTGTCAGTGTTCTAGGCTGGATCTGCTCCTTTAAATTCTTAATTGAATCTCCAATGTTATGAATTGACATCAATTTACATGAAAAATTAGTCACGACCACATATACAGCATGATGATCAGTCTAGAGTCGACGTACAATGTGAGATGCTTAATCGTGTTTCTGTGATGAAAACGTCTCCCATGTCATCTTTAGTGAAACTTTTTCAGGACATGGAAATTAATTCACTTTCTTCCAGAGACTCTAAATAAGAAGCAGCTTCCCTGGAGGTCAGCGGTCACGAGCCCGGATATTAGCGCCAAGCAGATGGCATGGTACATCACTTTGCTAACAAGAATTTAAAGTCGCCCCCCCCCCCCCCTTATGGAAGACAAAGGATGACCGTGGTTTCCAGGCATTTGAGATTTTACAAAAGAAAAAAAAAATGAAAAAGCTATAAAACAATTTCTGTTCGTCAACTACATCATCACTCAGTTGGTTTGTAAAGACAGCAAGGGTCGATTCAGACATCCAGCTGAGAAGTGAAATTCATTAAGTGCTCTGTTGTTGTTGTTGCCTGTGCATATCTCTGAGGTGGAGGGGGTGGGAGGGCGTGACCCTGCCTCAAAATGACAGAGCAGGCAAGTCCTCGAAACTGAGGTAGTTAACAAACCGTTGGTGGCTTTAGTTCTGACAGAACCATTTATCCTGGAATGCTCGACCTTGAACGCCAGGTGAATCTCACCTTAACTCTGCCCGATGATCAAAGATCATCGCGTCTAAGTCCGTTGTAAAGATGTAGTCTAAGAACTCTGAGGGGGGAAAAAAAACAACAAAAGAAAAACAAATAAAATAGCATCAAGTTCCACTAAACCACTCCAAACTTCAAAAAATAAAATAAAAAAGTGCAAAGACTTTTCCAGAAGAATGTCCATCATGAACTCATGCTCAGTAGGTCTTCAAATGGCATATTTGGGACTTTGTCTTAGTAAAAAAGTCAGTGCTTTTAAAAAAAAAAAAAAAAAATTAAACAAAACTTTAAAATAAAACAAGCTGAAGTTTTGCTCTTCTGATTATCTTCAAATGTGGCAGTTTTGGGAGATCTGCTCCTTAAAGGCTGGAATACCACTGGACCACTGAGTCAGGTGACCTTACCACTCCATCCACTGGCAGCCTGCAGTGTGTAACGCCAAACACTGGTCAGTCTTCATAGCGACACATCAGGACCGGCCTCGACCCCTTTTTCCTGCTAGTCAGGTAACAAAAGGAAGCAATTAGAGAATGGAAAACAGGATCGTATTACATCTACACACACATCTACTGCTTTGTGTCCCTCGCGCTCACACACTTGCAGCGAGGAGAAACTGCAACACGCAAAGAAAAAAAACAAAACATGAATTTTACGTACATTAGAAGACAAAGCATTCTCAACAGACTTGCACGCCCTCCGACGCAACATGCACATGTCAATGCCTTAAAGAGGACGACAAGCAGAGAACTGGTCTGATTTTTGGATAATCAAAACTTAAAAGTCGTCTGAGGTGCAGCAGGTGAAACGTGGACAGAGAGAAGGGCAGAGGAGTGGGGGTTAAGAGCAGCCTTTGTTATCTATAGAAGCAAAACTAAACAACAACAACAAAAAGATTAATTAATAAAAAGAAAGAAAGTAATCAAACACTACAAGCAGGTCATGCATTGCAGTCATCTACCGCAGTAGCACAATATCAAACCTCCAGATAAACACATGCAAGATTAGTATCCAGGCCTTCAACAGCTAGGTAGATCCTTCTGGGACAAGGAAAAGCTTCACTTTGGAATTAATAAATCAAATTGTGCTTTTATCCCCCCCACACCGATAACAAAAGGGAGTTGTATGACAGACTGGTAAGGAGGTGGTGGGGGGGTGGTCACTGTTGATGCTGCGTTTACAGTGAATTTAGGACACCAATTTGTGAGACAATGTTTTTTGGACATGAGAAGAACTCATAAGGATGAAGTATGTCACTACACATACAGAGCACTTGAGAGATGCCGACTATAGAAGTAGGTGATTTGGAATTTGATGGCATGCAAGGTGACACTGTAGCATGTGGCCAACATTGGCAAACCTTTAGTCCATTTTCTTCCACAAGGAGCCTTAAATTTGAAGGCAATTTGAAGAGAGAATTTGCCGAAACATGAATTTGCAACACAATTTGAAGTTTTGTACACGTGTGCGTGTATGTTTATTAAAGCAGACAAACAGCAAAGAATACAAGCCAAAATGTAAAGCCAAAAAATAGGACTATGATGGTCCTTTTTTTTCTTTTCAATAACAAGACACGCATTACTTTGTGACAATACAAATTGTATTTTCATTTGTTTTAAATACATGTTTAGGAGACATATGCTTTGTTGCTGTTAGCTACTTAAAACATGGAAACCAGAATTTCTAAAAACATACATAAAGCTATAGCCAAATAGACAGCTCGAGCACATATTTGCATCTAAAAATTTTTTTTTTTTTTTTTTCAAACTTTGTTATGGAAAATCTTTTAAACGACCATCTTAAAAATAATAATAAAAAAAGGAGAAAAAAAAAGAAACCAGTTCGCCAGAAACAGGTGGGAGTGTGACTATTTGAGTCCAAGCGAATTATTGAAATATGTACAAAAAGATATCTTGCCAGATGTCACCAATTTTGAGGAAAAAATGCAGGCAACCGTATGGGATTGAGGGCCAATCAGATCAAGTCTCTAAATAAAAAAGACAAAAACAAAAACAATAAACACGTATTTTGTTATCAAAGCCCTACTGGTTTACTTCCACTGTTGCCCAAAAGAATCCTGATAAAATTCCTGGTTGTCAGATTTGTAACCAGAATAGTTACCAGAATGATCACCACCTTGGAGCGGTTGCTGAGCAATGGGTTGAGAGCCCCAGTTCTGATTATTGGTCTGGCGACGCTTGGAATCTGGCTGGTTGTACCCATCAGCTTTGCGCTTTCCTCCTACATTTCCACCGCGGCCACCCCGAGCACCACGTACCCCTCCGCGCCCTCTCGGCTGCACGCCTCCTCTTGCGCCCCGCCCGCCGCGTCCTGGTCCCGGCCCGCCTCGCTGGGAGAAGTTGGCCCGGCCCCTGGGTGCGCCTGCGCCACCTCGTCCCCTGGCTGGAGAGGCTCCTCCCCGGGAACCCCTGTTGCCACCGCGCCCTCGGCCTGGAGCCTGGAAGTCATCGTAGCCGTAGTAGGGGTCATCGTAGCCGCCACGGTAGTTGTGATAGTCATAGCCATAATAGTCATAGTAGTCCTCATAACCGTAGTAGTCGGGGGGGTAGGCGTAGCCTCCCCGGTTGCCGCCTCTGCCCCGGCCTCTGACAGGGGGAGGCATGTGGGGAGGAGGGTAGTAATAATAGTCATCATACCTGTTAGGTGAAGAAGACGAGAATTAAGAACAAAGCCTCATCAAGTCCGCCCGCTGCATGCTGATTGACCTGTCATTAGAAAATGTGGCACTCAGGACGTGACAAGGAGTTTCTTACATTTGTGTTTTGGCGGCTTGTCTCTGGGCTTTGCGCTCCTTCCTCTTCTGATCTGGCGGTTTGGCAAAAACTATCTCTATGGGCTCTCCCTCCAGCTCCTTCCCGTTCATTTCTTCCAATGCCTGAAGAAAGACAGCGTCAACTTTTGGTTCAACAATCACATCTTATTCATATTCAAGCAGTATGACACAATTCGCATTTTAAAACAAACTTCCTGACAACAGTAAAGAAAGCGAGTACCTTCACGGCACCATCCCTCTCTTCAAAGTGAATGAAAGCATAATCTTTGAGCTTCTTGACCCGCTCCAGTTTTCCAAACTGACTGAAGGACTTCTCCAGGATCTCTTCTGTAACACCATTGGCCAGGTTTCTCACAAATAAAACCTTCACCTGTGAAACGGACATAGAGAATGGCACGCCTCTGTTGAATATGTGAAGGAGAACGGTGTCTTCCACTCAGTTTTCTCTATGAAGGTGCTGTCTTCAGATCGTTTCTGTCTTTTAAGCTCACCTTGGCCATGACCTCGGGGTCGGGGTCTTCAATGGGATCGGCCCACTCCACCGTCACCACGTTGCCCCAGACTTTTACCTTCCCGCTCATTAGCCGACGGCGGGCCTGAGCGGCCGTTTTGTGGTCTTCGTACTCGAGGAAGCAGAAGCCCCGGTTCTTCTTTTTGTCATCAGGTTGGTGGTACAGTATGACATCACTGAGGCCCTCTTTACATAGAGAAAAAAGTTAATGTTGCTTAACGACAATAAGAAATGATGTTGAGGTGGTTTAGATTTGAGCAGAGAATTATAAAGCAGTTACATAAATCCAGATTCATAAAATCAATAGATCAGGATATGCATGTATTTATTTATTTATTTTTTTACCTGTGACTTTAGCAAACTCTTCAACTATCTGCTCCTTTGTTTTACTCTTGGGAATGGAGCCAACAAATAGCCTGTTGTTGGCGACAGATATACACACCCCAATGTGCTTGCCAGGTCGGATCTCATAATTATTACACTGTAAGAAGGAAAAAACAAAGCAAAAGGATGAAGAAGACGGCTGACAACCAGTCCAACTGCTTCACACTTTGCCTGCAATATTTCCATATCTATCTTGTGGAACTATTTCATGCAGAAAAGTAAAATAGCTGCCAGTCAATAAGATACCTTTGCAACTTCATTTTAGTCTCCCTCTTCTCCAAGCAAACTCACCAATTTCACTGCCTCCTGAGCTGCTTCTTTAGTACAGAACGTGACGAAGGCGTAGCCCCTGTTCAACCCACTCAGGGGGTCCATCATTAGCCTCAGGTCCCAGATAGGCCCGGCCTTCTCAAAGAGAGGAACCAGCTCATCTTCAAACAAGTCCCGGGGAATCTTTCCGACAAATATCTGGGGGAAGAAAGAATGAGCAGAACTCCTGATCAGATAAAGATAGAAACCTGAAATCAGCTTTAGAACAACCCAAACACGAGAGGAACTTTCTCTGTTCAACTTTTCTTTGATTATTCTGCTTTACACTGTTTTTAATCCAGAAAATCAGGATCATTCCAGGTTATTTTAAGTATTTACATTTAAAAACCCTTTCGTCTATAAATCAGTCTATTAAAACATTTTAGACTCAACAATGTAATATGTTTCATTACATCCCAGTAATCAGGTGTGAAAAACCAGCAAATGAACAGTTAATATGTTAAGTTTCTGTTATTTCCTACGTACCTCTGTTCCGACCGTGGGCTGTGCACCTGAGTATACCGACTCAGGCGGGGGGCCGCCATACTTTCGCTGTCCTGTTGTTACATCGAGTGTGTAGTTGGTTCTGTCCAGGAGCTCTTTGATTTTCGCCTCATCCGGGCCTTTAGTAGAATCTGAAACTTTTGTCCCTTGTTTCTCTCTCTGCCTGTAAGTCTTCATTACCCCACAGAGAAAGGCACTTTTGTTCTGGAAGGGAGAACAACTGTGTTACAGAAAATTTACCGTCCTTTGCTGGGGGTAACAAAAACACACATAGAAAAGAATGGCAACACAAGGATGTGTACATCATACAGTACTTGCTTGCTCCAAATAACTAATACATGAAGTGTCTCTTTATTCTTTTCATCAGGGAGAGGGTCCCATGTTAAAATCCTAAACAGGTGTTTCTACTGAATTGCATTAACTGGGCAGACTTGCCCAGGTCCCTGTTTTCTTCTTTACAAACTGTTTGTTGAGTTTTGTTGTCCTGCTGCAAAACATGGGAGTTGTCAGTCAGTCTTTAAGTGAGCAAACTTGAATTCAGCACAGTCTATAAGTGTCCACTCCCCTGCTCCTTTCCCCCTCATGCAGCTTGATGTCAGCACTCCCTGTCTCAAGCTCAGTGTTGTGTTGGTCCTGACCAAATCTAAACATGTTGGAAACTGATTTATTTTGGTTTTACATGAACAAACAACATGCTGCCAACTTTTACCAGCATTGTGTGTGCTTTGGCAAAGATCAGTTTTGCAAGTTCAGATTTCAGATGCAGCTCTAGCCTTTGTTCAGTGGCCCTTTGAAATCCATGTACCCTCATATGAACTCCCAAGATCTGGTTTCTTAGTTGTTGAGGCTCAGTAATAAAAATAAAAAATGGAAGCTGTGGTTATTTTTAACACTTTGTTCATGCAATTAGCTTTTAAGTGGAGGTCAAAATGTACCATACTCAGTGTTGTTGCAGTGATCACAGATGCATTGGCTTCTGTGGAATTCAGTTTGTAACGCATTTTTAAACACAGGGCAATTTGTTTGCTTCCATACATGAGCTCAAATACTTTTTTAATACACTGAAGATTAGTCAGATTACCATTTTGTTACCTACAATAAAGATCCTACAGAAGAGAAAACTTTTGGTCGGTCAACACCTTGACAACAGCACGTTCAGGACTTACTTGCACATGTGACAGATCACTCTCTTTGAACTGGACCAGCACTTGCAGGGCTCCTTCCTCATTGAATTCTTTCAAAGCTTCAATAGCCCTTTCGTCTAGGTCACTATGTGCTACCAGGCCTGAGAAATGCAGCAAATACAAACTGTAAATATGATGTTTAGATTTTTTTTTTATTATTATTTTTATTTACATCATCACCTGAGCAGGTCAACAGCAACAAACGGAGGATGTGTGACTCATGCAGTTGGACAATAGAGGTTTGTAAAGGTTGATGTGTCCCGGAAGGAACAAAGGGAAATGAACTAAAGGGACAACGGCTCGATTATGTCTGTGTTGCATCATGTATGATAACCCCAGATAAACTCGGACAACTAACACTTTTAAACTTAACAAAATAAACAAACAGATGCTATTAAGACCAGATTTTAAGATCTTCAAACAAATACCATTCTCTATTAACAGTGTGGATGGCATCCTTGGAGCTCCTAAGGCTTTACACTAAAAGAGTACAATTCACCTACTGCAGCCAGACAGCTGCTTCATTGTTTTGGCACATGTCACAGTACCAGCTGGCTTCAATCTACCTTCCTTAAACAGTTTACGGCTACACCCAACCTTTTATCCATTCAATCCAGCCTGTACACTTAACAGCATGACAACAAATACAGCAAGACCTCAAACAACTCATTGATGAGCAACAAAGAGGCTACTTTTGAGGGTGGCATGCAAACACAACTGGAAATGTTTTATTGATCTCGTAGAAAGAAATGCGACTTGTACGACTGAATATAAATGGACAGTGAAATGTTGGCACAGTCCGTCGGTGTAGAACAGAGTTTGCAGACCAAATCAGGGGTTTAAGGAATTCTTTTTTTCTTGCAATCTACCCACTCTCTTTGTCGGCTTGCAGCTCTAATGAGCAGGCCCCTTTTACTGTTAGTGACTATACAACAAAGGAACTGCTGAGTGACCAGTGTTTCATTTCCCAGATGATCAATGTTTTGAGCAATCAATATCAAAGGATCAGTCTGGTGGCACTCATCTTATGAGAAGACTAGAATCAGCAATATGTTACCCCATCCATCAGTGCTCTGACTACTGGTTTCACAAATCTTTTAATAATGACATCACAAACACACTGCTTCAGTCTTTAAAAAGCTCAATAATTTTATAAAACAACGGGTCACTGTAGATATATGAAGCTCTCAATACACAATATCCACCTTTAGATAAGAGCATGTCAACAGGACAACACAGAACACAGAAGCTGATAACCATGGTACCTGCCCTAAAACACACATCTCTTTGGCCCTGCAATATAAACACATCTCTGAACAGTCCTGTGTTGCCATGGTGTAATGGTTCATGACTTTCATCAGCACATCTCTCTCAGAGCAGGCAAAGACAGGATACAATAGCAGGGCATAGCCTCAGGTAGAAACTTCTGCTTACCTGCTACGTATAGTTCATCTAGCTTCTCTGCAACTTTCTGAGGTAAACCAGCTTCCAGTAATGCCTGGAAATGTTCTGAGTGGGTCACCGCCGCCGTAGTGTCCGTCGGTTCCTCCGTACCGTTCCCATTTACATGATCTGTGGCCATGTCTCCAGACATCTGTGCAGATGAGATCAAGAACAGAATTAGCTACATCATCACTGTAGTTCAAGGCTGGATCAACAACCAAACAACAGCATGCCTTTAGGTCAAAGTTAGTTTCCATCACAAACTCAGTATAAGCATCCACCACTTAAATATTACTTGCTCCACCCTTACCCTTATGACCCTGGTGCTGAATAGAGACACTGTGTTACACTGCAATTTTTTGACCCTAATTAGCTTTAATTAGTTGTGTGTCAGGAAATTACCACACAAACACCCCCCATTTAGCATTAATCACTTTGTAAACTTTGTAACGCTGGAGCAGACAGTGATTTTTATTCTTCAGCAATAAAGAACAAACACAATCTGCTACGAGGGTGACTTAGATCTACTCTACCTTTTCATTTTGTGGAGTTGTTGAAAAAATAAATAAACAAATCCAAAGCTGTTGGGTTTACCATCATAAGAAAACTAACGATCAACTAATGAACTCCAGTCCGGAGCATTGGTAAAACCAATGTACAAACGGGGAGTCAGGGGCCAAACAACAACTGTTTGGCTGGGGGCCACTTCACTTCGGGGGGGGGGGGTACGGCCATGACACATGCTGTTGGAAGCACTCATGGAAAACACATATTAGATTTGCAGTTTGGCGCCATCGTTCAAGACTGGACGTTATCAGAGAGTCTTATGCCAAACTGACACATGAGGATGCTGCGTACTGCAGTCTTAACAGTCTCTGGTGAAATCTAAGGCAGTTGGCGCTTTTACACCCACTAACACAGAGTAATTAAAAACTACACACATCTCTAGATGAAGCCAGCGGGCTTCCATACATTATCCACCACGCCTCTGCTGACTAACACCATCAGGAGTCCGGGGCTCGGCAGATCGCAGGCCGCAGGCTGCACCGTACGCGTGGTGTCGGTAACTGAAACGGGGTTAGCATTTCCTAAAACAAACCCGAGAAGATAAATGTGTCAAAGAAACTGCTGCCTTCTCTGAATGCGGAGCAGCATCGACCGATTACAACCCATCTGTCAACCAAAACTGGCGCTTTCAAAATGCCGGCTAGCCGTCTGACCGAGCTGCTGCTATGATGCTAACCCCGGGCCGGCGGCTAACCACTGCTAACTGAGCACCGACAACGGGGCTCCGCCGCAAAACGGCGGCCCGCCTCGGTGAACCCGTCTCGGCGCGTAACGTACCATGCGAATCTAAAGTCGGGTGCACGATGTTGATCCGCCGTGATGAAGGTGTTTCTGGAAAACAACAGGAAAATAATCACGCCGGCGCTTTTTCAGGTTGATTTCTTTACTCCCGGTGAAACAAAATGGCGGCGACGTAACGTCGCGATCTCAGCTTCTCGCTAGCTTGTACGGGGTTTCCCACGTGGCTCCTCACGGGCTGCTCGAGTTTCATACTTCCGGTCAGAGGCAGCTCCGAAAACCGACCAATATTTTATTAGTAAAATGGATTAATTCACACTTTGGTACGAGTATTAAACCCCACACACACTTCAAAACGGCACATTATATACTTATTTTAGCCTGAGCTACCTTTAGGACGCCTTTAGCCTCCTGTTACTTACCACATCGTGTGTGTGTTTTCGCCCTTACTGTCTTTGCTCTTCACTGCGAACAAATCCGACGTCTTTTTTACAATTCCCCGAAAATACATGTTTATATATACAACACAGTCTCGCTACTGTACTGTGCAGTCGCGATGTGGATTGAATTACAGCAAATACTCGGCAAATATTTTGTTTTCGTTACAAATAGCGTCCTTTATTTTGAAAACTCAACCGGAAACGACGAATACAATTTTGAAACTGACAAATTAATTAAATAAAAAGATATTTTATTGTTTATGTATTTAACTTAATACAATATAGAAATACTTAAAGATATTACCACGTCTTTACTGCACACTGAAATAACCCACCTTTATTATCGAGTGGTTAAATGAATTTTCATTCAAAGGTTAAAAGACTCAGATGAAAACAGTATCTCCTTCTGTTTGTGTGCTTGAGATTTACTCAACTTTTGTCTATTGCTGAAAAGAGAAGGGGTCTTTCAACAATACATTCTGTAATAGAATAAATACTCGATTGATCAATTTAATAAAAACTAGTCCTTGTCACTGACCAGATGTATAGTCATATTTCTCCTAATGTCATGTTTTATTTTATTATTTTTCAAAATGTGTGTATTTTTTTATCATTTTTTACCCCGGAAATTCCGTCACTGAATGAGGGCGGGGTTTAGTAAAGACTCACGTTGCTATTGGCCGAGCGCGGAATTTGAAATGTAGGCGGAAAAACAGCAGGTCGGTGGAGACGAACAGACTCAGAGATGCAACTTATCTGCTGAAATGGATTTTTAACCACCAAATAAAAAGAAAAACAAACGAGTCAAAAGTTAAGTTGCCCTCGGGATTATAAAGGACTCAAAGCGGAATGGATATCGCTACGTATTTACAGTAAGTCAGCATTGGATTTACCCGGTGTTAGCTTAAGGCTAACAGTTAGCTTCAGGGGTGCCAATCTATCGCTGTTTTGTGACAAATTTATTCAAACGGGCAACAAAACTGTTAGACACCATGCTAAATTTCCCTTACAGTTGTTTCCACTTCTCCACTCGTAGGTGTTTTGAAAGCACAGTTAGCTCGTACACAGGAGACGACCCTCTGGATCAATGGGACAGGTGAGAGGCTTAAACTTATCAGAACAACATGGGCCAGAGTTCTGTGAGTGACTGTAATAATACCACACCGTGAGAGAGCTACACTACAGCTACACATTTAAAGTCAGTAGTGTGTTTTCTCACCTCTGTTGTTGCGGTTCTTTGCTCCACATGCCATAATACAGAGGTTGTTGAGTGAAGTAATATGGTTGATCTTTAACCCTCATTAAGTTTGGCAATCTGTTGCATTCACAGTTTCAAAATTACTGCAGAAAATCCCCTTTCATTAGAAATGGAGGCAAAATATCAGTTTATGTTTTTCAAACTGTCATCATCCTCATATCACAGTGAGTTAGGCAGCCTGACCTCAGAATGTTTTCTCTACAGTTACTTAATTTTTTTTGTCACAGCTAATGCCAGACTGTATATTCAACAAGTAGTTGACAAGTTGCTGAGTGCACACTTGATTGATATTTTTCAGGTTTGTGGAGTATCTAGAGCAGACACTACCTGCAGACAGCCTCAGTGGGATGTCAGTGGTGTTCGACACTCTTGTGCAGAGATTTTTGAACGTTGAGCGATACGCAGATGACATCAGATATGTGAACTACTGCATAAAATGTGTAAGTCTGACTAAACTGTTATACGGACTCATACAACTATAGTTCACTGGCTCCTCATACTAATTTTAACTGCTGTCTTACAGGCGAGTTATTACTCCGACCCAATAGCACTGTACAGCCACATCTTTAATAAGGGCGTCGGCACCAGGTCCGCTGCCCTTTACGTGGCCTGGGCACGGCAGTTTGAGCAGAGGGGCTTGAATGAACAGGCTAATGCCGTGTACCAGAAAGCAGTGGAGAACCAGGCCCAGCCAGTGGATACTGTTCTGCACGAATACAGGTAACACCGAAGACTCAGGTACTTTGGATACAGGGTGGAGCTGTATAACATCTTAAGCTTTTAATCTATATCTAGGCTAATTATTAGACTAATATCTTCTTTTGTGCATGAAAAACAAATAATAAAAAATAAATAAATAAAATTCCTGTTGTTTTTTTCCTGCCTCTTTTCTGATTACAGGCAGTTTCAAACAAGAACCAGAAGCCAGACAGGAGCAGGTGAGACATTATTTGCTTTTTTTACAATTGTTTAAATTGGTGAAAAAGGTTCAGTATCGTGTGTGAGCTTCTAACTTTTTGGTTTTTATTTATTTTTTTCTTAAAGCAGGAGGTCGAAATCCTCTGCAGAGCTCCAATTTAACCAATCAGATGTTGTCCCACAAAGAGACAGCCACTCAGAGCAAGGTGTGTGTTTCTCTGTGAATTTCCATCATTTTGAGTCCTCGCTGTCTGTGCCAACCCACCAACACTCCATTTCATTTGTTACAGACCGCTGTTGAGCCTCCGTCCAAATCACCTGCAGTGAAAACAACAATAATGTAAGTGAAAACTAATATTGGTTCAGTTAGAGTTCATGCTTTGACCACAGGGTGGCGTTAGTGAGGAGTGAAGGGATGTTTTAAAGGATAAACAAAGACAGAAACTGTGTGACTACACAACAATACAAAAGCTCTGTACTTTGGGCCAAGTCTCCATCCACTGTCTTCAACTGGTTCAAAATGCTGCTCATTTTATTACACATTCAATCGCACGACTCTACTCCTAAATAAAGTTGCCTACAGCAGATTATATATTATCTGATCCACAGAGTCTCCCGCTCTGAGACCTCGGGGACGGTTCCCTCCAGTCATGGCTCCAACATTCAGACGGTGTCAGAGTACATACAAGACGAACTGGTCTGTGAGGGATCTGAGTTTTCCTTCGAGGAAGTCCGAGCTGCCAAATACTTCCGTCGGGTCCGGGAGAGGCAGGAGAAGGAGCACAGAGAAATGAGTGAGTCCAACTGCAGAGGGAAGATAAAAGGATGTGCTGCCTTAAAAACCAATACAGGATCAGATTAAATAAATACTGTGATAATGAGTCATGAACTTTTGTTTTGTTTTTTTAGTGGAGAGGTGTCTGAGGGAGCATGAGGAGGGCATCCGGAACATGGAGTCCATGTTGGAGAAACTGGACCACAACCTTCAGGCCTGCGGAGGGCTGACCGGGCAGAGGGTGAGAGTCTGTGGAGTCTGACACTGCTGTCGGATAATAAAATAAACTAAACATCTCCATGGGGGGAAATTAGAATTAAAGTTGGGTCACTTCTGGCTGCAGCTTTTTGATGAAATTATTTTCAAATTCAATAAACAGAAAAAAAACACACGGACTAAGGAAGAGACTATTTAGCTGCTGGTGAGAAACTATAACAGAGAAACTTCTTATAAAGCCAAGCAAGAAAGGAAATGTCATGTTTATAAAAGTGTTAAATCAAACTAAAAGTATCCTGCAGTAGATTAGTGCCAAATAAAGCTGGTTGAATCTGTAACGTGAAAACGATAATTAAGATGAAACCTACTGTTTTGTGTGTTTCAGATGCCTGTTGTAGACACAGCCCCACCTCCCAACCCTAACCCTACCCAGCAGGCTTTGGGGCGTCCTCGGCCCTCCAACCGCCTGAGCAGCAGGCGCTCTCTTGGTTTGAGATTACAGAGTGACCCAACTTTCATCCAAGAGGCAGCCGCCATCGCTGACCCCCTTCAGCAACCTTTACACGCAAACGCTCTAAACCCGGAGGTTTCCCATCATTCCTCTGTCCTAACTGACAAGAGCATTCATTTACCAAAATCCGCAGCCACCTCAGTGTCCACAGATCAGCCGCCCGTCGTCCAGTCACTCAACAGACCTTCTAGTGTCCCTGCTGTGAACTCGGAGGCTGCAGCTCAGCCCAGCAGCTGGCAGAGCACCACACATCCGTGAGTCTGAAATGCTCTGCAGCGCTGGATGCTTCCAGAGATGCATGCTGAGACAAAACAAAAATTAAAAGTGTGTTTGTTCCTCTTCCCACAGGAATGTGAGTCAGTCAGAGCCAGAGGACAGACTCGATGGTGAGCGAACCAGCTGTTAACCTTTGAATCTTCTCACTGCAGCCTCATGTGAATGTTCTCAAACCCTCTCTTTGCTGCTTCTCTCAGTGTCTCAAGGAGGCACAGCTAACTTGTCTCACGTCACTCCAAACACTTCACTGGGATACGTTCAGGCCACACCTTCACGGGTGCTGCCGTCTCCCACTGTCAACACACGGGAAGCACTGGGTGAGCACAGCGGCTCTTCGCTTTTAGTGAATGGAGCTTTACACTCTTTGAATATGACTGACATGAGTTGAGTTTTGTTTTGTTTTTTTATATCAGTGGTAATTAAAGATATGCATGGACTTTATTATGGCACCTGCAAGCATGAAATCAGCATCAGCGTATCCCCCAGTCCAAGACCAGTCCAGTTATTGGTGGCAAAAGTCCGACAGATGTTAATTTGTGGTGAGAGTGAAGGACTTTAATCTGTTTTGTCCCATTCAGACGTCATCATGGACATGTTTCAGGCTCCGACTCTCTTAGAGGATCCGTTCAACAGCACATCATCGGTGCTCCACACTGCTGAGAGGGAGTGTGATGCTGGATACCCAAGATATGGTAACAATGCTGTAATCAGGCTGATACGTAAAAAAAAAAAGGGGGGGGATCAAGATGAGCTTTATTAAATGTACTCTGCCTCCAAAGCGTAAAATGAACTCACCGACTATCTGTTTAAGATATTAAAATTAAGTTTTGCTGCTATTTTGTGCCAATTAACAATTTTTTCCTCAATGAATTTAAGGCGCTGCGCCCATGTTCACCAATCCTCCTACGTCGGCACTGTTCACCATCTTCCAAGATGAAGATGACAAAGAAAATGGCAGGTGAATATGGATTTCAATTCTTTGTTGTTAATAATAGTATCCATTAAACAGCCCACATGAGAGATTCTGTGAGGAAATAAATGAATACTTAGGAATATTATTCACATTAACATTTGTTCTGTGTCTTTGTGTTCAGTGCTGCTGCTCCAGCTGTCAAGGAGAAGCCTAAACCAGTCAGAGCTCTGGCTGAAATCGCAGTTTCTAAACCAGAGAAACCAAATGTGAATATTCACACATCTGATTCATCAGCGTGTTTGCATTTGTGCAAAATTTCCACTTAATATACACACTTCCTGACATAGAATTAGAAAATATCCAGAGAAGGCTTGAAGTTCCCATCAAGGAGAAATTATTTTTTAAGCAATTGTGTATAAATGTTCAGAACGAACAAAACTCAAATATCAGTAATAATGTTCTCTATCTTTGTGTGTACTCATCAGGACACTCCTCCAGATCTGATGCCAGATGAGAGCACCATGTGGGGAGCTCGCTACAACTCTCTCCACTCGCTGGCCGCCTGTCCCAACAGCACCACAGACTTCGCCATGCTGGCACATTGTGTCTCCACACCATTTACACACAAAACCCCGTTCTTTTTCCAAGACCAAGGTACGCGGGAGTCCCCAAAGGCAGATAATCTAATGTGCATTGTTCAGTATGCAGCAGGTTGTCGCCCCTCCTTCCCTCTGCGAGGTCTCATCTGTTTAAATGTTTCTCCCTCCAGAGAACAATTGCGCCGGAAGTGATGCTGATGAAGACGCTTTCACCAGACGCCAGACTAAAAAACTCAGGTAACCAATCAGAACCTGCTCAGGCTGATGAAGTCTCAGAAGGCCTTAAATTTAAATTATAATTATAATTTATTTTTTATGAATAGAACATTTAATTTGCATCAAAAACTCTTATAACTTATCTCAGCATTTAAAAAAATCCTGGATTCTGCTGTGAAAGGATATTAAAACTTCCTCTTCAGAGAAATCCCAAAGAAATATAAGTAGAAAACCTTTATTTTAATTGTAGGAGTGTTGCTTCTGGTTTGACTAAAGGTTGGAGTTAAAATGTGGACCTTTATGTTAGAACAGTTATTACCTGCAGCCAAATGCAATCTAAATTTGGGTGGCATCATCTCTCTTCTCGCTCTCAGTCCCATCATGGAGCAGAGTCCGAGCGATGACAAACTCTCTGAAACAGCCGTCGCTCAGCGTCCCTCTTCCTCAGCCACACAAGGCACCTTCGTTGGTGAAGAGCTCGCCACCAGCCAGCACTGCCTCACAACGTCCTCCGTCACCATGGTGCAGCCTCCTCCACCCGCCGTGCTGTCCTTCAGGGATCAGACACTCTGTGTGACGGACTCCTCCATCCCCAGGACCACAGCACCCGCCTGGGAGGTTTACACGAGCCCAGAGAAGCCGTCAGGACGAGCCTCTCTTGTCTCACACAAACCCAACGTCTCAGTCAGACCCAGCAGTGAACCGTTTAAAATCCTGGAGGATAATGATTTAGGCGTACCTGCAGGTCCAGAGCAGGCCCAGAAACCAGCCTACGATGTAGCTATGAGCCCAGAGTGTGCTCTCAAACCAGACTGGCTGGCCATCAGAAGCCCTGAGGTCACAGTGGAGCCGGATCTGGACGCTTTCATGAGTCCTTGTTGGAGAAATGCAGCAGACTCCGTTCCCAACAAGACCCAGGATGTTCCCATGAGTCCAGATTGTGCTCTCAAACCAGACTGGCTGGCCACCAGAATCCCCGAGCCCACAGTTGATCCAAATCTGGGCGCCTTCCAGAGTCCCCGTCGACACAACGCGATGGTTCCCAGGAGTCCGGAGCAGCCACAGCTCTGTGCCAACGTACCCATGAGCCCGATGCAGCCGCTGCCACTCAGCGCCGCAGATGAGCCGATGATGAGTCCAGACAGACTCGCCGACGTGTCTATGAATGCGATGGCGAAGAGGCCAGGCGGGACAGGATCCATCCAGCTGGTGTCAGACCCCTGGGATAACGAACTGATCTCACATCTGCTGTCGTCGCTCTCGCCGCCGCTCACCTCTCACCCCCGCTGCATCACCTGGCAGTGCAACGTGCCCAACATCACCCCAAAGATGACCATCAGCATGGGTAAGGAACAGGGCTGCAGTGTCTCCTTAACTTCCTGACACAGTCACTGCAGCGTCCAGACAGAAAAGGAGCTGATGTTGAACAAAAGTCTCCACCTAAACTGACCTTTAACTTCCGACAGGAAAGGCCTCCCTGCGAGTCGACTGCGTCCTCGGTGAAGGTGCTTTTGCAACAGTCTACCAGGCCACAGACCCCAGGACCTCAGAGAGGATGGTATTAAAGGTGAGACCTCAGTCCTCTAAGTGGACACACGACCCCTTCATGTTTCAATCCCATAAAAATGTGTAAATTTTTCTGTTAAATTAAGCTAAAATAATAATAACTGTAGTGGCCTATAATATTTATAATAAAGCAGAAAAATGATGATAATCATTGAAAGCAGAGAGTAAAGAGGTGAAGAGTCAGCATGTTCACTGAGGATCTTCCTGCTTCTTCCTCTGATCAACATGGACGCAGGTTCAGAAACCAGCCAATCCCTGGGAGTTTTACATCAACACCCAGCTGGACGCCCGACTGCAGGCCGCCGTCCGTCACCTGTACAGCGGCGTCCGCTCAGCTCACCTCTTCCACGACGGGAGCGTTCTGCTCGGCGAGCTCCACAACTACGGCACTCTGCTGGTTCGTTCACGCCTCAGCGGCCGCCTCACCTGTGGTTCTCTGACGCGGTGACATCACATGAACAGGAAGTAAATGTTTGTCTTGTCTCTGACTCTCCGACTCTGATCTCAGAACACAGTGAACATGTACAAAACGCTGAGCGACAAGGTGATGCCTCAGCCTCTGGTCATGTACTTCACCGTCTGTATCCTGCACATGGTGGAGCAGCTGCACAGCGTCCGCATCATCCACGCCGACATCAAGCCGGACAACTTCCTGCTCGGAGAGAGGTAACCTTTTGAACTAATGCTGTCAAACGTCATCTCAAAAAAACTCTAAATAATGATGATTATTGTTTTAATAGTGATTGTTTATGACGCTGATGACTCTTTTAAAATAGAATTAACCGATCACTCAGAAAACTCAGGAAGACTTGGTTGCCACGACGACTTGTTCTTAAAAAGTTCTGACAAGTTTCCCCACACCTGATGCATCGTGGTCATTTCTGCTGCTGCCTTTCAGGTTCCTGGACAACAAGTGTTTCGATGCGGAGAACCTGGACCACGGTCTCGTCCTCATCGACCTGGGACAGAGCATCGACATGGAGCTTTTCCCAGAAGGCACTGCTTTCACCGCCAAGTGTTTGACATCGGGTTTCCAGTGCACAGAGATGCTGAGCGGGAAACCCTGGAACTACCAGGTGAAGGATTCGGTCACTACAAGACAGAAAATATGTGAGAGTGGTTTTACTTCAAAGCGCTGACTGTCTCGTGTTTCCTGTCCGCTCTCAGACGGATTACTTCGGAATAGCGGGGACGGTCCACTGTATGCTGTTCGGGACGTACATGCAGGTGACAAATGAGGATGGTGTGTGGAAGACGAACGCCGTGTTCAGAAGGTAAATGGTCGTGTTACTGTCATAAGATGATGATGTGTTCAGAGACTCGAACACTCAATTATGCACCTAACGTGTGTTCATCCACTGCTGAAAATAGTCCACGTGTCGTCCCACAGAAACCCCCACAGCGAGCTTTGGTGTGAGTTCTTCCACACCCTGCTGAACGTGCCGGACTGCGGCGCCCTGCTGAGTCTCCGCCGCAAACTGACGTCCGTCCTGCAGGAGAACTACGGCAGGAAACTGTCCACGCTCAAGAGCCGCCTGGTGGTTCTGCTGCTGGAGAACCGCAAGGCGGCCCGAAGATGACAGCTGGAGCTCGGGACCTTTTTATTTCTTTTAATTCCCCGCTTTCTCTCTCCAAACCAGAACTAACATCTTCTCTAAAACTTCAAATCAGTTCAGTTTGAATAGTTTGAAAAATGTAACTGGAGGATTTCAGCTTGAAGTCGGTTTGTGCAAATAAAAAAATTTTATTATTATTTAGTTGCGTTTTAAAATTTCATTTTGTTTTTTCTTAGATTTTTTTCTTTAAAAGAATAAATTGTTGAATTTCTTCTAATTTTGCTCTCTAGCTAAAATTAATCTGCATGAGATTGATTCAGTTTTCTGTTTTTTGTTTTTTTTTGTTTGTTTGGTGGGTTTTTTTTGTTATTATTTTGATCTAATTTTTAGAAGTCCAGATTTTTTATTCTGAAGTTCTGCACTGAGGATGGTCGGAGGAATCCAAACTCAACTTCCACTCTTTTTCATAAAAAGGAAATCAAACAGATTATTTTTGCCATTTTTCTTTTTTCACTTTCCAAAGATTTAAAGCTGCTGTGACAAACTGAAGCACTGATCGGTTTACTGCAGGAATATTACTCTCATCCAATACCTTCAGTAACTTTCATTAACAATTTTTAAAAGCTCTACCAAAGTTTCCTTGTGTTGTTGGCACAAAACTGGGATTACACAAATACCAGCCAACAATCAGTCATTAAATTAAAACTGATGGTCATTAGAGAGAAAAAGTCTGTGGTTGAATAGTGAAAATGATCAAATCTAAAAAAGGATTAAACAAAAGAGAGAGAGAATAAAATTTGAAACTATTGAGATTAAATAGAAGTAACCAGAAATAAAAATGAAGAATTAAAATAATGATAGAATGAACTGAAAGAACTTATAATATTAAATAAAGAGACATAAAGTTGTAAATGAAATTATTTCCTGCTGCCTGATAGATTGTGATAACAGGAAGTCTCATCAGTTTGTTTTTTTCATCGACCGAAAGACCAAAAAGGTTTATGGGACAGACGTTCAGCTGGTTTTCCTCCCATACCTTAAATATCCCACAGCTGACCTGTTCAGACTTGCAGCTGCAGCTTTTACTAAACATGCAACCAGGAAAAAAAAAAAACTCTTCTACAAAACAACATTTAACATTTTCATCTTCTTCTCGGAGGTCACCTGTTCATAAATGGCTGTTCCCGTCTGACCTTTGACTTTAAAGGGTTTTATTTCCTTCAGTCTGATCCTCAGATAATTCCCACGCCTCCTTCAGGATCACTGCAGCCGGTAGGAAATGTAGCTGTGTTTGGAATTTAACGCCCATCTTTACTGTCATTAAGTCTTCCATGCAGCTGAAGGCAGCGTATGCCTGACCGGTCCCTCCCTGAATAAATACAACAACCTTAAAGAAGTCGTGGTGCTTTCATGGTCTGTCAGAAACATTTCAACTTTATGTCACAAACACCAGTGAAACAAAACAATATGTACAGATTAAAGAGCCAATGTTGACGTTTCCTGTCAACTCAAAGTTGAATATTTATTAAATACGGCAGCTTTTAGTCTGAATTACATTAAAAGATGTTTCTGTGCCATATTTCCATCATTAAATCAAATACAGTTGTACTTTACTGGGACTTTCTTAAACTAAATCGAGTTACTTGAGATGCACCTTTGTACAAAAAGAAAAATCAGTTTTACATAATGAGATAAACAATTTAATACACTAAGACAGCAGCGTTAATGTTAATAATATAAAGAATAATAATATTAATAGCAGGTCTGGTGATGAAAAGTAATACCATTAAATACAATTACACAACTGCAGGGAAGCCAGAAATAACATTCAATCCAGGAATTAAAGGAATTAACATTTTTTAGGTGAATTATCTACCTGGATAAAACAAAACCACATTCTTTCGTAACACCTGAGAGGCCCGGCCTTTACGAGCAGCACTCGAAGGCAGCACACACCTGGACTCCAGGTGAAGAATCTGAACTCCTTCAGTCTGATCTGTGAGCCATGGAGGGAAGAGCACTGACGGACGAGGAGGTGTCCTCAGCCTGTAAAGAAGGAGAGTCCATCACCAAGGTGAGCACTCATTCATTCATGCATTCATTCATTCATCCATCTTAGATAAAGCCTCTGTGTTTCTGCTGGGTTTAGTTTGACGCTGTCGGACCTGCCTGCTGACTGCAGACTGCGGGGCTGTAATGCAGTCAAACCTGTTAACTGATCTGTAGGCGTGCAGTTACCTGTGAGCCTTACTAAACCGGACAGGATGCACGTCGAGCTGCAGACCTGAAGAGTTCTTAAATCTGAGTTAAGATACAGAGCAGGAGTTCACGTTTCTCCTCTGAAGTGTCTCTGAAGTGAAACACAGAACAAAGTGTTTTATTTTAAAAGCTGTGCCGAGTAAAAGTTCATTCTTGCGTTCAAATGTTGTTTTTGTGTATCTGAAGCGTTTCATGTCTGGACTCTGGTCTCTGCAGGACTACATGATGCAGCAGACGATGCTGAGGGTCAAGGATCCAGCGAGGTCTCTGGACTTCTACACTCAGGTCCTGGGCATGACGTGAGTCCGAACCGGTGATCCTCAAACCTTTTTCAGCTGAAGGAAATCTCCCATCAGAGATTTCAAGATAATGAAGGAACATTCAGGGCTGAACTGAAATCAGGGAATCAGAAACCAGATCAGGTTCTCGTTGTTGTCTTTAGTCCACAATCTCTGAGCTTTGAGAGGTGAGGTCAGTTTTTCCAGAACCCCGTTGGTGTGGATGGTTTTCAGGGGGACTTCCTGTCTGTCTGTTTTGTCTTTGCTGTGGTTTTATCTTAAAAAAAAAAAACCCATCTGGACTCCTCTGTGTTCTTCAGGCTGCTGCAGAAGATCGACTTCCCCTCGATGCGTTTCACTCTCTACTTCCTGGGCTACGAGGAGAAGACCGACATCCCAGCAGACATCAAGGAGCGGACGGCGTGGACGTTCTCCCGCCGGGCCACCATCGAGCTCACACAGTATGTCTGGTGACCCCCAAAACTGATGTCGAATGTGGACAACATCTGGGGTTGAAGATCCATTTTAGAGTGTTTGGGTGTCCACATAGTTTTGGCCACGTGCTTTAGATAAGAAAAAAAAAGGCCTGTTGTTGTGATATTTAAGTAGAATCGTGGATTTGTCAGGTCCTGCAGGAATCAAAGCTCCTCTTCATTTACAACAAATCTTTCTGTGTTCTGATGAATATTATTTCTGTGTCCGTCAGTAACTGGGGATCAGAGTCCGACAAAAGTCTGTCCTATCACAACGGGAACAAGGAGCCGCGAGGATTTGGTGAGGAGGTTCAGACTGAGATGATGTTTTATTATCTCACTTTCTGTATTATTTCTGAGGCAGATGGCTAACTATAGTGTGCGTTCGTGTGTTGTTGTGTGTAACCTTCTGTCTGCTGCAGGTCATATTGGTATTGCTGTTCCCGACATCGACGTTGCCTGCAAGCTGTTTGAGGAGAAAGGAGTGACGTTCGTCAAGAAGCCGGAATCAGGTGAGATCTTGTTGGCTCAGGTATCAGGTCCACACTCTTCACTGTTGTGTGTCTGTTGTGTGTCTGAAATCACTCATCATTACCAAGCAGAAGAATCTCTCTCTCTGAGGATTAAAGGAAGCAGGAGGAATATTTCTGCAGATTACTTACAGATTCATGAGTTAGTTTTGACAAAGCAAAGGCAGGAAACTACAACGTGTTGGTGTCAAAAACGTAAAAAGATAAATTACTCTGATTCTCATTCTATAATTATCTCCAAGTGAACTGGACTTTTAGATTCCTGCTTCTTGGACACCAGGAGGTGGAGCTCAGGGTTCACTGGAGCACCCAGCAGGTTGAAGCTAAGACCTGATCCTGATCTGGGATCAGGTCTGGGTCCAGACCTCGAAGATCTGGGTCGCTGAGGTGAATGTGAGTCACCGCTCTTTCTCTCTTCCCTCCTTTCAGGTAAAATGAAGGATCTGGCCTTCATTCAGGACCCTGACGGATACTGGATTGAGATTTTAAGTCCAAGCAGCATGGTCTCCCTGATGTCACCTTAATTTCCAATGAAATTTTCTGTAAAGATAAAAGATATACATTCATATCCATTTTATATATTTTGATCATATTCTATAAAACTTAAGCTCAAATTTATTAAAGAGACAAACATACTAAATCTTTGTATGTGTATTTTTGGCCACATGTATTAATTTAACATAAATCTTTAGTGTGATTTAGTTGACATCTTTTGTATAGTAACACATATGAACAGATATATTTACACAACAATACAATAACTACATCATGACACACATCTCATAACATTTATTTAGTCTTTAATTATTAGGTGATTCAAAGTCCAGTTCTCTGACCTGCACATGTTTCCCGCCACTTCAAAGCAGCGTCCGGCGTGAGAACCGTGTCGGCTGACCGGATTTACAGACCTGTACCCAGACCTGTTCCCAGACCTGTTCCCAGACCTGTTCCCAGACCTGTTCCCAGACCTGTCAGCCTTTAATCCTCCACTCAGCTGGAAATGATGGCGTTTTCTTTTTCTGGAGGATTAAACGGGTGTAACAGTGATTTCAGCGTGTAAATCAAAGATGAAGGAAGAAGAAGGAGCGGATTAATGTGTGTGACTGGTGTTTTACATCGAAGATTTAGAAATAGGAAACAACCGGCTCCGCTCAAACAGTCTTTATATGGAGGAAACAAATCCATTTAGCAGCTCTGGTGCTTTTCATATGACACGGTCTTCTTGACAGTAAAACTCAAAGTAAACCGTGTGAATAAAAATATCAAGTTCCCATCGAAGAGAGAGAAAAACACAACAGAAGTTTTCTTTGCAGCAGCATCGATGTTATTTATGTTTATTTGTAGAAAGGCACACAGAGAATCACAGGATTACAGCTCAGTGACAGTTTACATGGAAAAACCTCAGGTAGTAAAAACACCGTGGATCAGACGTGGTCCAGTTTCAGTCAGTACGATATTAGAATCACCATCAGAGTTTTAGTCAAGTTCAGCATCAGAAGATATTACACAAACTGAACAGGTGTGTCGTCTCTTCGGCTCACACCTTTAAACCTAATCGTAGAGTTATGGGCGGCACTGTGGCACAGCGGTTGGCGTTCGAACCGCAGCATTTTGGCGTAGCTCTGTGTTCCCTCCACCTCCCTTCAGGTTCGTTCGAAAAAAAAAAAAAAATTATTTCGTGAATGTGATTCGTTGTTTGTCGTTTCTCAGTGTGACGGACGGTTCACCTGTCCCACCCTCGCCCAACGTCAGCTGTGATTGGCTCCAGCACGGGAGGTGGTGAGGCCTCCGATACTGAAAACTGGAGATTCATCAGGAAAACATTTTCCGGGGTAATAATTCAGGGAGAAGGAGGGACATTTTCCCATACATTTCAATACAATCTGACTTCTTTTTAGAACCAGTGGATGCTCACTGGATAGAATTAAGGTTCGCCGTCCAGACTCAGAGTCCAGGTCCAGGTCCAGGTCAGGTCCAGTGCTGGTTTTCATCTTTTGGCGGGAAAACTAAGTCAGACAATAATAAACGTTTAAGTTTTTAAAGTTTTAGTTTCATCGATTTAATTGGAGTGAGTTTGTTTCTCTGTGGGAACCAAACAGCTGACGTTCTCGTCTCTTTAGAATCAGCAGGTGAGGTCAAAGGTCAAAGTTAACGCCAAAGTTAACGGTCAGGAGTTCAATCCGGTCAGCCGCCGCCAGGTCGCTCAGAACGCGCCGACCTCGGTGCCCCACGGCCGGTAGGCTTTACCGCCGCTGTGGGGAGTCTGGGAGGAAGAGGAGGAGGAGGAGGAGGAGATGGGAGGACTGGTGGGGGTGGAGGTGAAGGAGGAGGCGGGGAACATTGGGAACCCTCCGTGGAGGGCGATGGGGAACGAGGCGGAGAGGGAGAGGAGGGAGGCGGAGAGAGGGGCGGGGCCGCAGGGGAGCACAAGAGACGAGGAAGAGGAGGAGGAGGAGGAAGGAGAGGAAGAGGAGGAGGAGTCGGTGTGGGAGGAGTAGGAGGAGCTCAGCCTCTGGGGGGCGCCGCCTCCTCCGGCATCTGGGGGAACAGGAAGCCCGCTCAGTCCGTACGGCGTGGCGGCAGCCGGAAGATGACGAAACGCGGTGGCGGTGGCGATGGCGGCGGCCCACTGCTGGGGGTGGAAGGGGTGAGGTAAAGGGTGAGGATGCTGCTGGTGGTGGTGATGCGGGGAATGGGAGGCGGCCGTCAGGGCGGCGGCGGCGTCACGCTGAGAGGCACAGGAGGTCAAGTGGGAGAGGAGGCGGGAGCGCAAGGGGTCGCCGGAGTCAAGGCCCTCCACCGCGCTCAGGTAACGGGAAACCTCCGTCACACACTCCCGGAAGCCCAGAGACAGGAAGTCCAGGGCCAGAGCGTGGGCGTCAAAATAACCTGCAGACACAGAAGACGAGTTTAAAAAAACAAAAACAGACAGTCAGAACGTTCACTGAGTTTAAGACTCTGACAGTTCAGCTCCAGACTTTGGGGAGTCTAAACCTGAACCTGAACCTGAACCTGAACCTGAACCTGAAACTGAACCTGGACCTGAACCTGGACCTGAACCTGAACCTGAACCTGGACCTGGACCTGAACCTGAACCTGAACCTAAACCTAAACCTGAACCTGAACCTGAACCTGGACCTGGACCTGAACCTGAACCTGGACCTGGACCTGAACCTAAACCTAAACCTGAACCTGAACCTGAACCTGGACCTGGACCTGAACCTGAATCTAAACCTGGACCTGAACCTGGACCTGAACCTGAACCTAAACCTGAACCTGAACCTGGACCTGAACCTAAACCTGAACCTGAACCTGAATCTAAACCTGAACCTGAACCTGAACCTGAATCTAAACCTGGACCTGAACCTGGACCTGGACCTGGACCTGGACCTGAACCTGAATCTAAACCTGGACCTGAACCTGAACCTGAATCTAAACCTGGACCTGAACCTGGACCTGAACCTGGACCTGGACCTGGACCTGGACCTGGTGATGGGATCTGATCACCTCTTCAGCTTCAGGATTTCAACCAAAAGTCCAAAAACACTCGAATCATATTTAAATAAATAAACTTAAAGAGATGAAGCCTGTCGACGGTCGATCATCAGGACACCGATGTGGTTTCTCTTGTGTGTCTTTAGTGTGTCTTTAGTATCACCGTATCGTTCAGTGTGTTGACATAAAACTCAACACAGACACACACACAGCCGGCTTAATGAAAGCAAACAGCCACGTTCAGGGTCAAGTGGGGCTTTTATCCCTGCAGTGCTTTCCCATGGACTCACCCCCTCCCTCTGTCACACACAGACACACACAGTCGCACACAGTCGCCTCCTGACCAACAACCTTTCTGAGTAAATCTGATCAGAACAAAATGAAATAAAGCATTTCAGCTCAGATACAAAGAAGCATCCTGTCTGATGACCATCAGGGAGCGACTCCACTGGTTGGAAAAAGTCCGATTGTATTGAAGTCTATGGGAAAATGTCCCTCCTTCTCCCTGATTTATGAGCTGAGTGACCGTTTTCCCGATGAGTTTACGGTCTCTGATGATTTAGAGGGAAATTGGCTCCTGTGTGATCGACAGACTGTTCCACCCAATCAGGATAAAGTATAAAGTAAAGCACAGAGCAGTTCAGATCCACTTCCTCCCCCAAAATTTTCTGGTTTAAAACCAACCCAAGATGGCTGACAGACATACTGGTCACAGTGAGTCGTGTTATTTTCTCATTTACAGTTTTCTGACATCACTTCCTGGGCCTGGTCCGGAGTCAGGTTCAATCTGGTCCTGGTCCAGAGTCAGTTCGGACCTCAGCCTGGTCCGGAGTCAGGTTCAACCTGGGCCTGGTCCGGAGTCGGGTCGGACCTGGGCTTGGTCTAGAGTCAGGTTCAACCTGGTCCTGGTCCGGAGTCAGGTTCAACCTGGGCCTGGTCCGGAGTCGGGTCAGACCTGGGCTTGGTCTAGAGTCAGGTTCAACCTGGTCCTGGTCCGGAGTCAGGTAAGACCTGGGCTTGGTCTAGAGGCAGGTTCAACCTGGTCCTGGTCCGGAGTCAGGTTCAACCTGGGCCTGGTCCGGAGTCGGGTCAGACCTGGTCCTGGTCCGGAGTCAGGTCAGACCTGGGCTTGGTCTAGAGTCGGGTCGGACCTGGGCCTGGTCCGGAGTCAGGTTCAACCTGGTCCTGGTCCAGAGTCAGGTCCGACCTCAGCCTGGTCCGGAGTCAGGTTCAACCTGGTCCTGGTCCAGAGTCAGGTCGGACCTCAGCCGGGTCTACAGTCAGGTCCGACCTGGTCCTGGTCCTGGTCCTGGTGAGTCTCAGCTCTGGCTCTCACTCAGGACTTTAACACTTCAGATGAGTCTCTGTGGGGTTCAGACGCTGAGACAGTTGGAGCTACGACCAGCGAGCGCGAGATGAGGAGCAAAAAGGTCGAGCTGAGGCCACGAACGTCATCGATTACAGAAGAGAGATGTTGTGTTTGTTGTGTGCCGTTCACCTTTCCCTCCTGTGGCCTGCAGCATCTTCAGGTGGTCCACGGTCATCTGGAGGATTTCAGCTTTCTCCAGTTTAGCAGAGCCCTGAAAAAACAAAGACCGCTGCAGGTAAATATCAAACACTTGCTTTACACGACTCAGCTCAGAATTGAAGTGTCTCCTGACGTGAACGTGATAAATCCATCCTCCACTAAAATAAGAAGAACCAAACAGCTGATTGGTCTCTTTTCCAGACGGGTCTGATACGGAGCAGCTGGAACTCTTCTACTTTCTCCGATCAGGAAGTGACACATGCTCAGACTTCAGCACGTGTTTGTGTTTTCACCTGCTTCTCGAAAGCCGTGGGGACGAGTCTCCGCAGCTCAGACAGGCTGTTGTTGATTCTGTCTCTGCGTCTCTTCTCGATGATCTGAGCAGAAACAAAAAACCAAAAAGGAAAAAAAAAAAACGGCTCGTCTCTGGACTGTCAGGACTCACAAACCTACCAAAAACATCAACATCAACTTTACCCCTCTGCGCTTTTTCCTCGCCATCACCTGAGTGGTCGTCGTCGGTGAGCCACATCTGATAAAGGAGGCCTTCACGCGTCTGGGAAAGAGAAATAAACAGTCACATGAACGTTTAAAGACTTCATTCATCAGTGGGATGTTTGTGGGTTCTGGTTTTAAAAACTCTCTGAGAAAACAGATGAAGATGAATCCCAGCTGCTGCAAAAGAGGACAAACAACCAGATAAGACACAACCCAGGGGAAGGGACGTTTTTCAAAATAAGATGCTGGGCCGGCCGTGTCTTCCTCGTGGAATTTAATTAGTGATTAATTAGTTTGTTTTATAATGTAAATGAAGGCAGAGTACAAGACCTTCACCATATAACACTCCTGTTTCAGGGCCGTGGTCTGAAAAAGTTTAACCAAATATTTTGACTCTTGTTCATTGAAACTCATCAGAAATAGCTTTTCGGTTTGAGGTCAACTTAAACATTGACCTGCTCTGGTCTGATTAAGATCTCTGAAGAAAACTGTTCCTGAATATTTCTCGTAGTTCTGAAATTGGACAGCATACATTTTTCTTAGATTTCTTTATTTCTGCTAAAGAGTCCAGAGTTCTTTTCATTTCTGTGGCACAAGCAGAAGAGAGACGCTGGATTTCCTCTCACGGGGCCTCAGATTGTGACTTATGAGCACTTTGAACATGTTGATTTGGGACGTTTGGGAATATTTCCATCTGGATGTTGCAGGAAAACTCAAATATTGAATTTCTGCATCATTTAAATGCCCTTTTTTCCTTAATACGTCATATCCAGATGTTCCCAGCAGCTGCAATAAAGTGCAAAATGCCCCAAACGATCGTCACATTTGTCTCTAATGATTTATGATGTACTCAACAAACTCTCCTCCTCTTTTCTATCCTCTCCAGCAGAGAATCATCATTTTTTGCCCTCACTGCTGGTTTTAATCCGCTTCACGCTGCTTCCTTCCTCCAGCCGTCCCCATTTCAGAGGGAGATATTATTATCGCAGTATATTATTGTAAAAACTTCAATTAAAGATAAAAGATGAAGGTTTACAGATCTCTCATTTGCTCCTCATCCCTTCAAAGTGTGATGTTCTGATATCTAATTCACTCACTGGGCCATTTATCTGATATTTCGCAGACATTATTACTGTAACTGATATGTTCAGGCTTTTATTTGTGATTTAAAATAGTCAGAACTGTTTTCTGCTGAACGTGTTCATCTGGATTCAAAGTCATTCATAAACAGATTGAAGGCCAGATATTCGATTTTATTTCCTAAAACATTAGTTTGTTTCACTTCACCTGCTCTCAGATGTAGCCAAACAAGCTGCTGTTGATTTTCACCATAATCTGGATTTTAATTTTAATTTTCCAAAATGATCTAAATAACAGCAATAAGAAGTTCGCAGACAGTCTCATGTATATAAGACTTTAGAAAATAACGCTGCACAATATGAAATAAATCATATTGGATTGAAATCTTAAATGGTGATGTCACTGTTGAATCTCTGACATTTTATCTTTATAAAAATTGAAGCCCCTTCTTTTTGCATATTTAACAATGCAAACATCTTTGATGACAAATAGAACAAATCAAAAACTCTCTGGATCTTTTTTTATTTGAATAGAAGAGAAAAATCTGGGAGCAAAAATTAGAGCATCTTGTTTAATTTTCTTTAATATTGAAGTGTAACGTTAATCTAATGACTTTATTTATTTTATCACTCACCCTGGATAAATACTCTCACTGCCCACATCGATGGTTTCCTCCATGTCACTGTCGGCCGAGCTGCTGTCCTCACACGGCCGCTTCATGGTGCGTGGACGGCGGGGAGGGTTGGCTGTCTCTCCCCGGGGGGGGGGGACGTGGAGGTCGAGTCCCACAAAAAAAAAAAAGTTTCTTCTTATGTGAACAAACAGTTTCGATCCCTTTGATTTGTTCTAGAGAGTAAACGAATAAAGAAATCTGAGTGACGGTCCAGATTAAACTCCAGGATCAGGTTTCTTCTCAGGAGATTAAAACGTTCTCTCTTTTTTTTTTTTTTTACAGCCACTGAAGTTTAAAGTGTGATAAAATAAAAAATCCCTCCCAGCAAAACATCAGCTAACAAACTGATGTGAAGTCAGTCAAAGAAGAAGAGTGAAGACCTCCTGCTGTTGTTTTTTCCAGCGGTGTGTGTGTCTGTGTGTGTCTGTGTGTGTCTGTGTGTGTGTCCGGTAAGAAGGCCGACACAGGTGGCCTGAGAGCCGGCTGCAGACTGGACTGGTGACCGGTGAGTCCTCCTCCTCCTCCTCCTCCTCCTCTGCTGCTGCTGGAGCTTTCCCACGGAGCCTGAGACACACACACACACACACACACACACACACAACACACACACACACACAACACACACACACACACACACACACACACTCAAAGGCAAGTTTGAGATGGAAGAATTGTGCAGTCTGGGCAGGGCTGGTCCTTCTCTCCTGATAATACCGGCTGTCTGGTTCAGACACTGTGTGTGTGTGTGTGTGTGTGTGTGTGTGTGTGTGTCTGTGTGTGTGTTCATGGGAATGAGGCCACCTCTTACAGTCAAAAAATAACCATTATATAAGGCTTTACCTTCACTGACTCATCAGAGTCTCAGTCCACCGAACCGTAGTGAGACTGCAGAAAGATGAAGGGGTGGAAAAAGGAGTCCGATTGTATTGAAGTCTACGGGAAAACGTCCCTCCTTCCCCTTTGATTTATTAGCTCAGTAAATGTTTTCTTAATGAAATGGAGGTTTATGGAGGAGAGCTGGGTCTGCTGTTGAACTACGTTTGTGTTTGTTAAAGTCGCACAATCAATCTTGAGCCCGTGGTATGTCGCTGTGTTACCCCCTTACTGCTGATGTTCCCACATCACTGCAGCCCGTCAGCTGTGTGCTCAGAGCGAAGGGAAACTAAAATAGAAAAAAGAAGAGATCTCTATGTGTCTGTGTGTGTGTGTGTGTGTGTGTGTGTCAGTGTGTGTGTCGTTGTCGTTCCCACAGCTTCTGGCTGTGTGCGCTGAAACCCAATCATCGTGTGACAGAAGCCAGAGAGAGAGAAGCGGCTGTCTCTTTACACCTGCTAATCTTTTTGCAATACAACAATGATTTAATGCAGGAGTTATAATACACACACACACACACAAACACACACACACATAAACACACACCTTCCCACCATTCATCTGTTCTCTCTCCTTCCAGCTGATAACTCCAGATAGACTTGTCAGCACCCTCTCATTGGCTGAACTCCTCCTCTCCCTCTCTCTCTCTCTCTCTCAGAGATTGTTGTAGTAACACAACAGGAAATCAGTGTACACAACATTAACGCTGTTACAGAATTACCTGGAGAAGCTGCAGCTCTGAACTCCCCGAGATCAGAGAGGCAGTTTGTTTCTGACAGATGAAGAAACCGATTTGACAAAACGAATAACTGCTGAAGGTTTAAAGGTCCGTACGGTCTGAAGGTGGACGATAAAGATTCACCTGAAATCTGCTGTAATTTTATTGGCTCGCTCAGAGAACAGTCAGCCAATCAGAAGGAAAAGTCTTTTAAAATCCTCCGAAAGTGGATGACGGTCATAAGAATCATTTATTCCTCCGTTTCTGTCAGTAAATCAGCAGAAGAGGAAAACAGACTGTGTTTCTTCTTCTTTGCTCTAAAGTTTGAAAAATGGCTGCCAACAAGTGTGTGTGTGTGTGTGTGTGTGTGTGTGTTGATGATATCGGAGGTTTATTAGTGTCAAGGGTCGTGGAGGACAAGCAGGGCCATCCTATAGCAGGAAACACAAAGTGTTCAAGAGAGGTGTGTGTTTGTGTGTGTGTGAGACAGAGCAGGATAATATCTCAGGGAACGCTGGGCCGGGGCACCAGGCCGTAAGTCGGAAATCCTTTTGGAACAAGAGAACATGACTGGGCTTTTTGTGTGCGTGTTAGTGTGTGCACGCATGTGTGTGTGTGTGTGTGTAGTGAGAGAATGGGAGGAAGCGGTGTATTATTCTCAGTTAGACGGTGCTCGCCGCCTGTCCGTCGCTACGACGCCTGAGACCTCACACTGCTCAGCCCCTTGTTCCCACAGGACATTCAACACACACGCACACACACACACACACACACACACACACACACACATCACTGAAGCAGACAGCCATCCCAGAACCACACAGATTTTCTTTCTTTGAAAGAAACACTTCACACAGTGATGAAGAGTCAGTGACATCATCACCTGTGGTCAGTCCTCCCAGCTTCACTCATAAAGAACGACATGTCTGATGTCCAAATAAGAGCGTCAGTGTGTGTGTGTGTGTGTGTGTGTGTGTGTGCGGTGAAGAGAAATTTATCACCAGCCTTTAATTCACTCCCACAGACTGTATGAATGTCTGTTGTTTGACCAAATAATGCTCCATTGTTGTGATGAAGGAAACCTGCAGACGTGTCCTCTGGGAGCGTCGTACTACCAACCCACAGGTGCTCCGTACTCCACTTCCTTCCGGTCACCTGACTTGCGTTTCCCATCAGGATGTGGAAGGAGAGGAGTGTGTGTGTGTGTGTGTGGGTGTGTGCGCTTGGCCAGGATTTATTGTAGAACATGATGAGATCCAGAACACACCACCCAGCCGGTGGCCGCTTGATTGATGTCGTCTTCGGGGTGTAAAACTGGAACGTGAACCAGTTCAGAGGTCACAATAACTGCTGCAGCTGGTTTTACTGTTATCTCATCTTATCCTCGTCTTAAACTCTCTCTGAGTTGAACTCCATTCTTCTCCACCGAGTGAAGTGAAGTCATGACTACTGACGTGAAGTTAAATGAATTTCCATCAGGAAGCGCCCGAGTCGGCGTCCGATCGTTCTCTGTTCGACAGGGATGTTAAACTTTTTAAAGACTCGTCGTCCTCTCAGTCGTTAGCGTTGACAGAAGCTTCTCCACTCCTCTGACCTCTGACCTTTTCCCACTTCTCATCTAAATAAAGGTTAAGTAGCTGTAAGATAATGAAAGTGGTTCTATTATTATGTTGAATAGGGCAGAAACTTCAGTGAAGAACCTTCAAGGAGCCTTTATTTTATCAGAGGAGAGGGGGAACGTAGGAGGAGGAAGAGGAGGGAGTAGAAGATGAAGAAGAGCTAGTTGGGGGGGAAGGGAGGAAGAGGAGAAGAAGAGGAAGACAAACAAAAGAAAAAGAGGAGGGAGAAGAAGCAGAAGAAGAAGAGGTGGAGGAGGAAGAGTTCCCAGCAGCGAAGCGTCGAAGAGGCCTGAATTTCTTCATCTCAAACACGTCAACACATTCGACAGTGTACAACAACCTCTGCTAATCTGTGTGTGTGTGTGTGTGTGTGTCTGTATTTCAAGGTGTGACTGAAGGGTTTGTTGATGACAGGCATGTTCCACACACACACAAACATTAATTCTTTTCTTTCAATTTAATCTATTTTTTAATGTTTATTTTTATCACATTTAAACTCTCTCCCAGTCTTTCCTTATCTCTCTCGCCCACAGTCGCCCCCCCCCGGCCGATCTGTTCAGTCTGGTTTTATAAAGTCCGTCTTCACCCTCAGGAAGGCGGCTTTCGTCCTCCTTTCTTTCACTCCCTCATTACCGAATATCACAGAGGAGAAGATTCACGCTCTTCATCATCGTCATCATCATCATCCTCCTCGCCGCCTCACAGACGCCTCGCTTTGTGTCAGAATGTGTTAGAGTCGATGTCTGCGGTGAGAGCTGCTCTGCTCCTCCAGACTTCCTGTTCAGCATTAGTCTCACCTCAGGAGGCCTCACACCGCTGTCAGGTCCGCACACACACACACACGGACGTTGATCGACGCCTGAAGCCGAACATGTGATATGGATACAATGAGTAGCCGTCGTACGGAGGCCGTTTTTGCTCTGAGGGACTCTTGACCTTTGACCTTTAGATGTAACAGAATAAAGACTTCAAAGATGAGGACGAAGAAGAAGATGAAGATGAGGAAAAGGATGGAGACAAAGTAGAAGAAACTGAAATCTGAAATCTGAAGTCCAGACCAGGTCCTGAAGTCCAGCACTAAGGGAGCTGGCCTCAGACCAGTTCCACCAGCTCTCCGGGTTCTTTCTCCTCTGCAGGAACGTGACCCGGCTCGTTGTGGCCTCCTGACCCAACACGTTCCTCTGGTGGGGGCTGACGTCTGTGTGTGTGTTGACATTTGTGACACATTCTAAAGAGAGAAAGTGGGTGTGGGAAAGACCTGGTCACCCATCTGAGACTGTCCACACGACGCACACTCACAAACCATCAGCTGATATTCAACTCCCCCGACTCTCCCAGCACATTATTTTCATATGTCTGTGTGTGTGTGTGGCCTCAGAGCTGCTGGGAAAATCCCCCCCGCCCAGCCGCTCTTTATTAATATTTCAACCTAACCAGATTCAGATCTTCAGAAACTTCAGCCACACAAATTCACTGTTGAGCTTTTATCATTTTAAACATTAAACATGTGAATATTCTCCAGAATTTTATTTCTCCATCTAATAAAAATTCAAAATGAGAGATTATTTTCCATGAAAAAGGTAAAAATGTCTCAGTTTCAACATCCGATTGGTTGTTCAAATTTACATATTCAACAGCGTACCAACTATTTTGGAATTTGAGTTGTCGACGTTTGACTGAAATAACTTTCAACTGCTTTTAATCATAAAATGTCATTTCAAAATTTCTTTCTGATTCAGGCTGGACGTTGAAACGATTGTGAAAGAGGTGATGATTTATGTGACATCTTTTCCTCCTCTGGTTCAGCTTTGAGACGTGAAATTCATTCAATCATTCATTCATTCATCTTCTACCTCTTATCCATTTCTGGGTTGCGGGCGATCCCAGCTCACACTGGACGAGGGCGGGGTCACCCTGAACAGGTCGGCAGTCCTTCGCAGGGCCAGAAATGACACGTAACATTAAATCATATGATGTGGCCGAGACACATCGTCGCCGCTCTAACTCGTTAAAATTAAAGTCGTGACGCCGTGACGCCGTGACGCCAGCGAGGCCTTCAGGCCAGTCGCCGTCTCAAAGAAAGCACGTACCTGCAACTTCATCCATCATACAGATTCACCACGGCCGGTGAATCCAAACCAGGAAGTGAAGCTGCACTGTTTTCTTAGAAGTCTGTTTTGGGGTTGAATGTCAACACAGTTTGTCTGTTGAACACTGTCCTTTGTGTTACGCTTATTCAAACGATTCCTGTTGAGATTTTATTGGGAACAGTTCGACACAGAATTGTCAACTTGAGGCCAACAAAAAAAAATCCCCTTCAAGCAAAGACGTCACGACAACCCCAAGAAAAACGGAGGTTTTAATTCGTTAATGTTCGCGTTTGTTTGAGTTTGGGATGTTTGTTTTAAGGTTACAGAGCTGAAGATTTGCCTTCAGCTTGGATTCAAAAACAAGCAGAGCTCAATTTCTGGCATCACATGTGCCTTTGATGCTACAAGGCGAGCGGACTTTAAGACACAAACAGCAGAAAAGTCCAGTTTCCTTGCTTTGATGGTGTTCGACAGCAGTGAGGAGAATGAAGGGGGATTTCTGTGTAAGTCCGGTCCAGCTATAAGTGAATTAACATCTCAACCGACGAGAGAAAGGAAGGAAGGAGTGACGATGAGGGCAGAGGACGGGGAGAGAAAAGGATAATTGTGTGTTTCTGAAGTGAAAGGGTGTTATTCTTTGGCGCTGCTGAGAGGCGGCCATTGTTGAGCGCAGTTTACCATCTGAGATCACACGTCCTGATAGTCGCCCTCAGACTTGATCTCCAGGAGCCGCCGGAGGAGGCTTACCCAAGATTATCTCCCCGATTCCAGTAAAACTGTTTATTTCATTTATCTCCTTTCACATGAACATCATCGATGTTTCTCATCACTGTCTCTCTCTGTTTTCATCGGGGAAAAATTAGAAAAGAGAGATTTTACCTTTGTGTAAGAAAAGCACTTTATTAAAACATCATTTTATTTTTATAGCTTCATTCTGTTATAATAAAAACAGGAACTGCAACGTTCACAATGTTGGAGCTGAAGTCATATGAGCTTTATTTTGGTTTTGAAATTTTAGACATTTCATCGAGCTTTTTTTTGCCTTACATAGTATAAAAAAGACAATTTAGGAAAAAACTAAAAGTAGCACAACAAACAAACAACATAATCAATCATAATCCTTTTTTTTTTTTTTTTTTTAATAAAACCCTGCAGTCTCATTGTTCTGGTCCTGTAAGCCAAAAACTTCATTGTCACACGAAGAGGCTTTAATACACGCTCAGTGACGGCTGATGAGTTTTGATGTTGAACAGAACTTTTCTTCTAAGCTGTCGTAGAGACTTGAAGCCTCGGCCTGCATTACATCGCCGCAAAGACCAGTGAAAGGTCAAAGTTCGGCAGTGTAGCAAGGCGGGAAAAGTACCGGTGACTGGTGTGTGCTCTTCAGGTTTTGTCAACATGGCCGCTCCCCCTCGCCACCCCCCCCCCCCCCGCTGTTCCCATGGTTTTCCCAGGCCGGCTCTCCCAGGGTGTTTGACCTGACTTCATGCCCCTCTCTGTCCTCTTTCTGCCCCTCTCGGTGCTTCCTGCCCCCTGCTGCAAGCTACACAGGCTCTTATTGTGGTGAGCCTACGCTTGTCACACACAACACACACACACACACACACACACACACACACACGAGAAATATGCACATTAATGCATGAAGAAATTTGTGTAACAGCGAACTGAATGCAGGTTGATACACAAAGCTTCAGTGAATGTAAATAAACTGACACACACACAAAGAAATTTCCTTCAAATTTAGCATCATCTTTGGGCCTTGAAACTAGATTTGGACATAATAAATTGAGTTTGAGGCTCTAAAGGTGGGGGGACAGTTTAGCTGCGGGGTGAAGATTAAAATAAAATGAATAAGACTAACCCTGATCTCAGATCTTCCTCCCCCATTAATCTGTCTGTCTGATGACCGGTCAATTTTATTTTATGCAAATATATCTGAGTTATCTAAAATCTATGTTTACATTTGTTATATTTATTCTGTGTGTGTGCACATCCAACACACACTCACAACATTACAACTACAATGGCCTCTGCTCTGAAACACTTCCCTCTGTTGTTGAGGGCGATGGCCAAGATGATATGAGACCCTAAACACACACACACACACACACAAATCCACCCTTGTTAAGCACTATCAAGACCAGGAAACATCACTACACACTCACACACTCACACATCCTCGACAGTCTGCACTGACACACACACAGTCAAACTCACATCCAGTCTTTAAGATGCAAACACAAAACAAACGCACACACACACACCCTTCCTTTCGTGACTCTGTAGTGACTGAAGGGGGAAACCAGCCGAACGGAGTCGCACACTGGACTGAACACACACACATGAATTTTTCTTTATTTGCCCAAAATGAACCGAACATCATCCAACCGCAATGTATGAACACATTCAATAAAACGAAGATACGTTTGGTTTAAATTTAGCGTGTTGGCTGAGGGCCGGCCATGAAGACCTGTCGAGGAACGTCACTCCACAAAGCTTTTAATATCATTTAGAAAGTTCTAGTACATCCCAGCCTGTCCCTGTAATGGACTGTAAATATAAAATACAGTCCATGAAAAAGGAAAAAGAGTTCAGCCTGAACCAAAATCTCAAATTTATTGGATGAAATATTCTGGCCTTCATGTTTCCAGGAGGACGATTCCTAAAAGGCCAATTCATGAACAAACGTTTGGCTGCCAAACGTCTTTGGAGAAGAACTGAGGAGCAGTTCGGTGACAAGATCCAGCGTTACCCGTAATTCTTCTTTTCAAGAGCAAACACGGCGGAAACAGATGGCGGAGGACTTCTGGCCTTCTCCTCTGGACAAAAGTCAGCAGCTGATACTTAATGACTTTGCTGATCTGTTTAATTTTCCTCCATCACCACCGGGAGCTTGGACATTCTTAGCGTCGGGTGAAATATATTAACCAATCTTGGAAGGACTGCGGTGAAGTTTGCTTCGAAAGTTCATGTTCCTTCAATCCTGTCTGATAAATACAAATTAAAGTTGTCTTGTGACTTCTCGTCAGGTCAAAATATGACTTTTATTCTGATTTATCAGCAGATTCCTAAAAACCAAACCAAACACATTCCCATTAGTTCGTACTAATTCCCTTCTTAGCGAATGTTAGCATGGTAACTGGCTAAACTGAGCATGTCCGTCAAACGCTCAGCTGCTACTGTACTTTACACATTTTCTTGAACAATAATCGATGTTATTTTAGTGTATTTGTGTTGTTAAGTCTTTTGTTTTAACGGTAAAACCCTGCAGGAGGACTGTTTGTGCTGGAAGCTCCTGGAAGCCGAACACAGTGTTACGGAGGCGAAGGGCGTTCGAGCCCCGCATGAATAAAATGTGGAGAAAAACAAGTTCAGCGCCAGTAAATGAGCAATCGTCCAGTTTTGACCCAAACAATGAGAGAGGAGGAGGAACATCTGAAATACCACAGAAGAAGGAGGGAAGTCGGAGAAAAGGAGGAAGAGAGTAAAGGACCTGCAGAAAGAAAGGCGAGCCGTCGTTTCGTGACAGCTGGTGATTTAGTGGTAATTAATCAGAGAGAGAGAGAGAGAGAGAGGAGTCCCATAGAGAGTGAATGGCAGAGAGAAGAGAGCTGGACGTGAGGATGTTGAAGAGGCAGAAAGCGAGGAAGTGGTGCACGGTGGCTGGAGTGTGTTTGTGTATCAGGGTGTGTGTGTTTTGCCGTCGGGTGGCTGGTGGTGTGTTTGTTGATTCAGGCGGCGCGCGGCACAACTCTAATTGTTTGGTTTCTGAAGTCAGATTCTCAGGCTCAGAGTCCTGAACAGCCTGAAATACCCGCCGGGGTCACTGGAAGGATTGGAAACCAGTTCGCAGGCCCGATGAAAGTCACTGGAATATCAGAATAAATCAACAACATGATTACTGACCGGATTTAAATCAGGAGAGGCTAAAATGTGAGAATGTAATAAACGGTGAAAAGAAGCAGGAAGTGAATCCCAATGAGAGCGACTCGTCCACTTAGAGGATTATGATGATGGGACCGTCTTCGTTGGGAGGAAACTTCTGATGACATCAGAGAGTTTGACAGCTGGCGAGTGACTGGCTGAAGGCCGAAGTGTCGGGTTGTGATTGGATGAAAATGGGAAAGTGTTTGTTTTTGTTGAAACCATTTTAACTGAACGTTCTACAAAAAAAAAAAAAAAAGTCATTTTAATTTGAATAAAATACCACAAAGGAGAAGATAAAGAGAATAATAAATTCACCAATCAGTTTCTATCCTTTCCTTTGCATCAGTGTTTATCTTTGTGTACACTGCACTGATTAGTGTGACCAGCAAACAGTTGTGTAGACACACACACACAGGTTGACATCACCCTGTGAACTGTCACCTGCCACATTCCCGGCGTTCCCGGTATTCCTTCCTGTTAATCTTTATGAGACAGTTATGCAGAAACTTGACTGTGTGTGCGATCACGTGTGTGTCACGTGTCGCTGAGCCTGTGAATGGGTGTGTGTGTGTGTGTTTGCGTCTTATCATTGATGTCTTTAATTAACACACACACTCTTAGTCTCTTAGTTGTTGCTCCTTGATTAATCTCACTGAATTAACCAGGTTTTAACATGAACGAGCATCACGCTCTTACTCTGGAAGGGCTCTACCCTTCCTGTCTCCTCCAGTCTTGATGCTAAGCTAGGCTAACTGGCCTCATGCACAGATATGAGCTAACCCTCCTCCAGAAAGTGACTGAGCTCCTTTCCCAAAATGATCAAATATTCCTTTAAGACAAGAACGATGACGTTCAGTGAGGCCACAGAAGGGTTAAGGTTATTTCCTCCGGTTCAGACAGCACGATGAGAACTGTGTGTGTAATTATATCTCTTCTGACCCATTTCTCAGCGTTGTTGATGATTGTGTGTGCAGTACATGTGTGCATTATGTGTATGTTTGCACGTCCTGATCACACCATTCCCAAGGTACTGCCAACACCCTGGGACACTCACTTTACCGTCACAGACACACACAGAGCTGCTGCCATCTGCTGACCAACCTCCGTCTCGCTGTTGCGTAACGAGAACGGAAGAAGAAAGAAAGAAAGACAAAGAGGCGAGGAAACAAGAGATGAGGAACAAAAAGGAGAAACAAAGAGAAAGAAATGTGACACGAAGAAGAAGCGAAGAAACGACAGACAGAAAAAAAAAAACATTTTTAATTGACATCATACTTTATTTTCCCTTCTTTCTACAAACTGAATCTGGAACACGGTGGAATCACACAGTACATAACATTTTCACTGGGCAGATAAAATTTAAGTGTGTTCACAGTTTTTTAAGACCTAAAGTGGCAACAGAAACAACATTTATGGAGACATATGGGTGAAAACAAAATGATTGTGTGCGTGTTTGCGGGATAACTTGAGAACTCAGCATGAAAATGTTTAACGAGGTGATAAATAAACTTCCACCGTCGTTGCAAAAACGAAGATTTTCTATCTGAGTGATGTGATGATGTTTCTCTGTTTTCAGGATTTCCTGCTGCAGGCTCTATATTTAAAAATAGCTGACCTTTGACCCCTGCTGCTTTATTTAGGTTAGAAAACAGTCTGGGAACGTAAAAGGGATTTCCCCCAACTCGCTGCTTCTACTTCAGCGTGTCTGAGCATAAATATGTTTTTTTACTTTTGCACTTTTCCGTCAGTTTAAAGTTAGACCTGCCTGACTGCGAGCTCTTGTACTACGGTAAATGAATAGTAAGGCCTTTGATAAAACAGTCAAAGCTCGATGACACCGCGGGGTGTTCGCATATCTTATGGTCAGCTTTTCTGGTAATTCACAAAGTGTTTATGATATTATGGGAAACCACAAACCAGGCTGTCGTGGGACTGATCAGCTACAGGACCGGGAGCTAAACTGAGCTGCTGGGCCCTTATTTAACCCCCCCAGTGCTCTCTGAAGGACTTTAATCCTTTTACTGTGCTGGGAAAAATGTCTCTCAGCATGTTAATGGATTCAGAGATATGGGCAGGTTCTCAGAAGCACATCTTCACATAAAGAGTTTAATTTAGATTATTTGACACACTGAGTCTGAAGCCCTGGATTTAGGGGCCTCTTAAAGCCACCACCACAGATAAGTTACTCAAAAGCTCCGAAGGCCCCATTTGTCATTATTTTTGTGGATGAGGTGAGTTTCTACGACATGTGACTCCCTTTAGCATGAGAAAAATGTGATGGGAAAAGGAAATTATACCATCAACAGACTCCATATGATGAGAGGTCGGCAGAGTGTATCAGGCAGAACATGTCTGAGTGTTTGATGATGAACCAGCTTCATGTTATCTATTATTTAATAAGATGTCACTAATAAGTAAACGATGAACCAGTTTTAGTTTTTTAGCTCTGAAACCTGCTGAACATGATGTGAATTAGACAAGATAGAAATATCAACAGCAATAATGGTATACACTGAAACATGGTTGGTTATGTATTTGTGCAATATAAAAATAAGTTGTCAGATTCGATAAGCTGTGTGAGTCTGTTTGAGGTGTGCGTGTGAACAAAGAAGAGACAGGAAACAGTCACATCTGTACATCACTATGTGATTACTCATCAGGTCTGAGGGCAGAACCACGTCGCCTCCTAGAGGGACTTTGTCAGAATTACATCACTCAGTTTTCTGTGTGAAAGCTGCTGCAGAGTTTGTTGTAAAGTGTTTAAATCTGAGGTGAAGTCTAACCAAAGTGTTACACAGCTGCTTTATGTCCTTTGTGTTGAAAAGACGTCCTGCTGGTCCCGGCCAAGTGCAACTTAAATATCACATCGAGATGATATTTGGAATATGCATTTGTAATTATAGCTGAAATTATTGTTTTTACATTAGATTTTCACTGAAAAATAATTTGATCTGATCTTTGATGGGACAATGTTTAACAGTGCTGTGACACATTTTAACCTTTTAAAATGTAATTGTTGTTCTTTTTTGTATTTCAGTTGGCTATACAGCTCATGAAAATGTAAATTATAATTATGAGTTTTAAAAGAACAGACATTTTCATCTTCAGTATTTTCTGAAGACACACTTTTTGTTCTTGTTTTCTTTGTGCACACTTTTTAACTTAAAAAAAAAGGTTATATAAACTCTGTGTCTTTAGGATAAATCTATACACTGGATAAATATAAATAAACAAACAAACAAATCTATAAGTAAAAAAAAAAAAGAAAAAAGAAAAGCAGTGCATTGTTTTGAAACTTTATTTTTCGCATTTTCCTTCACAAAAAAAATAAATAAATAAAAACAATGAATGTCTCAAAACACGAAATATATGTCAGTACGTTTACATGACACCTAAAAAAAACCGAATTGTTGCGTTAGTCGGCTTAAAACTGGACTTTTAAAGTACATGTAAACACGTTAGCTCGACTGAAATCGAGTTTATAATTATCGGACTGACACACCCAGATAATCGATTGAAAGTCGATCTACTGCTGAATGTATACGGACAGTGTGCGCATGTGCTAATGTTTCGCGCCAAGCTACGACCCGGAAGTCGAACGGCATTTAAAACGTGAAAGTAGGAGGTCAGACAACAGAAGCCGGCTAACTGCTAACGCGTCGAACATGGCAAAGTCTGCGGCGAAGACTCATTTTTGGTCGGATACGGAGACGGAGTTCATGCTCGGTCAGCTGAAGGAGCTGAACATTTTAAAGTACATGGACGGGAGGAAAACAAGAAATGGCAACTTGTTTAAGAAAGTGGCCGAGCGGATGGACGCGGAAGGATATGAAAGGACGCCCGAGCAGGTGCGCGTTCGGTGGAAACACCTGAAACAGGCGTATTATAACGCAAAAAAACCCAACAGAGCCAGCGGTCCCGGTCCCGATTCTGGCCCACACGCCGACATACTGGAGGAGCTGCTTGGATGCCGACCGCTGTCCCAAGCCGCGGAGCAGCATGGTGTGGACATCGGATTCAGCGCTTCTGTCTCCGGTGAGTTAAAGCTAACTTTAGTATGTAGCAAGATGGCTAGTGCAGTTAATCTACACAACATTGTAGGCAAACGTGAAGTGGGGGGGGGGTATTAAGCAGAGGTGGGTAGAGTAGTAGAAGTAGTAGTTGGTGGCAAAACAGGAATATGAGTCCCGTCGATGTATCCGATGATTTGAGTTAATGTTGAACTTTGCTCCTGACCCGCATCCAGCATTACCGTGACGGCCCAAAATGGAGGTGAGCACACGGATAACACCATGACCATAAGGGGACGGGGTCACCTCCATCTGCACGAAAAAACTGCCACAAATTTGAAAGGTGGTTGTCGTCCATCATCGGGGCCAGTTCACCTCTGAGTCGCTAACTCGCTAGCTCACCGCTAACTTGCTAGCTTTTTTTTTTTTTTTTTTTTTTCTCCAACAACTTTATTGAAAAAGTTTCAAACATACAGTCAGCATCTCACATTAACATAAAAAATAGGTACATAATGTTAAGACATGTACAGATTAACATAATAAAAGGAAAGAAGAGATGAAAAAATAAATAAATAACAGGCGAGCTAGCTTTTTTTTCCTCTTTCCACCTCTGTTTTGGTCTGTGACGTCATCGGTCAAGCGGTAGTGGCCCATTGCCCACAAGCAGAAAGGGTGCAAATTGTCAACTATCGTAGCGGAGGCTATATGATTTCAACAAATAAATCTATTTCACTCCCGTGCATGTATACTGGGACAAGGACAGAAGTCCGATTAGATGGCTAGAAGTCAGAACACTGCCGGTCGCACTTTTTAGTTTGATTTGAGTGGATTCTCTTTCAATCTGCAATCAAAACCTTAAATATCATCGCATTGACTCTAACTAAGCTTGTTTAAGACCTGGACTGTCAAATATATCTTGTGTATTGTGGGGATCCAGGCGATCTGGGCTTGGGGACGTGGCTGTGACAGCACAAAGTTGCAGATGTCCTCGTTGTGCTGGCTCACAGCTGTGGGATGAAAATTAAACTTGAATGTATTTATTTATTTTATTTTTTTCCTTTGTCTTGTCAGGCTTTGCCATAGCAGACGCATCAACAACAACATCGCCATCGTCATCGTCGTGCTCAGAGTCTGTCCGCAGGAAGCGACCGTCTCCTGCCAACGGAGACGCCATTAGACGTAAGGAGGCGAAGACTAAGGTGCTGTCGGACCCTGCTACTACAGACAACAGTGTGCAAACACTGGAAATCCTGCCTGCAAATGTGAAGGAACTGTTTGAGATGATGATGCAGTCAGTGACAACTTTGGCTTCATCCTTAGCCTCTTCACACTCTTCCTCACAGCCCACAGATCAGTTTGCACTCCAGCAGCCCGACCTGCAGCAGCATCAGGCTCACTGCAGCCAGTCGCCGTCTAGAGCCACATCGGGGTCGAACAACCTGAAAATGGAGGACGAGGAGGCTGTGGTGAAAGAGTTTTTAGACCAAACAAATGGCAACGACATGGAGGAGGAGTTCAGCACGTCCGCCAGACTTACTCGAGCCAAGAGGAAGAGCAGTGACGCTCTGCTGGAGGAGTATCTGGAGAGGATGGAGGCCAGGGAGGCTCAGAGAAACCTGGACTTGGATCAGAGAGACGATGTTACCCTCTTCCTGCTCAGCTTGGCTCCTGCCATGAGAAGACTCTCAACAGAGAAGCAGTCGTTGGTCAGAACCAAGATACAGCAGCTTCTTCATGAGGCAGAGTTTGGTGTGAGAGATTTCTAATCATCTCAGTTTTCTAAAAGACTTCAGTAACATTTCAATTCACCCACAGGGAAGTCATTTATTCTCCTTTTTATACTACTTTAATTTCTTTTTCTTTTTTGAGCTGTTTTTGATGACACCCTCTTGTAACAGTTATTCGTGTTTCATTTCATATATGTTTGCATTATCACAGTGAAATATACAGGGCTGGAGTATTTTTTTTTTTTTTTTTTTTTTTTTTAAGTGGAAATTCTGCATCTGAGCTACTGTCATTAACTAAACATGTTTCTCATGAAGATTAAAATGTGAAATCATTTCACTGCTATCCACCCACTTCTCATTATTCTAATATCTTTGCATTACTATCTCCATGTTAAGAACAAATCAATCAGCTGCAAGGTTTTAAAATAACATTAAAGCTGTGGTAGCAGTTGATGATTTAATTAGTTGGTTGACAGGAAATATATTACCAATTATTCTGATGATCATTTCACCAAGAAAAATGCTGATATAATTAGCAGATGAATTTAACAGTAAAAATTCTCACTCAGTAGTTGCAGCCTTTCTTTACATCCTTCACAGACACTCATTCCAACAAACATAGAAGTTCAGGTCACATTTAAAGCAAAAGTCAGATAAAATGGCAATCACATGTCAGCAGAGAGAGGCAACAGCCAATCTGATCATAAATCAGCCGTATTACACATTTTATCACTATAAAATTAAATTATACTACAGCTTGTTCACTGTCTTCATTAATCTACATGAACATAATATTACACATTATTAAATATAAAAAGATATTCTAAATATCATCTGCCAATGAACAACAAACAAATTTATATTGTGTAAATCTATAAGGAACTAAATAGATAGATGGATAGATACTTTATTAGATAACTAAATAAATAACATTTATTTATATTGTTTATCTAATAATAGATAAATAACACGTTCGTACGTGAACGTGTCAGATTTATTGGTTTAATGATAAAAACAATCATTTTGTATGATAATTGATTTTTCTATAACATATTTATATAATAATAATGATCTTATATAATTAATTTGTCCGGAACGGCAGCGAACACGGGTTTCATCCGGGTCCTTGGGTCACGTGATGAAAACACGGAAGTGCCGGACGGCGGGCCGGTAAACGGAGAAACGTCCTCTTCGGGGGATTTATTCACCTTTTACGGTTTGCTGATGTTTCAAAACGGCGACTCGACGTTAAACGGTGTTTTCTCCAGCGAGTTACCGAGAGCAGCGACGGTCGGCCGGCTCGGTGGGTGACGTTACGGTACGGTGGCCGCTTGGTCCATTTCTGCTTCGTGAATTCACTTTCTGTAAAACTTTGGTTGATTCCTGGAAACCGGAAATATCAAGAGGAGCTAATCTGGAAACAGAAACAAAAAAAAAGGGGGAGATTTCACTATTTAACCCCCAAACTAGACCAGGAGAGTCCAAAGTCCAGATCCAAGACCACTAAATCTGGTCTTGATCAATCTGCTGTAAAGACCATTTACAGCACAGATTCAGACTTATCTTAATGAACCTTATTATATTCATAAAAAAGCAACAAAAAGGGAGAATTCATGACCTGTTCCCAACTAGACCACATCATGTCTGGGATATATATTAATATTGAGACTGTTTAGATCAGAGTTTAAGATTTATTTAGCTGTTTTTGTAAAAACAACAACAACGAAAATTCAATTCCACCAACTAGACCACATCAGACGGGACGCAGACCGAAACCTCTACATCTAGACTTGTTAAACCCATAAAAGCCAAATTCTGTCCAAGATATGTGAAACCTTTGTTCTGTGTGAAATAAAGCGAGCTTCAGTGGTTATTGTGGTTATTGTTATGTTTTTGTATTTGTATTATTTTTTTTAACCTTTGGTGGAACAAATACATTTGTTAAATTTCATGATTTGGTTTCCTGGATGTTTCCGGCAGGAGGCCCAGCGTGGCCACAGGTAGCTGCTGCTGCTGCTGCTGCTGCTGATGATGATGAAGGTGTTCCGCAGTCCGGCCCGTCATGGCTACGCTGTTGAGGTGTCTCCGTTCATCCCGAACAGAGTGGCCTGTGCTGCGTCCCAGTACTACGGACTAGCAGGTCAGTACCATACAACTAGAGAAAAACACAATATGAGACATAAAGGGAGGGATACATAAAAATGTTGGACTGATGCTCTGATGTTTTTCACCAACATGTGTCAGCCATCAAACTGTTTTCCTTTCATTCCTTGAGTTAGAGTTAAAAATTATGAGTTAATTAGTGAAATGAATCTAAATAATAATAATAAAAGAGCTTTATGCCTCTCTGCAGGCTGCGGGACCCTGCTGGTCCTGGATGAGACGGAGACAGAGGTCTCACTGGTGAGAAGGTAAACAGTTATGTTTCTTCAGGGTCAGAGGTCAGCGATTATCTGCACCTAGTTTATCAGTATAATGTGTGTGTGTGTCAGCTGGCAGTGGAGCGACGGGTTGTTCGATGTGGCGTGGAGTGAAGCCAATGAACATATCTTGGTTGCCGGAGGTGGCGACGGCAGCCTGCAGCTGTGGGACGTAGCCAATCACGACGCTCCACTGAGGGTGGCCAAAGAACACACACAAGAGGTAGGAGACACACAAACACACACACACACACATAGATGAAAGAAGGCGTTCTTATGAAAGTGTGTGTGTGAAGGTGTACTCGGTAGACTGGAGTCAGATCAGAGGAGAGAACCTGCTTGTCTCTGGATCATGGGATCAAACTGCTAAAGTGGTGAGAAAACTTTCCTTCTCCTCTTCCTCAACCATCTTCATCCCTCTCTTTTCCTTTCCTCAGACAGATAAGTGTGTGTTTTTTTTGTCTTTTTTTTTTTCCTCTAGTGGGACCCTGCTCTCACCCACTCTCTGACCACGCTCAGAGGTCACGAAGGGGTCATCTACAGCACCATTTGGTCTCCCCACATCCCAGGATGCTTTGCTTCAGCCTCAGGTGAGCCCTCACCAGCTCAGTGCAGATAAGGTGGGAGTTCAACAGTCTTCCTCCAGATGTGTGTTGGTGTGTGTTTGTGATGAACACAGCCTCACCACAGGGTGGCGGTGTTGCAGCATTGTGCAGCTTCACTGTTGTGCTGTGCTCATTAATTTTCAGATGAATTTGTGAGTCTGAAAAGTCTCAGTTCACTTCCTGGCATTCAGGTGCAAAGACTCAGTGTTTGATGATCAGAGGATCATCACATGTTTCCTTTTGATTTGAGTCTGTCACAACCAATTAATCATCCTAATATGTAAATTTGTGTTAATGTGAGGTTTACATATCAAGATGAGTATGAAGTATACACAAATATAGTTTAGTCAGTAGATGGTGGATTCATTTCCTTTTTGGCAGGACGTTGCATATTAAAACATTTCAGAAACTTATGTATTTCCCAAAAAGCTTTGTAACTTTCTCTATTCTAATTAAAAATGAGGGGGGTGATCCTGCAGCATCTTCTCGCGCTTTATCGAGGAAGTGAGCGCTAGAAATCAGCCTCATTCAGAAGACCATTAAGTCAGTCAGTGTGGAGGGGGGTGGTGTATGGGATTATCTTATCTGTTTGCGTGGGTGCGTACGCCAGGCTTTCTCAAAGGGTGGAGCCGAGCCGGTGATGGATGCGCCTTTCGTCAGCTCTCTGATCAGATTGCAGAGCAGTTGGAATCGAATCTCCTAGCAACTGTCTTTAGTTCGGTTAAACTTGTTGGATAATGAGTTTGGGTTAATTGGTTTGTGAGAGTGAGCGGAAATCTCTGATGAGCTTTTATAACCGGGGAGATGTTAAGCCCCTGGTGCTCCGGGGGATTTCACGTGTTCACAGAAATGGCTTTTTTCCCTTTTCAGTCTTTGTGAGGCCTCATTGATGAAACTTTTGCTCAAAATCTAAATATTCATTCTCAGTTTGTTTCCTTTCATTCACAAGGTAAAATCTCATTTTCCCTTTTTTGAGTATTCAAATGTTTCTGATCTCAGTCCACAACAGGAAGTTACAAAGTTTTGCTTTAAGTCTGACAGAAGCAATCAATTATCAACAATCAAATCATTTTTGTATGCGATTTTGGCTTTTATGACAGCGACATGAAGAGAGATACAGGAAACAATGGGGTCAAAGGGCCAGTGGAGTTGGAGCCCCCAGGGATCAATTATGACGTATTTTAGTCCCTGAAATGATAAATTATCTGACCAACACATTTGAAAGCTGGAAAAAAAAACATTAATTTTGATATTATAAATATTCAATATGATACAGATATGATGAAAAAGTCAGTGTGTCACAGCAAAAGTGATAAATAAAGATGTATTTGAACTGACGGAGTAAATTTCGCAGCAGATTTCTGGCGGTCGGGTGTTTGAGACCATCGACACAGAGCTCATTAGGTCTGTGAGCATCAGATAAGTCCTGCGGTGCAGCTCTGGAGCTCTGCTGAACTGTGCTGCTAAGTGATGTACTGAGCGCCGACCTCCGTGATAAAACCGCCTCTGTCCACGCTGAGCTGTTCCAGCCGCTCTACCTCCAGTGTTCACACGGGAGTCACTGCAGAGCTGCGGTTTAATTCAGATAATCGCAAAACCACAATTTGATTTAAACTCTCTTTTATCGGGTAGACACACCGATGAGAAATGAGAGAGAGAGAGAGTAGGGGAGTAAAGTGAAGAGTGGATCTGTGGACCTTCTGCTCAGAGCTCAGTGTGCCATCAGGGTCCACCTGACACATTTTTCCTCCAGTGAGACGTCCAGCTGTCAGGATCAGCGTTTGATCAGGTTTATTTTAAAACACAAGCTGTTGTGTCTCCTGATGCACCTGTTCCTCATTAAAAGTGCCAGGGCAGTTTAAGTTATTAGTAATATTGTCAAATAGCAACTGTACAACCACGTGAGTCTGATTCACCTTTCAAAACCTTTTGAAAGGATTTAGAATAATCCAATCCTCGTTGTCCGACACAACAACGGACAAAACCTCCTTCCTTTGTGGCCATATGATTGTGTGACGGGAATATTGTTTTAGTGTCGTGATCCAGTTCCACTTAGATGTGATGCGTAGTTTTCCTGTCCAGCCCAGAGTGCAGCTCTGTCTATCTGTTCTCCAGCAACACAACTGTGTGTGTATGTTTGTGTACATTTTGCCAGGCACTGAAGTGCACATCAGCCAAATCATATTTTTGCAGGACGCTGAAACCCACACAGTCATTCTGTTAATGATGTGTGTGTTTGTTTGTGTTTGCTCCCCGATACCAGGTAGTGTCTGGTTAAATAATTGATAGCAGGGGCCCATCGGAGTCAAAGGTTCATTGCCAAACACATGCGTGTAGACACACAAACACACACACACACACACACACACACACACAGGCTGTCGCATTTGTGCTGTTGTTGCCTTCACTGACAGTCAGTGGTGTGTGTTACTCCTTTGCCTCAGGGAAACTTTCACAAAACACGTACTGTCCCTCTTCAACCAGGAGTTGTAGCTCCAGGTGGAAACAACCAAACCATCAAACTAAATTTAGCTCAACCTGCATCACCCACATTAAAGATGATTCTCTCTCCACAATCTAGACACGATGTCAGAGGTAACTTTATAATCCGACGTCATTATCAAGAAGACATGATCAGAAACAAACATGTTAATACTAATAAGCAGTCTCTGGTGTATAAAACAGAGACACAATGGTGGACTTCAAGTGAAAAGGAAGACGTAATCAATAATTCTGTCATAAATTCTGTCTCAGGTGATAGACGGGTCCTGCCCCCCTTCAGAGTGTATCTGCAGGCCTGGTCAAAGCTGTAATGAGAGGAAGGCCGTGATCGATGGAGAGAGAGAGAGAGAGAGAGGAGCTCTTGTTATAACACGTCTCCTGAGATGTTCTGAATCAATAAGTCGTGATCGTTTGCCAACACACACGAGCGTATTTACTCTCCACGGTCGTTTCACTCCAGATGAGAGCTGAGAGAAGGTGTTGGTGCGGTGAGGAAGAACACCCGACTGGTTTTTGTCAATATCACAATTTCTCTTTGTTTTGTTTTCTTCCACTGAACAACACCAACTGCATCAGGAAGCCAAGAGCACCAGCTGTAAAAGGTTGTCATACATTCATAATCACATTGGATCATAATGAAAGCTCTATGTTTTGTTTTTATTTTCTTCTTTTTACATTCTTCAGAGCTGGACATTTAGTGGCAGATGTTGGAGAATTATTGCATTTCCTAGTTTTTAAAAGCACAAAATGTTTTTTTTTTTAATACAGTTAATAGACCTTTTTTAACAGCTGACATGTTACAGCAGGAGGGTTCTTCTTTTGGTCCACGGAAGCCGCAGCAACTCGCGTCACAGTTTACGAGGCTGTCACGACTCAGGGCAGCTCTGTCAGGAGCTGTCATCTATGATGCTGTTGAACGTAACTTAATTTCCTCAAAGCAGACATTCTCCACGTCAGCCAGCTGTAACTCAACCACACAGAACATTTAGCACCATTATCTAAACGTCAGGTTTGTTCCGTTACACAGCGGCAAAAAGAAGAGTGATGAAGTGGTGAAGTTTTGATGAGACGGCTTAGTTAATATTTTCTGTTTTATATCAATATTTCATAATTTTTTTATTTGCTTTTACACAAAGTGACTCAGAATGAGGGACACCAGTCCAGCTGCACTGCAGCAAAAGCTTTGGTGTAAACATTTAGTTCAACATAGTCAGGATGAGGGATGGAAATGTGATTTTGATTCTGATTTTGTTCAGTTTTATCATCAAGCATTGGGCCAGTGTAAAAAAAAAAACAAAAAAACAGTTGGAATGGCAGACTGCTGTGTGTGCTGTTGAACATGAGGGACTGTCTGAGTTTATATCATAACTAGAAAAAAGAGACAGAGACTCAGACAATAATCCTTCTAGAACATTTTACATTGCTCTGATGCTATTTTAGAGAAACTCACACACGACACAGGCCTTAGTGTCGTGAACGCCGTCAGAGATGTGTTACTAGATGTGGTGGGTCTTATGGGTGAGTGGATGGATGGATGGATGATAATGAGTTGTCAAACAGCAGTAGCTGGCATGAACGCACGGCGGAGAGTTTCTGGCTTATCTCCCCCGTGGAGGCCTCCCCTCTGGTGGCATTTAGCGTTTAGCATGAGAGGCTACAGCCAGTGTCTGACTATGAAGAGGAGGAACGTGAAAAATGGAGCGAGGGAGAGGGAGAAAGTCAAGAGATATTGGAAAAGTGGGAAGCTTATCTGGGCCCCCCATGCTCTTTCCTGCCCGTTCTCCTCACATCATCTCACGATTCTCCTCCTCTGCTTATCTCTCCCACTTTGGTTCAGTACCACACAAGATCCCCACCTCCAGCATCTTCAGGAGGATACAAGTGTGTGTGTCTGTGTGCGTTTAAAGCTTCAGTCTTCCCTCCAGATCTCCTCCACTTTCATTTCTGGTGCCAGCTCGTCTTGGCCTCAGCTCTGCGACAGATCAGAGCTTCAGTAAACAACAGCAAAGCTTTTCCTTTCCTTCTTCACCTAGGACTAAATAATGTCATTAAATTGATACCCTCGCATCCTCTACATCGTTTTAAAGCTGTCGCCGCTGAACGCTCGTGTGGCAGCAGAAAAGATGTGCTGCGTTTTCTATCCGCCCTTAAATGTGTCCACTGTGTGGGGCCAGAGACCCAACAACAAACACACATTATGTTTCCTTATGTAAGGTGCAGTCCGCAAAATGAAAATGTTTCTAAAGACTCCTCACTCCCGAAAATTAGCTGAATTCCAGCAAAACCACTTTGTGACTGGACAGTAACACAACGGAGGTAACAACAAAGCAGTTTTTCGTTAGCTCTGAAAAAATACATAAATGGATCCATTTTGCTGGAGATTGCTTCCGTAATCTTTATTCCAACTGTATCGGAGGGTTTGATCCGCCAAGACAAGAGTCAGCTCGGTCCAGTAGACGAGTACCGCAGCACTTCATTGGCCAGAACGGATCAATGTGAACCGATCAGTTAAGTGCTTTTCCTTTCATAGCATGGATTCTGCTGGGTTTACTGAGCTGGTCAGGTCATCCCTGAGGGGCGAAATTTAAATCTTTATAGAGTTTAAAAGTGATTATTAAGAGGAAATGAGGCTGTTGATATTCCTGTCGTTCACACCTGATGAATCCACTGCCCCTGCTCAGATCCTGTCCACCTTCAACTCAACTTCTCTAAGACTGAACTCCCAATCATCCGGGGCAATTAGCCTCTTCACCCTCTTCAGCCTCCTCAATAATCCAGTCCTCCACCCAGCTCCTGGTCCAGGCTTTGGTTATCTCCTGCATCGACAGCTGCAGTCCTCTTCTGGCAGGAGGAGTCTGGTCTTCAGCCCAAAACGACACATGTTCCTTCATCAACCCTCACCGGCTCCCCGCTGTTCACCCAAAGTTCATCATCATGACTGAACCCAGACCATCTCAGTCCACACTCTTCTGGTCTGTGGTTCCCTGATGACGAACCAGCTGCTGAAGTCTCTCAGAGCTGAAGACTCTTCCCTTCAGAGCCTCCTCTCCTAAAAAAACCGATGGGGAAGCCGGACTGATGCTCCTAATCGTAGGTCACTGTGGATAGATGATGTCGCAGGTCGAAGCTGTGACTCGTCCTGTCGGTGGCAGCCGTAGTGTTACAGTCTAATGTCGAATATAAAGAGAAGTGAGACTCTGCGGTGACGCTGTGTTGTGGGTGCAGCAACAGATCTGAGAGGAATCATCATATTCTGAACGAAGAGGACAGAGACCTGAAGCTCATCTAAGCCTTTAGAGGCAGGAATCTGAACCAGGACGCGGGGAAATTCATCTCAGAATGAAAGAAGCACAATGTCTTCATGACACCATCCTGTTTTCTTCCAGGTTAGTGACACTGCTGATCCAGTTTGATAGCTGGGGCCCAGAGGTGGCTGAAAACAATCATGTAAAACTGTGTGACTGCAGCTCAGCTCTTTGAACCCTCTTCTCTGCAGTCACCCACACTCCCGCTGCGATCGCATTCAGCCTCGACTCTGGAAATCCATCCGAACGCGCAAAATGTTTTTAAATGCAAATACCGACCTCCTCCCACCGCCTGAGATGATATCAGCGCCATTAAAAAAAACAGGAAGCTTTTCAGAACCAACATGTAAACAGCACAATGTGTTCATATGCCGCCTCAGAAGAGTAAAATCCATAACGTTTAGCTCAAAGGTAAATAAAAAGCCAGCTAAGTTAGCAGTAAAGAAATTATATTAAAATGAAACGGAAAAACAATCAAGAAACAGTAAAGTTAATTTTTAAATAAGAAAACGTCACAAATGAGCCATTTAATGATGAATGAGGGTCAGGAGTAGCTCATCAGTCAGCTGTGGTGTTAAGGGCTGAATTACAAGATGTGACACATCAGTGAGAAAGTCCATATGAGCTGAAACTGCTGATACAGCAGAGATATCAGGTCTAATAGAGCGAGACCTTTTAACAGAAGTCAGGTTTTAATGCGTTGCAGAACACACACCTACACACACAACCAGCATGCCATCCAGATGCTGCTTGTCGCTGCAGCAAAAGAAACGCAACGTTTTGCTGCTGTGATGGAAGGACACACACATACACACACATGCACTGCGTAGTTGGCTCGTTTCCACTTGCTGATGCTGGAGGAGCTTCCACGCTCGGCTGAGAAGTGGATTGTGTGAGTGAGGAGTGGGGGGGGGGGGGTGGAGAGGGAGCAACACGAAGAGTTAAACCTCCTCTGGATGAAGAGGAAGAGGAGGAGAGGAGAAGATTAATCTGTCGGTGACGCCTGGAAGAATCCCCCTCGGTGTCCTCTTTAACCTGTTCCCTCAAACTGGCCGGGTTCGTTTAAAGCGAGATGGCTTTCCCCCCCCTCCTCTTCCTCCTCCTCCTCCTCCTCCTCCTCCTCCCCCGAGCTCTGGACGGTTTCCCTCCGCCGCTCGTCTCTGAGGGACTCAGGTGGCCCTTTTTCAGAAGACGCATTCAAGAGTCCCAGACACATAATCCTATTACAATAATGTTGTTTGTGGTTTCCAGATGGCGACGCTGTTGTGGCCCAAACTCAACTCATCCTCCTTCTTCTCTGGACCGCACATTATTATTTAGAGCCCATTAAAGTCCTGAGCTTTCACTCATTTGCCAGGCCGATTATTAGAGCGATCACTCATCTGCACATGAGTTTTGTTTTAACTTGTTATGATTGTTTTATGATTTTTGGCAGAATTAAATGAAATTCATCTGCTGTAGTTTCACATTGGGGCCGAGTATAAAGACAGACCTTAGATTGATTCATCAGCTCAGTGATGAGTTTATGGTCTCAGTCTCTAGTTTACAGTCTTCAATACAACATGATGATCATTTTTTAAATGATGCTCCATTTAGAGGGAAACAGACCATCAAGCAATAGATTTTTTTTTGGTTTTAAAGCGTTGTTTGATCGACAGACAGGATGTGAGAGGACAAAGACAGAGAGCGCTTCTATTACTCCCGTTATTGAATATTAATAATCTATAATTTATTTGTGTCGACAATGTTGTGTAGTTTTATCAAAGCCATGAACTGCATGTCATCACTTGATGTATCAGAGAAAAGAGCCTTCAGATTTTCACGTGGTGTTGAAGGGGCAGACTGACTGTGCACAACATTACTGTGAGATACAACCAGCTGATAAAACGCAGTTCAATGCAGCAGCCCTGAAATAAATCCAACCTCGATGAACGTGGGAGTGATGAAGCGGGGAAGTAAAAAAAAACAAACACGGCGTAAGGCGGCGGGGTGTGAATTAAGAAGTCAGAACCTGCTGCTGTGAAATGAAAGGGAGGGGAGTGTTAAAGGTGTCGCAGAGTGTTGGCAGACCATCAACCTCGTAAAAACACACTCCGAAGTGGTTTAAGAGAGACCTTATATATTTTTGATGGTTTAGTTTAGCTTTACGTTTTTGCAGTATTTACATATATTTTTGTATCTAGATTTTGTTTATTGTCTGCACTGACTATAAAGCCGGCTGTGACTTTGACTCTGCTGCCTTCATGGTGACCCTTCGTTGACACTGAGCTATAACTGACTCGATGGTAAACCTGATGCTAATCCCTCAAAGCGGCCGGGCTCTTGGTTTCTGGGCATCTTTTCTGTTTTTTACCTGACCTGTAGATGTTTGTCACTTCTGAAATCTGACAAACCGGGCGCTTTGTGCGAATGTGGTTGCCGCGCTAAGCATTCTGGGTAATCTGCCGTGTCCCTGTCTCTTGTCTGCTTTCAGGTGACGGCACTCTGAGAGTGTGGGACGTGAAGGCGGCTGCGTGTCGATTGGCGATCCCAGCACACAAGGCTGAGATCCTCAGCTGCGATTGGTGCAAATATGACCAGGTAACTTAACGTTAAGATGGGAAAACCATGAATCTTATCTGAAGGTGACTTAAGATTAAAAATGTATTTAGTTTTGTGTAAAAATGCTCTGAACAGCCCGAAAATACAATTTAGCACTTTTTATTCCACCTTCAACTAATTTTATAATCTTTTTGTTTAGTTTGGCGAGACGGCGAGTCTCACTTCTCAGATGAAGTACATTTAGTCATAGTTTATTACAAAGTTAACCAGCATTTTTCAGAGTAAAAGCTTTTCCGGACACTTCCTGTAATTAACAGTTTTGTGCGTCGGACCGTTGTGTGTGTTGCAGAACATCGTGGCCACGGGAGCAGTGGACTGCAGTGTGTGTGTGTGGGACCTGAGGAACGTACGACAGCCTGTCAGTCAGCTGAGAGGCCACACCTACGCCATCCGCAGAGTCAAGGTACACACACACACACACACACACACACACACACACACATACATACATACATACACACGCTTGTGTTTCCAAACACATGCTCTGACAAATGTTGTCTAACAGCACGAGTGCCAAATGTGTGTCTGTGGCAGAGATTCAGTGCGGAGCCTGACAGCATCAAAGCAAACACTGAAATGGACCTAATAAGAACACACACACACACAAACACACATCTAAAGTGTGTGTGTGTGAGAGAACAGACAGCTGCAATGAAGTCCCACAGTAACATCCCTGTTAGTCAGATTAGGTACAAGTCACTTCACACACACACACACACACACACTTTTACTTGACAAATCGTTTTGCTCAAGCCGGGTTTTTCTAGACCGGTGAATCCAATCGATCCAGAAAACTAACAATGCCAAACGATTTGTGTGTGTGTGTGTCCGTCTCAGGAGGTCAGAGGTTACTAACAGAGATTTGCAGGGAGACCTTTTTGTTCTACATCAGCTGCTCAGACTTTCCTATTTGTTGAATTTGCTTCGTTAAAAAGGGACTTTTGCTGACGATGCTGATGAATCGGCTGTAATTTGGAACCAGAGACAGAAGGAGAGAGAAAACGTGAGTCAGTGTGATGAGAAAGGTGAAACTGGCAGAAGCCAAATGAACGAATGAATTAATTGGACAGAGTTTAGCCGACAGTCGGGGGAACGAATCTCTGTGAGCTCTTCTGAGGCATCGACCTCCAGTTCCTCCTTTGTAAGATCAAAAACACTCAGAACCGAAAGAAACGTCCACCTCAGAGCTGAAAATACACGACATGTATAAAATATAAATACAATCATAATAAAATCAACTCTCTTTTTTGTTTACTGTCTCTCTTGTTAATGTTTCATGTGGTATTTATGTATATATATGAAATATGAAGACTGAATTTTTCCTCCTTTTCTTGCAGTTTTCTCCGTTCAGTAAGACGGTGCTGGCGTCCTGCTCCTACGACTTCACCGTCAGGTACGATTTCTTCTTCTTTTAGTTCTACTTCTTCATATTCTTCCTCTGCTTATTCTTCTTCTTCTTCCTTTTGTCTTCTTACAGTTCTTTTTCTTCAGATTTTTCTCTCTCTAGTTCTTCTTTTTCTTTTCTCATATAGCGTTGCCCTTTTTCTTCCGGATCATGAAGCATTTTAAAGCCGAACTTTTTTCCACGACAGTTGTTTAAATGAAATCGTTGTTGTCGTGTTGGTGTTCGTTGTTGTGTAACGTAAAAGGGCCAGAACACCCCTAAAGTGTTTGTGTTGTGTCGTTTTACATGGATGAACAGGAACCCTGCGGCTGAAGCAGAAGCCCCGTGGTGCTGATTCAGATCACTTAAAGAAACAATCCAGATATTGATTTCACTTTTTTTTTTTTTTTTTTTTCCTGGCTGTAGTGACACTTAAGTGACCCGTAACACGTTGCCGTCCAGTAAAAGCCTTTTTCTATCACTTCTCGGACAAGTTCGACTGTTTGACACCAACTTCTCAGGAGGTTAAACCAGATAAGTGGTTGCATTTTCTGCCTACGCCTCCTTTTCTTTCAATTACCGCCCAAAGTGGATGAACGGTGTGATAAAATGAATCGGTGTGTGAGGCGGAGGAAAAGAGATGAGCAGCAGCCACCGGGTTAATAAAATCATTAATTTCAAGCAAGACCGCTTTTGTGTTATTTAGGAGAATATGCTGCGTCTTCGTCTGACGCCTCCTCCGTCCGTCTCACTGGTGGTTTTATGTCAAACCTAGATTGAGCCAAAGAACTGCAGACGAATCAGCTTTCTTCTTCACGTCTGTCAGTCTCGGAGGTTTTGGTCCGTTTTGTCTCGTCCTTTGAGGCTGTCGTAGTCTGTGAAGGCCAAAGTGAAATAAAACATCCCGGTCTGTAGAGGATTTTGTCTTTGTGTAACTCCCTCCTATTGTCGAACAACCTTGACTGCGAGTAGTTTTTGTTTTTTAAGTTTTAAGGCAGTCAGGTGAAACACAAAACTTTTGCGGCACGTTTGGATGGAAATTATTCAGCTGCTCTGTAAATCCTGTACAGCCAAAAAATTGACAAGAAAATTGACTCAGGCAGCGATTCCCGTTTTCCGGGTCGCGACGCTCCGGATAACAACTTTTTAAAAGCTTCTTTCTGGGGAAATTATTTTGTCTGGTTGTGTCTCTCAAGGGGTCAAATCAATTCCGGCTGTTGCCAGTGAGACAGTAAAGGAAAGATGGAGGGCGACCGATGACAACTTAAAACCAGTAAATGCCAGACGTTGGACATATGAAACGACGGGGCCAGAAAGGGAAAGAGAGGGGGGAGATAAAAAGCCAAACGGAGAGAAAGAAAGTGTGGTGAGAGCCGGCTTTATGCCAAACCTGGTGTTTTATTGATCCGGGCTGTTGTTGGCTCAAATCCTCGATGCTGAGTGCTGATTTCATTACACACACACACACACACACACACACACAAACTGGGAAATCACCACCTGCCAGATTCGGCAGCAATGAGAACAGAATCTGCAGACAAATTCTGAGAAACCCGCCGGAAATGTTTATTCTTTGTTTTTCCAAAACGAAGAAGAAGCTCAGTGGCTTTTAAATCCTTAATGAACTCAGACATTGGAGGTCCGTACGGTCTAAACCTAGACGTCAAGTGTTCTGAAGTCCCAGTGTGAGAAAATCTGCGCTTTTAAATATATTTTCAATCAGGACGCTGAATCTTTAATTGAATCTTCGCTCTCTTCTTTATTAACTTTACTGCTGCCTGCCTGTCTTTGGAGATAATCCCCCGTCCATTAATTACTGCGCTGATGAAACAGTTTCAGTAGGTTTACTTCATCAGGTCGTATCTTCACAAAACAGTTTGAATGGAGACACAAACTGCCCACCAATGTTCAGTGTGTTTGTGTAAACCTCCTAATTATTAACGGAGGAGGCTTTAATTACCTCGTTAACCGCTATCAGCTCCTCAGTCTGTTGAACGGGAGTTTTTCCAGTTTTGCTGATACTTTAGGACCTTGATCTGTTTATGAAATCACTGATTCATTTAAAATGTTTTCATAGTTCTGACAGGACTGATTTGTTTTTCTCTGTGTCCATCTTGATAATGTCAATAATCCACATTATACGACCTGAAGGTGTATCAAACATAGAAATAAGAAGTCTTTAGTTTCCTCGCATCCGCCTGTTGGTGTGTTCATCTCGTTCTGCTGTAATCACACACACACACACACACACACAAACACAAAATATAAAACACGTGAATGCAAACACACTTCACTCATATGCAAATAAATCTGAGCACACGGTCCTCAATAGTCACATATGAATGTATGTGTACACACACACACACACACACACACACACACACAGGTCTATTAATCATTTTTCATCCCCTTGTTTCCGCTCCCCCGTCCGTCTGTTTATTCAGTCGTGGTTTTCTCAGAGTGAAGCATTCTGGGACTTTGACCGTTGGTGACTGACAGAAAGCAGCCTGTCTTTTTCTCTGTGACACAATATGTTGGATTTTGTTAGTTTAAGTCTTTTAATGTCATACATCCAGCGAAGGGTGAAGATAAACACATTTATATTGAGCTTCCCTCAATCTGTTTTGTGTTTGATGTAATGGAGCCGCCGAGAGAAATTGGCATTTAATGAGCGGGTAAATTTGATTAGTTTGTGACACACAGAGTCATCAAATCCCAGCAAGAAGGCAATTTACTCAATGGACTCCACTAATGAAAAAGTTTAGACATTTATGATCTACGCAAGAATCCAAATCTGCATCTAAATGTGATGAAAGCGCTGTCGGTCTTTTTTAAAACCTTTTTAACTGGACACGCAGCTCAGGTGACCCTTCAGGCCTGAAGCTGGTCGGTCCAAAAACATTCGGGAATAATAAAACACTTGTGAAGTTACAGATATAAAATATGGAGCCTTTAAAATATCTGTCACATGTTAATGGACTCATTATTTCTCTGTGGCCTCGGACTCATTTAGTGTTTCATCAGAAACTGAAGCTCTGAGGTCTCCGTTTTTCGTCTTTTTCAGCAGCAGGTTAGATGTCTCATGTTTGCTTTAGATAACGTGTCCTCCCCTTATCTGTTGTACAAAAGCCCCCTTGTGTGTGTGTGTGTGTTGTTTGACTCTTAACATTAATTTCCTGTCTGAATTAACAGCATCAGTGACATCAGTTCATGGGAGGAGAGAATCACCCTCTTCACATCTCTGTTTTCTTCACGTCCTCTTTTATTTGCTCTATTTTTGTCCAGGTGTTGTCTTTCTTTCTGCACACACACACACACACAGAGCTGACAGGTGAATGGATGTTTCCATAGAACGAAACACAATGAGAGCTAAATAATTATCTGCCATGGGAACTACAGACAAAAGACGACGTGCCTCGTTTGTACAGATAACATGGTGTTATTTGTCCAACTGGGACCGGCATCTGGTCTTACACATTCAAACACGTCTGAACCCTGAACCTATAATCTGAGTCACACAGTTCACGGAGACTCCGACGTCTTTTGGACACGTTTTAAAATGTGATAAAAGCTTTATTATCAGTCAGTCTGCTGCCTCTTCCCTCAGTTCATTTCAAATATCATGAAATTCATGATCTTTTTAAATGTCTTATTTTGTTTCGCAATTCAAAATGATATTGAAGTGAGGAAAGAACCGGTTAGTATTCAGCTTTGAATTGTTTACCTAATAATTGCTGATAGTTTTGATGGTTGTCTCACTTTCTTTGTCTTTGCCCTGATCCAAGTTTTTAAATATTGTGGTCTGGTCAGAATCTAAGCACGTATAATTAAATATATAACAGATGATGCCTACTAACTATGGGGTACTTTATTTTATTTATATTCCATGTATTGACCCAAATCATTGAAAAATTTCACGGAGCACAGCGATTTTAGCCGATTTTAATAAATGAAAATATGCCCAGATGTGCTCTGACGCTGATCCTGAGAATGAGCTCCTCCTTCGACCAATCAGTGGTTTAATCTCTGCTTTCAGCCATGTTTTCTTTTCAGACCTGGAGCTCATGAGACGACGTTGCTGCTGGTAAACTCTGCTTCTGCCTCTGCCGCGTCCTTTCACGTTATTGGAGCCTAAAAAGCCGACTCACCGCAGCTGACAGTAAATCACTGCCGGTGCTGGTTTTATGAGGCCAATCAAGGCTTCGCTGGCTCTTAGCTGCAGGAATATTACTCCTGCCTCTTAATGCCCTGAATGGGACCGCTGTGACAGAAATGCATTCATTTCAGTTGAGGTTTTTTTTTTTTTTTTAAATTCATTACGCTGCAGACGTGCAGCTCCGCGCTGTGAGCGACGAGCGGTTTCCACTTCATGCATATTTCTGTGCACGAGCGCGCACACCAACTCCATTTTCTGTGTTGTAATATATAATTAGATACTTGAAATCACACAGATGGGGATGTTAGTAAAGAAACAGATCTTTTTTTCTTTTATAGTTTATTTTAAGCTCTAAAGAGGCTGAAAGCACGAGCACACGTTTGAGGCTTTAATGCTTCGAGGAAACAACCCAAAGGCCCATTCGGTCTAAAGCTGGATGTTAAAGGTCCTGCAGGATGAGGACCAGCTGTTTTTATTGTTGGATTATCGTTTTGTTGGGATTGTTGCGGTTCTTCTCGTTGTCGTTGACTCCTTCTTTGAAATAAACAGTAAACAGTCTGTCATTTTTTTCTTTTCCGTTAGCTTCCTGAGAGGAAGTTGGTTTTTCAGCCTGCGAAACGAACACACTCCTCGTTAGGACTCAGTTTGTGCTGCAGTACTATACAATACACAGACACACTAACACACACAGACCCACACACGTACATGTACACAAAGGAGAAAGTGAGGGTGAGCAGTGATTTACACTAACAACTCACTCAATATATAATATCTCTCAGTGCCTGAGTGTCCCTAGACAGCCATTGCTCATCGTGTGTGTGCGTGTCTGTGTGTGTGTGTGTGTGTGTGTGTGTGTGTGTGTGTGTGTATGTGTGTGTGTTGCAGCTCCAGTATTAATACAGGCCTAATGGAGTCCAATGGGAGCTGCAGCGTTCCCTCTGAAAATGATTTAATTACATTTGCAAAGTGGATGAGTCTGGAGGGAGTGTTTGCTGAGTCAGGGCTTTGGCCCACACACACAAACACACACACAGAGACACACACAGACACACACACACACCAATCCGTTGAGAACAGGGCGGGAAACAGTCTTTCAATTAGTCTGATTGGCCGCTGCCCTCACAGGTCTGGCGTTGTTGTTTTATTGTCCCTTCCTCTTTCTTTTCCAATCCTCGTCTCTTCCTCTCTCACTTTTCTTCTTTTTGCCATCTTTGATTTTCATAATCTCGTTCTGCAGATCGCTGTTTCTTCTACATCCCTTCTTCTTCTTCTTCTTCCTCACTCATCTTCCTCCGGGCTCTTTCGTAACTTCTGATTTGTAATTGTGGACGGTAAAGAAGGAACAACTCTTCTTGTCATTTCTCGCTTTCTTCTCACCACAGATTTTTACTTACGTCTCCTGATGTTTGGCTTCTTGGTCTAAAACCTTTTCTATATTTTTCATTACATTAAAAAAACACTAGTCATCTCAGTTTGATCCAGAAAAACCCCAAATTGTCATTAAAATTAAAATGGTTCATCCAATTGGGACGGAGACTTCCAGCCGTAAAAAAGAAATAAGTAATCAAACAGATCAGGCCCAGTCTGATGTCTGATTCCATCAGTGTCACCAAAGATGACTCAGTTTAACAGTTGTTGTGCTTTTTGTATTTTTATCATTTAGATCTTGTGGAACTACGCTGATTACAAACAGTCAACATGGAGAGTCTTTATTTTACTTTGGAGGGAAGGTTAAATCTGTGTTTGTGCTGTTTGTGTAGGTTCTGGGATTTCAGCAGAAACCAGCCTCTTCTGGAGACGGTGGAACATCACTCCGAGTTCGTCTGCGGATTAGACTTCAACCTTCACATCCCAAACCAGGTGACGCACACAATCCTTCAAAGCTGCTTTTGGTTCGTAGAAAAATCCCAATTCAGGCCGCCTTTCTCTGTGAGACGGACACCGTGGGTTTGAAAATGACCACAACAAGTGGCCAGATTGTCCAAATTGAATTATTAAAGTTATTCTTTCTAAAAGTTTTCCAGAGGTTAGAAAAAGTCCCTTTGTGTGCGTGATATTTCTTCGATGAGAAAAAAAAAAGAGAAGTGTGTTCCTCTTTTTGGGCCAGCGAGTTTCAGTCGAAGGAGCGTTTTGTGTTTGTTAAAGGAGGAGGAACGACTCCAGCTCAACAGCAGGACAAGGCCCAACATCAGACAGTGACAGGACGTAAACAGATAAGTTGGTTCCATGAAGAGGATTCGGTGACATCATGAACTCATCCATTCATCACATTTCATCCGCCCGCGGCTGTTTTTATTCTTCATCTTTTGTACCAACCGACTGTGAAGTTCTGGAGGTTTAAGCTCCAGACTGGTTCATTTCCAGCGTGAACACTTTGGAACATGTTTTGTTGTTGTTGTTTGCTGCGGTCGGTGAAACGGGGCCATCCATCAATCTGTCGACACACACAGACACACACTGTAACACACACTCTAACACAGCGTTGTCAGGAAGCTGCGTGTTTCAATGTGTCGGTGTAAAGAAGCAGTGAATTGAAAAGGCCACTCATGTCCAGTTCAGTTCTTTTGCAAATTTAGACGGGCAGTGTTTGGCTGTATACCCCCCCCGCCCCCCCCAGCCCCCCAGCCCCTTACTGGAGAGACATAAATCCAAAGACATGAGGTGAAGTGACACCCAGCAGAGTTCAGCTCGAGGTCAGGGTTTAAATTTGTGGAAAATCTAAAACCGTCTTCGTTGGGAGATTAGCGTTGAAATCAGCCTTCCATTAACTGACTCTCCTGAGTCAACCAATCAGAAGAGAGGATCCGAGCCTCTCCTCCGCTTTGTTGTGACATCACAAAGTCCCAGAAGTACCCGACGGCTGGTTCTAAGGCCCAGTTTTTGGATACAGGATGTGAATGTTTCGATCTGAGCAAATCTACCAACCCAGGAAGGCTGATGGATCTGTTCCCTCCGGGCCATCGAGCTCCATTCTTCCCAACGACTATTAAAAACACATCAGGGAGACTCCCTGTTGGACTGGGTGACGTGTTCCTCCATCACCATGAACACACACACAGACACACACAGACACACACAGACACACATCCTGCTGCTTCAAATACAAACAGACTTTTTAAAAAAATGAATTTATAGAAGAAGACCAGCTGATGGAGACCTAAACCTGGTTCAGACTGAGTCCAACTGTATTCCCGTTGACTTGGCTCTGGATTCCCCAGATCTGTGGGAAGAGCTGGACCAACCAGTCCAGATCCGCCTCACAACCTCCAGGACTTAAAGGGGATCAGCTGCTGACGTCTCAGTCCAGATCCCACAGCTCAGCCTTGGAGGCCTAGAGGAGTCCAGACCTCCAGGATGTGGACTGTTTTGGCGGCAGGTGGTCCGGTCTTCGTGAGACTTGGCGTTGACAGAGTTGTCTTCACGTTAACCGTCTGTCTCCACCCGACGGCCGGAAATTTCCCAGCATGCACCTTTATCGGGCCTTTCACTCTGACACAGAAATAGCTCCGATGGAGCACTTTCCCGGGACGCAGACGATGACACGGCGGACGTGCGGACGTGACAACGCCACGCCGGCTGGTGCTTGAACCCACAACGTCGCCGTAAACAGCTGATCTCTCCCAGCAGCCAATCACAGGGAGGGTGACCGGCCCCCTCCTTATCTGAGATAATGAGCTGTATTGTCAGAGAGAGACGGAGCAGCAGCAGTAATCAGCTGCATTGTTCAGTGTGTTGTTATCAGACATGTCATTACAGGAAACAGGCTGTTAAACAACACACACACAAAAAGCTCTCTCTCTCTCTCTCTCTCTCTCTCTCTCTCTCTCTGTCTCTCGCTCTCTCTCTCTCGCTCTCTCTCTCTCTCTCTCTCTCTCTCTCTCTGTCTCTCTCTCTCTCTCTCTCTCTGGCCACCTCTCCATTTTTTTGTCTTTGTGTCGTTTCCTGAAGGAAACATATTTTAAAAAATATGTGTGTGTGTGTGTGTGTGTCCATGACAGTTGTGATCTACTGACTGCCTCATCACTCTGATTGGCTGAGTCTGCTCTTTGTTCTCCATGGAGACCAGGACAGTGTGTGTGCATGTGTGTGTGCGTGTGCGTGTGTGTGTGTGTCCAACCTTAGTGACACCAGGTTCGTCTCATTGAGCAGAGACTGATTCGTGGATTCTGGATCTGTAAGGTGGATTCAGTGCTGAACCTTAAAGCTGCTTAAAGCAGCTATTGAAGTCTATGGGAAAATGTCCCTCCTTCTCCCTGATTTATGAGCTCGGTAAATGTTTATGGTCTCAGTGTCTAGTTTCAAACCCACTGTCATCATCGTGATGAAGATCAGACGTAGTGTCGCTGCTCGAAGCCGAACCTCAGCGGAGGTTTGCGTTGTGCCCTTTTAGTGTTTTGTTGGAAGAACTCTCTGTGAACTCACAGTGGACATCGTTTCCATAAACACGGCTGCCTCTTCAGCACAGACGTCAGGCTAATCTGCTGCGATGAACCGAGTGATGCTACGTTATCTGTCCCAGTGTGAGACATCAAACCCTTCTTCCTCTTCCTGCTTCGCTTCCCGTTCTGTCTCATCTTCGATGTCGTCTCCGTCCTTCCTTCTCCCAGTTTCTCCTCTTCCTCGTGTCTTTACGCCCTCTCTGCTTTATTTTCTTCCTCTGATATCGGTGCTATCTCCTCTCTTCTAATCACTTCCTGCTCTAATGAACCCCCCTATTCTCTCTCTCTCTCCCACACACACACACTTCCTGACTGGTTTGGTCTTTGGTCTCATCCAGGCGGAGAACCAGCTGATGGATCGCCCTCTTTACAGCCCTGCAGGCCAAACCACACACACACTGAGCAGAGAAGACCTTTGCCTTCTGTGTGTGTGTGTGAATGAGACAGGATGAGGTGATTAATCACGCAGGAATGCAGGATGACAGCCATTCACGGGTCAACGTTGGTGAAAATCTCCCTGTAACGGCCACAGAGGAGAACCTGAATGAATCTAAGAACCAAATTTACTCGCTGTTGTTTTAGGAAAACGTCCCGGTTTGGACCAAAGCGGCCCGTTTCACAACGTCACCACGTGAATTTCTCTGTTTGAATCAGTGAAGTGCTGCAGAGGAGAATCGAACTGGATCTAAACGGCCCAGTTTGGCCAAACTGAAAGTAGAATTGTGGCTAAAACGCCAAAAACATCTGTTTATGTTTTAGATCCAATTATTTGGTCTAACAGAATTACTGTAAAGCACTTTGTAGGTGTGCTGCAGGAATATGAATATAAAAGTTTGGCTCATTGTTATTATTGGACACTTTAGTTGAGCGGTTCTGCAGGTAGGCTAAAACTGGAACCATCTGATTCTCTGATTTTAATGCTTCAGTTTAAATGTGTAATGTGTAATTGTTTCTATTTTCTCTGAGGAGGCCTGTACTTTGGGAGCTTTTGGTCATTTTGTGCTTCTCCCCCGAGCTAACAACGTTATTAACGGGGACGAGTCCCGGAGCCGCCTCGTCACACCGTTACCATGACAATTCAGCCGGGATGATGAGCGTATTGTACTGTACGGCCGCCAGCTTATTAGTGTTTTAATTATTTTTGCTCCATTAGTTGCTTTCTCATTATTTGAAATTAAAAAGACGCTGAACGTTGGTCAGACTGAACTTTCCGTCTCTCTTCTATATTCCCTTTAGTGTTAAAGCTTTTTTTTTTTTTTCTGCCTCCTCCCCTCGTCGTTCCACCTCCTTTCGGCCCCCCCCCCACTTGTCTTTGTGCTGCAGTCTTGGCTGGTGCTCGAGTCTTTCCATTATGTTCGGCTGTTTAAGTTAATTAAAGATGGGCATCCCTCTTTCCAGCAGCTGACTCACTGCACAACTACTCAACTTTCTTACTCGTGGGCTGGAAAGCCGTTCGGCTCGTTGACGCACTGATTCAGAGATTCAGAGATCTGATCAGGATCACAGAAGGAGGAGGGAAACCGGACGGCTGGGATGGAGGGTGATGGTGACGGCTTTGTGAAATTGTTCATTCTTGGATGCAGCTTCATTCATGAGAAAGGTCTGAAGAGAAGCTTCCTGGCCTCTGTTGAGTCGTTCCTGTTATTTCAGCCTTAGACTGAAGGGACGAAGAAACAGGAAATACGACAAAGTAGTGTGAGCTTGTTCAACACACACACAAACACTTCAGACAAGTAGATTTTGTTGTAGATAATGTTTCCATGAACACCTGGACCAGGTTTAGGTCAAAGCAACACCCAGATGAATGAAGAACATCCATCCAAAACATCACACCAGATCTGAAAACCTGGTCCATCAGACCAGACCAGTTCTGAAGGCCCCCCGTAGGAGGTCTTGGTGGTGGACTGAGTCCATCATGGACTCCCTGACTGTCTGCAGCTCCACAACATCTCTGTGCGTTCTGACAGCTTTCTATCAGAACCAGCATGAACTTCCTCAGCGGTTTGAGCTCCGGCAGACGGACGGATGAATGAAACACCATTTTTAATCTTTCTGTGTCTTTTTAACATTTTTGTTGAGTGCAGCCGTGACTCGGCCCAAAGTGTTTAAAATTCCCACACGAACGGTTCGATGTGAAAACGGTCAGCTGGTCCGTCAGCTCAAAATAAACTGTCAGATTTTCAACGTGCTCTGTCTGTCACAGCGTCGGATTATAATTAATTCCAGCACGACTCCTGCTGATGTTAATATGTCTACTGACACCTGACTGCTCATTTCTGATTGGCTGAGCTTAACGCAGGATCTGAGGGCCGTCAGACCCGAAATCAAACCGAAAACCTGAGGAACGACAGTAAAGACCAGGATTTATCCCAGTTTAGATCCAAACCATCAGTCACCGGGCTGCACCTGCCCCTCCTCCTCCGCCTCCTCGCCCAAACACCAACACCTGTGTGTCATCAATAAGCCTGGAAATGAAGCGGGAGCATTTTATTCTGAAGGCGAAAGCTGGAGCCGCCAGCTGGCGTTCGTCTGGCGGCCTGCAGAGATAATAGGATGTGGTGTGTCATTCAGACGATTGCCACCTCCCACCTGATTACAGGACAAACCGAAGGAGGCGGAGACACCGCTGGAGTTCATCCTCCGCCTCATCGTCTGAATCATCTCAGACTGTCACGAATCCGAGACATTTCAGTTTGGACCAAAGTGGCCGACAGACCGGCAGAATGTCTGCAGCTACAATGATAAGTCATAACGTGTTGTGTTGTGTTGCGTTGTGTTGTTTGCAGGTGGTGGACTGTTCCTGGGATGAGACGGTGAAGATCTACACACCCACCTGCCTGTCTGCTGGAACACAAAGCACCACAACGTAGAACACACACACACACACACACGTTTATCAGCAGCAGACTTTGCACTTTCATTTTTATTTCTAAAGTAAAATCATTCAAAAAGTCTAATCTCACTCTGAGAAGCCAAACACAGGCAGCACATGGTGATAAAAACAGTGTGTGTAAGCGAAGTTACAACTGCTCTGATGTGAAAGTAGAAAATAAGCTTCTTTATGTTCGAATACATGATGATAATAAATAATAATAATTTGACATCTGTGACATTTATTCACAGGAATAATGGTGTTGTTGTCATTAATATCCAGAAGTGTCCGTTATATTCAGGTCAGGTTGTTCTTTACTTCGACTAAATGATCAGATAAATCAGGGTTTTTTCTTTTAACTCAGTCGAACTGCACAACAAATGTCAGTTGTGGCTAATTTCACGATGTGAATGTCATCAGTTTAGAGACCGATGACCGATGAGTGTGTGCCTTCAATAAATAACAATAAACATCTTCATCTTATCGGTCAACACAGAATTATTTCCTGTTTGCTTCAGTTTAATGTCGCAGCATGGTGTTGTTCTTGTATTCCTTTATCTTAAATTCCTAAAACATTTTAATATAAACATTTTCAGGTGATTCTGTTATTTTGGCTGGAGGGTGACGGAGGTGACGACTCCAGAGGGAAAAGAGCAGCGGATTTAAAAACTGAAGACAGATTTTCTGTGCTGCTTCCTCTTCCCTCTCTCGATCCGTCTCCTTCCTGACACCATCTTCAGTCCTCTTCTTCTCTCTTTCCTCAGGAACGTTGTTTAAAGGATTTTTTAAATTTGTGGCTTCGTCCGTTTGCATGAGCCAACTTTTTTAAACGCCTGACTTTGAGTCTGACATTTGGAAGAACTAGCAGACGCAGAAAAACGTTTCCTTTTAATCAAATAATTCACAACTAACGATGAGCATCACATTCAGTTTTTTGTTCATTTACTCGGGTGGTTTCATATCTATTTTCTGATTTAAGAACTGAGTCATTTACCTTTTGATGATTGAACTCAGGCTGTTGAGAGAAATGCCTCCAAAAAATAAAGCTGCACACGGTGTTTAAACCGGCAGCACATCGAACGTGCACTGCGGCTTCTTATTCACTCATCAGGATTGTGAGCTACATGTTAATTTGCAAATCCATATTAAAATGGATTCCAGCCTGTTCCATTCTGTGTCTTAAGTCAAATTACTCGGCCTAATCTATATTACCTATAGTTTGTGAAATAATGAACGCAGGCGCTGGCTGTTGTTTATTTTCCTCCGTCACTGCAGAGAGCAGTCTGAGTCTAAATCCTCGGCCTGGTTTTAATCTTCCTGGCGTTTGAAAGCGTCTCGGCCTTCTTCTGTCTCTGCGTGTTAATTGGAGGTTAACGGTCTGTGCTCGATAAGGGCGGATCCTCCTCCCTCGTGGCCCGGAAGCTGATTTTTCTGATGAAATATTTCAATTAAAATATTGTCCAAGCCATTTCCACGCCTGCTATGAACGATGGAGATGTCTCCGTTTGTGATAAGGAGGAGGAGAGAATTTTAAAGAAGGAAGCCCCCCCCCCCCACCAAACACCTCAACAGTTTACTCTCAGAGAGAAAAAGGTTGTTGGATAAAAGTCGCCTGAGACGAATTAGCAGTCCTCTTCCTGAAGAATCAAACTTATCACTGTGGTTTGCTTCATCTGACTGTAAATGCTCCTAGTTATCGCCACAGGAGGATCTGCTGTCCCTTCATCTCCACCCAGGAGACTCAAAATCCTTCACCAACACCTCCAGCCACTCTCAGTCGACACCAACACCAAAGCTTGAATACCTGAGTCCCATCACCAGCCGGTCAGATGAGCTTAACGAGCTTAACCGGGTCAGAAAGGCCCGGACGTCTTCACAGATATTTAACCAAGTCCAGTCTTTCGACCTTAAAGGTCCCTGTTGTTTTATTCTGAGGGGTTGGTGTAGTTTTATAGTTTCACCTTTAGACTTCAGTCTTTGGCTCTAACTGTCACCAATCTGATTTAAAAATAATCCACTCATTTGTGTAAACTGACTCTGTTCTTCCTCATGTTCTGCGCTGAGGTGAACTGAATGTTCTCGTGTTAATGTGCTTTTACAGAATCTGTTAGTTTTTCTGATTGGCCTGGTTGGATGAATCCGTCTCTGTCACAGCTGTGAACTGATCTGAGGACAGCAGGAAGGAGTTCATAGGAGTCTGTGTCTCCACCTGCTCAGACCGGATCACAGTCCAGACTGGATCCAGATGTTCCTGATGATCCTGATCATGCTCTGACCTTTTGTCTCATTTTATTCTGTAACACCGCAGACCGTCAGATGAAGGTGGACCAGGACTCTGGATCTGGATCTGGATCTGGTTGGTGATCCAGTTTTTAACTCCCCTCCTGAAGATTTGTGCGTTCTGCTGTTATTGGGCATGATGAATAAAAAAAAAAAAAAAGTTGAATGAATGAAGCTCAATGACAGAACAGCCCCCCCCTCCCCCTCCCTCCCTCTCCCCCCTCCTCCCCCCTCCTCCCCCCTCCGGTCCACAGCCAAGAGGCGCTGCGGCAAAAAGTCATATTTCACCGGCAGCTCTCAGAGGACGAGCTCCGCTCCAGAGTCCGGAGACCTGGACTTCTGCTGCAGCCTCCAGATCCGGAGGTCCACCTTCTGGTCCTCCTTTATTCCCTCTGGTGGTGGTGGTGGTGGTGGTGGTGGTGGGGGGGGGTCGTCTCTCCTCTGGAAACAGCTGAAGTCGCGGATGAAGTCTTCACTGTCTGAGTGGAAACTGGTGGAAAAAGAAAAATGACCGATCTTTTGAACGTTTTCACGCTCCGCTGGAGAAAAGGAGACATAAAGTGAAAACCGGGATCTCATTTCGCTCTTCGGGTTTCGGTTTTTATCATTTTTACTATAGTTTTTTTTTTTTTACTGAAAGCTCCTGAATGCAGACTCGTTTTTTCCTGACTGGTGCGTTCACGTCCTTCCTGTTTTCCTCCGTCTTTCTCTCCGTCCAGCTGCGGTGCGTCGCGGCTGTGCGTAAAACTCTCCATCTCATCCGGCAATCAAACCTCTCCAGCCCGGCGGGGGGGCTTCTCCTTCATCCAGCTTGACTTTCTTAATTAACCCCCCCCCCCCCAGCAGACCAACATGGATGTGTTTAAGAGCCGGATGTTGGGCATCTCCGTGGCCGTTGCGCACGGCGTCTTCTCCGGCTCCCTGAACATCCTGCTGAAGTTCCTCATCACTAATTATCACTTCAACTTCCTGACACTCATCCAGTTCCTGACCAGCAGCACGGCGGCCCTCACCCTGGAGACCCTGAGGCGGCTGGGGAAGGTCAAGGTCCCGGCGTTCAGCCTCCAGCTGGCCAAGGTAAGACCCCCCCCCCCCCCCCCATCACCAGGTGAGGTCAGTTTTTGGAGATTCCCAAAAAGACTTTTGGTCGCAGTGAAACCAAAACTCCTGAAAATGTGAAGAGTCTTTGTACACAGAAAGATTATTCAGTGTAGATTAGAATTAAAATTCTGTTTTTGAATTTTTTACAGAAACTGTAAAAGACAAAAGTTTCCAACTTTTATATTTCATGATTGCTGATTTCAAATGAGGTTAATTAAATATCATAAATATCATCAAGGTTGAGAGTCTGAGGCGGATTTGGGAGGTTTGAGGTTAACAGAAGCAGATAAATAACACACTAAAAGAACTGCCTGTTTGTATTGATTGATTGATTGATTGGTTAAATTGACAGATCAGCTGAGTAGCAGAATGAGCTGAATGATTCAGTCTCTTATTGGCTGAACTTGAATTCATTAAATGATTAACCGTGAAGAAGAAGAAATGTTTGAGTCTGATCTGTGCAAACACCGTAGTTGGTTATTCCACTTCAGTCAGTCCTTGAATCTTCTGACCTCAGTTCATCAGCCGCAGGCCGATTATTCAGAACGTGGCTGTGACTTCACGCAGTCCGTTTCTGTCTCCCACCTCCAAACGTTTGACCCATGAAAGACAAAGAGCCTTTTTTTTAAAAAGCCGGAGGCCTCGCAGGAGCTGCCGGTGACTCAGCAGACAAAAAGCTGCAGCGGATTCTCCCAAATGTTGAATTCTGTAAAGACACAGAAGCCCAAAGTCGTCGACGTTTTCCTGTCAGCTGTCAGCAGGACGTGTCCGCTGGACTGTTGGACCACCGGAGGAGCTCCGGCGTCTCAGCTGTTGGTTTGAGTCCATGTTAGTAAAACACCAACAAACAGCAAAAAGGAAAACGTGAACATAAAGATTTATTATCAGGAAATCTGTTTCATGAGCAGGGAAACACTTTTTATGTTTGTCTGGAGGGAACACCAGCTGCAGTTTCATTGCAGCTTATTTCCTCACTCAAGAAATGAGTGCTGCATAAATAACGTCCACAAATCAAGAAAATATGCAGAAGAAGAAGAACTTTGTCACACATGCTAAACCTTTCAGTTTAGCTCGGGGACCTGTGAAGTGTGTTAGAATACAAAGCTCTTGGGTGGCTAATCTTCTTAGCTTCTGTGCTGGCGGGGGGGTGACGTGCAAACTGACAGAAACATCTCCTGCAATAAGATGAATACAAACCGCCTTCCTAAAGAGAAGTCTGGAACTAAAAAGTAAAGAAGTGAAGGCCGACAGAAAAGGCGGCTGCAGTTTTCAATCAAGTAGAAAAAGAAACGTTGACCTGGTTGAAGTTTTTAGATAATTAGCGTGCTAACATTCACTGCTCGGTGAAGACGTCGCTTTCATTTCCATAAAATCAGCTTTCAGCCAGAAAATCCTTCCCGGCCTAACATCGGGTTTGGCGTCCTCCTGTAAGTGACAGAGTTGTGTGTCTTTGTGTGCAGGAGTTTGTGTCGGTGTGCGTCCTGTCCACGCTGCAGTCCACGCTCACCCTCTGGTCTCTGCGTGGCCTCAGCCTGCCCATGTACGTCGTCTTCAAACGCTGCCTGCCGCTCTTCACCCTCAGCATCGGCGTGTGCGTGCTGAAGAACGGCGTGCCCTCCGTCGGCGTGGTGACCGCCGTGCTCATCACCACCGGTGGAGCTGCGCTGGCTGGTAAACACACACACACACACACACACACAAGCTGTAACACAATCCAGTGTCTTCAGAGTTTTCTCAACAACAGACACAAACTGACAGAACATCAGTTTAACTTCCTTATTTCCTCATTCTGCGGTTTCACAGCAACATTAACATCCAGTTATCTTTGTGAAATGATATCATCTTTTATTTCTGGTTTGGTTTCAGCACACCTGCTGAGCTTCCAGAAATTTATCTGGAAATTCAGCAGATTGGACCCCGAAAACACGTTTTATTATCACCACGACATAAATTTACAAGTAAACGGTTTGTTTAGGAAACTTTAAATCTTTTGTGTGAGTCCAGACTCAAAGATCCTGAAAACATTTTAACTGCTTGTCATGAAATTCTGCACGTGAACATTCATGTTCCCCCGAAGAAGAACTCCTGACTGACGTTGACCTTTGTGGGTCAGAGAGGTTAAAGGTCGTCAAACCCCATAATGTGTTTTCTTACATTGAACCGAGATAAAGAATTTTCCTTCCACGCAAAACACAATAAATAATCACGGCCTAAAAAAACAAAAAATCGTTGTTAGATGATCTGCGTTTTCAGTCGTTAACCAACAAACGGCTGACGGACCGACATCGACCCCCCCACGCTTGATTAATTCATGACGGACGCCCGGAAGAAGCAAACATCCCATTTACTCTGAAGAAAAGGTGATTATCGCCCAGATGAAACGCCGTGTGACGAATCCATCCATTAGATTCACATTCAGCAGCGGCGGAGGAGGACGGCCGGTTCAGGAAGTTGATCATCTGTGTTTTTATTATGACTTCAGGGTCGTTAACGGTAACGGACGAGGAACGTTTATCAACGGGGAGAACGACTGAGCGTGAACGTAATCAGTTTGACGTGAGAAGAAAAGCTTAAAAAGATGGAGAGAACAAAAACGACGGGGAAATAAAAATGGAATGAAATAAACGAACATTCATCCTCCTCCTCCTCCTTTATATTGAAGTCTATGGGAAAATGTCCCTCCTCCTCCTCCTTTATATTGAAGTCTATGGGAAAATGTCCCTCCTCCTCCTTTATATTGAAGTCTATGGGAAAATGTCCCTCCTCCTCCTTTATATTGAAGTCTATGGGAATATGTCCCTCCTCCTCCCATATATTGAAGTCTATGGGAAAATGTCCCTCCTCCTCCTTTATATTGAAGTCTATGGGAAAATGTCCCTCCTCCTCCTTTATATTGAAGTCTATGGGAATATGTCCCTCCTCCTCCCATATATTGAAGTCTATGGGAAAATGTCCCTCCTCCTCCTTTATATTGAAGTCTATGGGAAAATGTCCCTCCTCCTCAGTAAATGTTTTCCTGATGAGTTTATGGTCTCAGTCTCTAGTTTACAGTCTTCAGTACAACATGATGTTCATTTTTTTTAATCATGATGGCGTGCAGAGCGGATCAGATCAAAGTCTGGGGCTGAAAAAAAGAAGAAGAAAGAAATCTGGGTTGTCATCATGACAATCTGCTGCTGAATCGCCGGTCGGCATCTTTGTCCTTTCTGATATTTACAGTCTGACTGATCCGTAAAGCTCACGTGTGGGAAGTCATTAAAATGACTGATCCTGATCGATTCTTGATCGGATTCCACATAAAAACGCACATTTACTGGCTTTCGGTTCGAATCAGATCGAGATCCTTCTTCAGCACGTAGATCATTTTCATTTCATGAGAACTGAAGTAGAATGTGAGTCCAGATCTGATCCAGATGAGATTCCTGTCTCACTCTCAGTTTCCAGCCCACGTAAAGATTTTCCCTCCTCCTGCTTCGTCCTCTAACTCCATCCAGTCATCATCCCTCCCCATTCCTCCTCTTTCACTCCTACAGACTCCCACAATGTTTTCGGCTGATCCGTCTCCGAGGTACCACAGAACGTTTTAGTGACCAAATCCCAAAACAGAAGAAAAATAATCAAGAAATGTAGATTCTCCGCGCGGCCACACTTCTTATTTCACTTCCTCTTTTCCCTCCAGGCGCCGGCGATCTCACCGGCGACCCCTTCGGTTACGTGACCGGCGTGCTGGCGGTCATCATCCACGCCTCCTACCTGGTCCTGATCCAGAAAACCAGTCTGGACAGCGAGTACGGACCGCTCACCGCTCAGTACGCCATCGCCATCATGGCCTCACCGGTGAGGGGTCGGACAGTCTTTTGTTTTTGTTTTGGTCTTTTCTCTTTTGCTCTGATCAACTTTGCTTTCTGTCAAGTTTTCCCTTTCTTTCTTTCCTTTTCCTCCATTTGTTGTTTTTCTCTCTCTTTCCGTCAGTTTTTCAGTTTTTATTGTGGATTATTATTTCCTCCCGTTTTAACCTTCCTGTGTTCTCGCTCGATGTCCTCGTCATATTTCACCTCCATCTTTGTGTCACTTTAAGATCAGGTTGTTCTTCTTTGATGATCCTCTGGGTGTCCTCTCCCCTTCTTCCTATTTTTACTTACTCTTCAGTTGCTTATTCTTAATTTAATGCTTCCTCTTCTCGTCGCCCTTTCTTCTTTTCTCCGCCTCTCCACTCGCCAGCCTTTTATGATCCTTTTTCTCTCGTTGAGTTAAAGTTGCCTGCTGGGATTTTCTCGTGTTTTCAGTCAGTATTTCTCACCAAAGAACATTTCGTGTCCTTGAGTTTTAACCAGCGTGTTGAATTCATTTCTTTTCCCCCGAAGACATTTTTGCGAAACAGTTTCGTTTAAATCCGACATATTTACTCTCTCCTGCCTTCGTTGGCATGTTCCCTCTTTTCTATGTGTTCGATATCTCTGTGTGTCGTTTTCAGGTGCTGCTGGTTTGCTCTCTCATCTCCATGGACGCCATCAACATGTGGTCATACGACGGCTGGAGAGACCCCCACATCACGGTCATCTTCGTCTTCTGCGTCTTCATCGGCTGCGCCATGAACTTCACCACGCTGCACTGCACCTACATCAACTCCGCCGTCACCACCAGCTTCGTCGGTGTGGTCAAGAGCATCGCCACCATCACCGTCGGCATGCTGGCGTTCAACGACGTTGCGCCGACTGGGCTGTTCATCGGCGGCGTGGTGGTGAACACTGTCGGCTCCATCACGTACTGTGTGGTCAAATACTTTGAAACGAAGAAGAAGAGCTCATATGAGGATCTGGAGGTGGCGGGGAAGGACGGGGCGCCGCCCGGGGAGCCTTACCAAGAGAAACCGCCGCTGAACAGCGACGGGCCCGCCACCGGAACTGGATCCGATCCGGGACAACTGCAGATGGAGGGAGTGCCGAGCGTCAGTGGGAAGGAGGAGAGTCCGCTGGCTAACGGACAGCTGTGGACAGGAGATGGTGGACAAGGGGACGGAGAGGCGGGCGTGAATTCTTGCGTCATGACGGAAAAAGAGGCGCTGGAGATGCAGAGGGAGCATCTCAACAAGGAGGGCAGCAGCCAGGGGCAGACGCTCAGTGACAGCTACGTCGGGGTGTGGAGGTCCATCAGACACCTGCAGTTTTTGAAGAAAGAACCTTTGATTGATAACATGGAGCAGCAAAGTCCGTAAGGGCCGGGCCGAGACCTGGACAGGGCGGAAAACTGGGACAGACGAGGAGGATAAAAAAAAAAAAAAGGCTTGAGCAGGCTGAAGAAACCTGAGGACAACCGAAGCTCTGCGTCCGCTGGGAGCCTCTTTTATTAACTTTAGATTAGCCTGAGTGTTTTTGTGCTAAAAGTTCAGTCAGACCACGCGGGGCTTCGAGCACAAAAACAGAAAAGATTCCTGGTGGAGAAGAGTGGATGAAGAGTTTTGGGAGCAGCTGCCTCGTCTCCTTCAGCTCGGCGGCGGACGGCGGGGCAGGAGCGCCCCCGTGCAGCATGATTTGGTTTACGTCCCCTCTGATTACACAGCTAGCCAAACAAAAGCAGGTCTCAAAGCAAAACAAGTGCAAACTGAAATATCACATCCGATCAGGCAACAGTTGATTGGCTTCTCTCTTTTTTTTTTTTTTTTTTTTGAGGGGGGGGGGGGGCGTAGAATTTAAATCTTTATGTGGTTCAGGTAAAGTTCAATCACTTGTAAAAGAAAAAAAAAAAAAAAAGCATGCACTGGCCACGAAGAAGAACTAACCTCGCTGCAGGTCGACGTGTCCGATTAACATCGTAGGCACGAAAGTGGCCACATTTTTATTTTCCTGCTCATTTCCGTGACGTGTTTTTGACCCAGACGGCGAACCGGTTCATCTGGAAACGATAAATTAAGCTTCCGGCCCAACGTGTAGTTCGGACTTTGACCCGATACTGTACCTCCCACAGCCGGGCAGATTCTGGCTGTTATTTCTGTTTGCTGCATGTGGACTGGATTCAGAACTCAGGACCGAGTCTATACCGGGTCAGATGAAAACAAGCATGTGGCCCAAAAGGGGGTGGGGTTTATTTTTGCTAGCCTGGAGCATGCTAGTCGCAATGGCTGTCCAACCTATCGAGTGGCAGCTGGTGAGTTAGCTTTGTTGCTAACTTGGGATCTCCTGCTGGCGACCAAACACACCAAAGCGACGTGTCTCACCAGGAAGCTCCTGGTTGTTCTGAATATTTCCATCAACACGACTGTGAATAGTTATTTTTTTACGGCTACTAATAACACAGCTGCCAATCATTTCCCCCCACACTGAGCGCTTGTTTCCGTGTTGTGCTGTTAAATCCTTTTAATGGTGGAGATGCTCTTTTTCTCATTTCTCTCCGAAGCAGAGCTGCATTAATGCCTCTGACTTGGCTTTAGAAAACGTCTGGACGCGTGGGAGGAGGGAAGGTAATTAGCTTTGGCTCCATTTGGACAGAATATTTTGTGTGAACTCTGTCTGTCAGCCATTTCTGCTCTGGAGTGAGGAGTAATAAAAAAATAGACAGCTTGGCCCTTTAAAGGGTCTTAGCCTTTAATTTATCCTGATATCATGATTCAATTCAAACAGAAAGGTAAAGTAAATTAGCTTAGCTTAGCATGAAGGAAAAACATTTACACTGGGTGTCCAAACCGGTCTGCTCCCTGTTTGGTCCAGTCTCCTGAAAAGAAAAGGCCGCCTTCCTCCGGGCGCCTCCACGCAATTTCTAACGGGATCAGTCACAATCGGACACGTGTGGGCCAACCGAGTGTCTGAAAGAATTATCCCCATCAGCCGGCCGGTCCGCTCCGTGTGTAGGCCGGAGCTTTCAATTAGCTCACGGTTGAATTTTGGGTTAACGCTACATCTTCTTTTGTTTCAGTGACATGACGGATGATTGGCTTCTTCAAGACAAAAAAAAATAATAAATCCTGAAATAAAAGTGAAATTTGAGAAACCATTTAAACTGTTCTGTTTTCCAAAGCGGAACAGAAAAGATGAGGCCACAGCTGAACTCTTCTGAGCGGACTGCTGTCTCTACAGCATCAGCAAACATTCATCTCCTTTCCTTTAAACATCATCTCTATCAAGACAAAAAAAAAAAAGCTTGAGGCGTCCTGAACCGTGTGGAGAGAAAAAGCTGTCACCCTCCAATCGATCGCATTGATTTTTCCTCTCGCCGCCCCTGAACTTCATTTAACGGTGACAGAGATCTGATGTGTCTTCGGGCTGCAGGGAGCAGAATGTGGGCTCTTTCAAAAACATTACATATCGTTGTTAAAGCATGACGCGTGACTTGTTTGTTGTTTTGCGATGTGAGTTTGGGTGATAACGACTCATCGGGCACCAGAATGTGTTGGTTAGTGACGAAGAGAAAACGGCCTCATTTCCACCTTTAGACTTTTTTGTATGTTTGAATTTAGACACCAAAAAGTGCATGAATGTATCTGAGCTGTGTTTTGTTTTTTTTTTTCTGTGTGAGGCTGCCGAACGAGTTGGAATATACAGGAAAACAATAAACATGCAACACGCCGTCCTGTTCATTCTTAAATAAGATTAGATTCAAAATGGCCTTTTACTTTTATTTGATCCACTTCACACTATTTTTAAATGATTTCCTGAAATAAATCAGTTAACTGTTAAACTAATCAGAGCCTGTGTTTCCTATTTATGCATAAAAAAAAAACAGATTTGTGTTTTTTAAGAAGCTTGAATCATCTTTGTAGTTTTACAACACGTTGGTGAGCCAATCAGAAGAAACTTTAAGTCCCAAGTTGGGTTTTTTTTCTGTTTACAGATGAATTGAACTGAAGCAGAAAAAGAGAAAAGACAAATCTTCACTTACATGTTCAGTTCAAAAGAAAATGTCAAGTATGTTGAGAATCGTTTGTTTATAAAGGTATTTCCATGATGATGATGATGATGATGATGATGATGATGATGATGGTGATGATGATGATGGTGGTGATGGTGATGATGGTGATGGTGATGATGATGATGATGGTTATGATGATGGTGATGGTGATGATGATGGTGATGGTGGTGATGATGATGGTGGTGATGGTGATGATGATGATGATGGTGGTGATGGTGATGATGATGATGATGGTGATGATGATGATGGTGATGATGGTGATGATGATGGTGATGATGATGATGATGGTGATGGTGATGATGATGATGGTGGTGATGGTGATGATGATGGTGATGATGATGGTGATGATGATGATGGTGATGATGGTGATGATGATGGTGATGATGATGATGATGGTGATGATGGTGATGATGATGGTGATGATGATGGTGATGATGATGATGGTGATGATGATGGTGATGATGATGGTGATGATGATGATGGTGATGATGGTGATGATGATGGTGATGATGATGATGATGGTGATGATGATGATGATGATGAAGATGTTGATGATGGTGATGATGGTGGTTATGATGGTGATGATGATGATGATGATGATGATGGCAGCGTATCCATCAGTTGACACCAGTGACGATGCGGTTCAGTGCACAGAAAGATTGACTGCGGAGGCCTGAAGGCATCATTAGATTATTTCACACACACACACACACATAATGATCCATATTTACGATATGGATCATTGTGTGTGTGTGTTTGTGTGTGTTTGTGTTGGCAGAGGTTAAAGGAACTGAGGCGTTCTTCCTGTGTGATGTTGAACGTTTCATCATCTCGACGTGTCATTAACTGATTTCATTGATTTCATCAGAGCTCCTAAACGAAACGTTTTAAAAGGTTGTTTTCTTTTTCTGCTGATTAAATGTTAAATTTTTTATGGCGGCTGGCACTAAAAGGTCTGTAGACACACAGATCAGCATCAGATTTGGATTCATGCTGCCAAAGTTTGTCCAATAAGGACAAAAAGAACATTATGAAATGAGCCAGACTTTAATCGTTTCCTGAACTTTACCAACTGCAGCGCGGTGGGAGTGAAGTTGGATGGAATAAATTATCAACCTGCAGATGGTTTAATATCCAACGCTCCATCACTTCATTCATAAAGCACTTTTCACACAACAGAAAGGGCTTTAAAGAACAAAATCACACACACAGACCAATAAATGTCTATAAAAAATAAAACAATTTCTGGCAATAACAAACTGAGGAGACATAACACATAAAAAAACTAAAACTGAGGACGTGATGTGAATAAAACTGGAAATAAATTATAAACAAATAATAAAAGCCAATTTTAAGAAGCTTGTTTTTAAATCGATATTTACTGATAAACTAATGAAGGTGAAATATTCAATAACCAGATTAGAATCATTAATCTTCGGCAGCATCTCTGTTGGGGGTTAATGCTTTGCTCGGGGGCACTGCGGCATCAGCTGCACTCTCAGGTACTTTTATTTTTTAAAGGAGGAGGAAGACAAGTGAGGAATAAGTAGGAAAATGTCCGTGCTCACTCAGCACTTTACAGCTAAAACCTCCATCTGAGAACTGCCCTTCAAACGCTTCAGTGGGACTGCAGCACAACACAAACACACACACACAGACAGACACACACTAAATGGTGCAATTTGCAGGTTGTCCTGCTGATAATGAGCCATCTGCAGAGAAACTGGTCGGGTTGAAGATGTGGAAGAGATTAAATGTGAGTGACAAACAAAGACGGAGAGAGAAAAAGTGTAGAGAAGTAAAGCACTCAAACTGAACTTGTCTCTGTGTTCAGGCGGAACAGCCTCCGTTTGTTTCATCAGCAGGTCGGGCAGTGAGTTCATGTCTGCGGAGGCTTTCAGACTCATTTTGGAATTAGATTTTTGGCTCCGGGCTTCCTGCTCTGTGAGTTTATTAAAACAGCCAAGAGTGCTTCTTGAGTTTTCAGTTTCTAAAAGGGGCCGACACACATTCACCTGCAGGACCAAAGCACGTCTGTGTGTGTACGTTTGGTTTTATTTGGGTTGTCCAGCCAAATGAAGTAAAGCTGAGAAGCTGCACGCTCTCACTTGATGCGTTTTGTAAAAGATAAAAATCCAATCTGTGATGTTTCCCACGTTCACCATTCCTGTTTTTCTTCACCACAAAACCCAGAAACTACAGGATGTCTCCTGGGAAACCATCCTACAGTTAAATGATCTCATTCAAAGCCAAAAGTTTGAGCCTGGTGGTGAAGGAGTGGATTCAGCAGGATCCATCAGCGTCCCTTCAGCCGATTCGTTTCATTATTTAAACCCGTTTCTGGTTCCGAATCCTGTCAGACTTCGGTGCTGATTCATCGAAGAGCGTTCAAAGTTAAAGGTCAGCTGTAACGTTTCCTGCCGCCTTCACTCATTCAGCTGACTCCGGTCTTAACCGCAGTTTGTCTGTTCCGGAGAATGAGCTGCAGGTCGTCGATCATTCTGTCTAAAGTTCGGACCTGACGCTGAACACCGAGGAGGAAAAAGTCTGCAGATGAGGACAAACCTGAGCGTCTTTAGATCAAATTAAATCGGCAGTTTAAAGGAGTTCATGCTGCTAAAACCGAAAACCTAAAAAGGTCGAGTTCCTGCTTCACTTGTGGCCTCGTCAGTTTTCCATTTCCTTTAAAAATCCTGTAAATCAAATTCAGAGAATAAATTCTGAGGCAGGAGGACACCGTCCACTTCTGGCATTTTTGTTTGTGCGTTTGCTCGTGCATTGTGTAGCAGGATCGATTTCTGTGTGTGTCCTTCAGCACAGTTGTGTTCACGGCAGCAGATTTCTCCGTCCCTCACGTCACTGAGCTGTGAGGCCAACACCGCTACACAAAGCATGAGAAGATCTACACAGCGACACACAACTGCTGACGCCCCCATCAGCCTCGGCTCTGCTGCCTCTTTAGTGCTCGTTTTGCAAATGCTAACACAATTAAAAAAAAAAGATAGTGAATGTTTGTCTCAGATCAGTCAGCCAATCAGAAGAGAGGAGTCTGCTTCAGTATGACATCACAAAGTGTCATAAATCCTGCTGGCTGCTTTCAAGGCCCAGATTCTGATCATTTGATACTTTAACTGGAATAATATGAAACTCGACTATTCCATTTTTCCCCAAATCAGCACGATCAGAGAAGAAACTTCTTTTTATTTGTTTGAATAAAAACGATGTGATTGGAGGATTTCTGCCTCCATCTGATGGCCACGAGGCTGATCTGCATCGTGAATCCTTTCACCTTCTGACGGACATTCAGAAGATTTCATAACAAAGATTTGTTGAAGTGTTTGTCTTGTCTGCTCCTCTCATACTGTTTGGGTCAACGTTAGAATAAAGTTTAGGCTGAAACTGGCTGTTTTATTTTTGTGTTTGCTGCCTGTCGGCCTCCAGTGAACAAAAATAAAATGCTAAATAAAACAGAGACTTTCTTCTCGTCCTCGGGAGCCAGAAGCTTTATCGTATCAACGATGTTACATCAATAAATAAATGTGTGGAATAAAGAAGTTTTGATATTTAGTTTTGATGTAAACACTAAAAATAAAATAAAACGACACAATCAAAAGGTGAAAATGTCAAATTATCGGTTTATTGAGGTCATCTTAATTCCTCCATATTCTCAGATTAAAGATACCAGCCGGTGATTTTGTTGTAACCTTTTCTTTTTCCAAACACTTCCTGTCAGTCTGGACTTTCAACAATCATCAGACAGGCCAAAATAAATCTTTATTCTGACATTTAAACTGTAAAATACAGTCAGTTTATCGTCTGTCCTCATCTGGTGAGGCTGAAAAGGGAGCTGCACCAGTTGGGACAAACTAGAGATTTGATAATTCAGTTACACACACACACACACACACACACAGACACACACTCTGCAGGACCTAAACCTTAGCCGGCGTTCTTGCCGCCCTTCTTCTTCTTCTTCTTTGCCGCCTGTTTCTTGGAGGAGTCGGCGTTGGAAGGAGCAGCTGCTTGAGTCGTGTTTTCAGAAGGTGGAGTCGAACTTTTCGGTGTTTCCTCTGAAACCTTCGCCGGTTCAGCTTCCTGCTGCTGCTGCTGGAGCTTCTCGCTCTCCGCAGGTTTGACCTCAGCGTTCTCAGCGTTTGGTGTTGTTTCCTGCTGACGCTGGAGCTTCTCGCTCTCCGCAGGTTTGACCTCAGCGTTCTCAGCGTTTGGTGTTGTTTCCTGCTGCTGCTGGAGCTTCTCGCTCTCCGCAGGTTTGACCTCAGCGTTCTCAGCGTTTGGTGTTGTTTCCTGCTGCCGCTGGAGCTTCTCGCTCTCTGCAGGTTTGACCTCAGCACAGACCTCATCTTCTGACGGCTGCTGCTGCTGCTGGAGCTCCTCTTCTGGTTCGCCCTCGACTTTTTCTGCTCCTGGTTGTTGGACTGTTGGCGTCGTTTCAGAAATCTCCTCGTCAGGTTTTGCAGCTTCAGGCTTTTGAAGCTCAGCCTCTGATTTCACACCTCCCACCTGCTCAGGAGCTGAAACTGGCTCCACTTGGACCTCGGGTTTGGTTTTGAAGTGCACAAACGCAGAAGCCACGATGTCTTCTTCCAGGTCAGCTCCATCGTTGTTCTCTTCGTCGTTGTCGGCAGGTGTGGTCAACAGGGAGTCAGCGAGCGCCCGCAGCTTGGCCTGCTCCTCCCTGAGACGAGCCATGTCCTCCGTCAGGACGGGGTCCTTCTCCTCCAGCTCCTCCACCTCTGCAGGATTCAGGAGGGCGCGTTGATCAGCATCATCCGGCTTGGCCTCGACGGAGTCGTCGGAGCTCCTCAGGACCTTCGAGGGGATGGCGGAGTTGGACTGGTTGACTTCCTTGATCTTGGTGTAGAGGACCTTCCTCTCTTCCTGTAGAGCTTGACACAGCTTCTCCAGCCTCTGAATCTTTAGGACGAAGAGGTCGTACTCTTTGCCTTTTTCGGTTCTCTGCAGCACGAGTGGAACACGATCAGAACAGAAGCAGAAAATTGAATCATTTATTCAGTATTTACCTTCAAAATGAGGTCATCTAGTTTTTTTTCACACTTTTCATTTAGAAAACACAAAATCAGCTCAGATTTCAACATCACATCTTCTAAACTCCCCTCCTGTAGTTTGAGTCCGTTCAGTTCAGTTTTCATGTTTAACATCCAAACAACAATCTCTGAGGTCAAACTTTTTTAAGATGATGTAAAGAAGGATGTTGGAGGATAAAACGTCCTCAGCGTCGTGTTAACTACAAACTTTATTTTCTATTTGGATGATTTGACTTTAAGTCAAAGTCTCTTCTTTAACTCTTTATGTGAGTGTGTGATGGAGGTGATCCTACAGGTGAGTCACCCCCCCCTCACCCCCCACAGAGCTGCACACCTGTAATCATTCTCAATCAGCTGGCTATAAAGGCTGAGCTGGATCTTCACCCTTCCAGCCTTTAGTCCCTTCCTTTGGACTAAATTCACACCTTTTTGTTTTGACTCACGAGGTATCGGATCATGTGAAGGTCAGTGAGCTGAACACTTATATCTCACATCGTACCTCTTCCAGCATGTCAGTCAGAGCCTTGTTGCAGTTTTCAAACCTCGTCCTCCACAAGTTTGACTCTTTTTCCACTTTCTTCATCTTGGCTGACATCTAAAAGGGAAAGAGTTTAAAAAAAATAGATCAGAAGATCGAAGCGATGGGTTAAAATGGCGTCCTGAGATTGTAGAGAATCAGTCAACGCAGGAAAATGTGCAACAAAACGTTTTCATATTTGGATGATTTCTTCCTCAACTCAATTTATTTTTAGTTCTCTGAAAACATCACAGGACTTCATCTGTACTCTTCACCACCTACATTGTCCATCTCCTTTTTAAAGCGGACGTAGATTTCGTTGCTTTTGGCCAAAGTCGCCTGAAACTCGTCAAACTTTTGGGCGTAGAGCGTCAGCTGTGGACAGAAAGGACAAGTCGGTCAAACTCAGACGAAAAACAAACGAGAATGTGATATTTAAATAAAGCTGATTTTAAAAAAAGGACATGCACAAAAATTCTCTCTCTTCGGGCTTAAAGTTTGCTCAGTGAAGGTTTTTAAAGCCTGAAATGTGAGTCTGGAATAATTAACGGAGTAAAATCTGAAATATTCATCAGTAAGTCAGTTTAGCTGCAGTTTCAACCCTTCGAACATCGAGGCTGACCGTTCACTGAACCACAAAACAGCAAAATCACCGCCGTCCGAGCTCTCATTTATTTTATTTACTCGTTCATTTTGAGTTAATGTACTTTTATTTATACATCTTCTTTATTTTTTTTTTTTGCAAAGAATTTTTAGGAAGCTCACACGGACTTCCTGGATGACTGAAACTGACCCGAATAATCGAAAGTCATCGATATTTTTAACATGAAACACAATAATCACAATATATCATGAAACTTTTCAATAAAATTATCACAACATGCTACGTTTCTATTTAAGAATAACAGTAAAATGTGTTATAATGTGAAAAATATCTATTGCTAGAACAATAAACTTTTATTTTTATAAACATCTTTCTGGCCTGGCTGCCGTAAACTTGTGATGATTTTCTTTGTTCCTGGCAGCAAGAATACGAGAAATAAGTGAACTAAACATATAAATGAGCTTTATTTTATTCATTCTGTGTGCTTCCTGTCCTCGTGCTCGGTATGATAGTGAATATTCACCTGCGCCTGCATGACAGTCGCCTGCTCTGTGAGTGTCTTAGTCTGCAGTTTCCACTCAGCAGCCTGAACCAGTAACTGGTTAGAAGAGAACAGACAGAGACACATTACAGACGGCTCTTTACCTTCTTCTTCATGGCCAGCTCCTGCTCCTTCATAGCGAAGCATTTCTTTGTTTTGTCAATAGTCTCCCTAAGCAACTACGGCGACAGAGACAATACACAGTCAATCTGAGAGGCCTTCACACATCAAAAAGTAAAATGAGACTGAAGACAACATTTAACAGGAGTCTAAAAAAAAACCCAGAATAAACTGCAAACTAAAAATTCAGTGTTCAAAGAAACACAGTTACGATGGGAATAATAATAATAATGATGGTCGTTATAAACTACTTTTTGTTTTAAAGTCCAGTTGGAGGCTCACGTGGTCTTTGATTAGAAATCAGTATAAAAGGTTTCAGTTCATGGGATGCTCACAGCCTTAAAACAAGCCATCATGACCTCCTGAACTTTGTGATGATTGTTAAAATCTTCTTACAGATATCAACCCTTCAAACTAAAGAGGACCTTTAGACATTTTAAAATGTGTGATGGAAGTAAAGAGAACTGATCTGAACTGAGGTCTCTGTTGGTCTGTACTCACATATTCCTTCTCTCTCTTGTGTTTCTCCTCAGCTTCGGCCAGCAGAGCGTTGGCCTGCTGCAGTTTGGCTTCAGTCAGTTTGTACTGCAGGTCGCGGTGCTTGTTGATCTTCTCCAAACTCTGCAGGACGAACGCAATCACTTTATTTATTCAGCAATTCATCAATAAGTGAGTATGGATCACGACTCTCCACGGCTCAAACTGACTGCTAATTTAACTGTTTGATGGGATTGATCACAAAAACAACAAATATGAACAATTTTGTTGATTGATTAGTTATTTAATATTTTATTTTGAGACTTCAGAATTAAAAATGTACTTTTTAGGACAACTTGAATGAGTATTTATTCATTAAGTCAGAATCGCTGCTGCGATAACAACCACTATCAGTAGAATCTGTGGATATAAGATATTATCACGGGATGATAAGAAGACAACAGCTTCTTGATGGATCATTAAAAATGTTTCTGGTAAAGAATCATAATAATCAATCAGACTCTGCAGACTCGGTCATGGACTTAAGTTCCACTGTGACGATCTGCAGAACACCAGCAGGTTGACCTTTGACCTCACCTCCTCCCTCAGCTCGCACTGGTTCATGAGGCTCTCCAGTTTGTCGGTCAAGTTGGCGTTCTCGCGGCACAGCTTGTCGTTCCGGGAGCTGTGCTGCTCGATCTGAGCCTGGATTTCTGTCAGCATATTCTGGAAGTGGCTGGTCATCTCCTTCCTCTTCTCCTCATCCTCCCTGCAGCGCTGAATGGTCTCCTCCTGTGTGTGTGTGTGTGTGTGTACAACAAGCGTTATCATTTGTTTTAGCCGTCCATAATGAGTGTTTTGTGTATACACACCCTCAGCGTGCTGTAGTGCGACTGCAGCTCTCTGCAAAGAGACTCCAGCTGGCTGCGAGCTGCGACGCTGCTGCGACGCTCGGCCTGCAGCTGCTGCTTCTCCTCCAGCAGGACGGCCAGTTTCTGCTGAAGGACACACAGCTTCTTCTCATCACAACGCCGCGACGCTGCCTACACACACACACACACACACAGGAAGGGGACATTGAAAGGCCTGTTTCAGCTGTAGTACAGTTAGATGGTGTTTTTTGAGAGAAAGCAGGAAATTTGTTTCTGGGTAAGAACTGAAACTCTCTGTGGCTGATTCAGGATCACCTCTGAAAAAGATAAATATCATTCTGAAGAATGAGTCTCACCAGTTCTGCGTACTTCATGACCAGATCCTCCAGTTTCTCTTCTGGGGACGTCAGATTTTTCAGACTCTGCAGGACAAGAGCGACATCTGGAGAGAGACAGAGGATGGGAAAGTCAGAAGAGAAAGACCGAATGACCGCCGAAAGTTTTTTTCTCATTTACCTTTTTGATTTTTTTATCAAGTTAATTAAAAGATAATTAATATAGCATCCTATATTTGAAACCCCAAAATATAAGTAAGACCAAATTAAAGTGTTTGTTCGTTAAAGCGCACATGGAGCTCCACCTTTGGACCGTACGTTGATTTAAGGATTTAAAACGCAGCATCATTTCCAGCCTCACCCGTCTCCGTGGAAACTGTGATGTCATCTTTTGCCTCCTCCTTCATCTTCTCCGTCTCTGCCTCCACCAAACTCTGATACAAACAAACAAACAAAAACGAAAAACAAAACTCAGCTGTGGATGATTTTGGCAGCAGCTAGAAGAGCGTGAGCCCCGTTTCCTTAAATGACCCACCTGTTGGTCCAGGTGGAGGCCGGCCGCTGAGCCGTAGGTGCTGATGATGTCCTCCAGCCGTCTGCTGAACCCCAGCATGGGGTCAAAGAGGTCAGAGGCGGAGCCACGGGCGGCAGGCGCCACCTCGCCTTCGTCCAGGGAGGAAGACGCCGCATCGGGCTGTGGGGGGACCACCATCTTTGCTGTTTTCACCGACGTCTCCATCCTAAGAGTTCTGGAAACAAGAAGCCTTCTAAGGAAGCTAGAATTTGGTTTGAAGAGCACGACTCCTGAACTTTGATTTACCTTCACCATTTTTTAAGTCCCACAAAAACAAAATGGCTGACAGCCAAATGACAAACCAGAGGCTTGGAAATGGAAACTTAACAATAACAGTAGACCAGCTTTAAACTCCCGTGGCAGCATCCTCTCTGATTTTATGACCAGCCTCAATCATGTCGAACAGAAACGGTTTGATCATCAAATCTTTATTTAGAACCTTCATGGATAAATACACTAAAGCTTATTTATAAATCTGCACAAGGTGAAGCTCTTGTCTACGTCCAATGTTCCACTCTGTGTGTGTGTGTGTGTGTGTGTGTGTGGTATATATTCAGGGTGTCCGGTGGCTGTTTATCCGCGCAGCTCTGTTGCAATGCCACCGTTATTGTATCTGTTGAGTTAAAATTAGCTGTCTAAGCCAGCAGCCCCCCAATTTATCTCTGACACACACTCACACACACAGACACACACTTCAGATCACACCTGTTGTGGTCTCATCTATTCTGAGAGCATCCAAATATGGTCGAACTGCCTGTTACAGCCACAGACACACACATACTGTCCATAACACCGTTTTACTTTGTGTTCATGTAACTTCAGATACTTTGCGTCATTACCTGCTGGGATGCCTCCTCACTTTGAAAAGTTTAAAGAAGGCTCCACCCCCTTATCTACCAAAGCCCCGCCCCCCTCCTTCCTGAATTTCAAGCTGTTGACCACATCAACGTAAACAACTCATGCTAATATTTTTACTGAGTGACATTATAAAATCCAGACATGTGCTCCAACCCTGCGCTCAAACCGTGCGACGAAATAATGGAAACAACCACCTGACGTCTCCAAATCAAATCACAAACACCAAAACAAACAAATAAATAAATACAAGTAGACTAAAAACACCATCAATACAAATATTGATGCTGGTTGTGACGGTCAGCAGGTTTGACTCAGAAGAGTTTATCTGATTAGTTTGGGAGGAAACTTTAAAGGAGACTCATAAATATATATTTAATCCTTCAAATTAGGTTCAACAAACAATTTGTATTTACTGTATTTTGTCAATACTTTTTATCCTAACGATGTGCAACGATATGACAGGAATGAAATGGGAAGGGAAAATTAAAATGAATATTTTTAAAACCTGAACGTTAACACGTTCAGAGATGATTCACAGACAAAGCCAAAAGTATGTATAACATAAATGAAGCAGAAGAATCGAACTGAATTAATGTAAAAAATAACCCAAACAAAACCCAAAAACATTTCCTTGAATTCTAAATGTTGTGTATCTTACAGCTTTGAAACTTTAGAACAGCATCAGGGCAGAATATTTACAGACCTGACTGTGACAAAGCAACTTATTGTGCCGTGGCGGCCATTGTGGAAAACTCCTGTTTTTATGTGGAGCTTTAACACATTCACACTGAAACAGTTCAACAAATTAAGAACACAAAAACATCTGTAACAACCTACTACTGGGTCATTTTAGGAAAGAAAAATCTGCTCTAACAACTTTTTTGCTTCAAGGAAATGAGCCAAAGCCCAGAAATAGAAAAACTGTGACACTTCTGGAGAAAAAAACAAAAAAAAAAAAAACATTTTAGTAAAATGAGATTTCTGACGAGATAGAGAGTGAAATTAGTCTTACCAGGATTAGCTGAGTACAGGAGAGGAGGTGAAGAAGAGACAGAGAGGCAGAGGACGGTACGAAGAGGAGGAGGAGGAGGAGGGTCGGGCTGATGGGACAAATGACAGCTGACCCCTAAAATAACCTGAGAAGGTCAGCACACAGAGCTCAGTGACTGTGAATGAGTGTGTGTGTGTGTGTGTGTGTGTGTGGGGGGGGGTTACTTCAATACATTTATTTTTTCTTTATTTCACAGAGTGCCCTTCATATTAAGAAAAGACATATTCAATAAATAGATAAAAGTAAAAAAAACAAAACAAAACATAATGTTTCCTTATTTTCCTGATAAAAACTGTGTAAAGCAGAAAAACCAAAGAAAAGTTCCTCTCGTGTTTTTGGGTTGTTCTACAGGTAACTTATTTCAGTTTGTTTGTTTGTTTTTTTGCAGAAACACCACCGGAAGTATTAAAATTAAACCATCCATGTCATGTGACCGGAAGAGCGTCGACTGCAGCGAGCTTGTCCGTGTTGCCAGGTCCGCTCCTGATCAGCGGGCTTGTTTTCCTATAAAGTATCTTGCAGATATCGTCGTCAGCGTTTGTTTTCTAACGTGTAGCTGCTTTATTTTGGGGGGCATGCTGTGCTCATTTTTCTATAAATCAGAGGTTAACTTTTTAGTTTTAATGTTGACTGTTTACTGTCAAATCACTGTTGCCTATGCAAACACAAAAATATATATATATATATATATATATATATATATACTGGTATCAAGTGGCCTCTCTCTTACATACTGTAGTAAGTTTAGATTGTATTTATTTTTATTGATATTTCAGCAACCAAGTCACTTTTTGTTTTGGCTCGTTTCTCTCGCGAGATCTGGCAACGCGGCTAGCTTTGTCTGTTTGTAGCCGGCTAGCAAGAACTCAGCGAACACGTGTGGAGGAAGTGGAGCAACCTGAAGAAATACCTCCAATAACCCGAAGAAAAACAAACTGCAGCGAGGTGAGAAGAAAATACAACAAAGAGCTCAGGTCGAAGCGGAGCAGACTGAGAGGAGGCCTCCGGAGAAAGTTTAAACAGAAGAAAAGGGAACGTCACATTATTCAGGTCTGTACGAACGTGTGTGTGTGTCTGTCCTGTTTAACTGTATTCATGTTGAAGAGGTCGTTTTTGTGCTTTAAACTAAACGAACTGTGCACATTAACGTCGTTAAACGGACACTGATGTTCACGTGATTTTTGCCTTTAAGGTTAATATTTCGATTGGAGAAAAAAAAAAAATCACAGAAAGTGTCGGTGTCGCCCATCAATAGATCAGAGACTTTGGCTAGCTGATAGTTTAACTTTATTAAAAAAAAAAAAAAAACTAATCCGGGCTCGTTAAATTGAGCAGATTGTGAAGTTTGAGAAACAAACATTTGTTTTAGTGCTCTGAATTTAACAGGATTAAATTTAATTGTTAAAGGTTAAAGGAGCGATCTGAAAAAGAAAATGGCCGCCCTGCCGGCAAAACACAAACCGGTGAAAGAAACCAATATTTATTTATCTTAAACTACAACGTGTTTATTTCAGTGCTGTCGATGTGAACGCGTTTGTACACGAACAACAAAAACTCCCAAATTGAGGTGTTATTAGTTTTAGTTATTTATTGAATCGCAATAATCGCGTGCTGCTATTTTGTCCCTTCGCGGCACCCGTAACTCGCCTTCCAGCAGCTTCCTGCTTACTGACGCGTCATGTATACGTCATCGAGGTAAATAACAACGACTCGCTTCTGATTGGTTTGGCTTAAAAAAACAAACAAACAAACAAACAAAACGTCTCGTTAGATGATCAGAAGTAATCAGCAGTTTGTGTAAAGCGGAATTTAAATATTTCACATTTAAAGACAGTTATTTCTGAAGTACACATTAATATCCCCTCAGGCTTATTATACTTCTTTTGATTTGAAATAAATGTAATAATCATTTCCGAATAATCTAAATAATAATTTTACTTGATTCCAAATCAGGACATATCGATGAAAACTCCTTTACATTTTTAATTTGACTAAGAAAAGTTGTGAAGTTTCATTAATCCATTCATCCTATATTTACAAAAAAATATATAATAATAAATAATAAACAAATGTTAAAACGAATACCAAATCAATTAAGGCGTTATTGTCATTTTCTCTGTGACCACAGTGTAGTACAGAAAAAAAGAAAGTACTTCTCTACGGATCTCTGCCAAATATTGAAAAAGACAACAATAAATAATTAAAAATGCTAAACACAACATGCTAGGAAGAGATAAAAGAGAATAAGGTAAATATAAATAAAATAAAATGCAGGCTCATCCCAGATTAAAGTGACTATGTGGCAGAAAGCTATTGAGCTGTCTGTTGGTTCTGTGTTTAATGCTTCTGAAGCTTCTGTCTGATGGCAGCAGTTCAAAAAGATTACAGAGAGGATGTTTTGTGGTCTCTGACGACGTTTGTGCCGTTTCTGCAGCGTCTCTGGGAAACATCTTGGACAGAGGGAAGGGACGCACCGTGGACTCTCCCACCACCCGCTGCAGAGTTCAGTATGTGAGGTGGAATAAATCCACCTCCTGCTGTTTACAGTTCTGTTCCAACAATAGACAGAAAAAATGTGAAGTGGCCGTGATTAAGAATGGTGAGTAATCCACAGCGACTATGTGATCCATCAGATGAAGAAATGTAATGTTTGACAGCCCAGGTTTATTTTTATGGTTTCATGTGTTTGTACTGGACGAAAAAAAGAGAATAGACCCCCAAAAAAATAAGAGTTAAAGATGTAACGTGTTGTAGTGTTGGATACAAAGGAGCAGAATGTTCGTGTAGGTGAAGTCTGCTCTTTTAAACAACGCTTCCTGTGTTACTCTACATCAGAGCTCCACCCTCATGTCACAAGGCACAAAATTAGTGGATAATGAGATTGTTTATTTATCTTCGTGAGTTACATTTTGAACCAAATGACTTTAACAAAGCTGCACAAATCAGCAGTGGATGGTTTAAGAGACATGTTCAAATTAATCACTTGTGTTTAGAAGAACTAAATGAAAAAAAAAAAAAAAGTCTCTCTCTCTCTCTCAGAAGCTAAAAGACACTGCCCCCCAAATTACACTACAGAATAATCAGATTTAACTCAACATGCAGTTTCACTGGTGGCAAAACTGAAAATTCAAACGGAAACCAAAGTAAAATCCCACCCTCCCTTTAAACCAAAAGGACAGAAGCTGGTGGCTCTTTGAAAGACAAATGACAAACTGTTCTTTTAAAGTTGAACTGAACTGGATCCTGACAATAACAACAGCAGATTGAACTTAGAACAACCACCACGTAGAATAAAACTGTTAAAACGTTTGTCATCAAAGGTCATAAAAATCAGACCAATTAATGTTTAGAGTCTGAGGTAGATCTACATGACCTACAGACGGCACACAGACACCGATGAACTGGGTAACACCCAGAACCCGAGATACAGAGGTTCTTTGAAGGTGATGTGGAAGGTGTGGAGGTGGATCAGTGACTTGGCAGAGTCGCTGTAGAAGGACAGAGAGCCAGCAAGATAATCCACATACACTGCTACTCTGTGAGAGACAGAGGAAGAGATGGAGGTTTCTCTGTTGCTGTGACAGACAAAGTAACCGTCGTCATCAGAGCATCTCAGACACCACGACTGATCATTTCTTCCAAACACACAGTCGTTAGTGAACCCTTTCCTTCTGATTCCTCTGTAACTCACTGAGATGAAAACCTTTCCTTTCCACTCGACCTCCAAGTAACAGCGACCAGTCAGACCATTTTTACACAGCAGCTGGGACCAGTCATCAAATCTGTCTGGATGATCAGGATATGATTGCTCTTCTGTCACATGTGTCACCTTCCTGTTGTTGTCAGACAGTTTCAGTTTTTTGTTCACCGTGTTTGTGTCCAGTTCCAGTTCACAGGCATCTGATGGAGAGAACAAGACACAACAGCTTCAGTTTATCATCTGATTTATCAGTGAATCGTTCAAACTAACATTTCATCAGCTGTGAATAATGTTTGACTGCATTAAAATTAAAACCAAAAACCCAGTTAGAACAACATCAACAGTTACTGAACATGAGAGTCAAGATAGCAGCAATTTTCTAATTTGTTTCTGCTGTGGAGCCAAAGATGACGGCTGATGGAGATCCACATCAATAAACACATGGAGTGTTGATGCCGAATGAAACTCTGGAAAAATTCATCTTTGTACTTCAGTCTACAAAATGTTCAAATCTACTGTAACATGAATCAAAGTGCAAACACACTCACACTTCCTCAGACCAAGTCTCATTCTCTGTGGTCCACCATGGTCCACCCTGGAGGAAGAAACAGAGTCAGGATCAACTTGATCCACCATGAGTTCCTCAGTTAGTCAGAGAGACAGAGAAACAGTGAGAGCTGCTGTTGTCTGTCCATCTGTCCATACCTCAGAGTGTCCAGTCTCCAGCCTGGATCCTCCAGTCCAGGAGAAAGAAGCTTCACTCCTGAGTCTCCTGGATTATTGAAGCTCAGGTCCAGTTCTCTCAGATGGGAGGGGTTGGAGCTCAGAGCTGAGGCCAGAGAAGAACAGCCTTCCTCGGACACCAGACATCCTAACAGACTGAACAGACACATCCATATATCAGAAGGTTGGATCTATGTGACTCAGGAAGACTTTAATCACTGACTTCGGTAGGTGATTATTCACCAATCAGGTCTTGGGAGTTTTTCCATCACTTGACTATTTGACTGAATTAAAAGAGCTGTGATTCTGAATTACTTCCCTACAGACTTTGATTAGTGAAACGCTGACAATAAATTAACTTTATAAAAACCCAAGTAAATGAGCAAGACTGACAAATGACTAAACAAGTCTATAGATGCTGAACAGCAAGCACTGAAAGAACAACTTGTAAGGTGTGTTCTACCGGTTGCGAGTTAAATCAGTGATTTATGGTGGAGCATGAAGCTTTTTATATATATAAAAAAGGATAAAAAGTCTTGAAACAAATGAGTCCTGACCCCAGAATTTCCAGTCTGCAGTGTGGACTCTTCAGTCCATCGGACAGGAGCTTCACTCCGGAATCCTGCAGGTTGTTGTCACTCAGGTCCAGCTCTCTCAGAGTGGAGGACTGGGAGCTGAGGACTGAGGACAGAGCTTCACAGCCTCTCTCAGAGATGTGACAACCACTCAGCCTGAAGACGAATTCAAGACAAAGAAGACAAAATTAATGTTATGCAGACACTAATTCCAAAAAAGTTAATGTGGTGCATAAAATGTGTTGAGAAACAGCCATTTAAAAATTTAAATACATGTCCAAACTGATAAAACTTCCCAATTTGGTATCTGTAATATGTTCCAAAAACATATTTTCATTTTGCTTTCACCAGCCTCAGCAAGGAAGGCCAACTACATTTACATAGGAATGGCTGGGTGTAACCGAGCAAAGCTCCGGCAACCAGGTGCTGGCTGACCGGCCCCCGACCCAGGACCACTTCAGGAAGGGGCCCCAGTCACCTTCCAGACTGGGTGATCTGGGTCCTGTTCTTTCTGTCCATCTGAAGTCTTACTGAACTGCAGTTTATCTGAGCCTAAGGACACCCTATCAGAGGCTTAATGCCCTGACTATACATCTCCTAGGATCACACTGGCACCATGCTGGAGGGGAGAACTATTTCTTTTCCTTTTAAAATAAATAAATAAAAGTTAAATTTCTGATGTTATGGATGTTAGACTGACAGACTTAAATGAAGAAATGTGATTTTTTTTGTTAATGAAATGAAATCATATTATTTATCTCTCAAGTTCTTCAACTTAATTGGTCAATTATCTATTGACTCAACAAACAAACACTAACCTGAGAGTCTCCAGCTCACAATGTGGACTCTCCAATCCAACAGACAGAAACTTCACTCCAGAATCCTTCAGCTTGTTGTTACTCAGGTCCAGATCTCTCAGACTAGAGGACTGCGAGCTGAGGACTGAGGACAGAGCTTTACAGCTTTTCTCTGAGAGGTTACAGCCACTCAGCCTAAAGAGGATTCAACAAAACAGGAGAAAGTGATTAAAAAACAAACCAAAGAAAAAGACTCAGTTTATGTAGATGGATTTATCGGCACATACAGAGCTTTGTTGGAGGCTTTGACCACCGGCAGCAGCTTCAGAAGAGCCTCCTCTGTAGCAGAGTATTTCTTCAGGTCAAACACATCCAGATCTTTTTCTGATGACAGTAAGATGAAGACCAGAGCTGACCATTGAGCAGGAGACAGCTCATCTGTGGAGAGACGTCCTGATCTCAGGGACTGTTGGATCTCCTCCACCAGAGAACGATCATTCAGTTCATTCAGACAGTGAAATAGATTGATGCTTTTCTCTGGAGACAGATTCTCATCCATCTTCTTTCTGATGTACTGGGCTGTTTCCTGATTGGTCTCTGAGCTACTTCCTGTCAGTGTCCCCAGACTTCGTCTTAAAGTTTGATTGGTCTGTGAGCTGTTTCCAGTAAGTGTCACCAGGCCTCGTAGGAGAATTTGATTGGTCTGCAGTGAAAGACCCAGGAGGAAGCGGAGGAACAAGTCCAGGTGTCCATTTGGACTCTGTAAGGCCACGTCCACAGCTCTCTGGCAGACAGATGTAGTTTTAGGTGCCATTCTAAGAAATTTAGACATTCGGGTTGTTGAATTTTCTTCTGACATCAGGTTGACTCCAGTCTTGGAGAAGGTCTGATGGACATGAAGAGCAGCCAGAAACTCCTGAACACTCAGATGGACGAAGCAGAACACCTTGTCCTGGTACAGCCCTGTCTCCTCTTGAAAGATCTGTGTGAACACTCCTGAGTAAACTGATGCTGCTCTGATATCGATGCCACACTCTGTCAGGTCTGATTCATAGAAGATCAGGTTTCCTTTCTGCAGCTGCTCAAAAGCCAGTTTTCCCAGAGACTTCAACATCTTCTTGGTCTCTGGAGTCCAGTGTGGATCAGTCTCAGCTCCTCCATCTTGCTTGACGTTCTTCAGTTTGGACTGAACCACCAGGAAGTGGATGTACATCTCAGTCAGGGTCTTGGGTAGTCCTCCTCCATCTTTGGTCTTCAACATCTCCTCCAGAACTGTAGCAGTGATCCAGCAGAAGACTGGGATACGGCACATGCTGTGGAGGCTTCGTAAGGTCTTGATGTGGGAGATGATCCTGCTGGTCTGCTCCTCATGTCTGAACCTCTTCCTGAAGTACTCCTCTTTCTGGGGGTCAGTGAACCCTCTGACCTCTGTCACTATGTCAACACACTCAGGAGGGATCTGATTGGCTGCTGCAGGTCTTGTGGTTATCCAGAGGCGAGCAGAAGGAAGCAGTTTCCCCCTGATGAGGTTTATCAGCAGCACGTCCACTGAGGTGGACTCTGTAGGATCAGTCAGGACCTCAGTGTTGTGGAAGTCCAGAGGAAGTCGACACTCATCCAGACCGTCAAAGATGAACACAACCTGGAACTGATCAAAGCTGCAGATTCCTGCTTCTTTGGTTTCAGTGAAGAAGTGATGAACAAGTTCCACCAAGCTGAACTTCTTCTCTTTCAGCACATTCAGCTCTCTGAAGGTGAAGGGAAATGTGAACTCTATGTCCTGGTTGGTTTTGTCTTCAGCCCAGTCCAGAGTGAACTTCTGTGTTAAGACAGTTTTCCCGATGCCAGCCACTCCCTTAGTCATCACTGTTCTGATTGGTCCACTTCTTCCAGGTGGGACTTTAAAGATGTCTTCTTGTCTGATGGTTGTTTCTGGTCTGTTCAGTTTCCTGGATGTTGTTTCAATCTGTCTGACCTCATGTTCCTCATTGACCTCTCCAGTTCCTCCCTCTGTGATGTAGAGCTCTGTGAAGATCTGATTCAGAAGGGTTTGGTTTCCTGCTTTAGCGATCCCCTGAAGCACAGAGTGGAACTTCTTCTTCAGGTTAGATTTGAGTTTACCTTTGGGATCTGTGAGAATCACTGAATAAATAAAGAACCAATAACATAAATCAGAGATCATTGTAGAAACAACCATCTGTCCATTATCTATACTGCTTATCCATCAGGGTTGAGGGAACCAAACCAAAGGCCATGAAGATTTGTTCTTATAACATTTTTTGTGTGAAGTGCAAACAATGATTAATTCTCTTCCATCTGTCACAACTAAAGAGGTCTGTCTTCCATCTTACTTTGATCACTTCTCTCCAACATCCCATTTTAAAATGTTTAAATGTTTCCATAACTCACCTTTAGCTTGTGTGGGGGTGTCTGGGAGATCTTCCACGTCATTCATTTGAGAGACTTCAGTTGAATTTTTTCTGCCGTTAAGGGGCGCTGCTTCCACACTGTCTGCTTTCTCCAGTGTATTCTTGACGATTTCTGGGAAGTCTTCAGCAAGATCATTCTGGTTCATCTTCACCAAAATCACTTTAGCGACTTCAGTATAATTTCTGCTGTAGGTACGGACCATTGCATCGACTGTGTCCAATCTGTCTGCACTCTCCAGTTTACTCTTTGGGATTCCTGGGACATCTTGTAGGACCTGGTTCTGCTGCAGGTACCATTTAAATGTTTTAAAGTCCTCTGTGCCCAAATTCTGCAACTTCTGCAAGAGCATCTCCTGCAGAGATGTGCTGTCAAGTGTTGACATCTTTTCCCTGCCAAGATCCAAAAGGAACAACAAAACTGTGCGTTACAAACATAGTATATGATTTTTTTTGGATTGGTCAAGTATCGATAAATAAATACAAGTACATGTAGATTATTAAACGTTAGATCACTCTCATCCAAATAACTGTTAGTCAGTGATTTGATTATCCACTAGATGGTGCTGACTGACTGTAGATGGGCCCGTCACTGTTCAATCTGTTCCTGACAGAATGAAAAACATGGTGTCTCATCAATCATCAACAAAGAACTTTTAGGGGCACTTTTAATCAAAGTCTCTGTAAAGATAAATTTGTTTAGTATCTCTTATGGCTAACCTGCTCTGGAGCAGGTTATGTTGGAGATTGACATCACTAAATTAAAAAGCACGGACCTTTGACCAATCAAATCTCTCAGGGAATGGCATCAAAGTTTGAAGACGACCCAATGGAGCCCAGAGTTTGGATTGTAAGAGGATCCTTCAGAAGCACAACAGTTTTCCAAGACTGCCATGTGGGCCCCTGGTGTCTGAGTTGAATGAGTCACATCCTCATAATTTCTAAGTAACACAAAACATCTTAGAAACATCAAAAGTTGTCTAACCTGTGTTTGAAACCAAGTCAGTGCCAGAGGAATCCTTAGTTAGGAGATGTAGTTCTGCTATTTGTCCAGTAGATAGTGTCACATCGAGTGTCCAGAGTATCAGCTCAGCAGATGAAGATGCAAATATGCTGCAACAATGTGGAGTTAAAGTTTGTTGGTTATCTACTCACTGAATACATACAAGTAAAATTTTGAATACTGAATTAATAAACACAGTAAAGAATGATCAACAAATTGATCCCCCCCAAGAGGAGCATGACAAAATTTTTGATTTGATTTAAATGCGTATTTGTTTAGTGACTCCTAAATTGGTGTTTTTTTGATTCCACTTTTTTGCTTGAAATGAATCCCAACATTTAAAACAAGGAGTGCAGATTTCAACCCTCAATCGACTCGCTGTATCTGGAAATACTAAGACCGTTAACAGTAAGAGTTAAATTCCCTCAGCCAAGTTGATCCAAGCTGTCAGACCAGTTCTGATCTGATTTTTTTAAGTGAATGCACACCAGTTCAAGGAAATCAATTTAAGTTTTATCATTAAAGCTGATAAAGATTTCTGTTTCAGTCAGGGTAGATATAGGGGAAGGAATGAAGAAAGGAAGGAAGTAAAGTAGGTAGGAGGTAAAAATGTCTACTGCCCAGTCAAACAGTGATGGAACAATATGTGATCACAGTGATCCTGATCAGACATTTACAGATTCTCAGCTGCTGAACTCACTTCAAGTTGACTTAGAGACACTTTCCTATTTCATATATGGAGAAAACTTCTGAAAAGAAGAAGCCGCTCATTCTCCCTCCTCAGTCCTGTCTGAGAATTTGATCTGAGGAAAAGTTATAGCCTTGTAACTTCAGAAGCTAAAAAACAAAGGTGCCTTATCAAGAAACCAGTCTGACCTGTTAGTAACCACCAACTTCCAGAGAAATTAATCCCAGATCTGATGGTGCGTCTCTTTCCACTAGATAGTGCGAACTGACCATTCACAGTGGGTTGTGTTTTGATTTAATTCATGTCACATTATTGATGAAACGACTTTTTTTTTTTTTTTTTTTTTTCAGACAACGTCAGACTTTCTATTCTATTTCACTGTTTTAGTGATCATTTCTTTGTTTGAGCCTGAAACAAAATACACTGCACTGCATCCTCGTGCTGACTTTAAATTTCTTTGTGTAATGCAACTGTAAATTGTTATATATATATATATATATATATTGTGGAAATGTAGCAGTTTTGTTTAATATCCGTTAAATACATACGACTACAAACACTGAATAATGAATTACACTGACCCATTTAGAGATAAATTGTTTCTACTGAAAAATCATTGGATTCATACACTAACTGTTGTCTTTTTACGCAAAGAACCCACAAATACCAAAAGAAAAAATTAATTTAAATAGAATCCTGCTTCTTCATTCAAAGGCTGAAGTTATTTCAACTATCAACAACTGTTCCCAAACGTTTAACTACAACAGACTTGATAAATAAAATGACCAACGATCAATGGATGGATTAATTTCTCATTTCCATCAGTAACATGGAATACATTAAATAAAACATTTGTTTTGTGATTGCTGAATTGATGTTTATTGCTTAGTTGATTGTTTTTCCAATTTTTTGCTCCAAATGATGAAAACAATGAGTGCAGATTTAAACCTTCAATAGACTCACTGTCAAATTATGCAGCATTCATTATAGATAAGATAATAGTAGATTAGAAAGATAGGTAAATAGGAAGGAGGAAAGGAAGGAAGACAGGTAAAAAAAAAAAAAGAAGAAGAATATGTGATCACAGTGATCCTGATCAGATTTACAGATTCTCACCTGCTGAACTCACTTCAGGTCAATTTACAGACTATTTCCAGCTTTATGTGTCGAGGAAACATCTGAAGAGAAGAAGCCGTTTGTTCTCCCTCCTCAGTCCTGTCTGAGAATTTGATCTGAGGGAAAGTTACAGCCTCATAACATCAGAGGCTAAAAAACATCAATGTATTATCAGAAACCAGTCTGACCTGTTAGTAACCACCAAGTTCCAGAAAATAAGCTCAATGTGTTGATAAGGCAGTGATTTGATTCATGCAACATTATTGATGAAACAAAATGTGATAATTGGTGGTGTTCTATTTTATGGTATTCTAATGAATAGTTCTTTGTTTGAGCCTGAAACATAACACACTGGACTGCACCCCCATGTTGACTTTGAATTTATGTCAGTAAAACAAGGAGTGCAGCATTAAACCTTCAATTGATTCACTGTATCTGTACCATTTACTGTAAGAGTTAAATTCATTAAGCCAAGTTCGTCCAAGTCTGACCAGCTCTGACATTCTTTAACAGAAAAACTGAACACAAGTTCGAGGAATTCAATCAAAGTTAAGTTGACTTAACTTCTTTTTCAGTCAAGATATATTTGTGGTGGCCATTTAAAAACCTTTCAAAGGATAAAATCTAGTTTAGAATTTAGAAAGATAAGTAGGTAAATTGTGATACAACAATATGTGATCACAGTGATCCTGTTCAGACATTTACAGATCCTCACCGGCTGAATTCACTTCAGGCTGACTTACACTTTCATGCTGTTCAGGAAACATCTGAATAGAAGCTGCTTGCTCTGCCTCATCAGTCCTCTTTGACAGTTTGATCTGAGGAAAAGTCACACCCTCATAACTTCACTGTTAAAAAAAAAAAAAAAAACCCACCAGATTACCATTAAAACCTGCCTAACCTGTGTTAGAAACCAAATCTATGCCAGATGTGATTCTGCTATTTGTTCACTAGATGCAACAACACATCTAATGTCCTTCAGTATCAGCTCAGCAGAAAAAGATTTAAATGTGCTGCAACAATGTGGACTTCTAAGTTTTGATGAAATTTAAAAACAATCAATGAGCTCATGACTGATAACTGGAGGTCCAGTATTACAGGTGAACTATTCCAAAAACAGACAGAGGGGGAAAAACAAGGCAGAGAAACAGTCAGAGACAAAGACTTGGACACTGGATCTTGATGATAATCTTGAACCTGACCGGAGTGTAACTGAACCAGTTATAGACTGAGGACCAGCGACAGACAGCCTGATGGAGAACTGGATCATTTCCCAGTTGCCTCAGGGGTAATGTTTTTCTGCAGTTTGAACTGTCAGCTTGATTAGACATGAAATGACAAAAGACAATGAGTCAAATTCTCAAGAACCTCAGAGTGACAGCAAAACCAGTCTAACCTGGAGAGGAGCGCCAGAGGAACACAGAGATGATATATTTCTACTATTTGTCCAGCAGATGGAGCAAAAAAAAAAAAAAAAATCATCTAATGTGCTGAATTTCAGCTCAGGAGAAGAAGATTTTAAGGAGGTGAAATAACGGGCATATATATTTTTCTGACTGATAAAACCTAATACAGCTAATAACTGGAGGTCAGTCTGGCAGGTGAACTATTCCAGTAAGTTCAGGCAGCTTTAAGAGAAATCCACAGAACTAAACAGACAGAGATAAAGACTGGCAGATAAAATCAACCAGGTTTAGGATTAAATAGGTTTCTCAGGATGTGTCAGTGGCTGCTGCTGTCAGATAAGATGACTTTTCTGTTTCCATACAGCTTTAAAAATCAAAAAGCTGCTCACAGTTATTCTGCCTGTTTTAAAATCTTCATCAGTCTGTACTTCAGGTCCTGACTGTGAAGCAGCTGCTGGCAAACTGAAAACAGGAAAAATCACAAAGTCCAAATCACTGAGACTCTCTTAGATAAAAAACTGAATTTACAGGAAGTCCATGGAGACTTCAGAGAGTCTGTTTGGGACTCCACACTTTAATCAGTAAATTCATCTATTGTCTGGAACTGGAAAATGTGATGATCTAAATTAAATTAAAATGCTGTTGATACCGTATTAATTTATTTAGTTTCTATTCATTAAGACTTACTGTTACAGCTTCAACCGTTGGCACCTCCAGCTAGCGATAGCATCGTTAGCCTGACACATCGATCAGACGTACAGCAGCCGGTTAGCTAACGTTAGCATGCTAGCGGAGCAGCTCACTGATGGAAACAGAATGTAACGTGACGGAGCATCAACTTACCGACACACCGAGGAGAAGGAAGTCCGGCCGGAGTCCACATGGAGCCCTTTAGCGGCTCTAGGCTCCTCCGTCCCGGTGAAGACAGACCGGTGTCGGCTCCAGGGTTGGACCGGGAAACTAACTCAGCCATGGGCTTCTCCTCCGGACCGGACACAAACAGAGCCGGTGAACAGGCTCCGAACTCGGCAGCAGAATCGGACTGGATCTCCGTCCCACGTTGAGCTGAAGCTCCATCAAATCCGGACTGATGGAGCCGGAAACACTCCGCACTAAAACCTTCCGTATGTTTTAAAGCTCCACCGACTGACCGCGCTTCACATTTTCCCGCTCAACCGCCATCTTGACCGCTTTCGGGACCGACAGCCGTCTGCGAAGTATCGCGAGATTTTGGAAAAACCGCCGAGATGTCAAATGATAAAGAAACAGTTGAACACATGGGGACATTTTAGTGGGAATTTGATGGAATTTGTCAACTAATGGAGTTTTCCAGATTCATATTATTTAGTCCAGAGTTTTAAAGATGCTCCATATTAAACGGTAAAACCACTTTCTCTGTCTGAGGCCTTTTTAAGTGGAAAGAGGAGAAAACTCCAGAAGCTCACTTTTAATCTAAATCTAAAGGGGACTGTTCAAGCTCACCTGTCAGCAGTAAAAAAAAATCATTCAAATGTTTCAAAAGGATTGATAAAATATTACAAATACTCTGTAAAAGTCTTGATTTTAGAAAATACATGTGCAAGTTCAGATGTTTGTCCAAATATCTTAATTTGAACCAGCCTCTGAGGTCCAGTCTGAGTGAGGCTGGAATTTCATTAGATGCTTATTTTTACTACTAAAAGGTGAAATTCCATTGTAGAAGAATATAGAGAGAAGAACAAATTCTTCCATGAGGATATGTTTATGTGATTGTTTTCATTCTGATGCTGAATTAGAACAAAGCAGTCAATCCATAGGTCCATTCATCAAAGAAAGATATAACTCTTTACTGATAAGGAAGCTTTATTTTTAATTTTGATATTCAAAATACATTCCTGAGAGACCTGGACAGGACATATATTTCATTTACACTTCTGCAAAAACATTTGCTCATATGAATCATTCCTTACTCTTAAATCCAGACATGGATTATTAAATTCAGAATATGCAAAGCTCAAATCAAAACAATAAACCAATGAATACACTTTGCTTCCAGTAGAAATGTTTCTTGTATATTCAGTGTGAGAGCAGTGACGTCCAGTTTCACACAGCAACAACAGCAGAGTCAGCTGACACTAAAATCCTCAAACAGAATCAAAATCATCTTACAAAAGTGTTAAAATGGTGATCAAAGAGATGAAATCAGAAAAATGAAAGTTTAGATCTGCTATCAGTGAACAGAGTCAACTTCGACTTTAGCAGCTGAGCTGCAGTCAGAAGGGTTTCTGTCCACAGGAGAGACTCTGACCTACAGACCACACAGAGACACTGAGGAACCAGAAGAGATCCAGAACCCAGGATACAGAGGTTCAGTGAATGTGGTGTGGAAGGTGTGGAGGTGGATCAGTGACTCAGACAAGTCACTGTAGAAGGACAGAGAGCCAGCAAAACAGTCCACATACACTGCTACTCTGTGAGAGACAGAGGAGGAGGAGATGGATGTTTTTTTGCTGTCGTGACAGACAGAGTAACCATCATCAGAGCAGATCAGACTCCAGGACTGATCATTTTTTCCAAATAAACATTCATCAGTGGATTTTTTCCTTCTGATTCCTCTGTAACTCACTGAGATATGAACATCTCCACTCCACTCGACCTCCCAGTAACAGCGACCAGTCAGATCATTTCTATACAGCAGCTGAGGAGAGAAGTCAAATCTGTCTGGATGATTACGATACGACTGATTGTCCCTCACATGTGTCACCTTCCTGTTGTTGTCAGACAGTTTCAGGTTTCTGTTCACTGTGTTTGTGTCCAGTTCCAGTTCACAGGCATCTGATGGAGAGAACAAGACACAACAGCTTCAGTTTATCATCTGATTTATCAGTGAATCGTTCAAACTTATATTTCATCAGCTGTGAATAATGTTTGACTACATTAAAATTAAATACAAAAACCCAGTTAGAACAACATCAACAGTTACTGAACATGAGAGTCAGGATAGCAGCAATGTTCTGCTTTGTTTCTGCTGTGGAGCCAAAGATGACGGCTGATGGAGATCCACATCAATAAACACATGGAGTGTTGATGCTGAATGAAACTCTGGAGAAATTCATCTTTGTACTTCAGTCTACAAAATGTTCAAATCTACTGTAACATGAATCAAAGTGCAAACACACTCACACTTCCTCAGACCAAGTCTCATTCTCTGTGGTCCACCATGGTCCACCCTGGAGGAAGAAACAGAGTCAGGATCAACTTGATCCACCATGAGTTCCTCAGTTAGTCAGAGAGACAGAGAAACAGAGAGAGCTGCTGTTGTCTGTCCATCTGTCCATACCTCAGAGTGTCCAGTCTCCAGTTTGGATCCTCCAGTCCTGCAGAAAGAAGCTTCACTCCTGAGTCTCCTGGATTATTGAAGCTCAGGTCCAGTTCTCTCAGATGGGAGTGGTTGGAGCTCAGAGCTGAGGCCAGAGAAGAACAGCCTCCGTCTGTGACCAGACATCCTGACAGACTGAAGACAGACAAAACAATCAGTGTTGTTGAGAAGAAGGCTGACTGTGATCTCTGATTATTCACCAAACATCAGTTCTTCTTGGAGTTTCTCACCACCTGGATAGTTGACTGAATTAAAAGAAGTGTTACATAAAAACCCCTGAAATAAGATTAAAAATCCTGACCTCAGAGTCTCCAGCTCACAGTGTGAACTCTCCAGTCCGGCCGACAGCAGCTTCACTCCAGAATCCAGCAGGTTGTTGTTACTCAGGTCCAGATCTTTCAGATTAGAGGACTTGGAGCTGAGGACTGAGGACAGAGCTTCACAGCTTCTCTCTGAGATGTTACAGCCACTCAGTCTGAAGGCAGGATACAGAAAAAACAGATTTAACAGTATTTGCCCCACCGTTCTATTAGGGGAGTGCCCTTCCCCCAAAACGGCATAAAGTAGATGGTATGGTTAAAGAGAGAAACACCAAAGAATTGGTTGGGGCAGTAGGCATCCAAATCCCAAAGGAAAACATTTTGGACATCAGAAAATTTTTCAAAATCAGCCTGCTGAAGGTTGATGGGAAAATCTTTTTCAGCGTTGAGGTTCACAAGTAATCTGCCTACCCAAAGAGAAGCAACTTCATCAATAGACAGAAAGCAAGGATCACAAGCTTCAGTGGGTGACTGGAGAATACTAATATGACTGAGCATCAAATCCAGGCTACAAAAAGAGATGCAAGGCCTGGACGTCCCAAAGGCATTCGCCTCTGTTCCTCATGACCATTTTCGGACAGCATTCAAGTTCTTCGGGGTCCCAGAACCTATCACAGCCCTCGTCAGAACCTACTTCCAGGACGTGTAACTACACCTGACAACGAAACGAGTACACCACAGCATGGTAGCAGCTTGAAGAAGGCATCGTGGCAGGCTGTACCATCTCTCCACGGGCCTACACAATGGCAATGGAGATCATAGTCTCCATCTTCAGCCTTTTGGAGGATTAGAAGTGTGCCGAAGTCAGACTGGACATGACTCCGACAGAATGCTGGGACCCGTGTGTGGCCAACAACTCCGATCCTGAACACAGGAAGGAAGTGGACTCCATCGACAGCAACTTAGCAGGCTGAGTCAACCCAAGACCGGGATATCGTTGGCCACGTACAACAGGGCAGCACCAGGAATCAAAAAGTATAATCTGAATGCTGCTATGGTTGATATATTAAAATCACTCAATTATCCCTCACAGTTTTGTTCCCCATCATATTAATTGATCACTTTTGTTGGTTTAAGCGTTTTACACCATTCTTATGAATTAATAACTGTCACTTAGGCCTCATAAAAAAAACAAAAACAAAAAAACACTAACCTGAGCCTATTAAGTCTGCAGTGTGGACTCTTCAGTCCATCAGACAGAAGCTTCACTCCAGAATCCTGCAGCTTGTTGTTACTCAGGTCCAGATCTCTCAGACTAGAGGACTTGGACATGAGGGGTGAGGACAGAGCTTTACAGCTTTTCTCTGAGAGGTTACAGAAACTCAGTCTGAAGAAGAATTGCAGAAAAACTGTTTAGAAACTTAACATTTCACCAATGTAATCACAAATTTAAAGAAAGACGGAAAAAAGGACAATGGTTAGACACTAACCTGAGAGTCTCCAGCTCACAGTGTGAAATCCCCAGTGCAATGGACAGAAACTTCACTCCAGAATCCTGCAGGTTGTTGTTACTCAGGTCCAGATTTCTCAGACTAGTGGACTTAGAGCTGAGGACTGAGAGCAGAGCCTCACAGCTTTTCTCTGAGAGGCTACAGTCAATCAATCTGAAAAGGAATTCCAGGGAACAAAAACATTAAATTGGCATCTGAAAATAGAAATTGATCAGTTGATTTATTTATTTATTTTTTTTAAGTATTATCGTTTGACTTGTTGAAGATTCGTCATTCACAACACAAAACTGCCATTTAATTGTAAACCAAAAGATGGAAGTAAAGAAAAAAGTAGAATAAATGGAGATGTTGAAATGTGTAGAACTGTACTTATTTTTTGTCTTTTTCATTGTCTTGCCTTTTTGCTGACGGTTTGAATGGATGGCTACAGAAATATCTTGCTGTAAATGATAAATGTCTCAAAATATTTCAAAACAGTACGATATCTTTGGTATTGCTTTAGTCACATTCTGTTATTGATGAATGTACGACTGTAAATCAAGAAATGTTGCTTAATGACATAGTAAAATAAAATCACTTGATCATACATCTCAAACTTTATAATGGTTCGGTTCCATCGTCCTCTACGATTAATAAATTGTTACTTCTACCAAAAATTTTTTTATTAAACCAAACCTGAGTCTTTTCAGTTCACAATGTGTATTCTCCAGCCCAGCAGACAGCAGAGTCACTCCTGAATCCTTCAGCTTGTTGTCACTCAGGTCCAGCTCTGTCAGACTAGAGGACTGGGAGCTGAGGACTGAGGACAGAGCTTTACAGCTTTTCTCTGACAGGTTACAGCCACTCAGTCTGAAGAAGAATTTCAGAAATAAAAATTATAAAAAAAATGTTTTTAGTGTGAAACTAAAGAAAAAGACTCAGTTTATGTAGATGGATTTATCGGCACATACAGAGCTTTGTTGGAGGCTTTGACCACCGGCAGCAGCTTCAGAAGAGCCTCCTCTGTAGCAGAGTATTTCTTCAGGTCAAACACGTCCAGATCTTTTTCTGGTGACAGTAAGATGAAGACCAGAGCTGACCAATGAGCAGGAGACATTTTATCTAAGGAGAGACGTCCTGATGCCAGGGACTTTTGGATCTCCTCCACCAGAGAATGATCATTCAGTTCATTCAGACAGTGAAACAGATTGATGCTTTTCTCTGGAGACAGATTCCCACTGATCTTCTTCTTGATGTATTTCACTTTTTTCTGATTGGTTTGTGAACTCCTTCCCGTCAGTGTCCCCAGACCTCGTTGGAGAGTTTGACTGGGTGGTGAGGTATTTTCTGTCTGTGTCCCAGGGTCACATGGAACGGTTTGATTGGTCTCTGAGGTACTTCCTGTCTTTGGCACCAGGCCTCGTAGGAGAGTTTGATTGGTCTGCAGTGAAAGACCCAGGAGGAAGCGGAGCACAAAGTCCAGGTGTCCATTTGGACTCTGTAAGGTCACATCCACAGCTCTCTGGTAGAGGTTTTTTGTCTTACCTGGTTTTTGTTTGCTTTTAAAAAAAATAGGGAAACAGGACACTGCTTGTTTCTCTGACATCAGATTGACTCCAGACTTGATGAAGGTCAGATGGACATGAAGAGCAGCCAGAAACTCCTGAACACTCAGATGGACAAAGCAGAACACCTTGTCCTGGTACAGCCCTGTCTCCTCTTGAAAGATCTGTGTGAACACTCCTGAGTGAAATGATGCTGCTTGGATATCGATGCCACACTCTGTCAGGTCTGACTCATAGAAGATCAGGTTTCCTTTCTGCAGCTGCTCAAAAGCCAGTTTTCCCAGACACTTCAACATGTTCTTGGTCTCTTGACTCCAGTGTGGATCAGTCTCAGCTCCTCCATCTTGCCCGGCGTTCTTCAGTTTGGACTGAACCACCAGGAAGTGGATGTACATCTCAGTCAGGGTCTTGGGTAGTCCTCCTCCATCTTTGGTCTTCAACATCTCCTCCAGAACTGTAGCAGTGATCCAGCAGAAGACTGGGATACGGCACATGCTGTGGAGGCTTTGTGAGGTCTGGATGTGGGAGATGATCTTTCTGGTCTGCTCCTCATGTCTGAACCACTTCCTGAAGTACTCCTCCTGCTGGGGGTGAGTGAACCCTCTGACCTCTGTCACCATGTCAACACACTCAGGAGGGATCTGATTGGCTGCTGCAGGTCTTGTGGTTATCCAGAGGCGAGCAGAGGGAAGCAGTTTCCCCCTGATGAGGTTTGTCAGCAGCACGTCCACTGAGGTGGACTCTGTAGGATCAGTCAGGACCTCAGTGTTGTTGAAGTCCAGAGGAAGTCGACACTCATCCAGACCGTCAAAGATGAACACAGCCTGGGACTTATTAAACTTGCTGATTCCTGCCTCTTTGGTTTCAGTGAAGAAGTGATGAACAAGTTCCTCCAAGCTGAACTTCTTCTCTTTCAGCACATTCAGCTCTCTGAAGGTGAAGGGAAATATGAACTCTATGTCCTGGTTGGTTTTGTCTTCAGCCCAGTCCAGAGTGAACTTTTGTGTTAAGACAGTTTTCCCGATGCCAGCCACTCCCTTAGTCATCACTGTTCTGATTGGTCCACTTCTTCCAGGTGGGACTTTAAAGATGTCTTCTTGTCTGATGGTTGTTTCTTGTCTGTTCTGTTTCCTGGATGTTGTTTCAACCTGTCTGACCTCATGTTCTTCTTTGACCTCTCCAGGTCCTCCCTCTGTGATGTAGAGCTCTGTGTAAATGTGATTCAGAAGGGTTTGGTTTCCTGCTTTAGAGATCCCCTCAAACACACAGTGGAACTTCTTCTTCTGGTTAGATTTGAGTTTACCTTTGGAGTTGGTGAAAATCCCTTAATGAGAAAAAAAACAAACAAACAAAACAATGTCATAGTTTAGAGATCATTATAGAAACAACCATCTGTCCATTATCTACACTGCTTATCCATCAGGGTTGAGGGGCTGTAGCTCACCCACATTCATGTCTATGGACTGTCGGAGGAAGGCAGAGCACCCAAAAAGAACCTACAAAAGGCCATGAAGATTTTGTTTTAAGTTGTAACGTGTGTGTGTGTGTGTGTGTGTGAAGTGCAATGAACTATAAAGTTTATATGTGGATAATGAATCCTGTCAAACACACTGGGACCTATTCAGGTCTATACCATTAAAAGAAATTGGAGGACAATGCCTTTTTCATGGCATGTTTAGTTACAACATTGCATCAGCTCAGTACAACATGCTACGTTATGGCATATTGACATTGAGTGAGTGATGCCTTTTGCTAAAAAATTGATGCAGTTTGGATTTATTCTAATAACTCTTGTCTCACTGATGATCAGTGCTGAATCACCATCTTGTTTGGGATCTACAGGAGGAATCAGGAGAAGCCAGTCAGCGAGCTGATTAGCATTAGCTCTTCAGAAATATCTGATCACCTACGCCACCTCCTTTTTAGTCTTTCAGTATGTGACTTGAAATACAACAAATATACTGGAAGCGGGGTGTTGGATTCAACAAGCTAACTATTTATCCTGCAAAAGGTATTTCAGCCAATGAACTGTTAGATACCCTCAACTTCTTCGGACCACCCATCAAGAAGTTTGGAGCTCATATTTACTCCGGAGTCCTTAAAGACTCTCTGGGTACAAACAACCCACAGAGGAAACACCTGAGACTTCCCTCCCATCTGTCACAACTAAAGAGGTCTGTCTTCTATAAAAGAGTCAATCTTACTTTGATCACATCTCTCCAACATGCCATTTTAATCTTTCCATAACTCACCTGTGATTTTTGGGCGGGGGTCTAGGAAATCCTTGACACCAACATGCTGATTCTTCTTAGAACTCACTTCAGGGACTTCAGGAGAGTTTTTTCTGTCATTATCAGGCATCGAATCTACTGTGTCCAGATTGTCTGCATTTTCCAGATCACCTTTTTTAATTATTTTGAGATCCTCCGCAATATCGTTCTGATTCATCTTTACCAAAACCACTTTAGCAACTTCAATATATTTTCTACTGTAGGTTCGGACCATTAGATCCACTGTGATCAACCTGTCTGCATTCTCCAAATGACTCTTTGGGATTTTTGTGACGCCTTCCTGGTTCTGCAGGTACCATTTGAATGTTTCAAATTCATCTTTCCCTAAATCTTGCAACTTCTGCAAGAGGATCTCTTTAGGTGCTGCCATCTTTTCCCTGCCAAGATGCAAAAGAAAAACAAAACAGTCCTTAAGACAGATATATCTTTTTTTTTTGGGGGGGGGGGGGGTTGGTACAAGTAATCAAATAAATAAATAAATACATACATACATTAATAAATAATTAAATAAAGGAAGGAAAAAAACGGTGTGTCAAAATAAACAACCAATACTTCAGATTGAAGAATGACAAAAATTAAATAGTATTTATTCAAAGTGAGATCACTTCCAGTGTCAGATAAGTGCCTATATGATGGGCCAATCATACATAAGCTTCTACATTATTAGATATAACTTACACATTTACACAGTTGTTATTTTTCGCCAGCAGTCCTTTCGGTGTTTTGAAGCTGCAACACTTCTGCTTTTAGCTTTCATTACATCCTCAAAGTCTTCAAACTTGTCGACAATAATATCTCATATTTTGTGAAAGTAATCACTTGAACATTTCCTGGTTAAACTTGCTTCTTTGTTCTGGCCCCTGCTGTCTGAATGTGCCTGATTTGCAGATTAGTCACATCCTCATAGCTTCAGAGTCTAAGTATCAAAATGCATCCTACAAATGTTAAAAGCAGTCTAGCCTGTTTTTGAAACCAAGTCGGTGCCAGATGAATCTTTGGTTAGTTGGTGTAATTCTGCTATTTTTCCACTTGATGGTGCATGCATGCCTAATTTCCTGAGTTTCAGCTCAATTTAAGTTGTAAATGTGATGCAGCAATGTGGATACAAAAGTCTTGATGAAACTAAACACAACAACCCCTGTGCCCTGCAACAGTGAATTTATCCAATGGATCCCTATACATTCATACTATATATTGCAGCAGTTTAATTGCAAATTTCCCCACTGTGGGACTAATAAAGGATTATTTTATCTTAGTTTAGGTTTGTTGGTTATCCACTCACTGAATACGAACAAGTACAGACACTAAATAAACATTAACATACACCTATTTGTCTCACAGTAACCCCCAAAATGATGAATTTTAATAAGAATCTGCATCTTTAGTCCCTTGTTGAAGTTATTCCAAATACCATCAATACGCCAACGCCCAGCTGTTAGACAGTTTAGAAAGGATAGACTGAATAAATAAACAATGATGAACAGATTGATTGATTTCTTTTTGCATGAAAAACAAGGCAGAATTAGACTGAAGCATTTCTTGTTTTGTGATAGAACCCCCCAAATAATTCCCAACAACTCACTTTATCTGGAAATAATTAGATCGTACCATGAACAGTAGGAGTTAAATTCACTCAGCTCAGTGGATCCAAGCGATCAGGTATGACTCAACTACAACTTTAGAGAAACACTGCACACCAGTTCAAGAAAATTGATTAAGCTTTTATCATTAAAGTTAAGTGGATAAAAAAAATTCAGTTTCAAGATAAATTTGTAGTGGCCATTAAAAAAATTTAAAAAAAAAACTTTCAAAAGGTTAAATTTGTTTGGTGATTTCACATTTTGAGGTACTCTGAAAATCTAACGTTTGCAAATCTGCAAACGTTAGAACAAGGAACAAGGTGAGCAAACTATTCATGACTAATTCTAAATAGAATAGTCAGAGATTAGAAAGAAATACGTTAGGAAGGAAGGTCTGCAAGTAGCTGGTTAAAATGCCTACTGTGCATTCAAACAGTGATGCAACACAGTGATCCTATTCAGACATTTACAGATTCTCACCTGCTGAACTCACTTCAGGTCGACTTAGAGGCACTTTCCAACTTCATGTGTGGAGAAAACATCTGAAGAGAAGCTGCTCGTTCTGCCTCGTCAGTGCTGTCTGACAATTTGATCTGAGGAAAACTCACTTCTTAGTAACTCATAATTTCAAACATCAGTGATTCATCAGAAACCAGTCTGATCAGTTAGTAACTGCCAAGTTCCAGGGAAATTTGTCTTTGTTGATGTGATTTAAAAAAAAAAAAAAAAAAACAAACCACAACAACAACAACTTTGTTAATCAGACTAAATGTAACAATTAAAGGATTGTCAATTGTGTTCTAAAAAAAAAAAAAAAGGGACAGCACATTGTGGTTAGGACTGTTGCCCCACAATAAGGAGGTCGGGGGTTCAGTTCCTGGAACCGGGGGCAGGTTAATTGGTTGAGGTTAATTTAAGTTAACTGTTTAGGTTGATTGGTGACTCTAAATTGTCCGTAGATCTGAGTGTGAGTGTGAGTGGTTGTTGGTCTTTGTGTGTCTCTGTGTGTTGGCCCTGGGATGGAGGGTGTACCTGCCCTTGTCCAATATGAGCTGGGATTGGCTCCAGCACTCCTGAACCAGAAACAGATGAGAGGTAGAAGATGAATGGGTGGATGTTTTCTTAACAGTTCTGTGTTTGAGCCAGAAACAAAATATGCTGCACTGAATCCCCATGTTGACTTTAAGTCTACGTTAGACAAACAAGCAGTTGAACCACATTCAACAGTCTCACTGTATTTGGAAACAATAAAACTGTACCATGAAAAGTAAGAGTTAAATTCCTCAGCAGAGTCGATCCAAGGAATCAGACCTGTTCTGACATGTTTTTCTGTCACGGTTCAACTGAAAACTATCTGATATTAATCAGTAAATTGTTGCCAACACAGACACAAACAGACTCCTGTCAGATGAGCAGGAGCTCTGAGATTCAACATCCAATTCAGATTTAATGAACCGACCAGCAGCATCTCTGACCGGAACAAACGTTTTAGTGGCCACTCCGGTCAAATTCTCGGGAAACGAGGTGTTATGAGGATAACACTAAACACACAACACCGACAAAAAGGTGAACAAAGTGACCCCGTGAACGCCAGAGGCAACAAAACACAACCGACACACAACCACTGGCACCTCCAGCTAGCGATAGCATCGTTAGCCTGAGGCATAGATAAGACTGACAGCGGCCGGTTAGCTAACGTTAGCATGCTAGCGGAGCAGCTCACTGATGGAAACAGAATGTAACATGACGGAGCATCAACTTGCCGACACACCGAGGAGAAGGAAGTCCGGCCGGAGTCCACATGGAGGCCTTTAGCGGCCCTAGGCTCCTCCGTCCCGGTGAAGACAGACCGGTGTCGGCTCAAATCTGGACTGATGGAGCCGGAAACACTCCGGACTAAAACTTTCTGTCTGTGTTTAAGCTCCACCGACTGACCGCTCTTCACCTTTTCCCGCTCAGCCGCCATCTTGACCGCGGCGGGGTCGACAGGTGTCCGCGAAGTATCGCGAGATTTGGGAAATCCTCCACCTGTTCAACGGTCCTCCGGTTTAAATTGTGTTTACAGGACGTGTTTGTTCTCCACATTATAACACAACATGTAAAAAAAAAAAAAGTTTGTTATATTGAGTGTTTGATTTATGTTGTTTAATTTGTTTTTTTTTTGTTCCACTCTGTTGTTTTTAGTTTGGACGGTGGATTTGGAGAGAAGCTCTGAATAAAGCTGCAGACAAAGACACCTGACGGAGGAACAGGAATCAAACATCTGTGATGAAGTTCTACTATCTGTCCACCAAACGGACATAACTGACCATCAACTGAGAACTGACTGAGTTCTTCATCATCTGTAAACAGACAGTTTGGATCAGAGATAATTGTTTTCTTCAGCTCAAAGAATCAGACTGAAAAACTGCTGGAGCAGCATCATTAAAATTACTACTTCATCATTCCCCATCATTTCCCTCTGAAACGGTCTTCAGTGTAGAAAATTGTAGACTTCCATGTTTTTTGGTTCAGCAGAGTTTTATTCAAACAATGTTTAAAACATTAAATAGTAACACGTTCAGAAACAAAAGAAATCAAGTTTGTAGTTCATATACTTTTACTCAGTATTAGTTTTAACACTCCACTCAGACATCAAACATGGGGCGAACATCGGAGCTGTTTGAGCTCAGCTGTGATCACACTGAGCAGCGATGTCTGTGTCCTGGAGACCAGTTTTAACAACACCACAGCCAGGTGAGAAGGAAAAGCAACGCAGGTGAGCAACAACAAGATTTACTCAACTTTATCAACACAACAAGAAATTATAGGAAAAAAATTAATTAATGCTTTTTTTAAATGGCGAAGCAGAATGTATCATATACACACTTTTAAGGGTTTAGGTTTAAATGTCTTTCTTTTAACTATCAACATATAGTAAGTTTAAGAGTTTTTCCATGTGTTTTTCCCCAGAGCCAAATTAAAATCCAAAGAAAGCGGGTTTTGTTAATCGCTGGCTTCTGTCACAGATCAGATATACTTTAGGGATCCAATGAATCATTTATTAACCTCAGCAGGGAATTTGGATTAAAATGTCATCACACAGAATAAAAATAATTTTACAAAAGTTTTAACATTTGATTATCATACAGATCTGCTTCACAGTGCAGAGCGGGTGATAGTGAACAGAGACAACTTTGACTTCAGTCAGAAGGGTTTCTGTCCACAGGAGAGACTCTGACCTACAGACCACACAGACACACTGATGAACCAGAAGGGATCCTGAACCCAGGATACAGAGGTTCAGTGAATGTGGTGTTGAAGGTGTGGAGGTGGATCAGTGACTTGGCAGAGTCTCTGTAGAAGGACAGAGAGCCAGCAGGATAATCCACATACACTGCTACTGTGTTAGAGATGGAGGAGGAGGAGATAGAGGTTTCTCTGTCATTGTGCAGGACAGAGTAACCATCATCAGAGCAAAGAAGACTCCAGGACTCATCATTTTTTCCAAATATACATTCATCAGTGGATTTCTTTTCCTTCTGATTCCTCTGTAACTCACTGAGATATGAACCTTTCCACTCCACTCGACCTCCCAGTAACAGTGACCGGTCAGACCGTTTTTACACAGCAGCTGAGACCAGATATCAAATCTGTCTGGATGATCAGGATACGGCTGATACTCCTTCACATGTGACACCTTCCTGTTGTTGTCAGACAGTTAGAGGTTTGTGTTCACCGTGTTTGTGTCCAGTTCCAGTTCACAGGCATCTGATGGAGAGAACAAGACACAACAGCTTCAGTTTATCATCTGATTTATCAGTGAATCGTTCAAACTTACATTTCATCAGCTGTGAATAATGTTTGACTGCATTAAAATTAAAACCAAAAACCCAGTTAGAACAACATCAACAGTTACTGAACATGAGAGTCAGGATAGCAGCAATGTTCTAATTTGTTTCTGCTGTGGAGCCAAAGATGACGGCTGATGGAGATCCACATCAATAAACACATGGAGTGTTGATGCTGAATGAAACTCTGGAGAAATTCATCTTTGTACTTCAGTCTACAAAATGTTCAAATCTACTGTAACATGAATCAAAGTGCAAACACACTCACACTTCCTCAGACCAAGTCTCATTCTCTGTGGTCCACCATGGTCCACCCTGGAGGAAGAAACAGAGTCAGGATCAACTTGATCCACCATGAGTTCCTCAGTTAGTCAGAGAGACAGAGAAACAGTGAGAGCTGCTGTTGTCTGTCCATCTGTCCATACCTCAGAGTGTCCAGTCTCCAGCCTGGATCCTCCAGTCCAGCAGAAAGAAGCTTCACTCCTGAGTCTCCTGGATTATTGAAGCTCAGGTCCAGTTCTCTCAGATGGGAGGGGTTGGAGCTCAGAGCTGAGGCCAGAGAAGAACAGCCTCCGTCTGTAAATATCCTGCATATTTACTCGGGAGACTCATTTCAGATTAGAACAAGAGCGAAGTGAACAAACTGTTCAGTACTAATTCTAGATATAATGATGACAGATTAGAAATATAAGAAGGTAAATACGAAGGAAAGACAAACGGTAGGAAAGTAGGTAGGAGGTAAAAATGTCTACTGTTGAGTCAAACAATGATGGAACAATATGTGATCACAGTGATCCTGATCAGACATTTACAGATTCTCAGCTGCTGAACTCACTTCAAGTTGACTTAAAGACACTTTCCTACTTCATATGTGGAGAAAACCTCTGAAGAAAAGAAGCTGCTCGTTCTCCCTCCTCAGTCCTGTCTGAGAATTTGATCTGAGGATGGGTCATGTCCTCATAACTTCAGAGTCCAACTATAAAAAACAACAGAGTGACATAAAAACCGGTCTAACCTGGACAGGAAACCTACTCGGTGCCAGAACACCACAAGCTCAGATGATATAGTTCTGCTGTTTGTCTACCAAATCATCTAACGTCCTTCAGTGTAGCTCTGTAGAAAAACAATGTGGATTTATAAGTGTTGATGAAATTTAAAACAACAATCAAAGGGCTCATGACTGATAACTGGAGGAACCGGTTATAGACTGAGGACCAGTGACAGAGAACTGGATCATTTCCCAGTTGCCTCGGGGTCATTTCATTTTGCGCTGTGAACGGTCAACTTGATCAGCCGTAAAATGATGAGTCAAAGTTTTTAGTATTTTGGAATCTGTCTCCACAGCAGCCAAACTAGTCTGGTCTCCATCCATCCATCCATTGATCATAATCTGTACTGCTCATCCCTGCAGGGGTGAGGAAGCTGGAGGAAGCCCCAATCAAACCCACAACCCTCTGGCTGTGAGGAACAGAACAAAGCACTGATCCACCGTGCCGCCCCTCCCAACAGCAGCAGAGTGAAAACCGTCTGTCTCTGTGGTTCAAACTGTTCTGCAGCTTCTCCAGCAGGTGATGCTGTTGAACAAGCATCATCTCATCCTGCACCTGCCCTGAAAAACACAGAGCGAGAAGCCCACATGAATATCTTTAGTGTAATTTATAGCCAATTTCTTTTTTATTTTTACATTTTCATTAATTTCTGTGGCCTGTGAATGGAAACTATATCTTATCACACGGTCAATTAAACGGCCCGGTGAACCTCAGCCTGCTGCCAAATAGGGACTGTATTTTCATAAATCCTATCAATAAAACTAATATCATCATTCATCTGGTTTATTTATTACGAAGCTTTTGCTTCCAGTGAATTAATGCTTTATAGTCCAGATGTGGAGGGAAATCCTCAGTCAGTGTTTCACTGCAGCTGCTGACGGTTCACTGAAACTCAACAATCTGTGTGCAAATGTCAGTACATCTATTTCCTTCGAAGGTTTATTGATTATACAGCTGATCTGACCAAAGTGACTCCGTTTTTTTCATCTTCCTCCCTCTGCTGTCACAAACTTCAGGCTTCTGTGACTTCAACTGTTGTTTCATTTCATTTAGACTCAGAAGGCTCCGCTGTCCACAACATGGCAGCCCGAGGCTCCAGAAAGCACTTTCTCCATGAATCTGCACCAAACAGCTTGTTGTCTGGTGATTAACTCAACTGGCTTAATGAATCTGGAGGACATTTTGGAGCTGGCAGAACAATATGCGGTTACATTTGAAGTTTGCATTTCAAATTTCAACACAAACAGATGTTTTCTTCTATTTTTTACAGCATCGGGCCACTCTTGAAGTTTCGGCCTCGCAACATGTGGACAACACATGAAGGGTGGAGTGAAACCGGCTTTTTAAAAGTGATCGGATGTAAAACTGAGAAAATCCACCTGCTGAACCACCCCTGTGTGGCTGTGAAAGGAGGATCACTCCAGTAACAACTGTCCCCACCGGTGAAACCATCTTTAGTTAGCTGACTTGAGCCAGGCAGTGAACGGACCCAATCTGAGGAGGGCTGTGATGCTGGATGATGGTAGAATGTAAGACAGGATCCCTAAATAACAAATTATTTTTGACATTTCCCTTCAAAATGGTCCAACATCCTGTACCTCCATCTTGGTCCTGAATGCTTGAGTGGAGCTCTAACTAGTGACTCATTTTATTACCAACCAATCGTGTTACTTTCTTGATTCATTTTGTAAATTGATCGCTTTATAAAATGGCAGAAAATGCAACTCAGCGTAATTTCCTAACCCGATGCCACATCTCCATCTTTGTCATTTCTTCAGGCCCCACGGGTCAAAACTCAAAATGTTCAGTTTAAAGTCACACATGATGACAATAAAAACAGAAAATCATATTCGAGCAGCTGAAATGAGGGACAGTTGTGCCATTTCTGCAAAGAAAAACATCGTGCACATGAAAAAAATCAACGGCCAGCGTCGACCCAGTGCTGGGTGGCACGATGAACAAGCTGTTAGGTATTCATACCACATGGACATAAAAAGCCCCAAAACAGGAAATTCCCAGTTAGAACAATTATTGGGCCTCACTTCTTTGTCTGTATCAAAGAAACATAAACATAAAAGGAATTTCATTAAAACCAGTTTCAGACTGCAGATGTCTACCGTTAAACTTCAAGATTTAAGGTCCAGCATGCTGCGTCTCCTCAACCTGATAAAGTTCCTTTCCTGATTCCATATCGATATTGACCTGATATTAGATTTTATAGGTATTGAATAATTGGCGCTGATCAAACGGTGCCAGCTCGGCCTCCTCCCCTAAATATGATTTCTTCTGGTTTTGGTCAACGCTCGAGTCCTCAGTATTCAAGAAATAAATTAGCTGAATAACATAACTACTCTCTTCTGTCATGGCAGATATTGGCGTAGCATTTTTACAAGTGATGGTAAAAGTTATACGGACTAATTTTGTGTTTGTGTTTCAGTGTGTAGGGAGGTTACTGTGCATGTTAAGATTTATTAATAAGTAATAAATCAAGCTGCTGTTCTTCAGGTACCATAAAATTCCCACAAATGTGATAACAAGAATCATTTATTTAGTCCATTTACTCTCCTCTTGCTTTGTGAATGTTTTCCATCTGTTAACGCTGTAAAAGCAGTTTGATATACTGCACTTTTCTTTGCAAAATTTCTTTGCTGCTTATAATTGACTTTTATGCCTGAGGTGGGGGGTTGTTTCAGTTCAAACCAGAAACATATATCGTATTAACAGTATAAATAAAAAGAGGAGTATCTAAATGATCTAAACTACTTCTAGCTTCCGGAGCCAGACCGGGGATGTCCGGTTTCTTTGACTTCCTCATATTCTGAATGTTTTGGAGAACATCAGAAGTCGAAGCTCAGCAGAAGCCTGAAGCAGTGATTTATGTCAGCCAGTAATTTCATCAGCAGGAGAGATGTGGCTTTTCCATTTTGTTGACTTAAAACTGTCACGCACGTAAAGTTTGACAATCCATCATAAGAAATGTTCACTTCTTGTCCAGAACAGCGTGAAACGGCGGAGCCTCGTCTGTTCGTGTAAAATCACCACAGGATTCAGTTTGGTTTTTGTTTTTATTGAGTTTATAGAATTAAAAATCTTTAACAAAATAAATATCTTGCAATAAAATACTCTACACACATATATGATGATATACATTTAGAAAAGGCTGCTGTTCAGAACAAACTACAAAAGCTGATTCACAGGTGGAGTTTGTGTTTGTGTGTGTTTGTCACTGAAGATGTGACCAAAACTGAGTTCATCACATGTTAATAACTAATATGATGAAATATTACTTGTCTTAATTGTTAATATTTCAGCCAAGATGGGGCCGTCCGGGAGGGAAAAAACAGAATGCGTCGTTTGATCGGCGTGACCGGTGAGTGTTCGGAGCAGCAGACTAACTCCTGTGTGGCAGAAGACGCCTCACTGGAGTAAACCTGCGTGTTAACCTGCTCCACCCATCTCTGCACACAGCCTTTGTCCAAGTTCATCGTCTCTGGTTGTTGTGTGTGCGCAGTGTAATACAAAACAGCATGAATGAAACCGAAATGTGACGGATGGATTGTGTTAAATTCTTACTGAGTGGCTTCAAAAAAAATCCAGCGGCGTTTTATTAAATAACAGGCCGTTTTTCAGCCAACTCTTCTCTGGCCTTTGCAGGCTGTCAACAACCCTGGTGTTATGTGGATGGGCGGTTGATGACCTACCAGCTCACTGTGACCTTTGACCTCCCTGCAGGGACAAAAGAGCTCTCTATGGAGATGTTCCTGTTTGTTAATGAGATATCTATAACAAGCTGCAGGAAACAGGGGAAGTATTGAGGTCAGCTATTTTTTTAAACAATTTGGTTACTGAAGTTTTGCACAGGCAGCACAGGATCACACCGTGATCCTGTGAGATGTAAACGTGCTGCGGTGGCTGTGGACAGCAGACAGATTCACCATATGGCTCTGTTGGATGCGGCTTTGGCCTCCCTGTTAAACGCAGCCAAAGGCTCACAACTAAAAATGTGCTGCTCGTGTTGCGTGTGTGTTTGAACTACTTGCACATGCCCGAGAGGGGGAGTGCTACAGGAGGGCGTCTGTGATTTAATTTTCTGCCTGTCCCAGATTAAAGCGCAGCCGACAGTCAGATGGGATCATCCATCACAGGCAGATCCACGCTCCCTCCATCGAGATTCACTTCTCCACGAGTCGACATAAAACATGAGGTGCACAGCTGTCCAGGGGGAGAGTCAGTCTGACGCCTGTTAAATCTGAAAATATGAATCTCCTGGCCCCTTTTTTTATTCTGTTTGTCCATTTTTACAGGTTATAGTTTGCTATGATCGTTCATTTCTGCTGAGGCAGACCTCATTAAAAAGCAGGTAGGTTCTATATTAAGACTTCAGACTCTTGGTGTTTGTATGGCAGCTTTTTATAAACTGCAGACTGATAATCTGGTTCCTTTTCTGCTCACGACTCCTCCAGTGTTCATTTCTTGCCCCCCGGCCTAAAAGTCAGACCGCTGACGGATGTAAACTACTGAGGTCACAGGAATGATGGCGGCCTCGATGCTGATGAGTATTGAAATGTTGGGTTTTTGGGTTTTTTTTGGATTATATTAAATATGTGTAGACGAGAACTATGAGTCACTGTGAGTATACATCAGTGTACAGTAACGTTAAAATTTGTTCAACAGTCCCACATGTCTTTGTGTTACCTTCAGGGACATCCTGACATGTCGGAGTAACAAGTAACGGTGCTGACAAGTATAAATAAAGACAGTCGGCTGCTGACTGAAACACACTACTGCTGTGCTGTTGCGTGCATTCACATATAAAGTAAGACTGGCAGCGAGTTAAATTTATTATCTTCATGATTTATACTTCTCGGTATATTTTACAGCTATGTGAAGAATGTTAGGCTCTCTGTGAAGCTTGAACTGTGTCCTCATTCGAAACCTCACACTGATCATTAGCTGGTTTTAGAAAGTTTGTTGGTATAAATAATAAAAATAGAGAACTGATGGTGGTGATAAAAATAGATATTACATCTGGATTGGGTTTTTTTTTTTTTTTGTATTTACTGCAGTTTCCTGTCTTATAAAATGAGGTTTTGTATGCCTGCTAAAACTGTTGAGAATTAGAGAGGCAAACTGAGACACTGCAACCTCTCAGTGCCAGAAACCGATTCGTGCACATTGTTCACAACCTAAAGGACGAAAGCAGACAGGCCACTTCTAGAAAAAAAAAAAAAAAGTTGATTTCAGGAATAAAGTTTAGAACAGTTTTGACAATAAAGTCATTAGATTTTAAGGTAAAGTTGCAGGTCTGTGAATTATTATTATATTGCAAGATTAGAGTTTAAAATATACAAGAAAATTCAATCAAGATAATTGTAATATTTTACACATTAAGTTGAGACTACAGATCAAATGCTTGTTTGAATTTTGAATTAATTTAGCTGTAATAGAGGTCAAGTCAATGATTAAAACATGCTGGTCAGAAATATTATGTAAATATTACAACTTTTTATATATCAGTTGTATATTTTATATATATAGAGAGAGTTTATATAATTCTGAAAGTGACTTAATTCTTGAAATCTCTATTTTTTTTTTCCTTCTTGTGGCCCAAATACTCAGTCATGGAGGAAAAAGTGGTTTCTTCAAAGCTTCTTGAAAGCCCTCCCTCAAACCTCCCATCAGCGTTTTGAATGTGAACAGAGATTTGAAACGGTCCTTCACCGCGCAGGAAAAAGATGAATTTAAGGTTGTGGTTGTTTGTTGTGTTCGCCTTTATCAAACCAGTTTGCAGACTCTGTAAATGCTCTTTTGTGTGGTCAGTATTTTACCGTTCTTTAGCTTTGCTTCAGGAAAAAAAAACCTTTGAGAAGCTGCCGTCAGGACAGCCAGGCGAACAAAGAGGTGCGCGTTTGTTATTAGTTCGCTCAGGTCTGGTGTTTGAGTGCGTGCCGGCTCCTTTTTTCCCAGAATGCAGCTCTGTATCCCTTCAGTCGTTTTCCCGTGCTCCTCTTCGCCGCAGCGTTTTCCTCCCTGGATGAGAAACATCACTGTGGTCAATCCGCCGTCCTGCTTCGAGGACACGTGTCTGTCCTTGTGTTTGTGTCCTTACCCTGATTGGACGGAGCAGAAGCTCAGACACTCGGCGTCCCGTCTGTCCCTGCAGATGCAGCGGCCGAGCTCCCTCCGCAGTCGCAGTGATCCGAACCCGTAAGGAACCAAGTGGCTGGAAGAGAGGGAGGCGGGATGTTTGTGTGATGTGAGATAATAACAACAATGTTCCCCTCAGGATGAACCTCAACACCTCTAACGTCCAACGTCATCAGCGGGTTGAGATTTGTCTCCTGGTGAGCAACAACCAACGAGAATCAAAGCAGCACTGGATTTGAATTGTTCCCGACAAACATCGGATGGCTGAACTCGACCCTTGAAACAAACAACCATCAGTCCACGAACACCAGCAGGAGGTGTGGAGACCCTGGACCGTAAAAAATGAGCTGCTGTCGTGGGGTCAAAGGTCACCCTCAGAGCTGTTGAACTGTAATAAGAGTGATGTGGCTCATCACGGCTTCCAGCCAGCAGACGCCGGCAGTTTAACAGCTCTACGTTTGTTTTAAAGCAGAACTGAGCTTTCTTTGTTGCAATCCAACATTTGTGTCACAAACTTGAACTCATGTTTGGACCCACTTTAGATTTCAGTCCAGCTGAAATCATTTTATTGTGATGACAACACCGGGACACTTTGCCTGTTTTCTTTTTACTCACATTAACTGTAAAACATCTGGATCCCATTTATGGACCCTCCCCCTCCCCCAAACTAGCTCCCAGTTCCTGTTCGCTAATTAATTAAATTGAATTTATTTTCCTTCCTTCTTAAAGCTGGTTGAACTTTGTGCCAGTTTTAAACTCCTGTTGGCTTCACTTCCACCTCGATGTCTTTGTGCCTCAGCCAGCTAAAATAAAAATAAATCTATACAATCTGAGCTGTAACCTGATCAGTTATGGACCTACTGAAACCAAGTCCTGTTGAATCCTTCTATTTTCCATTCAAAGCTGTGTTTTATACAGAATTAGAGCTGATGTGAAAATCCTACAGGCAGACAGGAGGACTGATATTCAACCGGGCTCAACGGGACACAGTTGTTGTGTCACTGCGTTCGAAAAGCATTCGCTCTGTTTTAGCTCTGCTTTTATTCTCCACCACAGAGAACTCCTGAGGGAACCAGCTGACGCTTTAGCAGCTACGTGTCTCTTTAGATATTAAAATAAATCCGTTTACATTGTTTTTATGTACCAAACTAAAACTAACACTTAAAACTAAGAGCTTGTGTGATTGTTGAAGAGTTATTTGAGTTTTTCTAAGAATCTATGGAGAATTTGAATGGCGTTATTTGAAGGGGAAAAGTGGCGGATTAATCCAGCTTTGGTTCGGGGTTTGTGTGTGTTGACGGTGATGAAGGAACATTTTTGACGCTCTCGTTGACTCGTTTTCATATTTGTTCTCAGCAGGATGTGAATCGGCGCCCAGCAGCTCGCCGTCGGCCACGTGCTTCGCTGGAACACTTAGTCACGGTGGCCACCGCTGTTTAAGAGCTCTTTATGATGGAGGCGGGAAGATTGCATTTTACCACACGGCTAAGTTTAGACTAAATTAACAATCTGAGCCTTAGTGAGAGGGTCCCGCCGCCGAAGGAGCCGTTTTTGGATCATCTCTGGAAGCTATTTTGGTTCCACCTCGCTCTCTCCCACTGAAGTTAATTAATTTCAAATGTGACTTGCAGTAAACTCTCCGCTGATGCAGTACATGTATTTTATTTTAAGAATTTTCAGTTTTCTTAAGTTGTTGAAATGTCCGACAGTTTGGAACGAACTGGATTTGATTAATGAAGGAGTAAAAAACAACTAAATCCAATTCACAGCTGGAATAAAGACACATCGTTCCAGCTGTTTTTATCTTTTAACCTTCAATTTTAAAAGGAGATACATCAATTATTACAAATCCTTCTCATTTAAATTCGCCAGTTGGATGTAAACTGGCTGCTGAGGTTCTGGTTAACTCTAAAATGGGAGCAGGCTGTGAGGAGTTAAGTGGTTGTGGGCAGATTTGGGTCGGACCGCAGTGATTAAAGGGTTAAAAGGAGCTATTTAGAAAAAGCAGAAATTACCCTTCGTTAGGAAAGGTGTGCTTTCTTATTAACTCCACCACATCTAGCTGCTTTACTCATCGCTTCGGCATACGGAGCTAAAATGAAGTTAATTGCTACCAATGGTGAAGCACGGCGGGTTCCTGTTTGGGAAGCCGAATAAAGTTTCTGCTCCGAGGAAAAGATTCTGAGATGAATTTATGAGTTTTAGTGTGAAGAGATGTTGTGACGACTGACGTTAATGAATGTGTTTCATAAAACAAAGCTGGGATTTAACGTCCAACCCAAACAACACGTTACCTTAACCAAAAAAGAAACAAAACAGAATTACATGGAAGGGAGAGGCTTCGGCTCAGCGTTGCATTGTGGGAGTTCAGTTTAACCTGCAGGGAGGTCTGAAGGCTGGAGTCGACTTTTTTAACTCAGAGGAAATAAATCACGTTACATTCTGGCCCAGCTCAGTTCGAATATCGTCCTTGATATCATCATCAGGGTGCGTTTGGTGATTAAAATAATAATAATTTATGTAATCATGTAAAATATTTCATGTTTGGGGTGTTTTCTTTAATGACACACACTAATGTTAAAGAGTTCTCTTTAACTGTTGTTCCTGATAATATCTAATTATATCACAGTCACGGTTTAAGGGGATTTCTACATAAAGCAAAGCGGCGACATTTGAAAGATGAACAATTTTGGTATTCTGAAAAATATTGTGGGAAATTTTGTGATGCTGCTTTTTAACTGCTTTCAGATTTCTTTAAACAAAAAGCTTTAAATTGGGGATCAGAGTGTTTTCCAGCTGTTCCGACATAAATATGACTGAAATTCCGACTTTCAGGGTGAAGCTGCAAAATCTGTCTTCACCTCATTTTCCCAGTCCAGACAAAAGACAGAGTCAAATAAACTGAAGGATGGACGTCGCAGTTCCAGTTAATTCCAACCTGCGGTCGCTGATATACAACCGACAGCGACGCTTCAGCAGACATCTGTGATCAGCGTTTGGATGGAGCCGTTAGCAGCTTGGAGCCAGATAACGGCCGGGGGGGGGGGGGGGGCGTTCCATCACCTTCAAGCCGATCTAAAAAAATCACAGCTGTTTGTGTTCCCCTTTTAGAGGAGACACAAACTTTTTAATCGAAATTCACATTCGACATCGACGTTCTTCGCAATGACCTTCATTTGATGTTCATTTGATTGGCTACACTATGTATTATATAAATGATTTATTTTATTTCAAACGTGCAAATTCTACATCATATTTGCGTGTGAGTAAAAAATGTGGATAATTTAAAGAGTGTGTTTAAAACTGGCTCCGGTTTCAGATGTGTTATTTTCTGTTCTGAAAACAACTGACGTGGCAAAACAGTGAAAGTTTTTCTTCGTGTCGGACGGCAGCTGCTGTGTGCGAAGCCGGGAAAACCTCGAACATCCCTCTGAGCTTTTGGAGAGGTTACTAATCTCTTCTTATCTTGGTTTAGTTTTATTATTACAACCCGACGCTGTAAAAATGATAACTGAGCTCCGGTCTTCTGTTACTGTGGAAACAAACACCTCCAGTCTCCCGCTGAACTTGGACCCACCTTGGGGTGTTGACCCAGACGATGCCAATGTGGCAGAAAAAAATGCATTCTTTGTCTTTCTGGTTCTCGCAGGAGCAACGTTTCTCTCGGCGGTGGGCCGTGTGGGTGAGCTGCGCCGGGGGGCCCTCCTCCACCGAGGGGCCTGCAACAGAGAAGGCTGGAGAGCACAGATGGGAAAGGGAAAGTTATTTGCACATCAGTCATTTTACATTCAGTTATGTTCCTGTTCAGATCATCAAGTTTGATGGCCGTTAAAGAAAACTTCCTACTTTTCCCCAAAGTCTCTTCATTCATCCAAACATTCATCGTCAAGGCAGAAGAAGAGTCCGGAAATAAAGGGGAACACGATGTTTGTCAGTTAGCTGAGCTGCAGCTTGTTTCTGGGATTCCTTCAGTTCATCATTCAGGACGTTAAGAGTCCACCTCGTCGTGGACGATCAGCTCCATCTGGCTGCAGGTCTGGGACAGGTTTGGCTCTGAGCTGCAGCTCTTTGTTCAGGATCGCGGTGAAGGTGTCAGTCATTCAGACACATCATCCAGAGACATCCAGACACATTTGACCCCGTTTTCTTTGTCAGACACTTTGACTTCACATCGAGGACGAAGAGGAGGGAATAAACTCACTCCTCTTCCTCCTCATAAAAATGATGAAGCTGTTAGAGCCAAACTTCCTTTTCAGGGCTGGACGATTAATTTCATTTCTTTTGGCTTTCAACTGTATGAAAACTAACTTCCAGGTTACGTCTCTGTGTGTCCGTCTATATTTAGTTCACTTTCACACATAATTTGTTTGTTGATTTATATCATCTTTACTTTTAAAAGCAGCCACTGCCCTGTTGACTTATTTATTCATTCATTTACTATTTAAAAGATCTCTGAGTAAACCTAATATGAATGTGAGATTTGGGTCATTATGGAGCAGCTGTACTTCTTCTTCTTCTTTCTAATACTTCCTCATTAAGCTTTGTAGAAATATAGAAATGATATTATATGAAGTATAAAACTTAGTCACACGTTTAAAGCTGGTATTTCTAGTTTGATTGTACACGGTGGCGTTTTAGTGCCAACTGGACTGAAACCCCCCAAAGTTTGTCGCGTCCCTAAAGGCGATGGCGTCCAGCTCCACCCAAAGCTGATTGGTGGATTATCAGTCACATGATGTGACGGTGGTTCAACTGAAAACACACTGAGCTGAACCGTGTTCCTGGAAAACCTCGCCTACATTAACAATACAGATTTTTTTATTTTCTCTGTGAGACTTCATCGTGTGACTGTCGATATCAAAGATAACATCATGAGAACTTCAGGAACGTCAGTTCTGTGTTTGTTAACTTCTGTGCTCGAAGCAGATTTTCATCAGATTCCAGGTCCGTTTAAAGTCCAACTATTTGTCCTGCAGACTGGAAACCTGGAGCGTCACGCTGCCTCCTTATCTGAAGTCGGCCTTTCAGAAAATAAATGTCCGGCAGTTTGCTTGGTCATTTTTTGGCACTGCCAAGCCAAACCGGGCTGAGCTGGAAAGAATGCTACAGGTTTTAAGACATTTGGCACGGGGACGTCACGCCTCCCGCTCAGAGGGCATCGCATGTCCTCCAAGAAACACACCGCCGCAAAGTCGGCCTTCATGCAGCCTGCTGATAACAGCCACCTTTATTCGGACAGGGTTAGACCAGCAAGACGGAGGTCCAGCTGCCCGGCCCGAGCTGGAAAACCCTCCAGTGATGCTGCATCTCTACTTTGGAGGAACTTGATCTCATTTCCGGCATTACAGCTCAGATATTCATACCATCCTCCGTATGATACAGAATCCAAAGTCACCAAAGACGGAAGAGAAACCTCAAACAAAAAACATCTTTAAATGTGTCCAGTAAATGACTGATGTTTCTCTGAAGCTGAAGAAGTGAGAGATCACCTGAATGGACCTCTAAAGTATCTGACTTTTTTTTTTTTTTTTACTTTGGCAAGTGATTAAAATGACATTATATTTTTTTAATTACTATAAATGAATGCATTGATCAGACCGACTGTGACTTTTTCACCAGTGAGTCATTGAAGCGACCGCTTGAATCACTTCCACCTCACCTGAGTCATCACACACGCAGCAGGGATTAACTAAACAAATGATTTTATTCATGACAAATATAAAGTCACTACAGATGCGAGCTAATCTCAGCGTGTACAAAACGGTGACACGTCCTCAGACCTTCTGTTGGTTCTGCACCACGAGTCAAAGGGGGTCCATGACCTCATGATTACTGCGGACCTTGTGGAGGAGCCCCGAGTCTCTTAGTTCATATTGAGTCCACATGGCGCATAATGTAACGTAATCAAACAGGAAATAGGTTGTAGGTTCAAACCCCCCCCTCCATCGGAGGATGCTGGTCCTGGGAGGCACACGTCCATCATCCGTCACCGACACACCTGCAGGTCAGCTATGTGAACGAGATCCGGGGCCGACGTTTCAACAGAGCAGGAACAAAAACTCCGGTGAAGTGAAGCCGGACAGGAATCATATGAACTCAAAAGCTCCTCTAACATGTCGCATCAGACTGGAAGCTGGACTCAGCAGTTTATTGTTTCCTTGCTAAAGGCAATACATAATACTTTATATACGTGTTCCATAAACATCACAGTCCCGTCTGTCTGTCCTCCAACTTGCCCCGAGTGCTGTGGACACTTCCTTCCCTGATAGATTTGAGGCCTTTGTGAGCCTGTGCCCATGAAGCCAGAAGCCTCTTTTTCTCTGTGTAGATGTGCAAGCAGATCATTTGCATCTGTGGCTCCAGACCCCCCCACCCCCCAAAACAAAAAAAAAAAAAAAAAACCAACCCAAGGGGCAAAAGCCGTGTTCGGGCTCCTACAGTGTTCAGAGACAGCCAAGCCAAAGTTTAATTTCTTGCCCCGCTATGAGAGAGTCTGCCTGGCTCTGTGGGGTTGGACAATATTTGACAATATACATGCGGGTCAGCTGTTTAATCCGTGAGCTGGCTGTTTTGATTGGCGGCAGCGGCTGAGCAGGTAAAAACCCCCCAAACACTGATGTAAAGGCACTGATGTGGAAGACAGAAGTATCGTGTACATTCAAGAACACGGATCGATCATTTCATGACTACCGCGGTTTGAGTTTGTTTGGAGGAAAGAAAGGTGCTGGAGGCCAACACGGCAGCCTACGTAAACTCTTTTTTGAAGACCGAAATGTCTGCAGGCAGGCTGGACACATCTGAGCGGACTGACGCGAAGGAAACAGGCTCCGCCCTCTGCCGACAATCCCAGTCGTTTCTTTACCGGCACCTTTCCTGAACTCAGGTCACGAAAAAGCTGCTAACCTTCACGGCAAAGGCTTGAACGTTGAGGTAGGTGTTAAGGTGGGGTATTTGTTGCTGTTGGGCATCAGGATCTGCCCGAAAGTTCGTGAAATGAGTCACAAAATAAGCAAGAGGACGAAACACATTTCTGCTACTCAGATGTTTATTTTTTCCTGTCCGGTCAAATTATTTTAACTCGGATAACTTGATAAATGTCTGGATGGATTCCTGAGCTGTTTCCCACCCTGCGTGAACAAATACTTTAATCTCAAAACAAAACAGAAACTAAATTAACCCTAACCCAAAATGTATTATTAAATTAAGATTACATTAGTCTGATAGCCTTCTGGTTCTCCAGCGCTGCGATCATCAAGCCACATCCCAAAGGATAAAAAAAAAAAAAAAAAAAGACTTTGTCAAAAGGACAAAAAACAAAATAATGAGCGTGAAATCCATGTGATCCTGGTTTTTGTTCCTGGTCTTAGTTCAAAGTCAAGAAACAGAAATCCCAGGTCCATCATTATTCAATCATTTTGTGTGTGCTGGCAAAACGGTTTTCCATCTTGTTCCCAAAATGTGTCAGGTCTATTAAGTGTAGCTTACAATCCGGGACGGGAATAATGGAGGGCTAAAGGTAGTCATCTCAGAGAAGGGTCATAAGATTGACAAAGGAGTCGTGAGTATCTTAAAAAGCCTTTAATGACTCAATAGTTCTTTTGGATTTATGCATTTTGAGTTTTGGATTTGTGGGTGATTATCATGAAGTGACATGAAAAGTCATGAAATGACTCATTAGTCAAGTTAAAACTTTCACGTCAACTGTGAATCCTAATTAATCTGTAGCTTTTACACTAATTAAAGAGCTCTGATGATTTATTTGGGCACACGCTTCATTTCAAGGATGCAATAATCCAGTAATGGGATAATAATTCCCAAATACAGATGCTGGAAGAATCCGGTAAAAGGAAATAATGTGCAATTTTGCTTGATAAGAGATGACATGATGCTGCTGTAAGGAAAGATCCTTCCATTTTGGGATTCTTGCGGTTTCAGAGCAAACAGCGAGTTATGAGGATGAAGGAACTGGCTGCGGAGCTCCGAGACAAGATACTGTAGTGCTGCTGTGCTGAAAGTTCCCCAGAGCACAGGGGCCTCCATAAATCTTACAATGGAAGACTATTGGAACAACCAGATCCTGAAGGGAGCCGAACTGAGCACCGAGGAGAGGTGGCCAAGATCCGATAATCCTCTGGCTGAGCCCCAGAGAACGTCCAGCCTCTGAGGAGATGAGGAATAATGCAACACGGCAGCAGCTCGACCTTTTGTGATGGAAATCTGTTGGAATGACTCTCAGGCGATATTTATGGAGGAAAGAGTCTCTATATCACAGAGCCCCCTAATTACAGACAGACATTTCCTTTCTGCTTATGTTTTATTAAAAATGTTCAAGATTGAGATAAAACTGTGTTTCTGACTTTGTGCCTTTTGTGAATTTTTCATCTGTCAGTTTTACACAGCGGAGCCCAGAAGTGCTTCTTCGTACCAACATTCACTGAAGTCACTTCTCGTGCGCACACATGAATCTTCTGAGCTCCAGCTAAAATACTTCCATGTTGATGAAATGAAGGAAGGAGCTTTGTTCTTGTGTTGCAGAGATTCATCATTTTTATGCATTTGTGTTAAGTTATCTTATAACGTTACGCCTGCTGATCCTCTCTTCTGCAGAAAGTTGCGAAGGTTTGCGGCTAAACTCTTCTTGAGGTCTCGAGGTGATTGTGGACATATTCCAGTGTTGTCTTGTGATTTCTGCAGCGGACCTTAAGAAGTTTCAAAGGTCGGGCTGTAACACATGACAAAGATAAACAGGCAGCGCAGATTAAAACCAAAGACAGCAGAGACCAGAGACGGAATGCAAGCTGTTGACAGAGGGGGTCCTCCAATATTCCTCTGGGGTCCTTAGACTAACGGAGACCCTCCCTAAAAATATTATGGAAAGTGGTGGTGGTGGCATCTGCTCAGGAATTCACTCAGGCTTTAATCTCAGTGATTTGACGACCGTGCAGAGAGTTGAAGACGAGGTAATGAGCAGAATCAGGACTGTGACGACCAGAAATCAGTTTAATAATGTCAAAGTCAACTTCAGTAGCAGCTCACCTCTCCTCAGGCTGCATACCAGGTCGCCCGCCTCAGGATTTTACTGCCGTATCTCCAGAGTCTTAAAAACTGCCCTTTACTTTATAGACCATAAAGTTTTGCAGTAAACTTGAAATACATTCTGCCAACAAAATGTTGGTTTTTTTTTGTTTTTTTTTTTGAGAAAGAAGCTGTTTTTCATAGACAGACTGTACACGCTGCACAGGAAAAGGAGGAGCAGGTCGATCCGGCCGTGTCATTCATTAACGACACACAGACGTGAGGTTCGTTTTGCGAGGTGGGGGGTCGGAGGGCAGAACTAACTGCAAGAAGGAAGTGATGCCTCTCCCCGAAGCCCCCGACGGCCCGAGTGTCCCCAACAGGGATTCAAATCTGAGAGGACAGCAGTTTTTAATGCGACCACAGTGTTGGATAACTCTAAAGGATCTGGAGTTGATAAAAAGGGCTTTTATAGACATGCAGCTGCAGATATCCAACTGCAGCTCGTTATCGAGGTCCCGGACTTTCACATCTGATGGCCAGGGGCTGCACCAAGCTCTCAGTGCCCCCCCCCCCCCCCCAGTCTCCATATGATTAATTTGTGTTGTTTTACCCAAAGTCATATGAAGTGTGTTCAGTCAGCTTCGATTCACAGTAGTGACACTCGCTGTGGCTGTCTGCCAGAGCTGAGGAGGTGCTGGTGGTGGTGGGGGGGTCCAGGGCAGGTCTCCAACAGTGCTTTTCTTATTCTGTGGGCTCATGCAGGTGTAACGAGGAATCTCAGACCTTCTGGCAACAAGATCTTACAAACACATTCCAGACTCTCCCTTAAGCAGTAAAACCTAAAATCCCTTTGACGTACGGAGCTGCATTCCTGAATGAAGAAGTGAACGCAGGCAGTCACATTCGCTCCGAGGCAATTATGTGATTATAGAGTGCATTTCCTTTTTTCATTTACCTTATTTTATTTTTCTCTTCCTCTGAAGAGTTATAAACTCTCAGTAGTTCACAGATGATTGGATAAATACTCTGGACTAAATGAAGTTTACCACCAAGATGGTCAGATGAGTCAGAAAAGTGGGCAGACATTCACATTTAGTTCACAGTTCATTAACTAATTAAAATGTGATAAACAAGCAAACACTCAGCTCGGAGATACACGGACACCCTTCTCATCGTCACGGTGGAAGTGAGGAAGAGAAAAATGATCACACAAAGTTTACAACCAAAAACAACTGAGCTGTAAAATAGAAGGATCAACTTAAAGGGGAGGCTTCGCATTTCCGTTCATACTAAATATTAATTACTTATTTAGGGGACGAGACGAATGTAAAGCAGCTACTGTGAATTAAAACACGTGAAAAATGTGCCATCAATTAATTATTTATAAGATCATGCATTTTTTTTTCCCCCCAACAATATTTTAAATGCTTACAAATGCAATGATGATGATTATTATTAAGAATCTGAAAACAAGATTAAAACTTAAAACACAGAAAAACAAATATCAGAGCTTTAATTCACCAAAAAGCTTCAGGCCATCCATCCAGGAGCAAAATAAATGGAGCTACAGACACTGAAGCTGGATTTACCTTGAAACTGCTGGAACAACATCAGCGCCGTGACGAGCAGCCAAAAGTAAGTGAAGTCCATCCTGCTGGTGTCTTCACTGTTCAGGTGAGAAATCCTTCCAAAGCACGCCGGCGTTCAGGTAAAATTCCTCACAGCGGCGCCGATTCTTCAAGGCATAAAAAAAAAAAGAAAAAAAAAAGAAGAAGATCCCGGGGAATCGAACACCTGAGCTTTTGAAAGTTCCCAGTGAAAACCAAAGAGAAGAAAAAGTCAACAACAAAAACAACAATAAAGCTCAGTCTGATCCGGCCGGGTCGATGCTGAAATCTTACACAGTGCCAGAGGAGCCCCGGGTCAGGGTGTGGAGCCGGATCCTGGGGGGCTCTGAGGCTGCGCTGTGGTCTCCGGTCGCACTGAGGACGCTGTGATGGATCAGGCTGTACCACAGCAGACGGAGAAGGAGGAGGAGGAATGGGAGGAGGAGGAAGACACTTGGGAGAGGCTGGATGTGCAGCGAGTTAACCTCAATCAATCACAGCCCTCAGTTTCCCTCAGCTCATCGTCCCCTCGTCCTCGACTCCTGAGGCAACACTAGTCCTCATGCCGCTGAGGAGAAAAGCTCCCCGGTGCAAATGAGTCGCAGACATCAACATGAGCTGCGGGATTCAGAATGAAACTCTCAGCTGAGTTCAAAAAGGAAACTGGAGGAGGAGAAGGAGGACGGGGCGTTAGATAGATGTGTTTCCAAAATGTATGCTTCCGTCAGAAATGTAATTAGGCATGACTTGGCTTGATTAAGGAAAACACAGTCAAAAGATACTCTTACTGAGATGACTGACGGAGGAAGAAAAACTGCAGCGGAGAAACGAGTCCTTTAGTCGGCCTACAGGATTACAGGGACATCTGAGATGTTTGTTGTTTGATTAAAGGCTGAGTGATTTGTGAAAAGGTAAATCTGCCTTACTAGAAGCTTTTATTGTAGCTGAGCAAATTCACTCGGCGTGACATTTCCATCGTTTTTCTGTCACTGAGCAAGCTGAAAGATTTCCACCGTGACGTCGCTGAAGGTGAACGATGTTCTCCTAAGTTGGCTGCTGAAGTTAGCTTCCACCTTAAAGCAGGTCAGATCCTCCTCAGCTCATAAACTCACACAAACAAAATTAAAACTTGCAGGTAAGACAGGAGCTGGAGGTTTTAAAAGTGTGACTCGTAATATTTTCGTTGGTCTTCTCTTCACTCCTTCATATTCACTTTGGGTGACGGCCATTTGTGCTTTGAAACGTCAGGAGCAATAATTCGGAGAAGCAGTCGGACACGAGATGACCGCGTTTGGTTATCCGACTGTAAGCGAAGACATGAGCAGACGATACAGAGGAGGATGGACAGTGTTCTGTGTCTGTCCTCCATCTATTATCTATCAAGTGTGTTCTGTTTTCAGTTTCCCGGATACTCTGACACACTCAGCGTGTTTGTGTTGAACTGAACTGCCTGAAGCATTTAAGAGCCGCCGAGCTGACGGCCACAAAAAAAAAAAAAAAAAAAAGTTGGCTCTTCCTGTTTGTCCTTTTTCTGGAAAGCTGTCAGCTGTTTCTCTGCCAGACTAACTAGGGAGAGCTGGTTGTGGTGAACCGAACATAAAGAAATTAACAAGGACGATAAAAACATCTTGGAGGCAAAAAGAAAAAAAAAAGCTTCTTGGTTGGGTTTCCCCAAAACTGCTTCACCAGGTCGTGCGAAACTTCCTGAAACGAGCACGGTGACCAAAAAATTTTAATTAGCAAGCTCTGCGCAGAAGATGTGAGGACGGGACGTAAACGAGCAGTCATTTATACTGTAACGCCACTTTGGCTTAAATTCCTCGTGACGTGGATGTTTACGAGTCAGGGTGAGTTCCCAGCTCGTAAGGAAGTGGAACTTTAATTTAATCCCATCTGAACCCTCTCTGGGAGAGACGTGTCCTCCGAAAGGTAAAACGCATCACCATTCAAGGTCGTGTCCTTGACAGGGAGTTTTTATTAAGGCCATCAGGACGGCGTTGGGAAGACCACCTGCTACTCAAAGTCATTTGTTCCCGTAGAACGCAGAGTTGACTTGAATTTCTTTCTTTTTCACATCTGATCGCTGACTGAAGTATCTGTATCATCTATTACTCACACCTTTTAGGGAAAACACACAGTAATTTGGTTTGTTAACAGATCTGGTGTTTATGTTTTGAGTCCAAAGGTTGATCCAGGATGTGGCCGGCCGTTCAGTCTGTACGTGATCAGAAACTGGCCGAAATGAGAAGAAGGCCTCCCCACATTTCATTTTAGTGACATTTGAAACACACCAAAGCAGACCAGTGGATGTGTAGAGACAACAAAACATCTATTTTACCTTTGTTATATAACCAGGAATTCATGTCCAGATTTATCCTGTAAACCACTTAGGAGTCGGCATCTGGAACTAAACTTTTATTCTAACCTCTGTTCAGTGGATTGTTTTAAGGGCTCAACTCTTTTTACTCGTATATTTTCATGTTACTTTATTTCAGTCCAGTTTGCTTTGACTTTGTGGTTTGGAGAGCACGCGTCCGTTTAATCTGCGGTCTGGTGTCGCCATTTGAGTTAAATATTGATACTAAATCTTAATAATAATATGAGTTACATGTCTGACAGGGAGGTTTATAGATGCACTGTAAGACTTTATGTGAAGGTATTTGTGCTTGATGCTTTTCATTACAATTCAACACAGTTATTTATTTATTTTTTTAAACATAGAAATTAAAATAATGGCTCAAATTTGGAGCACGCAGAAAGAAAGAAAACACAAACCAGAAATGTGAATTTATGAAACAGGTGTGAAAATAAACATTTCTGTGAACAATCTGTCGTCTTGATACGTTTTGATTTCTTCCAGCGGGTGCAAGTAAGAAATCTGAGCTGTATGAGTGTGTTTGTGTATTTGTGTGTTTGTGCAAGTGTCTGCTTGTCATTTGGCCAACTGGCTGACTGTCTGACTGAGAGAGCAGAGGGAAACTGAAAACAACAGTCCGTCGCTCCCTTTGCCCCGGGACATTGGGCAATTATAGAGGCGGAGGTGAGATAATGGAGATGGGGTGGAGGAGGAGTGAAAGGGTGGAGGAAGGAATGAGAGAGAGAGAGAGAGAGAGAGAGAGAGAAAAGAAACACCTTGGAACAGGAAAAGTGAGGAGATAAACATATAAAACAACAGTTCCAACAAATCCAATCAGCGGACTGGACACAACATGTCAACCAACTGGGACAAAAGGAAATATGAACGGTATCAGAGCGCCGCACATTAAAACCAGCTGAACGTATGGGCTGCATAACAGTACACTGGGAGATTCCTGTATCAAATATAATTCATCAAACGCAGCAGTGAAGCCATTTTTCTGTGCGTTTGAACTCCAGCCAGCGGCTGATTGGCCTCGAGAGCCAACGTGCCCTGTGGCCATGTTTTAAAAAAAAAAAGAAAAAAAAAAAAGGATTTGATTCATCCTTTTACGATACGCTCGCAAACGAATACATGAAACCCGGTGACTTAATTTACAGCAGCAGCTGTTTCCCTCAGATATCTAACACATGTAGAAACACGTTAAAGCCACATGAATTGATCACAGATCAGTCATCATCGCTGACATTTCTCAGACTGCCGTCAGTCTGAGCTCATCGTCTGTGACAGATGTCTCTCATGACCGGCTGAGATTTCCTCTCCACTTTATTTTCTGCACGTTGGGAGTTTTATGCAATTTTTCAGTCGTCAAAATGTGAAGCTCCTGTCTTCATATCCTCCATATCAAAAGGCTTCCACGCAGATTTTAGATGATGAGTTTTTCATTTGGCTTCCTGGACCCAAGAACGAGAAACAAATTACCATCCTCGGACAAATGTGAGAAAAGTCTTCCAGAGACGAACTAACATGAACCTGCTGCGCGTGGAAAAGAAATTAGTGAGAGTTTAGAGGCAGCAGAGGAAAGTAAGACGAATAAATTCTGCAGAGCAGCTCATGTCAGGAACAGAGCTGTGTGAGTAGTTAGTGTTAAAGTTAGCGGTGTGGTATCATTAAAGCCTGGGTGTGGAGGTCAGGGAGGTCAGGGAGGTCAGGGAGGTCAGGGAGGCCATCAGGCATGGAGTCAGTTTTTGGGGCATTGTGGCAGGAGGAGGAGGGAATGAATATAACCTCCTAATGGCTTCAAAGATCCGTCTCTTTGGACACCAAATTTACATTTTTGCTTCCCGTTTTACTTTGACAGCTCAAATAAAAGTTGTGGTTTGTATCTTTCAACACTTCGTTTGGTGGCCGTGCTTGTTGGCTCTGCTTCATGTTCCCTCGACAGCAGAGCGGTCTCTCTTTGGCCGGTTTCCATCTCCTCCACCAAGGGCTGCCACTGATAACGGCGTGTTTCGCTTCGCTCTGTTGTAGATCTGCAGTTTGCCGCACGCTGAGTGACACACCATCAGATCAGCACAGAGAGGCAGATGCCTTTGTGATCCCGACCTTGATAAGCAGCTGAAACAGATGAAGAAGACAGTGACAGCGGAAAATACGCCTGTGTTGAAGAGACGCAGCCCTCCACCATTTCCCAGATACACGAAAACAGAAGAGGCTGTTAACCCTTTAACACCGAGCACCGACCTTTCGCTTATTTTAACCATAAACCACAAACCACAAAGTGTCCTGTCAGTAAGTGTGTTTGGTCATTTTTTTCAGAACACTTCAAATTACCGTAATGACCCTGCGTCGGCTGTAAAGCTCAGCTTCTCTGCTTTTAGAAACCGCCGGAATTCCTCCGATAGAGCAGACATTCGCCAACTTACTGTAAATCGAAGTGCAGGTGTGTGAATGTGCCGCCGGCGGCACGCTCGGCATTCACATTGTAACACCTTCAGGAGGGAAGGAAAGAATGACAGATGGTAGGAGAAGTTCAGTGTTGCAGCAGCATGCACCGACAAGAAACACTAAAAGACATCTTATGGTATTTTTACTGGGTATGCCAGAACGATGTGGTCATATTTTCTCCAGAGCACGAGTCCAACCATGTCTGACAGCCACACTCATGCTACTGATCATTCCTCGGAAGGGAGGAGACCGGCTTCCCAAAGATCCGTCAGAATAACTGATGATAATTATGGATCTTTGTTCTCATTATAGAAAAGAGCTACAAAGATTAGTAAAAAAAAACAAAAACATAATTTATCAACAAGAGGTGGGAAACTTTTGTTTGTTCTGGTTCTCAAATGTGAATTTGTTGTTTTTGTTGGATAATTAAACAGAATATTTTGGGGCCAGCGGTTGAACAAAACCAGCATTTTGGATTTATTATCCAGCACGAGAGCATTTTTCTCATCTGTGGTTCAGATTTACAGAAAGAGAATACCAACAACAACAACAACAACAACAACACTCCGTTTTAGGTTTTAGCCTCATCATCGTTGTGGTTCTCCAGATGAAGGCAGATGTCGGTTTGTCAGTCTGCGGTCAGACTGAAGATCTGTCCACTTTGGTGGTCCTGTGACCTTCCTGTGCAGCAACAACAACAACATTTCCGTCCAGTCGGAAGAGGAATTGTGATCAATTTGTTGAAACGGGCCAGTTGTTCTACTGTTTAACTAAATGAGGCCGTTGTGTGGTTGTCACTCCGTCTTGCTGCTCCACAGGCTGCACTTTGGGATTTACTGCCCTCCCAGCTGCTCACTGAAACAGGTCCTTGTGCTGTGAGAGGATCTGCATCTCCGCAGCGACTCGATGAACATCCACATAGGCATGCATGCACAAAATACAAGCAGCTGCCGCACGTCCCTGTCGACTATAAGGAAAGGCAGGGGGCGACACTGCTCTCTCTCAAACAGCACGGCAGTGTAACACTCCGAGTTTCAATCCTAGTGCTTCCATAAGCAGTTAGTGGTTAGTGGGTTTATTTTGTGGCAGGTCTTAGCTTCGATCCTTAAATCGGTGATGAATGGCTCGATGCTCTCGTCCGGCTTTTGATTTCTCGAATGGATTTTGTGTCTCTCCATTGTTTTGTTGTTTTGGGGGTTGCAGATCTCCCTAAACTTTCTTTTTCGGGCACTCCGGGGCCTCCCTTGATTCCGCAGGGGATATTATCGCGCTGTCTTCCCAAAAGGAACGTTCCTGCTGAATGGCCTCCGGTCCAGCGATGAGGAGGATGGAAGACGCCAAGGTTAGTATGATTCACCAGTCAGGCAGGAGGAGAGTCACAACATATCACCTGACTACCGTGTGAACAGGACAGCATCAACACTGCCATCTAGCGTACCTTCCTTTATTTCTATGTCAGCCTTCGGTGGACATGCAGAGCTGACGGCCGTGGTTATGATGCTCCTGTTATCTGACTCCAGATGAGCTTGGATGTTCCCGGATGGTGGAATGAGGAGGCGGGCTGCCGAGGAATGCCTGAATGATCAGATGTCTTATTGTTCCCCACAGGGGGCAAAGGGTTGAGGGGCGGGTACTTTTGCAATCAACCAGTAATTACCCCATCATCATTATCTCCCGTTATGAGAGTCCAACGTTTCAGTTAAAACATATAATCACCACGATCTTCGCTGTGGGCTCCTCTTCTGGCTGTAAGGGCACCCTGAAGGAATGACACTGACTGACTGACCTCCGCTGGGCCCCCGAGGCCTCCTCATCTCTCTGTACACCACCACCCATTAAGTTCCCGTTAAATACAAAAAACACCCTGCAGCTGCACCCACGCTGAATCAGGAGGGGGGCTATCATCCACTTCCTGCTGCTCCGCTGACACGTCAAATCAACATCAGTTGGCTTTTTCTGTCGTAAAATATAATTTATTTTATTTCTATTTGTGTTCTAAAGCTCTCTCTAACTTTACTTTTAAAAGGCGCAATGTGAGCTTATATCAATATTCCAGCATTAAATCCACATTTGTGATAATTACGCTAATTACAATAATAATGAATACGGTAGTAAAAGAGGAAGAGGTGCAATAGGAGCTAAAAATGAATAAAATATGTTTAATGTAAAAAAGAATTATACATTGTATTTGGTATTTTTATCTAAAGACGTGAACTTTAAATTTCATAAGTCGTAACAGACACTTTTCTCTTTTTCCTGCTGCTTTATGGACAAAACTAATTCCCGATCCAGGAGAACGTAATCAACAGTGGCAGCTCTGATCCGATGCGGAATAAACTTTGTCATCATTCTCTATTAGTTACTGAAGTTTTCCTCCCACTTCTCAAACATCGACTGGACAAGGTCATTTTATACAAACTGTGATGAAATGATAAAAATCATGAGAGGGATCAGCAGGATGTAAACGTTCCATAACACGCCATTCACACGGGACTCGGACTTTTCTGTGTGGACTGGATGAAATTTTGTCAGCCACAGATGAGCGCACACCAACAAACCAAACCACCAACTGAGCTGCTTCACAAAACACCAACTGACCTCGACCGGCAGAGAAACCCGTCCATCCACACTCTTGAAGTCTTCATCGCCTGTTCCAACCAGCTTTCTGCCAGCTGGACGCACAGCGTTTACAACAACACAACACAACCCTCCGCATTACACTGTTCACACTCACACACCTTCCTCTGCTCTCATTAAGAGCGTTTTACAACCTCGAAGCTCTGACACACCAAACAGCTGGAGACACAAGTTTATCAGAATTAAGAAGAAGAAGAAATAAACAAGAACTGCGATGATGAGAAGTTGCACTTTAAAACATGAGTGTTGACTTTATGAGCAGAGCGAACCGAGAGCAGAATGATGGGAATTCAGTTGTGTTGTCAGTGAGGTCTTTCTTATTAGGCACAGCAGATCTGTTTTGCTTCTAAAACAATGATGAATGGAATTAAAATCCCCGGAGGATTGTCCCACGCATCGCAGCCGGCAGCTGGGAAAAAGATGGACGGCCTGTTTTTCAGAGCGCAGTTGGACTCTCAGGTGCGGCTGCCGCACGCCGACCGGCTCAACGGACAAAATGGAAAGAGGGGAAAGAAAACAGACGAGCTCCCAGGCTCCCAACACCTGGTCCGGCCGAGTTGGCCAAATCTGCCTCATAGTTACTGTCCGCCAGGCAAATGCCGGATCAACATTCCTGAGAGAGGTGGAAGGGTTTGATCTTCATTCAGCCAATCCATAAGAAAAGAAACGCCAATCAATCTGCACACGTAGACGCCCAAAATGCTTTGATCCTCTCACTAATAGTGATGTCGGCTCTGTTTCTTTGGTTGAAAATAGTAAATATGACCTGAAGCACTAAGAGGCGTCTGAGTCGGAGCCCTTCTGTCTGATCTGAGCTTTTCCCAAAGTGGACGCTGATAAATAAATCCTGCGCTCCTGTTTTGTCCCGTAAAAGGACGATGACAGCTGGTTTCCGATCCAGAGGTCAACACGGAGGAAAAGAGTAAAATAATGAGCGGACCCATCAATAATGATATCATAAATAGTAAACTGAGCCCACCAGTTGCTGGATTTGATATTTCTGTTCTGATTTTGCACGTTTCCTGTTCAACACTGTTGTTTTGTTTGAAGCTCCTTGATCCCTCTGAGCCTCCACAGGTTTTATTCATTTTTCACCAACAGTTAATTGAATGTTCTTTTTTCCTGTTTCTTTTTAGAGGATCTGTTTAATCTCTCCGTTGGTCCCGCACGGTCCAGGTCAGAGACGAAGCTCAGACTGATGGACTCGTTGGAGAAAAAGCTTCTTTTCTGTTTTTCACTTCCTGCACAGAATGAAGATCTTTCCGTTTGAATAACTGGAAGCACAGAATTAGACGGGCTTCTACACACACACACACACACACACAAAAAGCCAAACAAAAACACCCGCCACTGTGTTCAAAACAGATCTGTGGTCGTCTGGCTGGGCTGACAGCTCCATCTGGGCTTGTGTAATTACATCTCTGTGTTGTGAGGCTGTTTCGATCCAGGAAGTGCTCCTGCCTGTTTTCTAGCTTTGTTGTTGCCGTGTCGGTGGGATCCGGCTGCAGAGCGCACCACATCATACAGTCTGAGGCCGGGACCGGACGCTTTTGGTCTGAAGCCTTCCAACCTACCTCTGAACACCAAACGCCCACCAAAACCCTCAAACCCACAACCCATAACCCGAGCCCCCGGACCTCTCCTCCGACTCCCCGGGTCGATCCGCCTCAGCCGGGCCTCCATCCGATTCACACCACACACACACACACACACAACATCTCAGTTTAACCAGCAGAAAATCACATCAGCCGGAATTAAAGTCGACTGAAGTTCAGAAAGAAAGCTTTTGAATAAATACACATTTTTGGAAATGTATGTTTCTCATATAGTTTTCTGCTCTGTATTTTATCCACTCTGCAGATTCAATGTCTTTTCACTTCATTAATTATTCTGTTTTTTTTTTTTGTTTTTGTTTTTAATTGAAAGGCTCAGACATCTGGCAGCTCCGGTTGGACCCAGACAGTCGATGTGAAAACAGCACATCACAAGTGTCCAGGCAGGAAGCAGTCGGAGCAGGAACGATGCCGAGCAGCAGTTAGTGTCCGTCAGGTGACGGCTTTAAAAATCACTGAGGCCGGCTGTTTGGTGTTCGGAGCTGTCGGAGCAACAATAACAGAGACAGCTTGTTGACCTGCACAAGAAATAAACGACCAACTGAGGTTTCAAACTGTTTTTTTTTTTGTTTTACTGTACGTCAGTGACGCAGTGAACGAGGAGCACGACGCTCGCCTACTGATGTCAGTCAAGTTGGTGTCAACAGAGAAAAGTAAAATACAGACAAAATATTATCCGTCAGATGCTACAGAAATATCAGATATGGTTTGATTAAAATCTTTTCTCACCGTGTTCTACAGACAAAAATATACAGAAGAACAAAGGAGCAGATTAAATCCCCTCCTTTGTAAACTGCTCTGGATCAGAATGTCTAACAAGCATCAAACGGAGACCGGTCCGCATCAACTGCTCTGTTTTTATAAAGGTTCATATTTCTAACAACTATCTGGACTTAAAGATGAATTCATTAAGGTCCATTTTTAACACTAACGACTGAAAAACATTTCATTCTGAATCATCATCAGTAAACCAGACACCAAATATCTCTTTGGCAGATTCATTCCTGACTGATGTTAAATCCTGTCCGACTGTACGGAGATACAGTAAAGCTTGAAAAAAATAGATGTCTCTTTCTTTTAATGTTGACTCCAGGCAGCTTGACCTTATTTCTTTTAAATGGTGAACTTTGGGTAGTTTAGGATTCAGATCCGCCGACTGCAGAAACAGTTGGCAGCTCCAGCAAAAACAAACTGCCGTCCAATAACTTCTGATGTCTGATTTAATTTGTTTCTGTGTATTTGGATTTGTTTGAGCAGCATTTAAGGGCCAGTTATGGAGAAATAGTTTAATACTCAGCGGCAAATGATGAACGCTCAGACCAGCGAGGGATAAAACACAGAACGGTAACGTGAATCCAAACACAACAAAGGAATGAAACAAGAAAGGCCAAAACAAGCTCATCAACAGATCATTTGAAGAAACGTAATTAGCAGCTCTTGGTGGTCCGGCCGCTTGGAGGTTCAGCGTTGAGGCTGAAGGCTGAGAAAACAAGGCTCACCAGGTGCACATCAGGGCTCAGTTAAAATAATAAGCACCAACAGGGAGGAGGAGGAAATATGCATAAGCAAGTTACAGCCAAATTCTTAAAGAAAGCTTTGAGAAAATAACCACCAAAGACTTGTGGGAATACTTAAGCCTGACCCGGCTCGGGCTAAACAAACAGCTTATCTGGCCGGAAGAAGATGAGCTGCCTCCATAAAAATCAGCCCAGCAATCTGACAAGCTCATATAAAGCATTTGATTGGTTGTAAAGTGAGCTCATGCAACCTCGACCCCCAGTAACGCTTTCAACTGGCTTATATGGCCGTTCAGTCAAACACACGAAGGGAAAGAAAACAAAGACCGTAAAACATGAAATTATCTGAACTCTTGTCACCTCCCAGGCCACCCTGATCCTCCAGCACCTGCCGGCGCCACAGCTTCCTTCCTCCAGAGACGGCCATCCTTCTGAATTTATGGTTAACTCTACATATACATCATTCACACATTACTGTGCTGCTGCTTCTGCACACAGACGGAGTCTCCAGACTCCCACAGCAGCCAACAAATGCTAAAGGTATTCATTTCCTCTCATCATCCCGCATTCGACTGTCCATCACCACAAAGTATCCAGAACAGAATTAGTTTTAAATGATTTTAAATCGATTTTGTATTTTCCTCTGAGTTTCTGACCTCAGTGAGGAGAAGTTGGTCTGAGTTTATTAAGAATAAAGACAATCAGATATTTAGAGCTGATTTTTCATCATTAATGAGCAGAACTCCTGATCAGATAAAATTAGAAAACTTCAGATCAGCTGTAGAACACATGAGAGGAACTTTTCTTTGGTCATTCTGCTTCGGGAAAACAAGGAAACACTCAGCATGTGTTTTTTGTTCTTTTTGTTTTGTTACAGCAAACTGAGTCTTCACGGAGGAAAAAGTAAATCGGCCTGAAGGGAAAAACTGAAAAGCCTTAATGTGGCTCCAAAACAGTCCATCACTGATGAAAATAAATTCAGAGCTACTTTAAGATGACGAATGGACGAGAGCGGCTTAAAGCCAAACATTAAATTTGAAAAAAAAAACAAAACCTTTTACTTCTTCCTTCTGTTTCCATTTCCTGACCTCTGACCTCTTCTCTGTACATTCAGTTTCTTTACAGCTGAGGAATGGACTCACTCTGCTCTACGGGCTTCTATATGTGATCCGTCCTTCCATCCAACTGCCGTCCACATCCAGAGAACATGCGGCTCTGTGAAGTCTCTTATGGATGCAGGAGGCCGCCTGATTTGCTGTCTCGAGCTCTGAAGTGAAAACAGAAAATCGAATGTATTGTTCTCACACTGGGACGTGCCTGTTTCCCGTCAGCGGCTCACATGTGTTTGTTTTCTTTTCTTTTCTTTTCTTATTATTATTGTTGATATTTTCTCTAAATAACCTAAAAGAGAGAGTGTGTGTGTGTGTGTGTGGGGGGAATTATTCAGTAGTTGGTGTTGATATGAAAGAAGAGAGGATGAGATTATGTAAACTGACGGAGAGGAGATTTATGTTGCTGAGTCCTGGAGTTCATCATGTTCAGAAGGTGAACTACGTCATCTAATACACACAGAAGGTCCACCTGCTGGAAGGACTTCAACATGTTTCCCTTCCATCTGCTACGACGGAGGAGACAGGCTGGAATAAAAAGTTCAAACTGGAAATAAGATGACTCTAAAGCAGGCGGGGGGAACCCAACCACAGCCACGGGAACATTTTGGATTCAAAGCTTAATGAACTCGGCTGCTTCACCTTCTTCGTTTGTTCTCACGCAGTTTAACTGCTTCATCGTGTGACTTTTTTTTTTGGCCGTCGAGCAATTTTACCTTCAAATCCCAGATAATAAAATATCTGAGAAAAGAAAACAACACGATCCAGAAAAGGATCAGCTGTTTCATTTAATTCTGTTTGTGAGAGCCAAATTCAAAAACAGCTTATCGCTGCTTTTGTATTTCTGTATTTATCATTTAACGTCAACAACTTCATCAAATATAAATCAGAGAAATCACACAAAAAGGATTCACTGAAACACTTATCTTTACAAAGTGTCAGCGACTCACACTGACCGACAAAACTGACATTTAAGACAGACAACAACAACACACTCCTGTTGTGTTTCCCCCTTTACACTCAGAATAAACACAGAGAAACCTCTATGATTTAAAACAACACAAAAACAGCAGCAACAACACAACAGCATCAATGACACAACAACAATACAGGCAACACTACAACAGCATCAATGACACAACAACAGCAGCAAAAACACAACAGCATCAATGACACAACAACAATACAGGCAACACTACAACAGCATCAATGACACAACAACAGCAGCAACAACACAACAGCATCAATGACACAACAACAATACAGGCAACACTACAGCAGCAGAACAACACAACAACAGCAGCAAAAACACAACAGCAGAACAACACAACAACAGCAGCAACAACACAAAAGCATCAATGACACAACAATAGAGGCAACACTACAACAGCAGCAAGAATACAACAGCATCAATGACACAACAACAGCAGCAACAACACAACAGCATCAATGACACAACAACAGCAGCAACAACACAACAGCATCAATGACACAACAACAGCAGCAACAACACAACAGCATCAATGACACAACAACAGCAGCAACAACACAACAGCATCAATGACACAACAATAGAGGCAACATTACAATAGCAGAACAACACAACAACCTTAGTAGCAACAACACAAAAACAGTATCAAATACACAACAACATTAGCATCAACACAACAACAGTAGTAGCAACACAACAGCAGCATCAATAACATAACAAAAGCAGCAACAGCACGACAACAGTAGCAACACAAAAACAGCAGCAACAACACAACAGCAGCATCGTCAGTGTTCAAACTGCTACAAACGCCAGACAAACAAACAAACAAACAAACAAACAAACAAAGAGTCCAACTCACAGTCTGATGTGTTCGCTTGTCTCCGGTCCAGTTTTCATGACTGTGACTTCTTAAATGAACAAAAATAAATGTGATAAAGAAGAAAAATAAACGTAAATAAATGTAAATAAATGTAAACAGAGAAGAAGAAACCTGCGGCCTCCTTCCGGGTTCTGTTCTCACCTGCTGCAGTACCATCTGCGGCCACAGTCCGAGGGGGGGCGCTGTTTCACACCTTCACACTGAACTACAGGAGCTTTAAGGTTTTTATTGTGATTTAAAAAATTATTCAATCAAATGAAGTGAGTCTGATTTTGTTTTTGATATTTTTTATTTTAGATGAAGAAAATTAAAAAAAAAAAAAAAAAAACTTTGATGAAAAATCAACTAAAACATTCTCGTTTTTGGAGGAAATGGCTTCTAACGCTGCCGATAATCAGTAAACCCAATAAAGCTGCTGACAGCTGTGCAGCTTTGTCCTCTCACAGGAGCAGAACGACGGCCGTGACAGCGTGAAGAGATCACTTCCTGCCATGGTCTCCTAATCGTCAGGGGTTTAATCAGAAGACAGGACCAGGATCCGCTTCCTGAACGGGGCTGTTTGAATAAATACTGAGAGCAGGGGAGACCCAGGAGACCCAACAGAAGTGATCACAGAGCAGTTGAATTTAAATGATAGCTGCGACTGCGCTGAATCAAGCAGCTGAAACCTGTTTGGCAAACCATAATCCAAGTAACGGGCTGATTAGAGATGGGGAGGGGGTCAAGAGACCAACGGGGATGTTTCCTTTGTTTCATATAGATGGTGCAGGAACATAACGGGAACAGGCCCAACTCTAATCCGACTCCATGTGGACCCCCACTCTGCTCGGTCCAGGCCATCATGTCAGTTTCACACCAGTTACCTTAAAGTAGGTAATAAAAAAGTCCAACACAGAGTCTGACTTAAATCTGATCCCAGAGCGCCGTTCGGTCCAAGGTGGATGAAAGGTCAGGGACGTATTCGTGTTGTTTCCAAAGGATAAATTCCTCCTCTCACAAGGATCTCTGTCAAATTCTTTTCACACACACACACACACGATGAAATTAGAGGCAACTCCATAATGTGGAACAAATGTGCCGTTGTGAGACTGAAAACGGATATCATTCTTATTATTTGGTTTCGTTATCTGAGTTCCATCTATAGTCAGTTTAAGAGAAGAATAAAACAAACGCAGCCACAGAGTGAGTTTTTAATTTTTTGAATCTTTCCTTTTGTTGTGTGATTCATTTAGGTAAATACTTCTGATGTATGTACAATATTTGAAATTGCTCTTTTATTTGCTTTCATTTGAAGATGGATGAGCAGCTTCAGAGTTTCGTTGGTGCCGAACCGCAGTAAGTTCTGTCAGCTGCAACAAAATGACTGATAATCATGATGGAGAGGTACCCCCCCCCCCCCCCCCCACACACACACACACAATATCATATCTCATTGAAAAGTAAATCGACCGCAACAATTTTGTTATTTCTCGTGTCAGCAGCTTCACACGAAACGATGACAAAAACAATGTTTGGCATATTTAGTTCATCTGAAAATCAGAGTTACTCGAACATCCTTGGCCGGTGCCTCAAGGAACGTTAAGGAGGCATTAATGAGTGAGCTGAAGGGTCCCCGCAGTGAAACTAAATCTGATTCTGCTCCACGCTGAAACTCACCTCCTTTTCTTAAAGACCTTCGAGCTTTCAGTGCCAAACTCCCCGAAAAATCCCCCCGAGCAGCAGCCGCCTGTCTGACCTCACACATAACTACTTCTGCTTTCCAAACCGCAGATATTTATCCAAATAAGAATTCATTTCAGGTGTGAAATAGTGGAATCTCATTGTCTGAGTGTGTGTGTGTGTGTGTCTATAAACGCTGCATGATAAACGATCTGGGAACTGCTCTGGTTTCCCTCCACTGACCTCTGGCAGATGTGGCGACAGTCGCTGCAGAGCGCACCCTGTGTTTAGTGAATTAACTTCTTTACCACATGCTAAAGTATACATATCCAGTCACAACACTTGGACTCAAGTGAAGTCGATGTTGCGGTGGAGAGAAAGGTGGGAAACCACAACTGGCTCCGCCGGAGGTCAAACGGAGGATTGGCTCCATGTGCGACTGATGTGAGCTCGGAGTTATAAAAGCATTTAGAATTATTTGGCTGTACGCAAACAGTCAAGGCACACATACTGTAGTCTGAGTGAGAAGAGAAAATCTGATGTTTTATTAAAATCCAAAGTATCTGCTGGAAATGAAAATGAAGAAAAACATTAAGGGCGATAAAATGCTGTTAATTGCATCTCTAACTTGAAAAAAGTCTCAAAGCTAAATATAAATGACCAAAGCGGCCTTCTGACTGCAAACCTGCCTTGAAAGAAAAATAAAACAAATACAAGCGCAACAAAAACGAAAACACAATAAAGCACAAGGCCAAAAACTTAGAGAGACAAATCAGCAACGACGACGACGAGGACAGTTGGCCAGGCTGCACAGAAACAGGCTCAGATGGCGAGCAGAGCACGAACAGAGCGGAGAGAAAAATGAAACGGCCTCATAAACCGATTCTGATGGTAATTCAGTGCAGATGAGTCCTGATTTACTTTAACAGAGAAGTCCAGCTCATCTGAAACGAACCACTTATGATTCTTTTCTTGTGATATTGCGTGTCCTGATTGATGCTCCATCTTGAATCTGTAGCTGCTCTCTAATCTCACATCGACCTTCGTTTGTTTCCGTAATCGAAAATTTTTCCCTAAAAAAGGAGCAAAAAGACAAACGAACGAACGAACGAACGAACGAACGGCGGACTGAAGATGAAGTCTTTTCTTTGGTCAGCATTAATGCTGAATAAGATTTAAATTCTTGTCTGTGGCCTTCGTTCTCTTCTTCCCGCCGTCTGTCGGACTGATTGCAGTTACTTTGGTCTCTTTTCCAAACGTCATCAGCCTCATTAGCATAAACCCCCCCAGGACTTCAGGTGGAGGTCTGAATGAGACCGGACCACAGGGACCTGTTAGTTTCCTGCAGGAGAATCAGGAACTAAAAGGCCGACAAACACCACCAGGCCCCATGTGGATCAGAACCAAGCTGGACCTGATGGAGCTGGATCTGAAGGGGAGCTGGATCTGATGGAGCTGGATCTGATGGAGCTGGATCTGAAGGGGGAGCTGGATTTGAGGGGGAGATGGATCTGATGGGGGAGCTGGATTTGAGGGGGAGCTGGATCTGATGGGGAGCTGGATCTGTTGGGGAGCTGGATCTGATGGGGGAGCTGGATCTGAAGGGGAGCTGGATCTGATGGAGCTGGATCTGAGGGGGAGCTGGATCTGTTGGGGAGCTGGATCTGATGGGGGAGCTGGATTTGAGGGGGAGCTGGATCTGATGGGGAGCTGGATCTGATGGAGCTGGATCTGATGGAGCTGGATCTGATGGAGCTGGATCTGATGGGGGGGTCAGGCCTCAGGCTGCGTTCACCACCTACTGCAGGAGTCCTGGACACAGAGTCATGTTTCTGTTTGACTCCTCTTCTGGGAAAAACAACTTTTAGACAAACAAAAACAGAAAAAGTTTTATTTTCGGAGCTGTCAAGTGATGCGTTCAGGGCAGCACGGTCATATGAAATGAGCCTTTCAACAGACGGGACAGAAGCAGCGTTGTGAGTCTGGATCGGCTCTCCAGGACCTGGACTCTCTCTGCGGTCCCAAACTGAGCTTTAAAAAAAAAGTTGGCTGGCAGACACTTTGTTTTTAGAGCTCCTGTTAAAACTACACAGATGTGTTTAGGTGCTCAGAATCACAAATACATCTCCATAGAATCTGCTGATTCTACCTGACACTCAGTAAAAACTGTAACGGTGGAAAGTAGCTCGGAAAACAAGAAAAACTAAATTAAAAGGGCGTAAACTAAACGGAACAAGATAAAAAATGTCAACAAGAGCTGATTTTCTGTTTTAGGGTTTCTGGTTCCACACTTCGTGGAGGAAAAAGGACTCCTGGAGTTCAGACATGATGTGTTTGTTTCTGTTTGACCGTCCTGTTGGAGAAAAGAAGGCGTACAGCTTCATTTAATTGGCTTTAATGTAAAGATGGTGAAGTGACACTCCGGATAATAACATCACTTACAAAACCATGCGAGACAAAAACAACATCGCTGGGTGCAGAAACGTGTTTACATAATAATAAAAATAACAACAACAATAATACAAATACTAAACAACAACGAAAGCCACGATCAATTACAATCCTCATCGGAAAAATCTGCATTCGGTACAATATTCATCGACTACGCAAAGTTCAGAGTTACTATTTAATATTTAAATTAATTGAAACTGTACACAGGACAGAAGAGGAAACTGAGAGACAGACAGATATCTTTGGAGTTTGTAGGACGATCCATTCCTCATAACGGTGTCTGGACTGAAGGGGATGGATGACTCGTGTCGTGGACCTGTTGTGTGATTGTGTGTCTCTGCAGCGTCGTCGCTGTGAGATTGAACAGATTTATCACTCGGGTCTGGCCTCGGAGTTTAAATCAGAAGCAGCCAAGGCTTCTCCATTAAAGGTGACATCATTTTCAGATCTGAGTGGTGACGGTTTGTGTTGAGCTGCCAGAGAACCGAGAGATTCAGGCAGAAAAATGACAGAGTCGTTCTACAGATGCAGTAAATTTCAGTGTCGTCAGAGTAAATGCATCAGATCTCATCAGCTCTGTGATGGATTGTCCACCCTGCGGTGATGGGACGCCACAGGGAGGACAATGGGACAACCTTCTGTTTCTGAGGGCTTGTGGTTGCATCGATGATTAACAGCAGCACGAAGAGAATTCCTTTAGCTGCTCTGGAATAACTGAAAACTGAATTTACCATTTTCTGTCCCCTCAACAATCCAGCCAAGCTGCAGGAAACATGAGCACAACCTCTCCTTTTGTACAGATAAGTTTTTGTTTTCACGCTACGATGTCACGGTGGAGTTTCATCGGATAAAGAAAATGTCATTATTTAATTGTAATAGACATTTTGCCTTGAATTGTGTTGTAGTTAGTGTCTGAATTTGTGTTCTGTAATTTCACAGAGACCGAATGACTTCATCCTCGATACCAAGACAAATATCGATATCGCCGAAGAATAAGGCACACAGAAGGGATGGATCGTCAGTATTTACAGAGGATACGGCTCCTCACACACCTGCACATGCACAAAAGGCCAGTTTTAACAAACATCACAGTATTAAAAAAAAAACAGAAATGTAACAGCCTACTTTTTTTTTTATTTTTCCCCTCCTCTGGCCTCCCTAACCTCTGCTCCTTTTCAATTCCTCAGAGTTCCTCAGAGTCAGCCGATTCTGTCATTTGATATGACACAGTAGAATGGCGGCGAGGTTCTCTGACCGCCCCGAAGCCCTCGAACACCCGCTGACGTCCAGGAGGCCTCAGACTCACTGTGGTCTCCTGATTCTGAGTTCTCGGGTTGCCTAGCAGGCAGCGTTGAGAAGGTTGTGGATGGATCCTTGCAGCTACTGTTCATGCAGCAGCACCTCATTCTGCACAGGCTGCTGCGTCAGTTCAGTCATTTCTGATCAATCAAAATACGGGCGAGGGGGAAGACATGCAGACGTTCTAGAGGACAGAGCGAGAGAGACAATGGAAACGGTTCTCGAGCTTCGGTCGGGTCTCTCAGACTGGAGGTACGAGCTTCAAGGTGTATCCCTCCTTTCTGGCGCAGAGCTCAAGCGCCTGGAAAGTTTACATAACGGAGCGGATACTCCAGCTCTGATGGAGCTCCCATATGCTGGATGGAATTCCATTAACATGCTGTGAGATCTGGAACGTTGGACTGGAATTCTGGGATGCTGCTAGGTGGTCGACGCCGCTGGAGACAAAAAAAGGCAGGCAGGTTCTCGAGCTCTGGTTGGAGGTCACCGTGGGAAGCAGACGGCATCGTTTGAAACCTCTCCTCTATTTTTACGTAACACATCTGGGGAGGGGAAGGGGAGATGGGAGGTGGGGGAGGGGTGGGGGAGATGGGAGGTGGGGGTGGGGTTGGGGGGCTCTAGAACCGGGTGCTGTGGGCAAAGCTGTCGGACATGATGATGTTCTTGTAGAAGTTGTCGGAGCGTGTGGAGCAGTAATCCCTCACTTTATCAATCATCTGGCTGACGGGGAGGATGGAGGACGAGGAGGAGGAAGAGTTGGGCTCCACCTCCGACGAGGACAAAGATGAGGAGACGCACTTTGGGCCGGTCTGGTTGGAGTAACATTTATCTGGATCCAGGAAGCCAAGAAACAAGGACACACAGGAATTAGGCCACATTAACACAATAATCATTGAATTTTGACACGTGAGAAACGATAACCTAAATGTGATGAGTCAAATAAGATGTCAACACTCATTACAAGTTTAAAACTATTAATGCAACTTTAATTAAGGTTGTGTGTTGTGGCATCTTGTTCACACAGTGTTAGTGCAGTAGAGGAATTCAGTGTTATTCCACAGCAAATCAGGACAAACTCAGTAACACAGTTACGTTTGCACAGCACAGTTTAAATGAACTTAAACAGAGAATAAAGCAGGAAGTCGGTGTGAGCGAGGTCAAACTGGAGGTGAAAATGAAAGCTGCTCGAACCCAAATAATCCATCATATGTGCTCGTGGCTCTGAGACGACGTACCCACATTCAGAAATCTGTGAAAATATCAGAGCGGGTTCCTGATATCTGACTGAGCCGCTCATCCGCAGCAGACCAACTAAAGAAAAGATTCTGACTTTGGCAGCTTTTAGCACTTTTTACCGGCACAACCTTAAAACTGAACAAAATCACCCCGAGGAAGAGTTTGAATGAAGCCCCCAAAGACTCCTGAACCCCCCCGCCTCAAAACAATCCACAACAGGGAAGAGGTCGGAGGTTAAACATGACACAGTGGATGCCTGGAAAGATCGATGATCTGACACCTAAGAGACGGACACAGTTGGTCATAAAATTCATCTCCTGGATGAGGGAGTGTTATATCTATGTGGAGGAGGCGCTGAAGGTTCAGTTTTGCAGCTCTAAAGTCCTTTCTGGGTTCAAAGCTACAGAGGCCACCAGGATGTGTCGAACAGGCACAAATGAATTCTAACTGCAGCTGCTGCCAACAATTTCACACACCTCAACACACGTCAGGTAAAACCGCTCCCTCCGGTTGTTTTTCCATTAGCAGCTGCCAGGCCTGGGATTTTCAAGGTCCTTACTTTTATTGCATATTTTATTTTTTTCTGCTCAAAACGTTCAAAGGATTTACGAGCCAACAGTTAATACAACCAAGCTGAGTGCATTCGCAGCAAATCTGCCCTTTTCTATAAATATATATGAATTCTCCATTTGATTCTGAGATCACTTTTCAATTCCTGACACCTACAAAGACCTCCGTGCTCGGATATCATTACGCTGCAGTATTATTAGGACTTTCTGTTGTTGTCATGGATTCATATATATTTTGGTTTAACTTCAGAGAACAGGAGAACAAGACGGGAATTATTACAGTTAGATGGGTGGTACGATTATGATTTGGTGTTTGAGGTGGGAAGCTAGATTGTTCTCCCGCGGAGCAGCTGAACGGCTCAGTTTAGAGTAAACTGCTGTAAAAAGAATAATTGGCCAACTTTACCAACTGCGTCTCATTTACAGTGAAACGATTCTCACTTCTGCGTCCAGCTCTGTGCGGCGCGTCCTTTCTTCTCTTTACATTTTTATTTTAATGATGGTGCACCTTAAACTCAACACTTCAGGCTCATTGAACTTTACCGGGAACAAAGAACGGATGTGGCCGAAACACTTGGCTGTCCGAACTGCCGACTGCGCTGCAGCACCGAGGGGCGATGTTGTGTCTTCGAGCTGACCCACGACGCACAAAAGGTCAGTCAGATTCATATGATTGTGCTGCGTTTTAGGGAGCGGAAACAGCTGCAGAGGATTTTTGTGGCACTGGCTCCTTTTCAACTCGATGAATCTGTAGCAGACTTATCGTTGGTGTCTTCTTCAGCGGAGGGTCAAAGGGAACACGTACTTCTGGAGAATATAAATATTAGGAAGTCTGGTTCAGGTGCTGCAGCTGGGAATTTGAGCAGCAATAATTTGGCTCCACCTTTAAATTTCATCCTAAATTTACAGTTATGTTGTTTTAATCAAACTTTGGATGCTATTTGGACCGGAGTCAGCAGCTTATGGGAATGGGAATGTTTGGTGGTGGAAAGCAGGCCAACGCAGGCCAAATCAAGCACATACTGCTGGCGGTGCGGCCCTCCTGCCATTAAAATGTAAAACGTTACGAGATGATTTAGACTTCATCCTTGGAACAGAAGAAGCACTTCACTTCTCCGTCTGCTGCCAAACTAAACAAAACAGGGATGAAGTTGTTGTGCTGTTGTGCGGGGTCAGGAGGTAAATCGGCCGCTGGCGTCGGCCGCCGCCCTGACTTCACGCGCTCTGACGTCGACCGAGCGAGGCAGCAGTGCTGATTAAACCCCCGGCTCCACACAGCAGTGTTGAATCTGAACCGATCTGCCAAATTTGACTTTAAAAATTTCCTGTTTAATCCCACGAGCGTGAACGTTTCTCAAATAGACTCTAGGGTGCACTTTGGGACAGAGATGGAACCTGAAGGAGGTGGTGGTGATGGACGGGGGGCTGGTCCAGGGTCAGAGCGGAGACCTCTGGTTATGATGGATGAATCCTCTCCACGCAAACATCTGGAAACCATAGAATGAGCGTGAAGCTGCTCAGCGGCCTCAGACAGCAGGAGGACAGTCCTGTTTATCACCTGGGATTAAATGATCTGGGATTATTCTTACCTTCTTTTTAAAGAGCTAACTGAGTCCAAAATCTTGATCAGTACCAACGCGGACATCCCAAACTAGATTTGTTAGTTTATAACTTTCAATAATGTCGTACTTTCTGTGTCACAACACACGACGTGATGCACGCCGGATTAGATTTTGGTGACAGCAGAAGATATAACTGCCAAAGTGTGTTGAGTTTTTCTTTCTTCTGTCGAACGCCGAGGTCAAAGAACTCCAAATGTTTTCTTTTCCCTCTCATGTTCCTGCTGTAGATTATAGCCAAAGAAAAAATATATCATTTTCCTAAATTGACATTATTTGCTGAAACTGATGATTTCTGGATGACATTACGACCTTACTTCAGATACTCTGTTATTGAAGTCTGTGGGAAAATGTCTCCACTTCTCTGTTGATTTTTAACCTCAGCTAAATAAATCCGTTTTTTTTTTTTTTTGATGGAGGTATGTGAGGTGGAATCGCTGGCTGCTTTAAGTTACTAAGAAGCTCTGACTTGTTGCCGCTCCTCCCCAGCTGGTGTTGGCTATTTCCTGGAAACAGATATGACTCACGTTGTTGCTGTCTGCTCCAAATGAAATAAATGAATATAAATTTAAATATATTGATCCCGGGGAAAAGAATTGGTTGTCTCAGCTGAATGGGTTTTTTTGATGATGTTGATTTTTTTAAAAGATGGCGGGATGTACGTTAGTGCCTGGCTGACTGTTGCTTTCTGGTTTAGACGGTCAAATTACAAAACTGAGACTCTGAAACAGCTGACTGTGCCCTCACATCACACTTCCCATCAACCTTCAGCACACAGCCGGCTACATTAAAACTCATAAGTGCATAAACTGATTTATTGATCCTGTCCAGTTGTGTAACCTTTCTAATATCCGCCTTTCTATTCTCTCTCATTAATCATGACGAACTGTCCAAAACAAGAAAATCTGAACGCCAGCAAATCATTTTCCTCCAGTTGGTCATTGATGAGGTTCGGCCAAATGCTCAATTTAAGTCTCTTAAATTCGTCTGACATTAGTTAAATGTGTGCTTTCTGTTTCACCCGACAGCTAGCCAGGAAAAAGGAATTATATTTTATGCCTGTTTTTTCTACTCGGCTCGGTGGAATGGTGAAGTTTTGCATTTAGGGGGCAAAAGTTTAAACAAAAAAACACTCATGATGGGGAAGACAGGAGATTCATTATCCTCCAAAACAAGCCGATGGACTCTGATTGACCAGCGTTTAAGGATCTGCGAGCCATTAATGGCCTGGACGTTGAAGGTAATCTAACAAGGCTGCTGGGTTAGGGGCGGTTCGAGCATCCTGCCAATAAAATGACAGACAGTTCTTTAAAAGGTCTTTTATGTCATTCTTGGAGACAAATCCGGTAAATTCCCGATGACTTTCAGAGCCTGGACCGCTGCCGCACCTCTGCTCTTAAACACTGCGTACGTTCTAATGACAGCTCTTCCTCCTTTAGAACAGATCTGTCTGCTAACGGGGAAACTTCCTTTCACAGGAGAATGTCAGCTGCCTCAGGTCACACGGGACGCAAGCCTCATCCAGGAGATCTACATGAGCTATTTTCACGGCCTTCCTGATAACAGTTCCAGAAATGAGGCAATGAATTCCAAGGCTGCATTAGTTTAGACACCGATATCCCCACCAAGCGTTCCTCCGACTGGAGTCGTCCTTCAAGCGGACAACAAGGATGTTTTTCCTGTAGGAAATGTTCTCGCTCAGAAAGCCTCAAAATTGCTTGGACAGCAGAGTGAAATGTTGAACCATGACAAGAAAAATGCAAAAACAATCGGCACACACGGAGCAGAACGCCGATACGGTGCAATGCTTCAGTTCGTTGCGGGGAGGTTCAAAAATTGTGCGGGGGAATAAAACTAAATAATAATAATAATAATAATAATAATGATGATGAAGGAAAGATGGCAGACGCAGCAGGAAGACAGAACGGAAAGGTGGTTCTTTAGAATTTTAAAGGAAAGTGGGAGAAATGAGATGTGCAGGAAGGAAACGATTTTCTGAATAAATAAACACAATGCTGGAGACAATTGATTTTACACTGTGGGTGGCACGGCGGCGTGGTGGTTAGTGCTGTTGGCCCAGAAGAAGAAGGTTGGCTCCAGAACCCCCCGCTACCCGTGAACAGAAAAACGGTAGAAGATGAATGAATGAATGAACTTCACACTGTCAGAAAGACAAAGAAAAAAAGAATCTGATAGAAAGATGAAGGCAGAAAAAAATAAAATAAAATCATACTTCTTTCACATTTAAATTTTGCCTGCAAAAAAAATTTAGTTTTTGAAGAAGCAAAAAACGAACTCGCTGTAATGGATTGACTGTTATTTCTTTTATAAAAGATCTCTCCAAGAAAATTTGATCAAGAGGGACAGAGATAAAAATCTTCACTTCATGCCGTCCAACTGAAATCACACTTTCCGTCAAAAAGTGTCGCTGTGACTTTTAAATAGATGTTAATATATTTTACAAGAAAAAGAATATATATCTCTGAGAGAGTCGTGTTTGTTGACCACAAACACGACTCTCTTCTCATGTTTCAGCAGAATTATGTCGTATTTGTAAATCCGACCAGATAATTTCCGTTATGATCGCCGTTAGAAAGAAGCAGCCAGCTTTAAATTAAAGCTACTAAACCAACAGTACAAACTATAAAAAGAATTTGGATGATGAGCTGGAAACGTTCACAATTTACAGCCAGGAACGAGAACGCCGACACGACGCTACGGTTGATTTCCTCCTTCATGATGCATGTACAGGCCGTGAATTTTTATATCGCTCATCTGTTTTTCATTTTAATATTTAAAGTTCTGTCTGTAATAGTGACAGAGCAGCTAACGCCGAGCTTCAGAACGGCTCCTCACAAACCTGCTGTGGACGTCATGCAGACAACTTCCATCTATATATATATATATATATAAAGATTTCTGCTCTCGCTGCAGCTGCGTCCATCTGAGCCCTTAAGGTCTCATTAGAATAAAGCAAAATCATAAAGTAACGTGGAGCAGATCCTGGAGAACACATGGATAACACCGTTAAATCGAAATGATCACATAACTTGCGCTGAAGCCAAAAGAGGCCCAAAGACGCACATAACTGAAAAAACCTTCGCAAACACAGTCAAGGCTGTTTTATGAGTAAACACAATGAGAGACACGTCTCAGTCACACAGTCAGAAGGATCCGATTATTTATCTGAATCACTTCCTTTTGTCAGGTTGTGATTTACAGACCTGATCTGTCCGTTTCAGACTGCTCTCTCTCAGAAAAGTTTCCTCATCTGTGAATTAAACTGACGTGTCTTCAGTGTTTGAACGGGAGAACAAAAATTAAGTGACGTTCCCTCTTTAATGGAAGTCATATTTTGGTCCCACAGATGTAGTTTGCTTTACTTTCGCCTCCTCATCACGCCGGTGCCCTTCATCATTTGGCAGAAACATCCTGATGCATTAACAGTCTCTGCAGAGCTGCGGGAAAGCTGGAAGGTAACCAGTTTCTTCATCTCTGAAAAAAAAAAAAGGCTGTCTATGGATTGAGTTTTGTTTTTGCGACATAAATCTTTCTTTACGTCGGGAAGTCTCCTCCGCTCTCTTTTTTTAAATGGACTCAAGCAGAATAAAAAAACGATCCTCTTCCAGATCCGTTGCTGACTTTGTCAAAGATTCAAAAGTCTCTGAGCTTAACGAAATAAGACAAACACAGTGAGACAGTAAAACTGGGAGGCGGCTCGATGTCTCCAAAAGGTTGTCTTTGGTTTGAATGTCTGGATCATTCATTCATTCATCTGTTTCCGGGTGCAGGTGTACGCAGGTGTAACCCAAACTGGGCTGGTTGTGCTGACACTAAATGTTCTGTTTCTCTCTTAATCCCTGACCTCACCGTTTTCTTTTTCAACTCCTGTTCTTTATGTCTTCCGGCCGGAGAATGAAAGATTGGTGAGTCAGCTGCCCTGAACAGCAAAAGCTGACGAAAGGTGAGCGGAGGGAAGAAGTACAGCCGCTCTCTGTCAATCAGGACATCCGAACCCCCGACCGCTCTGCAGGACTCAGTGTTTTTCTAACGTAAAGAGTTCTTTGAAACGAAACATAAATGTGCTCTACCTGCTGTTATCCAACGTGGACTGAAGGCGTTGTCGTCACACACTGAATAAATGTAGCTGCAGGTCTGTTTTGGAGTGAAGTGCTCGTTTCTCTGTAGTTTGGAGCGCAGATGTTCCATCTAACTACAGTCAGAGAACGAGCTTCGGCAGTCTGGGACTTTATTATTATCATGTAATACTTGGACTCTGAACACAATGTTTGACGCCGGGCCGGCTCCGTCATCCACATTTGGTGTTCATCGGAGTGAGCACTCCCAAATTATTACATCGGTCGGTGACTTCAATGAGAACTGCGGCGTTAGCCTGTCGTTACTCGGCCCTAATTAAAAATCCAGACAAGTCACAGTTAAATGAGGCAGATGTTAGCGTGGATGCAGCCTGGTGGGGCGTGTTTGTTTCTGCACCCTGGGGCACTCTGGGCGGGCGGGGGGCAGTTGTGAAACTGCGGGTGGTATGTCCCCCCCCCCCCCCGCTCAGTGTGTCTCAGGCTGGGAGCAAGATGGCGTGAATGTGTATGACATCACAGTGACCGGCCAATCACAACACACAGCGGCTGCTTTCCCAAAATGTCTGCTGAGCAAAGTTTTGATACGGACGTTTCTTTCTTTCTTTTTTTTTTTTTTCCGTGTCCAATCAAATTAAACTTCCGGATCCACTTTGACCACGAGCATTTTGGGAAAAGCAGAGCGGATCACATGATGCTGGAAGCGGGAAGTCAATCAGCCAATCAGCTTTAGCTTTACCTCCATTGAATCCTCCACTCCTGCTATTGCTGGGAAGAGCTTTCTACACACCAAACACAGAGGATGATACATGAACAGAGATCAGCTGACAGTGACACGAACAAACCTGAGTAATCAGAAGAGGAATCATGTTTACGTGCAGACTCATCGTTTATTTCAGAGCGGACAAAAGATTTGCAGCCTGGCGGTTCGTTAAGGGGCTGAAAGAAAGTTTATTAGAAACAGCTTCTTTTAGGTGAATATTTTTCTCTCTTCTCTTTGAGTCTTTGGTTTTTATTTTGCCTGGAAGTCGAAACGCGTTCGACCGCAAAATACAATATAACATATACATTTAAAAAGCGTGACCCCCCTCTGGAGTGCAGCCAAAGTCTACATCACATTCCCGGTTGGAGATGGCGGCTCCACGAGGCTTCCCGGGATCTAAAACACCACACCCGCTCATTTTTATGGTCACATGTTCCTTTACCAGATTCCAGTATATTTGATGTAAAGGACTGCGGCATTCACAGTGTTTTATGTTTCCTGGAAAAATTTTAAAACTTTATTTTTGTCTTTTCATAGTTTAAGTTTTTATTGACGTCATTACGGGAACGCAGTTTTTAACATCACCAAACAAAAACATCTGTGTTTTTCAATTTTTTACCTGCAAGCTCTTTAACATTAAAAGCGGTGACGGCGTTTATCTCGGACAGAATACTTTGAGTCTGCATGTAATCATGATTATGACACACCAGGGGGGGTTTCCTCCTTCCTTCTTTTATTAATAAAGAGTGGAATGTTGTTGGAGACACAAAAGAAACAGGTTGAATAAAAGAGAACAAGGTTTGCTTTGGGAACGTATTAATACAGCTATAATAAATAAGAGCGCACATGTTTTCACAAAGAGAAGCTAGCAGCGGGACGAGCTGGCGCTGTGAGGAATCATCGTCCGTGTTTTCCTTTTTAGGATAATCATCCGTCCCCTGCTGGATTTTCATACCTCCGTCTTCTCCTCTCATCTCGCTCCCATTTCTCCGTGCTGTGAGGTGTTGTGTGTCCGTTACGGTTGTCTCACCTGTGTTACTGTGCCGTTTGGTGAAGGGGTTGAGCGTGGCTTTGGCCTTGGACGTCCAGTTGGCGGTGCTGGAGCCGAAAGAGCTGGAGGACAGAGACTTTCCCAGGTTGTCCGAGCTCACCTTCTTTGTGTTGTTGGTGGCCGTTTTACTCCAATCTGCAACGAGACAAACGCACAAATGATCAGTGGGTACCTTCTGATCGGTCACCTGCCCCACGTCATTAAGAACAGATCTCCCCTCCTGTTGATGCTACGACAACTTTTGCTGATTGACAGCAAAAAACAATTAGCAGCCGTTTTTCTGCTAAGACAAACACGTGGAGCAGATCGACCTCATGTCGGCTCAGAGGAGGAATCAGAGGATGAGCTCTGATGGCCGGGTTCATCCTCTGGAGACCAAACGTGTCTATAAACCTAAAGAACTGGAGATTAAATAAAAATAATTCACAGGAATAAAAAACGTCCCGATTAAAGCTCCAGGAATTCACCTCTCTGAGAAGCGGAGAACGCGGGGATGAACTTTGCGTTTGATGAGCCTGGTTTCAAGAGGAAATTTCTTTACGCTTGCTTTCACACAACAATTAACTTGGAATTTTTGGTATGAAGACAGACGATCAGATACGTCTGTGAGCTGCAGACTCATCTGCCTTCTTTAGAATTGAAATGGCAGCAGGTCAGGACAAGCAGGACTAAACGCACCTGGAGGACCTCCTGGTCTTCCTGACAGGACTCTCTTTCATCTTTTTTTATTAGCTGCAAAGCCGAAGGCTTAGCTTTCATATTTCCCTAAAATGCCTGTCTTTCTTTTTAATTTAGCTGTTCTGGGAATCTGGCAGGAATCCTGCTGAGGGGTTTGACCGGACTCCTGTGGAGAGACATAAATTAGCTTTATTGTTCTGTTGTGAAGCTTCGAGCTCGGCCAGAGACAGACGGACAGAGGGAGGGAGGGAGGGGAGGACGGACGGACGGATACCTGAGTTGTCCGACAGCTTGAATCGGCCGCAGCAGAGGTATCTCCTCCACTGCTTCTGGACATTTTCCTTCAAGGCGCAGTGGAAGATGAATATGAAGAGACCTGCAGAAAAAGTCAGAAGATGTTGGAGAGTTTAAGATAGTAAATTATCCACAAAGTAGTTTTTCAGACAAAACAGACGCTCCATAAATGTCGAGTTTGACTGAGTGTTGGAAAGACGAAGGCAAAGCTGAAGATCCAGAAAACCTGCATCACAGGACTGACAAAGTCACATTATATTGAAGTCTATGGGAAAATGTCCCTCCTCCTCCTCAGTAAATGTTTTCCTGATGAGTTTATGGTCTCAGTCTCTAGTTTACAGTCTTCAAATTAAATGATGCTCCATTTAGAGGGAAACAGACTGAAGTCCTCCTGTTTGGTCTCATCTGGGTCCTGGTCCTGGTCCTGGTCTGGGTCTGAGGATCAAACACTCTCTATTTTATGATCTTTATCCCGTCCATCTGGATGCAGGTTGTGGACGAGGCTGAAGACCTGATCCAGCTGTTTCAACGATGAAGTTCTGTTTATGAGTTTAAAACATGTCTGGGAGGGAAATGAATTGAATAGATATTTAAATGCTTAAATATTTTTGTGTCTTATGTACATGTTACATCAAAGCAACAGTCAAATGCAGATTTTTCTAGGAAAGCTTCACCGTGTTGAACTGAGTGTTTAAAAAGGATGTCCGATTTTAACCAGACCTTCAGTTTAAGGAGTCACCTGGTCAAAAACCCAGAGGGCACTGGAATGTCAGGTCGAGGTCAAAGGAAAGAAAGACCTCATAAATACTGAGCTGTGAAAGCTGTCAAGATAAAATACGTGAGTCAATTATTCGAAACACAAGAATCTACTTGATCTCAAAGATTCCCCCCTCTTTTGTATAGAGCAAAGGGTGCCGCTCGGCTGTTGTTGTACCTTGCAGTGAATTGAAGATGGTGAAGAGATAAATGAAGGCCAGAGCGACGGGACCCCAGGCGAACAGGGCAAAGCCCCAGGTCATGCCCAGCAGGAAGGTGAGACTGACCACGCTCCGCAGGTTCCGCAGGACCTGGAGCACAGCACAACATAAAGGCTTCATTCATTCGGAAACCTGCAGCCTCACGGATACTTTAATATGATCCAGATGTGATCCGCAGACCTCCTCCCGGAGCGAGCGGTTGGTCCGTTTGCTGTTGCGTCCGCAGATCTGCATCATGACCACGATGAACATGGCCACGTTCAGCAGAAACACCAGACACAAGTACCCGACGCAGATGGTGTAGAACACAACTGGGCTCTTGATCCAACAGCTGAGAGGACAGAGGACACAAACACACACGCAATGACGACAGCTGATGAAAAAGAACTTCCTGATCTCTCGGCCCTGAACATCTCCTTCACCGATTAATCTGCCCAGTGTTTCCTTTGGTGGCACTTCAGTAACCAGCAGCTCAAACATCTGCAGTTTACTTGGAGAAAAAACAAAATCAATCAAATGTTGGACGCTGCGGGTCGATGTGATGCTCAGCTGACTCTTTAGTCTGTAGCTGAGAACTAAAATGTGGACGCTGCAAATACTTTTGACTTGACCGTATTGACTTTGATTTATTAATACGGCACTCACAAATCTAATCCCTCGGCTGATCCGTCTCTGCCGTACTTCTGCAGCCCGTAGGAGTTTTTATCCACGGCCACGACGATCCCAACCAACACCGCCGGGAGACCTGAAACAAATCACAGCGTCAGACTTCCTGTGTCCTCCTTTCTTGATTATTTGTTGCCGTCGAGACATTTATGGATCCTGCAAGCTACAGCTGCAACATCTGTGTGAGACAGAACAGGATCATTTTTATTTCTAGGTCCTGGTGGCACAGAGAAATCAGTCATCCTAATTTAACCTCTTAGAGGAAGTGAACAGAGCTAACGATGACAGATCCAGCCGCTCACCCCATCCCACGATGCAGAACTTGAGGATGTATCGGCGTATGTAGGTGTTGAAGACCTTGACCAGGGCGATGTACATGTGGATGGACTCCAACCCCATCCAGGTGAAGGAGGTCAGCAGGAAGTAGTGCAGGAAAATGGCCACGGACAAACACAGCCAGTTGGTCTCCAGACTGGCGAGCCAGCCGTCCAACAGGAACACCATGTTCAGGAAGAGCAGGGACGCGCTGAGGTTCATCAGGATCTTCGACGGGTAGTCCCGACGAAGTTTCCTGTCATTATAAAAAGATAAAGAGTTCAAGACACCCAGAGATCTTTGAAAAGTGACCCAGAAGTCAGCGCTGAAGGTTTCCTGACATAAACATGTATACAAACATCTATATGTAGATTAAATGTTTATCTTAAATTCACAGATGAACCGATTTTCTGGATCTTCATCCACTCCTGTATCACCTGTAGGAGGTCAGGACTGCACATCGATCAAGCCCCATGAAGGAAAATGTGGCATGAGTCCCCACAGAGAAAAAAATAACCCTCTCTGGTTTCATGGCCAAAAAAACAACATAACTTTCTCCAGCTGGACTATTGATGGACACGAAACACGCCCACAGGAAGCTTTTACATTCAAGTATCAAGTACCAAGGTGAGGACATTTCACCGGCTCACCTCGGGGTCGACATGTTGAGACAAGCAGCAATTAAAGCTTATGTACAGTCACCGGTTAACCTGCAAACTCTCTGTCATCACTTCGACGGCTGCAGAACTCAGTAAATTATTCATGATGAGTTCAGTTTGCGCCCCCTTTCCTTTTAGCTTTCTGTTTGGTCTCCACCACCTTTTACGTCAGCGCTGCGTCCCAGTTAGACAGACGACGAGCTGAAACTCACTTTAAAGCTCCGTGTGGTTCAATCAGCCAACAAACGGGACACAACGTTAATTTTTGGTGTCGTTAAAAATACGCTGGGATGTGTAGCTTTAAACTAAAGAGGCCAGGCAGCAGCGTTACAGGCCGGACTCACTCGAAGGCGATGTAGGTAAGCAGCGTGGCGGCGGAAAAGATGGCGGAGATGCCGCAACCGACGTAGGTGATGAAGGTCAGAATCCTGTTGTTCTTGGCATCAAAGTGAGGCGAAGCTCCGGATATGTCCTGGAGGAAAATGAAAGAGCAGAACATGTTCACGTCCAAATCACTGCAGAAGAAGAATAATAAGCGTCCTGCAGCAGACTCTCACCATGAGGATGCCAAAGTGCGTGAGATGGTCACACAGACAGACCGTCTTGTTGCTGCTGGACTCTGCCGACACTCTGCAGCCGTCTCCGTTCCATCCTCCAGCACTATCTGGTGGAGACACCGAGGAATTACATCAGCACGACAACAGAAAATTAATGACTTTTAATTTTCCCCTGAAGGTTTTTATTCACTTCTTATGGGATGAAAAAATAAAACAAAAAACAAAAACAAAAACCTTCAGACATGTGAATTCAACCTTTCCTCCTTTGAATAAAATAAAAATATACCCACTTCAGGTAACAGTGAGCAGAGAAAGATTGATCTGTCGGTCTGCAGACAAAAACATTTAAGAACAAGCTGTGATGACCTGGAGGCTCTCAGAAGACGAGGAGCAGCTTGGATGAAGCATCAACAGATAATTTGTTTTTGGTTTTTGCCCCTCTCACACTCGAAGTCTATGATTTAATGTAAAAAAGCTGAACGGCTCCCTGCAGACGTGAGAGAGTTCGCTGAACCTGGAAATGTTGAGGTTGACGTGGTGACAGACTTACTGTCCATGCTGAAGTCCCAGAACACACATAAAGGATTCGAGGAGGGCTGGCAGGAAAAGAGGAGAAACAACACGTCAGATTCAAATCTCAGAATTTCAGAAGAGATGTGCTGAAGTTTCCCCTGATGCTGAAAATATCACCCAAACACCAACCAACTTTTTAGAAATCAAACTCAGAGAAGGTGATGGAGCATCACTGGACACGAGCTTCAGTCATTAAACAAAAGTTTAATCCACATGTAAACATCCAAAAATACAAAAATTAACAAAATAAAATCAACAGAAGTGATGACATGTTGTATGAACACGTGGTGGATGTTGCCCTGTCAGCATCTTTCAGATTTATTTTGCTTTTATTTAACACTCTGACAAAAATCAAAATCAAAATCAAATAAAAAAAAATCCCTCAAACTTCTGGTGTTTTAAATGATTTCTCCAGTTTAGACAAACTGCAAGTAAACATCTGTACCTGTTCAGACAGGTGAGCAATCTCGATCTTCACCGGCTCCGTCAGGCCGCTGATGGAGAAGTTCCCCACGCTGCTGGCCACGACGTAGCTGTTCAAAGAGCGACCTCCCTGCTCTTTCTACAAACAACAACAACAACCAATCAGTGAGGAGCTTTTTTTTAGGCAGTTTGTCAGCGTTAGAACGGGAAGATCCGAGGAGCACGCCGGACTGACCGGGAACAGGTTGGTGCTGCTGAAGAACATGAAGTTGATCCTGGAGAGGGACAATCTGTCGGCGTCGCTCAGGGAGACGTTGGACAGCAGAGAGGAGGGGAGGGTGACCTGAGCTAACGGGTTAGCTGTCACCGTTTCAAAGTCAATCTGACGGAGGGGGACGAGACAATCGACGGGTCAGAATGAGATCAGGGAGACAGTAAAACCCCCGAGAGGAGGAGGACCGTTACCTGAGGGTCGGTGGTGTTCGGAGGGATGAAGGCGCTGAAGGACATCCCGCTGAACGCCGTGGCGTTGTTGGCCATGATCCCCAAAGCCAGGTTCCTGGAGGTGATTTTGAGGGATGGGCCGTCAAACTCGATCTTCTGAACCAGCTCGTCTACGGTCTTCAGAGCTCTGAGTGAGGGAGACAGAAAAAACCAGGACGGGGGTTCAAAAAGAAGCTCTGCGTTGGATCCAGTATGACAGAATCTGATTCCTCCAGTGAACCTGGATCGTCCTCATGCAGAAGTGGACGGCGTCAAAGTAGATCAAAGGACTGAAAGGACGACGGATCGTGAACGTACTTCTCTGACGACGTCACCAGCGCCATCTCAGAGCTGGTCATGACGTTGGAGATGATGGTGACGACGGTTTTGGCCAACGAGCTGTTGATCTTGGCCACGGTCACCAGCTCCTGCACCTTCGTCACCACTTGGGACACCTGGGAGGGGGGAGAGGAGGGCGTTTATTCTCCGTCAGAGCAGATCTCCTCCACAGTCTGTTCAGTCTAAACTGAGAAGCTCGGACTCCCACCATGACGTCGTTCAGTTTGGCGTCAGTGATGCCGGCGAGCTGCACCGCCACCTCAGCCGCGTTTTCTGCGCAACAGAAACACCAAACGCACACATTCATTCATCTGTGCTTTTTAACACAATGTACGTGACCTTTGACCTTTTCAGCCTTGATTATCAGTCATTCTTGTCTCGGAGGCTGATTGGCGGCTGGACTCACCCGCTGAAACCTTGATGTCGTCGATACTTTTGCAGCTATCGTTGTCTGGACGGGACCAATAGGAGGAGTAGTTCTGTGGACTGATCAGACTGTCGGGGAGGAAGAGAGACATGTTTTTAGATTTTAGATTTAGTTTTCAGGCTGTCCGTCCCAGAGACCAGTCAGTAACGTCCTCATGCAGCTATTGCAGGTCAAAGGTCGCTGGTCAAAAGTCAAGGTCGCTGTGATTTTACTGAACAAAGTTTGAGCACAATATCTCAATAAAAAAGTCTTCATATTTGGCACAAATCATGAATGGACCACCAAAGTCAAGATCAAAGAATTTTTCACAAATGAAATTATAACAAGATTTCACACAAATGGCGAATAATTTATGTGACTGTGGATAAAAGGGGGATGTTCTCTGAAACTGCTCTGATACAACCGATCATTTTCATTTCTGATTTCAGAGAAAAGAAAGGTCTGGTCAAGACAAAAGCCGGACTGATGACTGCGATGGACGTCGGTGTGTGAATCTGCAGAGCCAGCAGGAGTATCGGTGTGTTAGCACCTGAAATGATTCAGGTTTATCAGTTCAGTCCATGTTGGTTTATTTAACCTGAACAGCGAACTGAGAAGGAGCCACACTGCATGCCAATGACAACAGATACACATAATAACTTTCAGGCACAGCCAAACCCCCCCCCCCAAAAAAAAAATAAACCGTACAGATCTCAGGGGAAGCTGAAACCATCAGCAGCTCCTCTAAATTCCTCAGAACATCCTCTGACCACATCAGTGAGATAAGCCGAGCAAAAACAATTTTCCGTGAAAAGAATTCGAAGAATTCGAAGCGTCCTCGTCTTCCTCCGGTTCAAAGACACCTCATTCATAACTGTCCCACAAAAACCTGCAGCTGAAAAAACATCCCTCTTTACGGCTTCGTGCTTTTTGTTCCCCCCTTTCAGAGCTGCTGTCTGTCTGTGAGCCCAGCTGTGTGTGTGTGGGGGGGGGGGGGGGGGGGGGTGTCTGCGGCTGCTGTCTGCTGGATTGGACCTGCTTTCTAATGTCGGCCAACATCTGATGTTCATAAAAATGATTCAGATTAATTAGTACTGATATAACTCTGCAGATGAAATGATTTGGCCATCTGTGGATCTGGAGTCATCTCACTTTATAACTTTGTGAGCGGCAGAGGAATCTTCTTCTCTGATTAACGGTGAGAGCAAACTGAGCCTGAGACAACATGTTATATGTTGTGTGTGTGTGTTACCAGGTCCTGGACACGCTCTTGTCCTTGTAGGGGAAGCAGGGCAGGTACTGGGTGACGGTGGGTCTGGTCTCAGGCCAGGGGTAGTGAAGAAGATCCTCCTTTGGACAGTTTTCTGTCAGGAGAGGAAACGACAACAAAGATAAATGAGAGAGACACCAGACGATACCGAACACAAGAAATCTCAGACGTGATAAAACCTAAAACTGAAATCAGACCAAAGCAATAAAATCCACTGATTAAATCTACAGCGGATGAATGAGATCTGTAAATTCTGTAAATAAGGAGGAAACTGAAATAAAAACATCTGTTTTATCAGTTTTATATTTAAAATATGAATCATTCATTTACATTTCCTCTGGATTGAATTGTGCAGATTCTTACCGACTAGTTTGACATTCCTGATGCTGATTTGCAGTCCGGCTCCCGTCGGTCCTTCTTTCTCGTGCAGCTTTGCAGAAACTGCAGTTTCACTCAGACTCTCATTGGCGATGTAATTATAACTCAGCAGGGCCAAACCAGAATATCTGCAGAGAAAGCAAAGCTGTCAAACTAAAACAACACACAAAACAAAACAGGTTTGAGACAGAAACCAACCAGACGGACTCAGACAACATGACAGAAAGTTACCTTATCACTTGGTCTTCCATGTTTTCTTCAAGCTGGAGACTGAAGAGAGGAAAAGTCAGAGAGGTGAGAGAGCAGCTGTGACGATTCATTTCAAATGAGCGGCTCAGCAGAGACAGAAAACTGTACCAACGCTGGAGGTTAAAGATGCTCAGCAGCTTCTTACGATCACGTCACCCTGTTAGAGCCACATTTTTCTTACTAAAACGTTATAAAATCTCACCACGTCTCGACACGTTCAGAATCAGCTCAACCGCAGATAATTCTATTTGTGATGTTTCCTTCTTTTCCTGAATCAGAAGAACCAAAGAAAAGTTCCTCTCATGTGTTTGTGTTGTTCTGGAGCTGATCTGAAGTTTCTATCTTTATCTGATCAGGAGTTCTGCTCACTAATGATGAAGAATCAGCTCCAAATATCTGATTGTCTTTATTCTGTCAACACAATAAACTCAGACCGACTTCTCCTCAGAATGAGGGGTCACACACACACACACACACACAAAAAAAAGCTCCTTTGTGCGGTTTTGTCATCTCTAGCTCGTCAGTGTTCGTCTGCGTTACCTGATGTTGCGCACGTAGACCGTGTGGGCCCAGTTCTGAACCGTCTGATTCATCTGGAAAAAGAACACAAATCCAATCAATCACTCAAACCCATAAAAATCCAAACAGCCCGTCTGATCAGCTCGTATTAAATCCTCCTGCTGTGATGATGATGATTTCATAATCAACACACCTTTTTAAAGGACTGAATCATTTCAATCAGTTTCACCTTCTTTTTCCTTAATATGTTAATTTTACTTTAAACAAGGAGCCCAACTTTAAGTGGGTTAAAACAGTCCTTAAAGTGCAGTTATGGCTGTAAGAAGCCGGACTCGTCTCACCCAGAGGTCCACAGCCAGCTCCACGTCCTCCTGCGGCGGCGCTGCTTCGACGGCGTCCACCACAAAAGAGATCCGGTAGAACAACTTCTCTGCAAACGGAAGTGAGAGGAATGGAAAGGAGAGAAATACAAAATAATACTTCAGTCTCCGTCCGCCACGAGCTGTTACAAACATTATGGAGATTTTGTTTTTTTTTTATGTGCCTGGGCAACATAGCAGGAGATGTATGGAATTAAAAAAAACAAAAAACAAAACAAAACCCAATTTCAGCAGCAGGAGAGAGAGGCGGGAAAGTTTTCCCACTTCTTTTCCTGATGAGTGGGATCATTTCAAATCTGAAGGAGAGTCACAAAGAGCTGCAGGAGAAAAATGTGGATCCTTCAGCTTTCTGATAAATCTTTAAAAACTGTCATTTACTTCTCAATTAAATCAGAAAGAGACCAAAAAAAAAAAAAAAAAAAACCCACACGTGTCATAAAAACATTCAAAACGCTGATTTCAAATCATCACTATGTATTAAAACCCTTTTGGATTCCTCAGATCTCCCAGAGGAGAGACACGGTCTGTCAGGAGTCCTAAAAGTCCCAAACTAAAGCTGCTTTTGGCTTCTTTAGGGCTCAGCTCTCCTGCTATGCTTCACCTCGGCCACTAGGTGTCTGTCCTGGATCTAAAATTGTTAGTAAACTCCACTCCATCAGTTCTGGTTGGAGACCCTGCCGGCCGCAGACTTTGGAGTACAGTATGTTTACAGCATCTCCGTCTATCAGAGACGAGCTGTCTGTTGTTGTTCTTGTTGTTGTTGTTGTTGTTGTCGTTTTTTAAAATGGGACAACAGGAAGCAGCAGAGCAGGATGTCTCCACCGAGAAGCTGGATGAATTGAAAAAGAAAAAAAAAAAACCCAAACAAACCCAGAAAAGAAACGGAGGAAAGAAGGAAGTCGAGAGTGAATGTGGATTTGTGGATCAAAGAAAATGAGATGAGGTAGAAGTTTTAAGATAAGATACAGAGGACGGTAACTACTGACAGGACACCTAGACTTCATCTGATTCCCAACATCACCACAAACCAATCAGCATCCTCGCATACCTGAGGGATCCACCACTACAGTACAGAAAAAACAACTGATTTAAAAGAGCTATTTGTTTCCTACATTTCCAAACCCGACCACCTCAGGGAGTAATTTAATCGTGTATTCAGTCTTAAAATCTTCTTTTGTTTCTGTTTTGTCCTCAGAAATCTGTCCGTTAAAGCACCAAATGGCCAGAAGTCTGTGGACGTTTCCTCAGCAGCTGAGGGGGGGCCACAGGGACACTGTCAGTGCAGAAAGGACAAACACAAACTGTTGTGTAACAGTTGGAAGTGCACTCCTCGTTCCCTTTACTGGGCTTAAAGCAGCCGAGCTGAGAAGAACAAACCACTTCATAATTAAAATAAATGAATGTGGAGAGAGGTGTCCAATTACTTTTGGCCTACAGTCTATATTACAATGAATAAATGAATAAATAAAGGCTTTAAGACTTAATACAGGTTACTACGGTGAATAAATGACAGTGCATGCTTCTGTCATTACAGATGATGATGATTATTATTTTTCTTATTTTCTACATCTAGAGTTTTTGGTTACTGCATGACATACTGTTCCCGGCTGACAGTCCACACAGACATGTAAAATGAAAGCGCTGTTTACATTGGCATGGCCACGTGGGTTTGGCAGTTAAAGCCGCAGTTGAGGGTCCAAGGTTAGGATGAACCGTGGCCTTTTTAAGGCCGCCAACGCCGCCGCCGCCGCCACCGCCAGCTGACGTGCTGAGTGCTTTCAGTGGCGCAGCCGGAGAGGAGATCTTTGTGGTGGTAAAACGGTTATTATTGAGGACTGAAGGTGGAGAAGCGGAGAGGTGGATGTCTGTGACATCACTGCGGTTTGGGTTGGCGGCTCCTTTCATAAGAACCCCGGGGCTCGGATTCCCACTGTGATCCGACACACTTGGACTCGGGATCACAGCAGGAGTAGAAATGGTGGGATCTGACTCTGCTGTCGGTCTGTCGTCTGTCACATCTCCCCCGGACGCTTCTACATTTCCATTTTCTACCAGAGTGACGACATCCTTCTCCTTTGTGGCGTTTGTCACGCCAGAGTCTTCTGAATTGGAGTACTTTGAGCCCGCCGTGAGGTTCTCAGCAAGCCCAGAAATGAAGCTGTGATCTGTGTGATCGATCGGGGAGCCGGTGGGGGGTTCGGCTCCCGGGGTGGATGATGGGACGTGAAGGTCAGAAGCGTGCAGTTGAACACTTTGAGCACCGGTGGGGGGTCTGAATAGCTTGTAGCTCGACAGGTAACTGGCTTCGGATGTGAGATTTAGAGCGAGAGTTTCCATTTCAGCAGGAAAAGATTGTGTTTGTGGATTCAGACTTTCACTCAGTCGATGGTCTGCTTCAACATCCGACTTTACATCCGGAATAACGTTCACTGCAGAAGACGCAACGTCTGCAGGATCAAATTCTCCCGAGACGTCTGACTGTGAAACGACACCGTCCACAGATCTGGAGAGACTCGTTGTTTGGGGGCTGTTTGCTAACTCTGGGTGAAGAGGAAGTGACTGGCTGACTGTGACGGACTGCTGAACAGACTCTGCTAACTGACTAACGGGATAGATAGCAGATTGCTGGAAGTAGTGCACCTGGTTATCATGGGGGGGCTGGCTCGGCAACGACGAGCCAGTTTCAGCCACCGCCATGCTGGAAGACAGTGCTGGCATCCAGCTGGAGAGGGGGGGAGAGGGGGAGGAGGAGGAGAGGGGAGGAGGGGACACATTCATGGTTTGAAACGTCACAGAAAGTTTAAGGGGGGGTAAAGGAGGCGTGACAGTTGCTGTCAGAGAGAGCGAAGACACAGTCGAGGGTGAAAGGAGACAGGGAGTAAGGGCAAAGGAAACAAGGAGGGATGGTTGCTGCTGCAGCTCCACAGCGTCCACACGACCTCCAACATGTCCGTCCTGTGACTCCTCCCCCAGACTCACGTCTGGTTTGTCACCGCCAACGAAACCCTCGTTGGATTGTGCGTGAGCGCCTGAGTGTGAAGTGTGCGTTCGGATCAGATGGCTGCCGTGCTCTGAGTGACAGGTGTGATCCGGGCCTGCGGCATCGCCGGGCCGGGCGCTTAAGCTGCTGTGGAGCGCCGGTGTCTGAGTCGGAGCCACGGCAGATGCATCTGACAGAAGGGAAGTGGGACCACTGAATGCATTGTTGTAGTCAGACCGAGCCTCTGAGGGCCAGGAGTGAAGGTCAGCCTCGGCGGTGGCGTTTGTGTGCTGCTGACTGTTGTGTAAATTCAAAATTGTGTTCTCCAGTCTCCTTGGATCTCTGTTAAAGGTCGAACTGGAAGTGAGTCCTTCTCGTGACTCGGATGAAGATGCCTCAGAGTTCTCCACCACCGGACTAGCGGGGTATGAGGTCGAGGACGCTGTGGCGCCGAGCTGCTCTGTCGCTATAGCAACGAGAGGCAGAGGAGATCCGGAGAGCAACAGGTTGAGGTTGCTAATCGAAAGGAAAATGTTTGAAGATAAAGAGGAAGAAAGATCCAGATCTGCCTGCAGCAGAGCCGGGCTGAGCTCCGAGGCCAGAACGCCGGCTGTCAGCCTGGGCGTGAAGTCGATGTATGATTGATTCAGTGCACGCGACTCGACTGGCAGAGCGTACGCGTCGCTCAAATATCCCTGATCAGAGTGAAGCGGGACCAGCCTGACTGACAGACGGGCTGCTTCAGAGGAAGGCCAAAGATCCAGACCTGAAGACTCAAACTGGGACGGAGCTGTTTGCATCTGAGCGGGTAAATCTGCCCTTTTACCCAAAGATACTCCAGCAGGAGTTGGATGAACTGGATGGACTGGATTACCCCCCGGGGGGGGCAGTCGGCTCCTCAAAGGTCCTGATATACTGCTGAAGGAGACCAAGTGGTATTCAGCGAGCAGTGCACCATCAACAGCCGACATCTGAGAATCAGTTTCACTTTTAGGAAGTGATGAAGAGGATGCCATATCAGCTGCTGTTAGCTCAAAGTCCCTTTGAAGGTTCGAGGACAGAAACGACAACAAAGAAGGCTGAAAGTTCACACCAACTCCTTCTGACTGTCGAACGTGAGCAGATTCGACAGCAGCGTTTGCTCCTGAAAGGCCCTCCTCACCCTGCAGGGGGGACGAGGGGGGAGGCTGAGAGGCAGCAGAGGCTGGAGGAGGAACGGTGGAGAACTGGTAGAGAGGGGAGGATGAGGGAGGATTGAGGGAGTTAGAGGACTGAGGGTGAGGGGCAGCTGGAATTTGTAAATTGCCGGCGACGGGGGAGAAGATAGCATGAGATGAGGTGAAGGAGTCTGACGCTGAGAGAAAAGGAAGCGAGGCAGAGAAGGAGTAAGGAAGGACGTCGAGAGAGGAAGCAGGAGCGATAGAAACTGAAGTTTCTGCAAAAACGGGGAAAGGAAAGGAGGAAAGTGAAGGTGTATGACGCGCCGAATGTGTCGGTCTAAAGTCTGCACTTCTGTTGTCCTGTGGGCTTAAAGAAACTGAGGAAGGTGAAATCTGTTCTGCGTCCTCCATCTGTGGCGCCGAAGAAGAAAGAATCTGCCAACCTGGGGGACGGAGGGGAACTGAGTGCAGAGACGGTGTTGGCTCTCTGAAGAAGAGGGACGAAAAGGAGGGAAGAGGGAGAGACGGCAATCCGTCCTGAGAAAGCTCGCTAGTCACTCCGAAGCCACTCGGCAGGTTTTCTGAGTCACGGAGAAGTTTTTGGATAAAATAATGTTCACTCTCTCCCTCAGAGGAGGTTGAAGGGGGCGTGACAGGAAGCGACGCATCATGAGGACCTGGGTCCGTAACGGGCGGGGGGCTGGGGGTCTTTTCCTCGGACTCAGAGGTACTAAAGGCGCCACCATCAGTTGATTCATAAAGAAACGACTCAGTTCCTGATAAATATTCATCATCTGATGGATCCCGAAGATCCTTCTGGTTACCGTTCGCAGCTGTTTGGTTTTCTCTGGTACTTATGATCAGGGCGGACCAATGGGGGGCTGCAGGTTTGTTCTTTCTGTTGCCAAGTGCAGATGATGACGATGAGGAGGATGATGCTCCCGCCTCTGAAGACTCCTCTGTGTTCTCCTGAAACGAGCTGGACGTTGACGAGGCGGTTGGTTGATTTTTAAACTCTGATCTTGATGTGGTCTGAACTGATGAATCGAGGCGGTCAGTTCTGTTTCCAAATCCAGAATCATGTGTAGCTTCCGTAGGCCTGGTCGTGGTTTTGACTTCGGCCGGCGGTGCAGGAGGTTTTGTGACGTGAACCGTCGCTTTGGATGGCACTCTGGTGGCGGCCGGGCGTCTTCCTCCCGTCGGCCTCTTCCTTCCCTGCCAGATCAGAGGGGTGGAGATGAACCCCAGGGAGGTCTTGGAGCTACGACGGCCTGGGGGCCTAAAAAAGGAGGCTGGAGTTTTGGGGTGAGATGATTCCGGTGGATCTGGACCCAGAGCTGGAGGTCGATATGCTGGATTTGGAGGATTTGGGACTTGAGCTGAGGAAGCTGTAGGATGAGAGTCTTTGCTTAAAATGGCTGCAGTGCATGGAGGTCCAGGATGAAGACCTCCAGCAGCCGTCGGTCCAAAAACACTCCTCCGTCTTCTGTGGTGAGCAGCCAGACCAGCAGGAGAGGACGTGGACTGAGAGACCAGGATTTGGGACGGCGGTTTCACAGGAGTCTCCTCTGCTGGATTCCATTACAGTGAAAAAGCAGGTTACAGATAATAAATGAAGGATGAAACAGCATCCACAAAGGAGATAAAGAAATGAAACACTTCACACCTTTATTTAGAATTTGCCATCTTGACTAGCGTTAGTATCAGAACTGACCTGAATACGATCAAGTTTCCCACATTCTTGGATTTTTAGCAGAGAAGAAGACTAATAGAAAACATGCCGAAGGGAAAAATCAGGTAAAGTCCGGAGTTTTTGTCCGACTACATGAGACAACAGAAGAATCCGAACACAATTTCATTAAACGAGACACCAGGTGAGATAAAACTAAATACGATTAACGTGAGTCCAGAAACTTCTACATATCAACGTACCGTGTGACAAACGTCAAAAAGGACGGACAGATTCTTTTCTAATAACAAAATAAAGAAGGGGGGAAGAATGAAGAGGACAAATGCACCACACAGACCTTGTTCGGGAAAGAAGCAGGCATGCCAAAGTGTCTTACCCCCCGAGGAAGCAGCAGTAACAGCTACACTACTGCTGGGTTGGTTAGTAGTTACTGACAGCAGAGTCGATCCTGGAAACATTAATGGAAGACACGAGGACGAGGACGAGGAGATGGAAGTCACGTGGCAGCAGAAAAATATCACCAAGAAGATCGAACAGCGTTAATTAAAATCATTTATGTGTCAAATGATAAAAGAGCGTTTGATAGACGAGGGCAGAATCTCATAAAAAACATAATCCGTCTACAGATTAATCAATTTAATGAGTTAATAGGTTACTTATGTAAACAAATGGAAGAATTGGTTATTTATTACAGAAACAATAAAAAATCTAGAGAATGCTGCACTAAATACAGCTGCAAAGTTAAGAAGCCAAAGTGTTTTTTTTCTTTGATAAAATATAAAAATGAGGAGAATAAATCAACAATTCTGACTAATCATTAACTGTAAATTATTTAACAACTGAAAAAATCAAGCAGTTTCTCGAATTTACCTGCATTTTCTGACATTTCATCAATAAAAGGTCAAGAAATGAATCAATAATGCGGCCCTGTGCTTGTCTGCTTCAGAAGAAGCAAAAACTAATTAAGCATATCACATTTTAATATTTAATGTTAATGTTGTCAAAGCTCCAGCTGTAACTACACTCTTTTATTCAGGGAAGAAAAAATCTCTTCTATGAATTTGAATTTGATTTCCTTCTCTGATTTTCCTTTGGGACTAAAAAGTTCACGTCCTCAGAGCGGCGCTGAGCTTCTGGATGTTAAACTAATCTGCGGCGGCGGCGGCGGCGGCGCTGCAGGATGGTCGTTCTTACCCTGAGCTGTGGGGTTAGTAGCTGGGTGGTTAGTGGGAGCAGATGAAACTGATGCTGTGCTGCTGCTCGTCTGCTGAGCTACAGGAGGAGTAAACAAAGTAGATACGATAAACAGCAGTCTGTCAGCAGGTAACGGGAAAATGGGACATTAATGGATAAACCCTGTTTCCTGTATCCGTCTTTGTTGGGACTTCCTGGCTCGGTTTGAATTCCACTTAGACGTCTTTGGGTCTAAAGATAATTTTATTTTAGTGGAAGTCTGAGAAACAACCGGAGTTCATTTGCTCCGAGCAAAAAACCCCAAATCAATGAATCCTTTCATTCAACACTTACAACAGGATAAGGGGAATAAATCTGTCTGTTTCCATCACACAAACATTTCTTATCTTGCATCAATCAGAAATTAACTGACTGTGAATATTTTGTTTTAACAAGAAAAAAAAAACAAAAAAACTTAGAGGAGCCAGCTTTTTTTTTTTTTTGCTAGCTTCAGGCTAACTGCGCTAACTGTGTTTGTGTATTTGTGTTGTCATTAATGAACAGAACAACAGATGTGAGCAGTAAAAAAGGAAAAAGGACAAAAACAGGCCGTTGACATACGACGTTAGAGAGCCATAAAACTTAAATATGGTTAGCTACCTTACCATTTGCCGTGCTGCCGGTTGGAGGAGCGTTAGTGGCGGGGCTGGTGGTGATGGTGATGGTAGTGGTAGGCATAACTGATCAGCACAACAAGTCGGCACGTCAGTAACACAAAACACACAACCAGACAGCGTTAATGACAAAAAGAATCTGGACTCGTTTGGTCGCAGTAACAAACTCAAAAGTCTTTCTTGATTCTGATGAAAACAAGAATCGCAGAAATCCTTTTTGACACAAACAGCAATATTCCAAAAAAAAAAAAAAAGCCTTTTGGAGTTTGGTTTGATTTTTTGTTTTTTAACACACTCAATAAGAAGTTCCAAAATTTATTTGTATCTCCTCATCAAATATTGGGAACCAAATGAATTGGTGGAAAATCAGCTTTAGAGGCCTGATCGTTGATGAAGACGCAGCAACGCTAAGCCAACAAACTGCAGTTTGGGAGTTTTTCTGCACCAAAAGTCTGGAGACGCTCACGGCAAACAACAAAGCAGTGCGGCAGATGAAGCCTTACCAGAGGAGGAGGAGCTGGTGGTGCTGGTGGTTGGGGTTAGAGGCATGCTAGTGGTGGATGGAGATGGAGTGGTGGGAGAGAGGACTGGAGATGACAAAGTGGAGGAGGACCGCGGATGGGAAACAAAAGATGTTAACGCTGCCGGGTGCAGAGATTATTTTCCAGCATGCAACACTTCACACTTCATGATACGTTCAAGCATAAAACCTCCGACATGCAGCGACAGCAGCAGGAAGTGTCAGCTGGGGTTTGCTCTTTGGATCTGGTTGCGTCTCCGCAGCTCTCTCCCATGCACACAGTTTTAAACAGCCAGATTTCCAAATAAATGACATATTATAAGAGCTGAAAAGCTGATTTTATTATCATGTAAAGTCTAACTAAGCTCACTAAAAGCATACAGACTGATCGCTGCTTTAAAAGTAAAGTGGACCACAAATTGGATTTTGTACAAACAAATCCTTATTTAGAGGAATTTAACTACACCTGAAAAGAAACTGCACGTGTCCTTGATAATTTCCATCAAAATTATTATTTCAAACAAGTATTTTTTTTATTATTACTTGACACTTTTTACTTTTATTTTTATTCCAAGTGAATATTTATTAATGAAGTAAAATGATAAGTTTGGAAGAAAGTTAGAAGTGACAGTAATATCGGCCTTATTTTTCCTCCAGCAGCACACAACTCTAAAAGAAATAGTTGCTTCGGGGAATCTGGCATCTACTTTGTTTGTGTTTTCTTCGGTGAAACACGTCTAGAGACGCTCACAACAAAGCAGTGAGACAGATGAAGTCTTACCGGAGGTGGAGGAGGAGGAGGAGGAGCTGGTGGTGCTGGTGGTTGGGGTTAGAGGCATGCTAGTGGTGGGGGTGGTGGATGGAGATGGAGTGGTGGGAGAGAGGACTGGAGATGACAAATCAAAGGGTACAGCAGAACGACCACAGACGGGAGACACAACGGTGTTAATGCTGCCATCCCAACGCTCCATTTATCGGCAAATCTCCATTTTCTCCAAGACGCATAAACTTTGACAACCTTTTCTGCGCTCACGGCGCAGAAAAACGTTCCGCAGAGGACTCTTTTCCCGCTCAAAGAGCCGGAGCTGTGAACACTTATTCACCATCACAACTTCTTTTATATCTTTTTTTTTTTTTTTTTCAGAGAAATATGGTGTAAAGGTTAATTAACCCAAGAAAATATTTGATGGAGCTGTTTCCCTGAATGCAGCTGGAGCTAATATTTACGCTCCGGGGCCTTCTCCCAGGTAGATAATAAACTTTCAAGTGAAACAGCTCCAAGCAACTTTTCATGAGTTCTGAAAAGGCACAGAATCAGAAGGAGGTGTAGACGTTTTAGGTAATAGTTTTTTTAGTAATGAACTTTAAATGACTTAATTAAAAATAAGTCCTTGAATATCTGTCACATTTATAGGTAATGAGGCAAAAGAGAAAAAAGAAAATGAACAGAGACAAAAAAAAAATAAAGAGTTCCTCGGAGTGTGATGCTATTCACTAAAATCCAAAGATAAGATGGTAAAAGCATCAAAAATTATCCGCTCAGCGGCTGAACAACATAAATGAGCACCAAAAACAAACAAATAAAACAAACAAACAAAAAAAAAATCAGGGTAGAGGGAAGAGATCAGAAAAAGTGATGAAGAAATGAAGTGAAGAGGAGAAAGAAAGTGTAAGAAGCTGAAGATGAGGAGGCAGCAGGAGAAGGTGGAGGCCGAGGTGAGGGTGGCTTACCGTGGGCGTTGGCATTAGTAGCATGGATGGTGTTAGTGGAGTCAGTGGATGAGGTGGCGGGAGAGGAAGCGGCTGGCGGGAGTGACGAGGGGGGGGGGGGTCGGGACGAGAGAGAGAGAGAAAAGAAGCAGAGGACGGTGAATGGTTGAGAAGCTGCATCACAAAAGGTCATCTTCAGTTCAGAACCTGCGACATCACCAGGTCCGGATTTTCAGCAGGCCGCCAACTGGACTTGCTGTCGGCATCTTGGCGCCGACCAATATGGCTGCCAGAGGCGATGGAACCCCCGCCCTGAGCCGTCTGCGAAGAGGATCGGTCACGCAGACTTCACACTGTCTGGATGACGGAGATCTTCAAGAGTCCAACAGCAAGTCCACTTGGCTGTGACCTTTGACCTGGACAACCGACAACCTTCGCACACGTTTTGCGGCGAAAGCGCTCTGCAAAGAAAACTGCAAGAATTTCTTCAGTAGCAACTGAATTGTTGAGTCGTGAAGCAGATCTGAAAATTAGAAAGGTTTGAGGAAAATGGAGGCCAAAAAAAAAAAAAAAAAGAGATGCGATGATCACCTGGTACGTTTCTACAATTCTAAAAACCTCCAGCTCATCAGAACCAAACCAGACCTGATAAAGTTCTCAGGTGTGGATGTTGAATGTCAGAAATAAATAATGACACTTTCATGTTAATGAACCACAAAGATGTTTCTGGTGGAAATCCAACGTAGAAGTAAAAATGTCAAACAGTTTTTTTGGGTTTTTTTTTTTTTTTCAAATTAGGGAAATACCGGAAACCTCGGTCCTCTCAGGTGTCTGGTGGTTTTGTTGGACTTTGTCCAGGTCTCTGTAGTAACGCAGAGAACTGCCTGACCCTGACATCCAATCAAAGACGGACCCTGACTTCCTGTTCTGGGAGCGTCGGCATCTGTTTGACCCCACAGACGGACCCGGTCCGGCGTTCAGGTCCTCCTGCTGGTCTGCCGGACTCAGTTACATTCAGGAAGTCGAGCTGGCGCCTAATTGGCCGAATTCCATCATGAGCACAAAACTGACCTTTGGAAAAAATGTCCCTCGGAGGCATCCGTAGAGCAGGATAGTATGAGAGCTGACATTTGGTGTCAGCTCATTAAACTGGAAAACTGGGAACAAGCAGACTGAAGCATCTGTGTCCTTTTCAAGAATGTCTTCGTTTGGACCAACTTGATGGAGATTCCTGTCCTCCTCCTTCGTTTCTCGTCTGCTCGAGCCAACTGAACTTTATTTGTAAATCACAAAAGCTGTACAACATATGTTCCTCTCCGTCGTTAGGCCATCAGGAAAAGAAACTTATTTTTAAGGGCGGTTTTTCTGCCTCATTTTGGAATTGTGAATCTAAATTAAACTAAGTTTAATCCTAAAAACTGATTCATCATTGATATCCACAGAAGGTTTCCAACTTGGCTGAAGTGGTCGAGGCATTAGAAGAAACTGTAATGGAGCAGGATGAGAGATCTTCCTCACATTAATGTCAGATTTCCACGATTCTCCCGTCTGAGCTCCATCTGTTTATATTCATCAACCAGTCAATTAAGATTTTATCCAACAGTGGTGGATGGACGCGTTCTGCTTTTTTCTTTTACCATAAATGAACAGGACCGCACAGAAAATCTGTCTGTTGAGTTATCAGTCTAATCAGCTCGTTCGATTTTCCTTTAAAAAATAAAATGCAGAATGTCGAGGACTTCAGATTGCTTCTTTTGTCCAGATGATGTTTTTTAAAAAAACAGAAAGCAGAAGAGCAGTTTAAATGAGCGACCACTTTATAGCTTTTGTTTTTCCTTTTGCATCCTTTCCCTCCTTCAGCCAACATCCTCATTTCCTTTCCTTTCTTTTCAGACCTTAAACTTTAAACCTCCGGAGCAGTTTGACAGTATTTCTGTTGTCACTGAGGTCTAAACTTACCCATCAGTCCTGTCAGGAGGCCGTTAATCAGTAAAGTTAGCGGCAAACTTTTAAACCAACATCATTCAAAAACACGTGATAACATGTTAGAGGAGACAATATTAATATTATTATTATTATTATTATTATTATTATCCACCAGTGTCCAGAGTGGAGGTGTGTTTATTTTCCCTACCTGGGCAGCCCAGTCCAGGGGAGTCACAGCTGGTGGTGAGTGGTGTGTTGCTGGGTGGGGAGACACCTTTGAGGAGGGGAGGGAAGATTAAAAACACACATGTTAGTTCTTTCAAATGTTCAGGGAGGATTTAGAGTTTAGAGAAGCAGAGTATTCACTCAGGCAGGTTTGGGATCGGATGCAGCGGTGAGCCGTGTTTGGAAAATGAAAGGACAGTTTTTTTTAGGTTAGTTGGTTTTTACATTTACAGAAAATCTCTGAATTTTAACCAGATTATTATTATTATTATTATTATTTTTATTTTTTTTTGTAAAAGAAGCTGATAGATGTAAATGGTTTACAGCTGTCACTGTAATGATGCGTTTGAGGTCGGCTGGGAACTTTCACAAAGTCAGAGTCATCTTGACCTATTTAAATGCTCCTCATAAATAAATAAATCTCACACATCTAACTAACTTTTGGGCACAATTTCTGATACCAAATATTGTGTAACTCCCAGCATGCACTGGACGGGAGGTGGGTTCATTTGTAATTGCTCGCCGGTTTAGAAACAATTTGCTAATCTGTCTGACTCCCTGGAAGTTCGCCTCGGAGAAAGTTTCCCACACCAGCTCTCGGCATCCTGCAGGTTTCCCATCAGTCCGAGGCTGCGGGCTGCGGCGGCTCACGGGGATCAAACTAACTGACGTTTTATTTCGGGGACAGTCTGTCTGACCGACTGTGTGCGAACAGCAGCCAAGTCTCAAACGCTTCCCGACTACTCTGGCAGTTTGAAATGTAATCCAGAGGCCCAGGAACAGGAACACACACACACAAACACACACAGTGTTACAGAGGATTCAGGAATCGTGGACGGTACGCGGTTCAAAGCAGGTGAGGAGGCCTGAGGACGGTCCTGTCAAACTGTCCCTGTCTTCCTCTGATTTTAACATTTCCTCCTCCTCTCTTTTCTTTCCAGTTTCTCTTCCTTCGGTTCATTTAACCGCCTCATTTTCTTTTCTTACTGCTCTTTTTGTCCAATTAGTTTCTTTACGACGGGGCAAACTGGAACGTTTGCTTTTACTCCGAGTGTGAATGAAATCTCGCAGCATACAATACAATTCTCTGAGCCCCGAATATTAATTGTATTTCACATATGATAATGTTTTTGTTTGTGTGTCCGGTTTCATAAAGTTCAGAGTGCACAAATTAACCGACCAGCCTCTCATAATCAGTTCTAATGAATTGAATCATCCAGCAGCAGGGAGCAGCCCGAATTTCCATGTCATTACAGTCAAAATTGGTTTGTTATCTGCTTTCCATGTTTCTACTTTTATTCTTGGAAAAAGAAAAACAAACATCAGTTATTCACACACATCAGGCCTGTTTGAATTTCAGAGAAATGAAACGGAGGGACAATCAGTGAGAGAAGTCGTTCTGTGCCAGCTCAGGTGTTTAAAACGTAAATAACAACAAAAACAAATATATAGACATTTCCTTTTCTTCTCCCCCAGCAGCCATCTGACCCATCTGTCTTTATCAGTGTCTCTGTGGCAGCAGCTGTAATCAATGTAATGACTCGACACCAGGCGGCCGCCGTTACTGGGACATGTTTATTATTCACGGGGAGAGAAGCTGTTTGCCCAGATTTGTGAAATTCTGCTTCATTTTCAGCTAAACTAATAGCTGACATGTGTATGAACTCGACGGAACCGGCGCTCAGTTCATTAAAGCTTTTCCATTATCCGTTCCCAGCACTCGGTGTCTTCACTGGGAAAACGTCTCGTGCTCTGCCGGCGAAGGCAGACCAGGATTTAGATTGTCTCTTTGTGGTCTGGCTCCGTCCTGGATGACTTCAAGGTGCCCTGTGGAGCTCTTGACCACGAGCAAAGCTCAGAAAGGACCGACGTTTCTAACTGTGAATCCCTGCTGAATGTAAAAATAATTTTAAACAGTCAAAGTTTTCTTGTGGATGATCCGGTTACTTGCCCGGATACACGACCCGACGTTTGAAGGATTATTCAGCGTCCGGCTTCAGGTTTTGTGAGTCTTGACGTTAATGAAATAAAATATTATTTAAACACTAATTCTAGTTCAAAGGTTGATTTTGGTTGAATCTCACAGTTTAAACTGAGCCGGTAGATTAAATCCAGGCTCATAATTCAAACCTGAAATCACCACCAATATATAAATATTAATACAACACTTCTTCCTGATCCAGGCCGAGGTTCCCTCGTGGTCAACCTTTTGTTCAACCTGAAGTAACACCCACCCTAATGGTGGCTGTGTTGCTATGGTTACAAAGATAAAACCACGCACGCTGCCGACTGAGCTTCGGCATCACGGTCACGGCGGTACTGACCCGGAGCCCGTCCAGACCTGGACTTTGTCTTTTTATAAACGAGCTCATCGCAGTTTTCCATTCGCTCCATCGTCACGACAGCCACGAGATGTTGCCTAGCAACAACATCCAACTGCGGTTCATCACAGCCTGATGACAGACGACCTATCGGTCACGAATCCTCGTGCACATCGTCTTGTTGACAAAACAAACGAGTCTGGAACACTTTCTCCCCCAACAAGTTCGTCTAAACTGAAATTTTATAATGATCGTGTTTCCACTTTTTGACAATGTCACCGTGTTTCTATGGAATAAGGAGAGACGGACAAAACTATCCTGAGGGGCCGAGACCGACGGGCGCCTGAGAGTCTTTAAATGTGTCTCTTCACCTTCTGGCATCAATGAGAGATGAAAGACGGCGTGATACACCCACACAAGTACAGATAGTGTGACACACAATTTGGCAAAGAACCGTCGACACACAAGTATCCGGCCACGAGCACCGAGGGCCGTGACACGCGGAGCACGGCGGGCGTCTGGCGACATCTCCTCCTCTGCCTCCATCAACACCGGCTTCATTACCACAACAAAGAGAGACATAAAAACGGCTTCAAATGGCCCCCGGAGCGTTTTGGGGGGCCTCGTAAAAGGCAGGCAGCGTTTTCGAGGCAAACAAAATGAAGTGCACCTTTTTTTTCTGCGTGGAGAGGAAAACAAGTGTGAGATGGAGTTGCAAGCAGCACGAAGCAGTTGAAAGCTTCGGCGTTCTGAGTGTCCCGGAAATCCATTTCTAAAGAAGCTGTGAATTTTGAATGCACCCATTAAGCTCTGGTTGAGGATGATTCTTTTGTTTATCAGAGAACGACACTTGTAGCTTATTTTCAAAACTACAGCGCACAAACACATGGTGGACATATGGTTTGTTATTAACAGTCTTTGTGCTGCAAACTAATGAGAGTGGAACTAATTTGGGTAAGATTCAGCTGTTAAACAGACAAAAATCATCAGCAACAAATACATTCATATTTTTTAAAAATAATAAGAGCTATGTTATGTATTTGTTATAACATTTAACCTCAGTCTGTTTGTTTTAGAGGGGAAGAGACGTCTGCAGGTAATCTGGCTAAACGAAACTTGATTAACAGCTAAATAAACATATTTCCAAAACCGTTTTTGAATATTAAATCTCTTTCTTCTGTGCAGTAGAAGACCTATTCTGGATGAATGTGGTGTTTTAACGCAGCAGACCGGCCTCTGCGTTCAAATTTAAAACCTCCAGGAGAAGAATCAAATAAAAGTCGAGCGGCAGACGATATTGACTGCAGCTAACCTGAAAGCCATTTAAGAGAATACCATCCGTCAGCCAACAGGGAGGGAAACGCTGTTTAACTTCCATTACTGAAGATCAGGACACGTCTGTAAAATCGTCTGTCCAAACACAGCCGGCTTCAAACGGGACTTCACCGACCAGGTCGGATCCTTCAAAGAGTCACAGAGCTCCTCCTGAAGTGTTTGTTTCTCTCTGTCTCCATTCCCGTCCGCCTGAAGGTTTATGTGACCTGCATCTGATCCTGATCTGGATGGTTTTGAATCTGTTTCCTGCTGCTGGAATGACTCTTTCTCTGCAGGGAGGAGGATCGATTAAGTCTCATCTCTTTTTATTATTGATTCTCTAATCAATGCAGCGCAAAAGATTTCTGCTTGATGGGTACCAAAAAAATTTTATCATATCAGAACCAGACATCTAACTTTACACACATTTCAGTACCAGTCTGTCGATATTATATTAGATCCTTCTGCGCTGTCACACTTTCTACTTAAGTAAAAAAAAAAAAAAAAAAAAAAAGGGTTTTCAACACCAAGACGTCAGCGAGTGCATTTTAATATCTTATTAAGAGATTATATAATATTTAAAAGGGATTACTGCACATTCTCCTGCATGCATCATAGCTCCGTTAGCACAAGCCAAATCATACCTACCTCCAGGACATAGACACACACACACACACACACAAACACACACATACTGTACACGAGCAGCATGTTAGCAGCACTCACCACTAGTTGGCGCAGCGGTAGTTAAGTGAATGCAATGAGGGTAGCAGGCTGTGAAGAGAAGGACAGATTAGTGGACATCAGTCAAAACAGAGCGCGGGGACACTTCAGGAAAACATCAGCATCAAACACAGTTTTCAATCACATTGACGCCACGTCGATTAGTCCACGAAAGGTCAAACTGTCCGGTCAGTAAACATCAGCTGCAGTCGCTCATTCAAAGGTCAAAGAGAAAGAGACAGACAAGCACAAGACAAAGTCTATTAGAGTCCAGGAATTAGACAGAGAACTACGAAACGCAGCGAGTGAGAAATTAATGAGTGACGGTGTGTTTAAATCAGCTGCTCAGCCACTTCCTGCTTCCTCTTCACCTCTGACCTCTGACCTCTGACACGTTCTGCACTGGAGCAGAGTCACACTAAACGTTTTCATTTCAGTTTTTTATTGAACCGAATAAACTCTGAGCTTTCGTTTCAAACCAGCCGATTTCAGTCTGCTGCCGAAAAACTGAAACTGAGTCGAAGAAAGAAGGAAGGAAGGAGAAGAAAGATAGGAAGAGATACGACAGACAGAAAGATTGGACAGACGGATAAAAGATGGAAAGAAAGAAGAAGACCAACGAACAAGACGGACAGAGAAGGAATAACACGAGTAAAATTTCAGATCCCCTGTAGATCCAGGGACATGTTGTGTTTTTGTGCGATCATGTTTAAGGTTTTTCATCGTTCTTTCTTTTCAGTTGTTTGAACGTCGTTTTTTAGTCTCCGCAGTTTTTGTTGCTTCTCCGCGAGATGAAATCAAACCGTCACACGCTTATAACGTTCTCTCTCAGCGACAATCGCACAACAGATAAGATTTCATGTAAGGTGAGAAAAGCAACTCCCCAGCTATCTGTGTGTGTCTGTATCTGTGTGTGTGTGTGTGTGTGTGTGTGCGTCGCAGAATCAGGAAACTAAGTGCAGATTCATGCATTTCTTAAAAACCACTGCGGGTCTCTGAGGCTTACAAGCATGCATACGCACATGTGCGCAAACACACACACACACACACACTCACACGTGCGCAAACACACACACACACACACACACACAGGGTACAGTGTTGGCACTATTTTCCCTGAAACCACTGTGGCTAACCTCCTGTGGCTACACACTCATTTACAGAACTTTTAAATAAGAAGTACTTCTCTGTGGACACACACACACAGACACACAAACAGACACACACACAGTGTAATACTTAAATACGGTGAGAAAATGTTGATTATGTAAACTTGGTTTTATGTTTTAAGTGTGTTTAGTGTCTCTGTAGTCATTTTCATGTGTGTGTGTCTGTGTGTTTGTATATACACTCACTCAGGCTGTGCGTACTTAGCATTTTGATGGACGATACACAAACAAACAGTGAAACATCTCACAATAAATAATCTGTTCATCTAAATATAGGGCTTGTGTGTGTGTGTGTGTGTACAGGAATGTCACCGGTCACCATGAACTTTGTGTATTTTATCAGCCAACTGGGTCTTTGGAGCAGAGCGAGAACCAGAACGATGACGGTTCAGCAGCCAAACTCGGCAGCCGAAGTTAAAATCAACTATAAATTGGCTGGTCTGGTTGTAATTTTCCACCCTGATGGCAAACACACTGAAACACTTTGTACTTTGAGTTTCTCTACAGTACCACAAATCTGTGTCTGTGTGTGTCTGTGTGTGTGTGTGTGAGACGAAGACAGATATGTCAAACAGCACAACAACTTTAAGAACGACTGTGTTCTTGTTTGTTTTTAGAAGCTTTTATAAAAGTTGCTGTGCTTTTTTTTCTCCACGCTTCGACTAACATATAGAATAAAACTATCTTTATGATTGCTGAATTAATAATATTAGACCAAAAACTAACAGTTTTTAAGTTTTACCTTTAACTTTTGGTTCCTACTGAAGATGCGATTCTTCCTTCTGTTTTATAATCTTAATGATTTCCTGTTGGGGATTGTTACTCACTGCAGCTGAGCGTGGTGTCGGTCTGGGCCAGACTGGATGGGATGGTCCAGTGGCTGTTGTCCCAGTCGATGACGTTGCCCACCGTGTCGCAGGTCAGCGCCTGGAGCTGGTGCTCTGTCATGGCGTAATCCCACAGCCGGACGTTGTACATGTTCCCCGGAAAGTTGTGCTGCCCTGAACGCCAAGAAAGGCCGTCGTCATCGCACGACACCAGAGCAACGTGGACATCACAATGTTTCAGTAAGAGACGAGTCGACACTGAATCAAAAATCGGTTTGGTTTGGTCGTTCTGTGGGAAGTTAACCTCCTACCTGCTGTCAGGAGGTAAAAATCTGAAGGGTCAGGGTGATGAGGGTGTTTTAACATGACCTTTGCCCTCTGAGTGGCTCTAATTCTGACTACCTTCAAATCACTCTGAGAGCAGAAAGCTGGACTGAAGCTCAAACGAGCTTTAGGAAGCGTTTCTGCCTCGATGGGCTTAACAGCTAACAAAACATGTCAGAAATCATAAATTTAGGATAAAAAGCCAAAGTGGACTTACCTCCTAAGCGGAACTGTCCACCGGCAGGGACGGAGTGTCCGATGGTGAGGGAGCAGATTTTGGTCTTGTATTGTCCATTAAAATAAACCACCACCTGACCGTTTGAGGACGTCCAGAGGAGACACAAACGCTTCATGCTGGACGTGAAGTCGGAGGAGGAGACCAGGTTGTCGATCGGACACGTCACTCCGTTGATGTTCATCGCCATGCCGGCCTGCGTGGAGCCAACGCTCAGCCTCTCGCCGTCGCTCATTTCGAAGTAGGTGAAGAAGGTCTCTTTCTGTTCGGGAGGAAAAACAAACTGCTTCAGCATGATGATGGAAACTCAACAGACCAACTTAAGATGTCTGCTGGTTCAGTCGCAAATTTTCCTAAAGCGCCCTCAAGGAGCCTTTCGTATTTTTTGATTCTGCCTCAGTTGGGCGATGCCAAAGTGGAATGGTTTGGTTTCAGCCCGATCTTCAGTCATTTTGTTTGGAAGTTATTAGTTAAACGGAGCTCAACTTTGAGGCCGTTGCCTCCAACGTGGCGTCACCGTAAATTTTGCTACGGCGCTAACGTTAGCATTTAGAGCGCTTTACCTACCAGTCTCAAAGAAATTTCAAACTTTAGTCCTTTCTCAATTGTTTTCTTTGTTGTGGGTATATTAGTTATATAAAAAAAGACTTAACCTCAGAAATAAACCTGTTTATGCTCTTGATTAGCTCACTATGATCAGGCAGGCGTTTGGATTTGAACAGCTCTCGTCCTCCTCCATCGTACCTGTTTCTGGCTGGTGCGTTCGACCTCGAAGCAAACCGTCAGCTGATTGAGCGTCGGGATGGAAACAGATTTGGCCACCTTGGTGACCTGACTGTAGCCGCTGGTTATTTTGACCTTCTGGTTCCTCAGTGCCACGGCAACTAGAGATGAGGGATGAACGAAGGAAAGGAAGGATAGTAGGAAAGGAGACAGGACAGAGAGAAAGAAGGAAAGGGTAGAAAAAGATCAAGAAAATAGAGAGCGAGCAAGAGAAGTAAGGAAAAAGAGAAAAAATGTGAATAACGGAAAGAATGAGACAGAAATGTGGAGAAGAAGAACAAAGAATGGAAATAAAAGGAGGGAGAAATTAGATTTTTATAGATAATTATAGAAAAAAGGATAATTAAGAACACAAAGGCGTAAATAAAGACGGGGGGGAAAATCAAAAGGACGAAATGAAGAGTGGAAATATAAAAATCAGAAGTGAAAAAATGAACACAGATTTCTTTATTAATTACTTGAATTAATGGTCTGATTGTGATTAAAGCTGATGGCTGATTTTTAGGCTGCAGAGACTTTTCATTTCAATACAACAGCATCAAGTTTTCACCACAAAATAACGTTGGCTCGACTCAAAACAGCCGCTGACACACACCTGATTTAGAAAACACACACACTCTTCTGAACGCACAAACCATTGATGATTCAGCGTTTTGGTGTCTTTTAAACTTGTCACCAAGCTTTTCCCAGCAGAAGGACTCTGACAGGATGAGCTCAAAAAACAGCCAGTCTGAGATGGAAAAAAAAACACACACACACACTTCCAGCCATGCAAATACCCAGTGAACGCACATTAGGGCACGTACACACAGATGTACCGAAACACCAAACCAGATCCTGGTGTCCTCCTTTGGTTGGTCCACACTCAGACTGGTTGATGCTGATTCTCTGACGTCTGCGTTCTCCAATTTAAGCCCAATTAAAGCTGCAGGAACTGATAAAACTGACTTTTATCAGCTCGGTAAACGTCGAGGTTAAACCCGACGTTAAGCTCTTGCATAGATCTTCAGATTTTCTTCCTGTGTCTGTCTGGACTTACTGGAGTTGGGGATTTTATCTGAGCTTTAAATGGTTTATATTCTCCAACTTTGTGTCGACCAAATCCCTTTAAAACCTGCATCTGAGGTCTGAGAGGTCAGAGTGAACCTGACAGATTTAATATTCATGCTTAAATACGATCACATTCTTTGGCGAGAGCCAGTTATAGCTGATTATTTTGTTAGTGCGTGTCAACACAGATCCCAGACCCGGGGATCAGGTCTCGGTCTGGACCTACCGTGCCGGAAGCTAACACTGAACCCTTTCTTCTGCACGCTGAAGTCTGAGGTAAAAGACAGCTCCATCACGTTCCCCGTCGAGTTCAGAGTCAGCCCGTTGGCCGTCAGGCCGCAGAACTTAACGTCGGTGTTTCCCGTGTTCACCACGACCCGGTCGTAGATGCAGCCCGGCGCCTCCTCCAGGTCAAAGTCCAGGAAGGACAGCTGGATGATGAAGCCGGCGGGGGCCTGCATGATCCACTTGCAGGTTTGTGAATTGGGGTATTTCTGGGGGTAGCAGGGCGACGTGATTCTCCCCTGGACATCCGTCAGCACCAGGTTACAGTTTGTGGAGCTGCAGCCCAGAACCGGAGCTGACAGCAGGATGAAACATTCATGAACTTTCAGGTTGGGTCAAATCAGTCAGAGGACAAAGACGCTGACAGGCAGGGACACAAGGGGGCAGGACAAGGTAGGACACAGGACAAGGGGCAATAGGCAAACACCTTAAACCTTTAGGAGGCTTCAGGGACAAACAGCTGAGTCGCCATAAAAAGGGAATTCTTGTCAGTCAGTCCAGACCGAGGAGTTCAGGAGGTAAAGACGATTAAAAGGACAAAGTCCAAGTTTTCAAGGAAGTTTTAAAGGACTTCAAGGTTTCAGGAGACAAACTGAGACTTTTTTTTTTTTCAAGGCAACAAGAGGACAAGAAGAAGAGTTTAGAAATCAAAAGGTTGCACTCCAGGGATCATGGGAAAACAGACACAAGGCGGGAGAAGACAAGACAAGTCGTGCAGTTAGGTAAAGGTTCAGCAGCCAAGAGAAGAATCAATCAATCAATCAGGGACTCTGAGAGCTGATTGATTGGATTAGACAGAAGTGGCCCGATAATGGTCACTTCTGCTGAGTCAGCACTGAACCGAATTTCAGGACAGCCAGAATCGAATCATGGAGCTTTAGATAAAACAAACAACCGACGTTCGTGCTGGAAACCAAACACATGCAGAACGAACTTGCAGAGTTAAATGAGGAAAAAGTCACATTTAATATTTAGATTTTTTTTTTTTTTTTCTCAGGGAAAAACCAAGCAGTCAATTCCAATGTGTATTTTTAAAGCTGGAGGGGAAAACATGAAGTCGGTGCAGCTTCGTTGAATTCATCTGTCTCAACTAATCCTCCAAATGTGAAGCACAGAAGTGTTTTTCAGCTATACATGGAAACCTCAGAGGACGGACAGGAAGTGGAGCGTACGAGCCTTCAGTACTTTTCATGTACTTCACTGATGCGACTGCCGAGATTTAACATTGTGTCTGTTAATGTTGTTTTGTTTTTTGGACCCTGATGAATCTCCCTGTTTAGAAGATCTGCAGAGACGGACAGCGAAGTTCCAAAAGCTGCAAACATTACAGTCGATCCTTCTGGAAACTCATAATAGGTCGGTTTGTCAGAGACTCGGAGCCGACGCTGCTGATGGAGTGGGATTCATTCATGGATTGAACCGAAGAACACGTTAGCCTTCATCACTCTAAACAACAGCTGGAAAGACGAGCCGGCCTTCACAAAAAATAATAACAGACAAGGGCTGAAATGGAAAGTGGAAAGAATGGTTCGCCTCTCTCGCTCGGGGTAACAATGCCCTCCGTTGATCTCAGGCTCGGCCTTCGCCACGGCCAAAACCACAACCAGCTCACTGGAAACGTTAGAAACACCAGTGAGTGTGTTTGTATTTTAACTCTTACTTATTCCAAGAAAAGCTGCCTGGTGTCACGTTTGTCAGCAACATCATCGTCCACTTTCCCACGTTGGAACTCTGCACCGACCGAGTCCAGGAACTACTCTGTCGTCTTTATCTTTTTTTATTTCTCCCTCTCTCTATCTTCAGCACGTCTTCTATCTTGTTTGAAAAGCAAATGTTAGTTAATTTAAAGAAATTCATTAAAAGTCAGTGAATCAGAGTGAGAGAGTTTTATCACAACGTAAACTTTTCTCCTCCGTATCTGGAGAAGGCGGAGCTGACTTGTCTGTCAATCACGCAGTAGCCACGCCCCCCTAACCCCTCCCCTCCTTCCTGGTCTGTTTCCCTCTAAATGGAGCATCATCTAAAAATGAACATCATGTTGTACTGAAGACTGTAAACTAGAGACTGAGACCATAAACTCATCAGGAAAACATTTACTGAGGAGGAGGAGGGACATTTTCCCATAGACTTCAACACAGTCTGACTTTTTTTTTTTTCACAACCAGTGGAGTCGCCCCCTGATGACAAGATAGATATAATAAAGTTGTTCCACTTTCATAAACAGCCTGTTGGTGTAAAGAATGAAGAACAGAGACGTTCAAACTTTTTGTTGTTGTTTGTTTGTTGTTTGTTTCCTTCTCTAATAGTTTCATTTCAAAGGAGAAAGAACAGATTGTGTGTTTCCTTGCTGTTCTGTTTTAAGAGCACTAAATGAATGAATCTGCTGCTGGAGTTTGATTGGGCATTATTAGGAGTTATTAGTTACTGAAGTCTCCTTTAACGATGAATCTCTCATCGGAGCTTCTTTTTCGATCCTAAAAAAACGCACAAACGCACAGATCAGTGAGCTCAGCCACACAAACAGGAGGCTTCCTGAGCTTACAACTAAACACACACACAAACCAGACGCATTTCTATTCCGTCTCAGTGTCCTGAACAGTGTGTGTGTGTCTGTGTGTCTGTGTGTGTGTGAGAGAGAGAGAGAGCTCAGCTTCTGGCATTAAAGTTGCTCAGCATGAAATTTCAGGAACATTTGGACACAACATCAAAAAGCACAGAACTCTTTTTTCCCCACTAATGGAAAAACTAGAAGCAGCCACAAGACTCACATACCGAGCTGTCTCTCTCTCTTTCCCACCGCTGTCTAACACACACACACACACACACACACACACACAAACACACACACAGAGGCATAGTAGTTTCCACTTCTCTCTTGGGGAGTGTTGACTTTTCTATCCCTCCATCTCTCCTGGTTTCGTTCAGCCTGTAGAGTCGTAGAGTAGGTAGCTTTGTTCCTCTGTGTGTGTCTGTGTGTGTGTCTGTGTGTGTGCGTGTGTGCGTTTGTCGCTCTAAAGCATAAAAAGCTGCCTCTCAAGTTTCTGGCCGCCCGGCCTCCTGTTCCTCTTTATCCTCTTGTCTGAAGCTGCGACCTTTGACCTCTGACCTTTGACGGTCTCACCTGTCTCCTGCGAGTCAGATGACTGGAAGAGCAACGCTGATGCAACAAAACCAAAGACTGTGTCTTTTTGTTGTTGTTGTTGTTGTTGTTTTTTTAACTCCTTCTTGCCAAACCGGCAGCCTACATTACCCACAATGCACCTCAGAAGCTAAAGTATTCTGGAACCTGCAGCAGACTTCCATTTTCAAACTTCGCAGCTCCCTCCGGAGACACGTCTGGAAACATCTGGAAACATCTGCTGATGTGTGACCGCCAAGCACGTTGGCATTTTTTTATTCTAATATATTAACTGCGACACTCTGGAGGATTATAACGACGCGGTTGCGACACCTTAAACTGCACGTGAAGCTGTTTATCTATCCAGAATATAAGATTATTAACTACACTGATTGTGAGGGAGCTTTCTGTGTGAAGAGCTGCTCCGCCGTAGGAAACCGGATTCATCGGCTGAGTTTGACGAGTCTGAGATCTGAACGGGGAGCCAGCAGGACCGGATCCAGGCGTTGGTGCCGACGCTGCATCTGATAGAAGTGCTGTTACAAGCGTATCTCCTCCACATCTCCAGCTTTGGAGGAAACCCCGTCCTGGGCTCACTGGGAGCCACCGTGGACCCAGAAAACCATTTATCTTTCATCTGTCCTGCATTACCACTGCACAGCTGCAGCGATTTCCGACCCCCCCCCCTCAAAAAAAAACCCCACTGATCTCCATGAGCTTCATTCTTCATCTGTTCTCCATTAGACACCGGAGGACGGTGTGTCTATGTCTTTGTACAGGAAAAGCTGATTTGCAATGCAAATCGTTCCAGCGGCTTGGACAGCAGCGACTCTGTTCTCAGGATAAATCTGATCTGAAGCAAATGAGAGTTTTTAAATCAGAGAGATCACGGCATGTGAAAGAACAGACGTGTTAGAGTTTTAAACAATTCATCTTCCTCAAGGTGGTTTGGATTTCTGAAGCGGACTGAACACATGAGGTGGACTTTAAAGGTCCAGACGGTCTGAAGGTCTAAAGGTCCAGACGGTCTGAAGGTCTAAAGGTCCAACAGTCTGAAGGTCTAAAGGTCCAACAGTCTGAAGGTCTAAAGGTCCAACAGTCTGAAGGTCTAAAGGTCCAGACAGTCTGAAGGTTTAAAGGTCCAGACGGTCTGAAGGTCTAAAGGTCCAACAGTCTGAAGGTCTAAAGGTCCAACAGTCTGAAGGTCTAAAGGTCCAGACGGTCTGAAGGTCTAAAGGTCCAGATGGTCTGAAGGTCTAAAGGTCCAGACAGTCTGAAGGTCTAAAGGTCCAGATGGTCTGAAGGTCTAAAGGTCCAAACTGTCTGAAGGTCTAAAGGTCCAGACAGTCTGAAGGTTTAAAGGTCCAGACGGTCTGAAGGTTTAAAGGTCCAACAGTCTGAAGGTCTAAAGGTCCAGACAGTCTGAAGGTCTAAAGGTCCAACAGTCTGAAGGTCTAAAGGTCCAACAGTCTGAAGGTCTAAAGGTCCAGACAGTCTGAAGGTCTAAAGGTCCAACAGTCTGAAGGTCTAAAGGTCCAGACGGTCTGAAGGTCTAAAGGTCCAACAGTCTGAAGGTCTAAAGGTCCAACAGTCTGAAGGTCTAAAGGTCCAGACGGTCTGAAGGTCTAAAGGTCCAGATGGTCTGAAGGTTTAAAGGTCCAGACGGTCTGAAGGTCTAAAGGTCCAGACGGTCTGAAGGTCTAAAGGTCCAGACGGTCTGAAGGTCTAAAGGTCCAGATGGTCTGAAGGTCTAAAGGTCCAGATGGTCTGAAGGTCTAAAGGTCCAGACAGTCTGAAGGTTTTTTACTTTTAAATTACTGTCCTCGCTCTCTCTCCCTGTCTGTCTGTGGTAATGTCTCTCGCCCCGGCCTCTCTTCGTTAGTTTCATCTTTATCAGTGAGCGAAGAGGAAGTTGTAAAGTTTTATATCCGCTCTTATACGACTGTGAAGGTGACTGATGTCCAGACAGACGAGCCGAACGCAGACACACAGAGTATGTCTGTTTAATTACACCTCTAAAAACAAAACAGGAGGGGAAGAGGAGAGGAAACGAGGAGAGGAAACAAGGAGAGAAAGTAAAGGGAATAAAGGTGCAAGTCAGGAAAGAAGAAGGAAACGATATAAGGAAACAGTAGAATGGTGAAAGGAAACCGAAAGGAAAGGAGAAAAGAGAGGAGACAAAGAGGAAATAAGGAGAAGGACACTTCTGGAAAAGAAGGATGGATGAGAGGAGACAGTAAAAGGAAAGGAAATAAGGGTGAAGGAAGGAGGAGACGTGATCAGATAAATATTCAGATATAACCAAACCTACGAAATATTCACAATGTGTGTACATGTGGCTCGTCCTCCGTGACCCATCACACCCTCCACCCTGTCTGTGCGTGTCTGTTTGTGTGTCTGTTTGTGTGTGTGTGTGTGTGTGTGAGTCCCTGAAGTCCTGCTAACTGTGATAATGTAGAACAGACACTGTTGGTAATGAGGTCCTGTTGAGAATGAGAACATGTGTTTGTGTGTTCGCACATGTGTGTGTGTGTGTGTTTGTGCGAGGACACTCACTGACCTAATCCTTTACCTCAAACCTAAACCTGATTATAACCTGACGCCCAAAACCGGATCTGGACCCTGAAACAGGACCAAACAACCAGTCCTCAGTGTGTGTGTGTGTGTGTGTGTGTTGCTAATTGTTATTGCTTTTACTTTCATCTGACTGTGTGTGTGTTTATGTGTGTGTCTCCAAAAAGAAGTCCAGGTCTCCTCGTGGTTTATAATGACGGACTTTTATCTCCGTCACTGAGGAACATTTATTATCTCCGACATCAATTTATTCTCTCTTTCTTCCCGTTGAAACAAAATATAAAACAAATGGAGGAATAAATGTGTTCACAGATGTCGGAGCGTTCTGTTTTTCTAATTCCCAACATCGCTGTGTTTCTGCTCAGCAACTGTTGGACCACAAACTTCCACCGCTGACCACTCTGAAGGTTTCTCACCGGTGCGGCAGCAACTAATGATTATTTCCACCAACAATAAATCAACGACTGCGCCAAATGTTATAACCCGCGCTGGAGACGACCTCTTAACAAGGCTTGGTTTGAGAGTCGTTTTAATAAGTGATCATAAAAATTTAATCAATAATAATAATAAAAAAAGTTGAGCCAGCAAGTTTTCAATTTTATGATTAAACTCAATCATCTTTTAACTGACCACTTTTGGATTCTGGTATTCATCCGTGACGATGCCGAACATTAAAATGGGGCAGGTAGAAGATGAATCAGGTATAACAGAACCAATCACACGCTCTCATGTACAGACGTGTTGGACAGGACGGACTTCAGGCCAATCACTGACGGGGACCGATACAGCTGAAGGCTTTTATTCGTAGTACTTCAACCCCCAACATCCACACCGAGCTTTAATCTGAACTTTGTTCCTTCACAATAAATTTCAGCACGGCAGCACAGCGGTTAGCTCTGTTGCCCCACAACAAGAAGGTCGTGGGTTCGGTTCCCGGCCTGGGGCCTTTCTGTGTCCTCCGTCCAAAGACATCATGTTTGGGTTCATTGGTGACTCTAAACTGTCCGTAGGTCTGAGTGGTTGTTGGTCTCTGTCTGTCTCTGTGATGGACTGGAGACCTGTTCAGATTGACCCCGCCCCTCGCCCAGAGTGAGCTGTGATTGGCTCCAGAACGCCCCGTGACCCGGAAACGGATCAGAGGTAGAAGATGGATGGATGAATGAATTTCATGAACTTTTTTTTTTTTTTTTCTAAATTAGAGACAAAGTGTTTAAAATGGAGGAATCGGACAGGAAACCATCGAACATCCTCTTCGGGGCTGATTAACTGAAGAGGACAGAATAAGCTGCTCAGGATTTCCAGAGTACTGATTCAAAAAGAGAACGTGTTGTTCATCCAGTCCAGCAGCGTTTTGCTGACTCAGGTTTAGGCTGATGTCATGGCCTGGAGTTTCTGTGGATCTACTTAGCTGCACTTCTACAGTTACACTCAAGAGATGCAGCGACTTTCTGGCTTCCTCCTGCAGCTCCATTCAACAGGACAGCTGGGAGAAAAACCAGAGAAGAGCGCGATGACGGTTCGGGACGAGCCGGCCGCTGTTGAAAACCTTTTGGTTCCTGCAGAGGTTCCCACGCAGAGAAGCGGAGCCGTCCCTGACAGGGACCCCGACGTGGGCAGCCCAGACTGCTGCTCAGCTGCTCCTCCGACAGCGACGGGGAAATAAAGAGCTTTTGTTTTCCGGCTGACGTGGGAGACGGGAGGCTGGCTCTGCTGCAGCTCTGGCTCTCTTAAAAGAAACACCGAGGGTGGAAATAAATCTATGTGTTATCCTTCGAGGTAGATTTACAGTCGTAAAGCTCAGATGACGGAGCGCGATGACAGGTTATTTACAGTCTGGGCTCGCTGGGTTTCCATCGACAGGTACACACCAACAGAGAAACACCGCAGATCCATCTCATTCAGACTTTAGAGAAGCTGTTCAGACAAAAGCCAGCTGACACATTGACCACAAAAATGATTTACGTCCAGCGCTGATATCAACATTAGCAGACGCTGAAGAAGTAACCGCCAAGAAGAGACTTAAACTTTTCTTATATGTATCATACATATCTGATACCACACTGCTCTCAGTGATGCTATTCAGCTAACCGCTAAAGATGCTAAAATGCCCCGTCTGCCCCTCTCGGCCTTTTTCAGACTCTAATCCTGCAGATTAGTCGGCTTCAGTCAACCTGCCCTTCTCTGCTTTCACCTCTCCGTCCTTTCTCACATTCTTTTCGTTGCATTCCTCTCTCCTCCCTCGGTCATTCCTCGTTCTCCTTCGGCTCTTTGTTGTTATCTCTCTGCAGCTTTCTTTCTCGACCCTTTCCTTTTTTCTACCAACCTCGCACATCCAAATCCTTCTGTTGGCCTCTTTCTGCCGGACGGATGTGAAAGCAGCTGCCTGCGGTCGATGAAATGTCAGAGTTTCTTTGTGGCTGATGTCTGTCTGCAGCACGAGGAAAATCAGATCCAGGTTTTCTGAACATTAAACCTACTTTAAGGACTTCAAATAATAATAATAATAATAAAAAAAAGACAAAACTTCAACACTTCTTTGAAGATCGTTAGAGCTTATTGGCTCAATATGATGATAAATGCTGACTTAGTCCAGTCAAGTTTTAAATATTAATAAACTTTTACCTAATGGAGCTTTGAAGGTCCCAAACATTGATATGATAAATCAGGTGGAAAAATAAAACACAACAAAGTGGTCACTGAAGCCCCGCCCACCTCGACCTGCCATCCAAACTTGCAGGATTCACCTGAAATCTGAAAACTATCAGCCCGTCATCCGGACAGCTTCAGACAGATGTTTCAGAAACCGTCCAATGAAGACGAGCATTGTGTTGTCACCCCCCCCCCCCCAACCCCCCCGCAGAGCTGTTTGCTTTTCAGATGAGATAGTGAGCGATTGTTGTTGTTGTTGTTGTTGAGTGTGTGAACGTAACACAACAAAGTTTTATCTGATCTGTTTGTCGTGTCCCAGATACAGAAGTCCCCTCTCAACACTAAAACCTGAGCTTTCTGTCTGTCTGTCTGGATTTTCCTGTTTTGTGTCATCACTTTGTGTTATTGTGTCTTTTTTCTACATGTCAGTTTTTTTGGGTTGTTTTTTTTTTTTTTACACACAAAACCAGGAAGTGGAAGAAGTTAATGTATCTGAACAAACAGCAGGTCGGCCCACTTGGAGCGAAGCGATTCTGGGTCAACACATGGAGGAGCGAGCCGGAGGGAGGAACGCTGACTCACCCTCCCAGGTGTCTGTCCTCCCCCCTCGTCTTTCACTAGGAGATAATTGACTGTGGCATCCAAAAGGAGGAGGCGGGGGGGGGGGGACGAAGGAGAGGAGGAGGGATGACCAGGTGGAGGGGAAAGACGGTGAGGTAACTCTGATACACGGAATAAAAAATTTGTAAATAAAAATCACCCAACAGACTGAAGGGTGAAAAAAAAAAAAAGAAGCGGCCTCGATGTTCAGAGCGACGTCCGAAGAAAAAGATTCAGTGCCGTCGCTTCCTGCTGCCTTCTGTCCAAATGAGACGATTAGAGACGTTCAGCTGGAAGATTGAGCCAAATTTCTTCAACAACGTTCCTGAAATGGAAATCTACACAGACGGACGTCCGTAGAGACGCATCCCTGTTCCCGTCCCGGACATAAGCTGAGATGGACTGAATGTGAGATGAGGGGAGGACGGTCTGGCTGATAAAATCTGGACCGTCCTTCCTGCCAGCTCTCACATTAACGTTAAGAACTAAATCTGGACGCCGTGTCCCCCGTCCTCTAACTCCATCTCTAAGGTGTCTCATCCGCTCTGAGACTGTTTCGCTGACTTTAGAAGTGAAATGTCACTCCGCCGTGATAAAGCGGAGCAGCAGATGGGATTTTTAACTGTGCTGCTCTGATTCAGCGAAGGCCTGAAGACTCCACCTCAGTCCTTCAGTGTTTTCCTAACCCTCCTCCGTCCTGCTCCCCTCTGAAGCACCTTCAGCCTTTCAGCTCTCCGATTCATTTAATTTACTTCATCCACATTAAAGAAGAAAAGACTGAGAGACCAAAGTGTGCAGACATCAAGATAAAGGACCATGAAACGATCATCTGAAGCTCGGTTCATCCGGTTTTTCCCTTCTCTGTCTGGTTTGTTCTCCACTTTGTGACATTTCCACTCTCATTAATTCATTTAGTGTGACTACAAATGTGTGTCGTTAATATTCTGTTTGTGCTGCACAAGCTGGATCACACCGCCTCTTTAAAAACACACGAGGAACATTCAATTAACTTTCCGCGGTCTACAGACACGAAGCTATAATTAAGATTAATCTCATTAAAAGGTCGATCATATTTACTTTCAGACTCAAAATAAGAAAACAAATCCCAACTGATCAGCGACTCACCACAAGAATTAGTTTTCATTATTGTTGTTTGCATCACAATAAGAAACACAACCAGACTCACAAACGTGTGCGATGATGGATGTTAATGTCGCATCGTTCTCAGTTCATATTTGAGGTTCGATCCAACTTTGCAACATGAAAAAAAAAAAAAGTGTTGATCGTTTAGAGGGAAACACACCAGGAAGGAGGGGAGGGGTTAGGGGGCGGGGCTTATAACTGTGTGATTGACGGACTGGACCACCCAATCAGGAGACAGTCCCGAGCCGCATCACACAGATATTTGTGTTCATGTATGTTTGAACAGAAGTTGGTGCTTTGATTTTATATCTAAAGTAGAAAAGTGAAGCGAAAATGAAAAGCAGGAGGATTCCGACGTTCCTCCAGCAGAGTTACACACAGTTCACAGTGTGTGTCCATTTTGTGGTCTGATTATACATCAACGTGTCAACATGGACGAACAAAATCCCATCAGATGTCTGAATGGAAAAGAGCCCAAACCACAGTCAAGCCCTGTCTCTCTCTCTCTCTCTGTCTCTCTCTCTCTCTCTCTCATATCTTTCATCACTGAAACTTTTACAGTTTCCTCATTTTTTACCATTTAAACCTTCAGTTTATCTCCTGGGCAGCAACACACACACACACACACACACACACACACACACACACAGATATACATACATGGGTCATGTTCTTGCCACCACATGCATGCTCACTAACTCTGTGTGTGTGTGTGTGTGTGTTGTGGTTTAGTACTGCTGGGAACTTTACAAGTGTGTGTGAACCACTCGGTTTGGCCTGAGGCTGCTGGTGGGGTATGGAAAATACATTAAAGACACACACACACACACACACACACACACACTTACTCACTCTCTCTCTCTCTCGCTCGCTCACTCGCTTTCTGTTGGAGTTTAAATTTTTTTTGGCTAACACAGACCCCCCCCCCCTTCTCTCTATTAGCTGTTAAAGGAAAATAAAATACAGCATGTGGCCAAAAGTGTGTGGACACCTTCCTCCAGGGCCCTGAACTCAGCTCGGACCCCCCCCCCTCCCATGAACTCTAAATGTTTCCGGATGTCTTCAAAATAAAAGCACACGGTGACTGAAGCACGAAGCAAATGGAAATGATTCTGAGCTGCAGATTTGAGAGTTGTGACTTTTTTCTGCAACAGGACAAGTCGGTTTGGTTTTAATGTGCAGCACGGAGAGACGGAGGCATGCTCTCGGGCGCGGGGATGGAAAATGTGAGCAAAAACAAAGTGGGATGAAGCGAAGAGGAAACAAGTGAATGGACGGTGGAAACATGGGGAGAAGAAAAGACACGAGTGAAAGATGGAAATCATATAAATCACTGCTGTCAGATGAAAACGGCTGCATCTCCGACGGACCGGCTTTCCTTTCAATCATGTCTTGAACAGCACACAAAGGGCTTTTTAACGGCACTTAAAGTGGATTTTTCACCAGGACACTACAACACACAAAAAATACTTTAACTTCCTCATCAAGTCAGGAAATGCAGCATTTTTACCCGACAGCAGAAACACACATCGGAAAACATGCTTTAAATGGGAATGAATGGAAACAACAAAATCAAACTGCAAAGAGAGATCCTTAAATTTTATCCTCAGTTTAATTTAATGTTTTGTCATTAGCTGCCCCGTAAAGGCTTTAAGTGTCAGCACTATAAATTAGATAACAAAAATGTAATTAGTCTTTTAAGCTCCACAGTTACTTCAATGAGAAGATTTAATGACTGAGAATCTGCAGACAATACATTTTTACTGTGGACACTAAAGTCATCACCCGTTCACGGCTTCGTGCAGCGTCCGGCTCTTTCTTTCATTACATCACGAAGTCAGGAGGAAGATTCAGCTTGTTGCTCTCACAGCCGTTTCATCATCCAGGAAACATCAACACGTTGTGATGAGTTCATGCGGTTGTTGTTTTATCTCTAAGTCTGTAAGAATGTCCTCACTTTTCCAAATATATCACTCCTTTTTTAAAAATCTCTTCCACAAATATCGCCTTCTAAAAATGTCCCCACAAAATAAACCCTCACTTTAAAACAAAACAAATAAAAATCTGACTTTGTATATTTAAAAAAAATAAATAAATTAAAATAACCAACGTAACTTAAAAACAGATATAGCTCCTGATCTTAAAGGTCTTTACTTTCCCAAAATGGTTTTATATCCTCGGAAAGCTCCCTCCTAAAAACTGCTTTGGGAACGTTTTCACTTCCCAAACCGCATCCGAGCTTCCATAAAACAAACAAAACAAAACAAAAACAAAATAAAACTACTGAGGTTCAAAAACTTTCCCAGAACGTCCACAGTGGTTTTCATGTTTTCTCTTTATTGATCCTATATTGATATTATTTTGACTCTCTGTCGGATGAACAGCTGTGAGACCAACTGAGTCCTTCCTGATCAAAGACGGAACACACTTCCTGTTCAGACTAAATTAACCCCCCCTCCCCCTGTAAATGGCGAGGGGGGCGGGGCCTACCGTTCCGGCGCAGGGTCATCCACAGCAGCAGGACCGAGACGACGTGACGGAGCCTCCACCTTCCTCCTCCTCCCGATGTACTGCCACCTGTCCTGGACTCCCTGAGGACAGGACACAACAACATGATCTCATTGGTTTCTTTTCCACAGCAGGTGTCAACAAGGTGGACGTCTCCCTGCATCAGTGTGTGTGACGATGTTACACAGACGGAAACGGACACACAACACTCAAGTTTGTGTTGCTCATTCATTGTGTTTTTTGTTGTTTTTTTTACTTTCCAAAAAAAAAGTTTAATTTTCTGAAAGACGTTCGTACGTCTACCTGAAACAGTCAGACTCCTAGAAAATATAGATTTAGTTTACAGACAGCAAGGTGAACTGATTCATAACAAATCCAGCAGGTCGAAAATCTAAGATCTCGATCTTCTGTTTATTATTGAGGCAGTATCTGTGTGTCACGTCTTAAACAACTAAACAGTTTGTGTTTCACTCATGTCTCCTGATTAGGTCTGATAAACATTCAAAGTTGATAAATTCTCCTCCAAGAAGCATCAAGAGAGACTGAGTGCTGCGATATCCCAGCCGTCCCTGAACACACCAGTGAAACCTGCTGCCTATCTTCAGTCCGTCAGTCTAAAAAAACAGTCTGATTTCAGTCATGTACCGAAACGACGACATCAGAGACTCTGTGACTTTATCGGGCCGGCCGTTCTTCACCTCCACTTCATATTTTATTTATTCATCAGCTCCGTTTGGATCCAGCCCATCGATCACTCTAACACACACAATGAAACGACACCTGAGGCCCGCCGCCTGACATCAGAGTTCTGTTGGAGGTTTTATCTGCTCGCCGTAGATTAAACCGTCGTCTGAGCATCGAGACGGTTCGTCTCCAACAGAACCCGAAAGATGGACAAATGGAGGCTGCAGAAAAACACAACAGGTGTGTTTTTGTGTTTGTTTTTGAGAAAAGCTTCAACTTTAGTCTTTATTCATTAATTAAGTCTCAAATGTTTGAAATAAAACAGACTCCGTCCCTCAAACTCCAGAATCTGTCCGTCTTTAGAAACCCAGATCATGTTTATGGTTGTTGGTGTTTCAGCTGGTTTGATGGAGAATAACAACAAACCAGGCTGACCGGTCCAGTTTGGACCTGAAAACCTCTTTAAACTGCAGAAACTCCAGTCCTGCTGGGTCTGAATTCAGGATCTTAGTCCTTCAGGGTCTTAGTCCTTCAGGGTCTTCGTCCTTCAGGGTCTTAGTCCTTCAGGGTCTTCGTCTTTCAGGGTCTTCGTCCTTCAGGGTCCTCGTCCTTCAGAGTCTTAGTCCTTTGGGGTCTTCGTCACTCAGGATCTTAGTCCCTCAGGATCTTAGTCCTTCAGGGTCCTCATCCTTCAGGGTCTTAGTCCTTCAGGGTCTTAGTCCTTCAGGGTCTTAGTCCTTCAGGGTCTTCGTCCTTCAGGGTCCTCGTCCCTCAGGATCTTAGTCCTTCAGGGTCTTCGTCCTTCAGGGTCCTCATCCCTCAGGATCTTAGTCCTTTGGGGTCTTCGTCAGTCAGGATCTTAGTCCCTCAGGATCTTAGTCCCTCAGGATCTTAGTCCCTCAGGATCTTAGTCCTTCAGGGTATTAAAAATACTGTAGCAGCAAAAAAACCACCAACAGGGAGTCTGAATGTCACTTTTGGGTTTCAGCTGTGAATGTTTCCACATTATGGGCCACGACTAACAGCTGAAGGCATAAAGTGAAAGTCCTCCAGCCACAGAAGACCGTTCCGGACCACGTCCTCCCACAATTCACCTGGAGTTAACGATGCTGAATCCAGATCCAGATCCAGATCACAGCGAGGACACCCGAAACCAGCGACGCCTTCAGTGGCAGCTCGGGTACGGGAGGAACTTCTCCGGTCACAAACAGAAAAAGTGTTCTTCCAGAATCTGATCCGTTCGCTGCAGTGAAATCTGAAACAGCTCAGAGCGCCAAATTATTTTCATGACTTCCATGTGTTTGAGGAATCTGAAGCTCAGGCCAAAAAAACACTGAACGCTCCAAACTGTACATGCAAATATCATCAGGAGGAACAAGGATTTTGATTCATTTCTACTCTTGTAGATAAAAAGTCTTTGTAATCTTATTTTGCTGTGATAAGTATTTACAGAATGAGCTGAGTCAGCTGTTTTCATCTTATTAATGGATTTTTGACTCGGAGCGCTGAGCAGGAAGTGCCAACCGCCCGCTCTCCGTCTCTCTGCACCAAGAAAGGCATGAAGAGGGCCAAAAAAAATAAATGATTGGATGTTTTCTGTGGTGGATCCGAGGCCCGTTTTCCTCCAATAAAATGGCTGACCGCGGCGATGCCTCAGGAAGGCGTGAGGCGAGTCGTGGGCGTGGAACCGACAGCACACATGCAGAGCCACATTAGAAGAACCAGCAGCAGTCAGAACAAAGGTCAGAGGTCAGATTATCCAGACGATGTGAAAACAAGGCTGTTTATGAGCGGGGGGAACATGACATCATCAGTACAATCCTCCTCCGCTTTGACACCTTTCCACCCAAACCGCCGACGGCTCGGACCCGCAGAGAAACAAATCTAAACATCGTATTTGGCGTTTCAGTTGGACCCAAAAACAACTTTGGCTCAATCAGCTTTAGCATATTTAGCTGTCAGTGCTGTCGACAGACAGTAAAACACAGAGAACTGACAGTCGTGTCAAAGCCGTAAAAACAGACCGGCAGAGGGAACATGAACTCAGCTGCAGACAGAAACGGGAATTTTCAACCATCACTCGACATTTTTTTATCTCGTGTTTTAATGTTTGATCAGCTCATCAAGTGAATTCAGCCCCTCCAAACTTTGTGCATCATAAATATTTATAGCCGCAGAAACAGAACTCGATGACTTCCCCCGTCCAGCTCTGCAAATTCATGCAGCTCCTGACATTAAAGAAAACTTGCCTCTTTGTCAAGTCATGCGTCTTGTTTCCTTGTTGCCCCCCCCCCCCCCCCCCAACTCCCGCCCCCCGCCTCCATCTCCAGTATGGAAATGAGAGTGAATGACAAGCGGAGCGAGGTCAGCGAACGAGGCCGCAGATCGGCCGCATAAAGAGAGCGATTCATCGTCTGAGGAGCTGGACGGCAGCCTGACAACCCTTCGCCTCCAGTCAGACATTTTGTGGCCCAGATCACACAATTACGTTCAGACTTTCACACAACAACAATGAGCGACAACTCTGTTTTTAACCGAAAAGGAAAAGTCCTCCTTCACTGTCCTGCTCGTCTTTAATGTGAATTTTTCATAAAATGTGAATATTAAAAACAGAAAAACCAGATTAAAGGTCCAAACGGTCTGAAGGTAGACCTCCATGTGGTCTTTCATTCTAAATCAGGTCCAGGTTCTATGTTAATACAGTAAAGCATCAAAGGTCTCACAGAGAAATGCTGGATCCAGAATCTGAGCCTTGAAACCAGCAGACAGGATTTCTGGAACTTTATGATGTCACAACAAAGCAGCTTCCTCTCTAAGCCACGCCCCCCAGGACTCCCCATCCACCCTTTAAAGGACGGATGGGGACCATCGCTGGTCTACAGCACGTTTGTACTGACACCTGGTCTGGATGAGTCCAGCTTACGGCTGAGACGCCATGAAAGTTTATTTAAGGTCGTGTCCTCCCTCCGTCACGGAGCTGCTCCTCCTGCCCGCCGTCCGTGGACTTTTTAATCCGACTCCACTGATCTTAATCTGCCGTTTTCATCCATATTCATCAGCCGTGGGCGGCCGTGTGTCTAATTGTTCTACCAAACTCTTTTCTATGCTAACCCGGTCTGGGGGAGGAGTAATGTGGCGCATAAATTTCTCCCAGAAGCCCCTGCTCCTCGGCGTCAGCGTCGGTGGAGGTCTGAGCTTCAGTCTGAGCTCAAAGTTTTAATTTAGATTTAATTCACCTCACTGACGGCAGCCCGTCTGGTCCCATCAGGTCTGACTCTGATCGGGATTATCAGTCTGAACCTTCTTTTGTTTTTTTGACCTTTGACCTTCGTCAACGTGAACATCTTCCACCTGAAGTGACTCCAGCTTCATGAAACCATCGTGGTTCAGCTTCCTGCTTCGGGTTCGGGACCAGATCCTGGTCTGGTTCAACACAGAAGGTTCACATCACCTGTCTCTGAGTCCAGAACCGCCATCATGATTCCCAGACCTGGACCTCAGACCTCAGGTCTGAAGACCCCCCCCCAACCTGTCCGGCCTCCCTCTCTGCACGCAATAAAAAAAAAAGCAACACAATCAGTTTGTCACATTTTGGCAGCAGGTCGAACGCACACGTTTGTGTTTCAGCTCCGTCATCAGGATCCGACCGGAGCTGCAGGTGGATCATCAGATCTTAATTAAACCACATTCCTGTCTGCGCCACCTGACGCCGACCGCCATCTTCATTTCATCCACGTTTGCTTTGTGAGTCAAACACACCTGTAACTCGTATCTACCAGTTGGTCCAAACCTTCACACAACAAGTTTTCCGGGCGTTTGGCCTCGCCAGGTTGTGTAACAGCTGGCAGCGACAGATTCCACCGCAAACAAAACTTTCTTTGATGAAGTCGGAGCTCGATAAAGAATCGGACCCCTTTAACTGAACGGACATTTTAAAAACCACTAAACATCTCTGACGCTTCCAGACGTTTCAAGTTTTGATGTGTTGATCAGGATTTTTGAGTTCGCAGGTCAAATTAGAGAAAAGAGGATTCAACACAATGATACAAACGAGAGGAGACAAAATATTCCAAACACCCTTCAGCGTAACACAACACAGCTTTAACACAAAGTGCAGCCGACTCACATCAAACTGAGCGGCGTTCCTGATAATCTGGACACATCTTGTGTTTTTCTACAGCATCACAACAACCTTCACCAAACAGGAAGTGGTCACACGATGACATCATGTCCGTCCGTTATTGTTCCCTCTAAAGGTCCGTCAATAATCCATCAACACAAAAAACTGAAAATCCGTCAGACCGATCGATTAATTCAGTTTAATTCGTTTTTGTCGTTTTCTTCATTCTGATTTTTCTTTCACGTTTAACTTTGAAAAGTTGTTTAAATGTTGTGACATCCGGATTTAAAAATGTGTGACGGCATTTTTGACAGATTTGGATACACAACAACACAACACAAAAACACACACTCCTGTTATTTGTTCTTTGTTGTGCTTACAGATGAACTGTCTGTTTGTTCTATCGTTGCTTTTTGTTCCGGCTCGTTTAGATTTAATCTGAACGGAAGAAAAACTTTAAAAACTGGATCTTTGATTAGAACTCCTGAAGTTCTCTCTTTTGGATCTGAACCAGGTCTACAGGATCTGAACCAGGTTTACAGGATCAGAACCAGGTCTACAGGATCTGAACCAGGTCTACAGGATCTGAACCAGGTTTACTGGATCAGGATCAGGTTTACAGGATCTGAACCAGTTTACAGGATCAGAACCAGGTTTACAGGATCAGAACCAGGTTTACAGGATCAGAACCAGGTCTACAGGATCTGAACCGGTTTACAGGATCAGAATCAGGTCTACAGGATCTGAACCAGGTCTACAGGATCTGAACCAGGTTTACTGGATCAGGATCAGGTTTACAGGATCTGAACCAGTTTACAGGATCAGAACCAGGTTTACAGGATCTGAACCAGGTTTACAGGATCTGAACTGGTTTATAGGATCAGAACCGGTTTACAGGATCTGAACCGGGTTTACTGGATCAGGATCAGGTTTACAGGATCAGAATCAGGTTTACAGGATCTGAACTGGTTTACAGGATCAAAACCACGTTTACAGGATCTGAACCATGTTTACAGGATCTGAACCAGGTTTACTGGATCAGGATCAGGTTTACAGGATCTGAACCGGTTTACAGGATCAAAACCACGTTTACAGGATCTGAACCATGTTTACAGGATCTGAACCAGGTTTACTGGATCAGGATCAGGTTTACAGGATCTGAACCGGTTTACAGGATCAAAACCATGTTTACAGGATCTGAACCGGTTTACAGGATCAGAACCAGGTTTAAAGGATCTGAACCATGTTTACAGGATCAGAACCAGCAGATGGTGAAGCTTCAGAGAAGAAACCGGCTCATCAGAGAAAAGACGACGCGCCGACACACAACTACACACACCTGATGTTTGACAGCGAGGAGACACAACACAACAACAGCCGACACAACACAACACAACCCAACACAACACAACACAACACAACACAACAGCAGCCGACACAACACAACACAACAGCAGCCGGTCCTCCCGGAGGACCAGAACCAGAGACGCGTCCCTCAGACGGTCTTTGCGGGTTTTTGCGGACTCACATGTTGTCAGTGGAGCGGCGGCTGATCCTCCGGCAGCATCATCGTCCCGCAAAGTCCGACGGAAGTTTGTTAGTCCACAACTTTGTCGCCCCCCCCCCCCCAAAAAAAAAAAAAAATTAAAATCCAACAGGCTGCGTTCAAGGACAAAAGTCCCTGAACGCACTAAAGTCTCCAAAGTTTGGACAGAGACTGAGAGAGTGAGAGAGAGACACCCGGACAGACTGACAGAGAGAGAGAGAGAGAGAGAGAGAGGGAGAGAGAGAGAGGGAGAGAGAGACACTGAGAGAGAGAGAGGGAGAGAGTGAGAGAGAGACACTGAGAGAGAGAGAGGGAGAGAGAGAGAGAGAGAGAGAGAGAGGGAGAGAGAGACACTGAGAGAGAGAGAGAGAGAGAGAGAGAGAGAGAGAGAGAGAGAGAGAGAGGGAGAGAGAGACACTGAGAGAGAGAGAGAGAGAGAGAGAGAGAGAGAGAGAGAGGGAGAGAGAGACACTGAGAGAGAGAGAGGGAGGGAGGGAGACTGACAGAGAGAGAGAGACACTGAGAGAGAGACACTGAGAGAGAGACAGAGAGAGAGAGAGAGAGAGAGAGAGGGAGAGAGAGACACTGAGAGAGAGAGAGAGAGAGAGGGAGAGAGAGAGAGAGAGAGGGAGAGAGAGACACCCGGACAGACTGACAGAGAGAGAGAGAGAGAGAGACACTGAGAGAGAGACAGAGAGAGAGAGAGAGAGAGAGAGGGAGAGAGACTGACAGAGAGAGAGAGAGAGACACTGAGAGAGAGACAGAGAGAGAGAGAGGGAGAGAGAGAGAGAGAGACACTGAGAGAGAGACAGAGAGAGAGAGACAGAGAGGGAGGGAGAGAGACTGAGAGAGAGAGAGAGAGGGAGAGAGACTGACAGAGAGAGAGAGAGAGAGACACTGAGAGAGAGAGAGAGAGGGAGGGAGAGCGAGAGAGGGAGAGAGAGACACAGAGAGAGAGAGACACTGAGAGAGAGAGAGAGGGAGGGAGAGCGAGAGAGGGAGAGAGAGACACAGAGAGAGAGAGACACTGAGAGAGAGAGAGAGGGAGGGAGAGAGACTGACAGAGTGAGAGGGAGACCTGGGCAGACTGAGAGAGAGAGAGAGGGGGCACCTCTCCTGAGGGGGGGTTCGGTTCCCCTGGCAGAGCTCTGGGCGGGGTCTCTCCACTGAGAGAGTTTTTAAAGAATAAAGCTGCAGGCTGCTCTTCCGGTAATGTGTCAAAATAAATGTAGGATGGATGTATAGAGTGGCAACTTTTCAAAATAAAATGGAGGCTCAACGCGAAATATAAACTCAGATTAACAACCTGAAGCTCTGTAGGAGGATCCTGGCCTGGACCACCAGGACCAGGTCCATGGAAGGAAAACCACTGGTCCACAGGGTCAGAGCCGGATCCACGGGGTCAGAGCCGGATCCACAGGGTCAGGGCCGGATCCACAGGGTCAGGGCCGGATCCACAGGGTCAGAGCCGGATCCACAGGGCCGGATCCACCGGGTCAGGGCCGGATCCACAGGGTCAGGGCTGGATCCACAAGGTCAGAGCCGGATCCACAGAGTCAGGGCCAGATCCACAGGGTCAGGGCTGGATCCACAGGGCCGGATCCACAGGGTCAGGGCTGGATCCACCAGAGGAGCTCTACGGACTCAAACATCAGGTTTTATGGGTCTGTGTCTCTCATCCAGGGAAGATGTTTTACAATGATGCATTATGGGAAGAAGACAAACTGGTGAAGACAGTGTGATCCTTTGGACAATGTCCTGCTGAGAAAAGTTGGCCCCAAGAGGCCTGAACCTGGTTCAGATGAAGGCCAGCTCTGGATCAGAACCGTATTTGTGGCCTGTTTGAGTTGAAGATGGCGACAAATACACACTTGAAGATCATGAACACACAACCCGCTGCAGATCACGACACACTGACAGCACTGCTCCTTCCTTCTTGAGCCATTAATCATACGCATCCATCAGACTAAGGCCACGCCCCCGACCTGCCCGGCACCCAATCACCTCCTGAGGAACACCAGGAAGTAGGTTATCAACAGGAAATTGCTGCTTCACACCGACTTCCACAACTGTGAAATATTAATCGATCTGACTGAGCAGGTTCCTCTGCGGTCGGACGCACAAACCAAAGTGAGTCCGTGTCAGCGGTGACAGTTGTGTGGTGATAAACGTGGACTGTGACAATGGAGAGCCTGAAGTGAGTCGGAACAAAGGGCGGCTCATTTGCTTGTAAACGTCAGAGAGGTTGAACTTCCTGCCTGATAAAGACACGGGAGGCCGGACAGATGAGGAGGGAAGCACCCAACAAGATGAACAGGATGATGACACACAAAACCCCACAAAGAACAACACAATGGACACAGTCAGACAAATCCAGAGCAGCAGTCTCTGTAGGTCTGATGATTTTGATGAATATTGACTAAGAAGTGTTAATGATAGAAAGCGGATTCAGACTTCGACCATTTAAACTAATTAAAAATCTTTAAAATGTAACGACCTGCTGGAATAACGAAGGTCCAGGTTTTTTCTTCTGTGCTGCATCACTTCCTGTAACACTGAACGTCCTGCTGCTTTTATACGTGAACACGAGGCGTCATGTTCCGCCTCGGGCCGAAGACCCTGATGATGTAATGTCACTAAACTGAGCGTCCTCGACGGATTCAGGAAATCTGTTCCATGACGCAGGACTGACGGGACACGGAGACGGTGTTTACTGGTTAAACTGGGATTTATGATAAACTAAAAGACTCAGACTGGAATCTGCTCTTTTTTCTACTTCTGTAAAAATAGAACCGGACAGACCAGAAGAAAGGACAAAGACAGAAAAAGACTGATATGAAAAGCAGATGACGGAAAACAGTGTAATGTGGAGGACAGACAGGCGTACAGAGAGACACAGACAGATGGACAAATAGGGACAGGCAAAGAGAGACAGATGGACAGATTACAGGTGAATTCATAAAGAAACTTTGATCGTTTGTTTTTGGGTCTTAAAATTTGAGCCACTTCAACCGTCTGAATGGACGTCCAGTTGGACGGTCATTGAAGTCCAGTTTGTCCGTCTGATTGGACCGTGCAGGTCGATTCATCCTGATTCAACACAAACTGGAACTGGTGATCATTTGAAGCGAGCGTGGTCCCAGAGGACGGAGGATTTTCTTACAAGAGACCATAAAAGACAAAAAATATTCCCTCTGGGAATCTTTGGAGAGACTTTCTCACGTTTCTGCGGGAACCTTCGGAATCGAACCATCAGAGCAGGTCCTTGTTGATGCTGAGTTTTTTTAATGTTGTATTTAATGTGTGTATTTTTTTTTTTTTTACAGAGAGGGACAAATAGCTTGACAGTGAAGCCTGTTGACTGTCCAGCTGCAGAGACGGACCGTCCTCGTGGACTGTCGATGAGTTTTAAGACGAGTTGAGACACTTTGAACTTCAGTTTTGTGGCTTCCCATTCTGTCTGAGGAAAACTCAAACCACATGTCCCCCCCCCCCGTCCCCCCGTCCCCCCTCAGGATGTTCAGGTCCATCTGAAGAAAATAAGTTTCCTCTCTGAGCCCGGGGTGGCACGGTGCTCCAGTGGTTCGCCCTGTCGCCTCAGATTATAAAACTGACATCCTGGATTGTTTCAGTTTGAGACCCCTGAACTCACAATATAAACTGTTAGCCCACATGGGAATCGAACACTGTTCTGCGCTGTGTTATTAACCCACCTGTCCACTCCACCTCCTGGACAAACCCGAACTGTGAGGTCATCGCGACCTGCTGACAGCCAACCGATGGGCTGGCTTGTTAGAGCGAAAACGGAGATGGACGCTTCTGTTTTTATTTTTAAGCACAGCTGAGAGCTTCTTTGTGTTCGTCGGTCGAATCTCTTTGTCCTGAACGTTAACGGCTTCTTCCATGTCGATCAGGCGGCTCCATCTCCTCCACGACACGGATCAGATCCAGATGGAAAATGGCTGATCTGGTCCCAACACCGAACCTCCTCCTCGAACAGAACCTTGGACATTTGACAACACAGCGAGTCACATCAACATTTTCAAATGTTTTATTCAAAGTTCCCTCAAAACTTTCTGGTCCTGCAGCTTCGTGTGAGAATCAAGTCCAGAGAAAGCTAAACGTTAAATAACTACAAAGTCCAGCGCCTCAGCATCAGGAATCAGGTACAGAGAAAAAGATATGCCAACACATTCAAAACAAAAACACCTCCCAACAAACAGGAAGTCAAACGACGCCTCCTGTTGCCACGGAAACACCCCACCAGCTGATTTATTCACTCACTGATCAAACAGATTGTAGTAAATTTCTTCATTAACTCAGGCAGAAACACATTTTAGCTTCTCAAACCACAAACATTTGGTTACGTTAGTTATTAAGAACTGTGGCCAAAATCAAAAATCATTCACATCAACGCTGAGATGGTCGAGTACGTTCTGAGCTTCACACATGAGGGGAGAGTCAGTTTTCGATTATTGGTGGACGACCTGGTCTCCAGCTGTTTGTTAGTCTACAGATCACAGTGTTCTCCGCCCGGGGAGTTTAGTGTTTGGTCTGTTCGGTCGGTCGCTCGTGATTCCTTCTCCAAAATCTGAAGAATTTCACGATATGAAGTCTGATGAAAGAAATCTAAACTAAAAGGTTCATTTATTGTCTTTTAAGAGCTTTGATTTTACAGTTTACCATCAAATTTAATGTCGTTGCTGTTTGTAAACTATAAAATGTGTTGCAGTTCAGGAACTTGAGTTGATGTCTTTACTGACTTGACAATTAATCAAGTAAAGATGTCGGTCAGTAATGATCAACATGTGTTTTTTGAGCTCTAACAATTAAACATGAGTCAGTCAGTCAGTCAGTCAGACACAGGCAGCCATTGTTGCAGATTGATTTCCATCATGTCCTCCTCTGACGGCGAGCTGAACAGCCCTCTTCACAGGACGCCCTCAGAGAGAGAGAGAGAGAGAGAGAGAGAGTGTGTGTGTGTGAGCTGCGTCCAGATCAGTGACTGATAGAGCGGCGCTGCTGGGGGAGAAAGTGGGGGATAAAAGGAAGGCAGGATGGAGGGAGCAGATCGGAGGAGGACAAAGGCTTCATTCTTTGCCGGTGGTCAGGAGCTTCAGGGCCTTCTGGAGGTTCTGGACCGCCGTGCCAACGTCCTCGTACTGCAGGGCGCTGCCCGCGTACTTACAGTACTTCTGGGCCTTGGTGAAGTCCTCCGGGCTGAGCTGCACACCGCCTGCAGGGGAGGGAGGGGGGGACAGGGCAGATTAGAAGATCAGAGAGATCAGTCAGATATCAGTCAGAATGAGCAACAACCAGAAGAGGAACAGAAGAATCAGTGAGGCCGTGAACCGTCACACAAAGACGGGATTGATGCTAACTTTACTGCAGAAATAAATCGGCCAGAACCCCCCCCCCCAAAAAAAAAAAAACAGGAAGGTGGCCGAGAACTTTTCAGCACTGACACAAAAACTCAAAGCATCAAATGTTCAGATTAAAGCAGTTCTGCCGTCACTTGTTGGTTTGTGTTGAAGATTCTGAATCTGGTCGTCGCCATTTTAGATTTTTGAAACCCAAAGAAACAATATTTGGGAGAGGAGGTGGAGCGGACCTGCTCTGTGCTCCATCCTGATTGGATGATGCAGTTTATCCATCACACAGTAGCCCCGCCCCCTAACCCCTCCCCTCCTTCCTCTAAATGGAGCATCATTTAAAAAATGAACATCATGTTGTGTTGAAGACTGTAAACTAGAGACTGAGACCATAAACTCATCAGGGAGGAGGAGGGACATTTTCCCATAGACTTCAATATAAAGGAGGAGGAGGGACATTTTCCCATAGACTTCAACACCGTCTGACTTAAAATGAGTCCCTCCCTGATGATGACACGACAAAACTTAAGCTCTGCAGGAAAAACTAGCCAAAAGACACAATAACTCCAAATAAAGTCTTCACTCTCTACCAACACAAACCTCCACGTCGGAAACTGAAGCAGAAAACAACGTGAAGGAGACCAGATCAGAGTTTGAGATCGGCTGCACGTGGACCAGAACCTGACCTGACCTGACCTGACCTGGACTCTGAAAACATGGCGGGATCTATTCTTGCTGGAGTTTCTGGGAAAACATCTCCATTCAAAAGCTTTTGGCCTGCGTCACGGAAACACCGCTATCCCATAATCGTCTGTCAGCAGGCCGGGGATTGTGGGTAATTTATGATGGAGGACAACCTGATGCAGAGCTCAGAGGTCACTGTGATGTGAGCTGTTTAAAGAGAGAGCAACCCCGTCCCCGATGATGGGACACAGCAAGGTTACATCCAGTGTGTGTGTCTGTGTGTTGCTTACCTTTGATCGGTTCTTATTACCGTTGTGTCGAATAAAGACATTTCAGAGTCGTCCCTCAGAGACTAACCGCTCCCTGTGAGCTCACCAGGTCGGCCACATGTCTCTCGCCCTCCCTCCCTCTCTAACTTCACATCACATGAACACGTTTTTGTTTTTTTTTTCAGGTTATAAAAACAGCAGTGATTTAGTGCGGACACACACACACACACACACACACACACACACACACACACACACACTCAAAGCCCTCTACTTCTGTTTCCCTGCAACATAAAACAAAATGGACTCCGGTCACAAAGTTCAGGCGAAGAATAACTCTGAAGGACGTTCAGGCCTCCAGTGAACTTTCAGCCCACGACAAAACTGGTGTTGAAAAAGTAAACGAGTCCGAACATTTCTTTTTAGGAGAGAGACGTGACCAGTGAGCTTCACCTGAGATCTAAAACTTTACATCTCATCATAGCCCGGCACAAATATACATGATGTACAATATTCATATGTTTTTTTATATCAATTTCGAAGCTGATGGTTTTTTTTCTGAAATATTGCATTTAGTGGGAAACATCTAACAGCCTGTTTATTATCAGGAGGACCGATGATTTCTGACAGATTATATAAAAACAAAACACCTCACAAATCCGTTTTTATGCTGGTTAGAAAATGGACAGAACATCACAGCTCTGAGCAAAGAGGAAAAAACTAAACAGGATTCAACAGGAGAACATCTGGAGGAGGCAGATTAAACTCAGTACGTTCCTGATCTGAGAACAACACTGATTCTCTATATGTGGCTGATTAAATGCAAACCACAATTAAAATGGCTTTCTGACTTTCCATAATTCAAATGTCTGAGATAAGACTGAACTTCGCTGCCAAAAGACACACGCAGAACATTAAGCTGATTTCATGTTCTGTGGTTCTCTGTTGTCTCTGATGTTTTCATCATTTAAACTGTATTACCTCATTTTTTTTGTTGTTTTTCTTATTAATTATTGATTTGATTTCCTTCTTTGTCGTGTCCCAGACAATAAAGGATCCGTGCAAATAAATGAACCTTCAGAACCTTTTTTTTTTCTGTAGCTTGTTCCCCTCTCAGGCCTCCACCCATCAGAGTCTGAGGAGGTCTCAGTGGAGCTGCAGGAAACATCTGACACTATAGAATACATACAGGACTTCGTCTCCACCCTCCTTCGCGTACTCTGGTGTAACCTGCAGGATTACTGCTGTAAAGTCCAGATAACCCCTCAGTGACCACACTTCATCGTCTTCTGTCTGACTCCTCTTTGGGTGTCTCACTTCATCCCAGCGGCTGACATCATCAGTCGACCATCAGTCCTAAAAGAAGGTTTCCCTAAAAACCTCCATAACGTCCCGTCCGTGTCGTCGAAGGTGAAGCTGAAAACAGAAACCGTTCTCAACCTTTACCACCTCATGAAAACATCAGAAATGTTGGTGGCGTGTAACAACAGGAAGCGGAGATAATACGATCTCACAGCTTTTCATTTTAATATCACGATCAAACGTTCCGAACCGAACTGAAATCAGAGGAAACCTGTTTTATTCCTTCTTACTTTCCTTTCATATTTCTAAATGTTCCCTCCTTTGGGTGCTTCATTGATTCGTCCATCCAGTAAAACAATAAAAGGTACTTCCTCTGTTGCATGTTTTACATTTAGAATTGCATTAAATGAATTCTTTCTCATTGTCATCTGAATAATGAGGTTTATTGACAGGATGGTCTCAATATCGATATTCATTTATTCTTCCCGCTCCTCTTCCCCCTCAGTTGTTTTTACTTCTCTTCATCTGAACTCCTCCCTCCCCCCCAGAGGACTCTTTAACTCGAACCATTCGCCCCCACCCTCCCGTCCCACCACGCTCCGCTCTGCAGGACCCAGCCCGGGTCAGGAGACGCTCTCCGTATCAAACACACTCATTTATCCAGCTGCAGATGACTGACAACAAACAAACTCAACAAACTCCAAACACTCTGCAGCGTTCTGAAGGTTCTTCAGTGGATCCTTTGTGTCTTAGTCCATACAACGATTTCAGCATCTCTGCTGTTCTGTCCGATCAAGACAAACCCAAAGTGCCCGGCTTGACGGACGGACCAGAAACAGCCTCTCCGTTACTCTGGATAATCCGCAGACCTCAGTCTGAAGAGTTTTCATTGGAACTACTTTCTGTGTATGAAGTATTCCCAATGAAAACTGCTCTGTGGATGTTTAGCACGGCCGACATCTCACAACCTGGCCAAAGTCAAACCAGAACCATCTGCACAGATCTACAGCCTGACCCTTTGGTTTTACAAACGGGGTTCCACCTGGAATGGTCGCTGTTCAAATTAGTTTTACACTGAAATTCTCCAATTTTACACAAACTGTGTCTTGACGGTGTTAAGGTCCGTATTTCCTGTAGTTTGTTATCTATGTTGGAGTCGAGACGATTGAGGCCGAATCGGGAAATAAGGAGGGAGTGTGTGTTTTTACTTCCAAAAGTTTCAGTTTTCGTGTCAAATCGGGTCCAGCTGCATGAGTATGTTTCACTCAGTGATCAGGAGAAACCTTGCTGACTTTAAGTGGAGAATATTTACTCAAGCTCTTCTTCGCTGGCGTCCAGCATGAATATATTCATTCCCGTTTGCTGGGAATGAAGCAAAGACATCCAGAGATCAGCGTCCACGTCAACGAAACGTTTGACTGACGAGTGAACGACTTTTATAGATGACACAATGACACAAAGTTTCACAAATACAACACGTGGCACGACAAACCTTTGGGGATTCGTCAGCCTTCAGCTTAAATCAAAAGTTAAAAGAGAAGGCAGCTGCCGAACGTTTGGGTCTCCTTTGTGATTCTGTTTGTGAAGTGGTGAAGTCACCGGTGTATTCTGGGCAGCATGGATTAAAAAAAACAACAACAACAACAACAAAAAAAAAAAAAAACACACTTTCCTGCCACAAAGCAACAGGGATAAATTTAAAGATCTCCGACGCCAACGCTTCTCTCAGTACTTATATAATAATAACATCACCAAATTAAAGTTATTAGACTTTAACATGGTGAGACCCCATTAAAGGACCTTCGAGGGTCCCTCCTTGTGAATCAATGCAGAAGAACTCACACAGCTACAGATAATGCCTCTCTTGGCTTCGTAATGACCATAAAACATTGTTTTCTTCTCTTAAAAATGTCCTGGAGAAGAACAGGAAAAAAGATGCTTGAGTGATGTTGCATTATGAGCCTTTAATCCTTTGGCTGATTTCTCTCCTCCCCCAAAAAGCTGGAGAAGACTTTTGAATATGCTGACTGCATACTCCCAGTGATGGGAAGAGCCCGAGAGGAGGAGGAAGGAACACGGCGGATAAATGAAGTGAGAAAGTCAGCAAAGAGATGAGAGACGGCCAGAACAGAGAGAGATTTACAGAAAGAGCGTATTTAAAAAGTGCTAATGACCCCCAAAAAAAAGGTCATTTTCAAAAAGAACCACATTATAATTTGACATAAAAACAAAAAAAGACCAATTACACAATCAGCACATCTTCCAACACCGTAAATTAACCAACATTTAACAACATCAGTCCATTTGTACCATTTAATCTGCTTAACTGCAGTTAATACGGTGATAAATGACTGTTGTTGGATTAAAACCTGATCACTGATCTGAAACTCAACATGATCCAGTCATCTTTAAAATACAAACCAGACTGAAACTAACAACAATCAGCTTGATTTACGATTTAGTCTATAAAATGTGGTAAAAACGACCATCGTCAATTTCTTACAACCCGAAGCGACATCTTCCCGTGTTTTTTATAAACTCAGAAATATTTTGTTCATAAAGAGATAAAAGAGAACAGAACCAGTGAGCGTCTGGATGAATTCATTAATAATGGATCAATAATAAAAACTCCACCCTGAAGCTTGTTGACGCCTCGACGTGTAACTGCTGAGTTCATAACACACATAAATAAATGTTGACACGAGTCATTTTAAAGGAGCTTACACAGAGCTGCAGATATTTCCTGGAGATCTGCCCGAACACTCGTCTAACTCTGACCTAATCCTCGTCCCCATTGGGCGGGACGCGGATTTCCAGGTATTCCCCAGTCGGACAAATGTGTGTCCAATTAACTGATCTGTGGTCTGAAACCTCCCTAAAATTAGCCTGTGACACACACACACACAGGCAGACACACAAAGTGAAAACAATGGCAGCCTGGCTGTAATTATTTGAAGGCTTGACAGACTTTCCAAATCTCAGCTCAAAACATTACTTTTGTCATTTTCAATTTTTAATGACCGTGTTTGCTCTTGAAGACGACATGAAAGAATGAAGAACAATCGAACCGCACTAAACTTCCTTCGGTCTGCTGCAAGAGAAGATGAACGCACCGAAGACTCCTCTTTTCTGCCATTGTCGTATTTCTTTTTGAAAATTCACGTAAAAATAACTTGGCAACAACAACAACATCTCAGAGAACAGCCTTCAACCAGCAACGTCTTTAATGCAGAATCATCTCAGCTCGGTGAAGCGGCAGGCAGAGTTTTAGTTTCTGTTGTGGATGTAAAGAAAAGAAAAAAGACCGGCTGAGCGAACTCAGCGAACTGAAGTTTCATTTTTGCCTCCTTTCAATAGACAGTGCAGAGAAAACACGTGCCTCTTCTTTTCAGAAGTGTTAATGGAGAGCTGAGCGCCGCATCCCTTTTAATTTATCCACACGGACGGAGGGATTAATGTGTTTTTCAGACAGGTCATTTTATTTGTATTGGCTATCGGGCGAAGGAGTCGAAAGGACAACGCTGCTTTGTCCACTTCGGTTGGCTTTGCAGTGTTTGAATCAGGTTTTGAAAAGAGGGAGGATTGTTCGCTTCACCTACTTATCCAGTTAAAGGTTCTGCTGAGTGTGCACACTAACCTTGGTGGAAAAAATAAACGTGCCAGGTGAATCTGAACCCTTCAGCTCAGACTTCCATTCAGTCTTTGTAATTTACTCCAACATATTAGTGGTGTATATATATATATATATATATATATATGAAGATAGTAGCTGTGGACGAGGGGCAGGTTTGGATTTATTGAATAATAAGTGACCTGACTTTTCCTGAAAACTTGGTGACTCATGTGGATGTTAATGCGGTGAAGTGGTTGTTGAATTACGAGGAAAAGATGGAGCACCGTGCTCTCCACCGCTCCCACCACATACTCTCTCTCTGTTTCTCAGCGTCTGGCTCTCTCTCCCTCTCGTTCTCACTCTTTCTGCGGCCAACCACCAGCAGATAATGATAGTCTAGGCAGCGGCAAAGTGGCGGTGGTCTGGTTGTAATGACGGGTTAGATGGCAGCCAGACGACTGGCGCGAGGGGCCGGATCGCACAGCGACCGTCAGCGTCACCGCCGTCTCCTGCGCTGTCACTTCTCCGGTGGTTATACGCCGGTTACCCAACATCCTGCGGTGTTCAGGAGACGAGATGAGTTATTTTTTTTATCAAGAGCCGTGTTATCGTCTTTCTCTCGGACTCTCTGCTGAAGGCCGTTTGGCTTGTTAGCAGACCTGCTGCATCTTCAGAAAAGTTGGGAATCCGATTCTGGCTGATTGTGCGATTATAATTTCAGTTGGATTGGTTGTTTTTTTAAATTCATTTTCAATTAAATCTATTTTTTAATGATGATTATGTGATTTTTGTGGGGTCTTGGTCCTGTAAGGTCCGGAGAGTACGATGTTAGGGCCAGGAAGTCTTTTCTAGAAACCCCTCTGAATACTTGACGGGGTCTCATCATCCATGTTAATACGTGTAAATACGCTGTACAAGAAAAACTGTGGAAAAGCTTTAGGTTTTGACTCATAGAGGTTGTTTTTGTTGTGACGACACTGCTGAAGAAATGTTCAAATTCAGGCTTGACGTGAACAGAAAACACACACATGCAAAAATAAAGACTCACTGAGAAACAAAAAGGGAATCCTGACATTCAGTCATACAGACAGAGAGAGAGAGAGAGAGAGAGACGATGTGGAGAGAGTAGACTGAGAACATGTTGAGAATTTAAATAAATAAATGAACATTTAATGATATCCAAAAGGGAAAATGAAGGTTTTCGAGCTGGATTTAAAGCCTGTCAGAGTTTGGGATCGGTCTCGGGAATCTGTTCCAACTCTTTTTTTGTTTTCGCAGTAGGAACAGAAAAGTCTCTCATGAGCAGCTACAGAACTGAAGAGGTGTGTGAATTGTGTTTTGGCCCTAAACTGCAGAGACGGCAGCCGTGATTTAAAAACCACATCTACAGCGGACTGGATGCCGCTGCAGAGATCACAGAGCTGCTGGACTGTGTTAATCTCTTCTCACCGGCAGCTTTTAAGGAATTAACAGAGCGAACAGCGAGAGAGAGGAAATGGGCTCTTGAGTGTCGCAGTGTGTGTGTTCTTACCCTGCTGCTGGGCGTTGAGCAGTGTGGGGTCAACAGTGGGCACAGTTCGGGGCAAAGGCACCGGTTTAACTCCTTCTGCTGGCCAACAGAGACATACGATAGATACTGAGAGATCAACACTGCTGAGTCTTCATATACTGATTATTGGAAATCACTTATTGGGATAAACTGACAAATCAACACAAAGCCTTTTTTACACAAATCATCATTATTGTGCCTGAACCTGAAGAAACCCGAAACACAAAGGTGTTTTTTGTTTGTTTTTGTTTTCTTTTTGTGAAATGCTTTGAGGATGTGTAGTAGTTTTATCATTTATTTTTTACCACTTTTCATCTGAAGTTTTTGGAAATTTAACAACAAATCCATCCTGCATCTAGTTTTTTTTTTTTTTTTCTTAAATACGACTCAATCCCACAGATTTTTAATTTGCCTCAGAGGCTTTACAACCCAGCTAACGTCTTCTGGGACGGATGGACAGACAGGAAGTAGACATCATGTGAACAGAGGAGACGACATTTAATATGGAGGCACCAACCTACAGAATACTGAGGGCCTGTGAGCCGAAACCAAACAGACTCCAATAAACAATAAAATCAAACATGAGCTCCACACAGAAACTCTTTGACCTGCAAAGAGTTCTTTTACACACAGAAAACCAGATTCCTTCGCACACAAAGAAATATCCTGCTGCTCTCCTGTGATCCATAACAGTCCTTTACTATCAGCAGCACTCACAGGGAGCGAACTAACGCAAACACACACACACACATCTCGTCTGTTGGCAACGATTTCTCTGGACGACCACCAAGATCTTCCTCACCGACTACGTCTTCTTCTGCGCAGCAGCAACACAAGCGAATGCCAGCAAGACAACAGCCAACAACGTGTGTGTGTAGAAGTACCACACGTTGACTTTGCAAACTAAATCGACATCTCCGCTCACCCGCGCAAATGAAATCAGGAGGGGGCAGAAAAGTGTGTTACATAAGCCTTTGTCTTTACTCATTGATTTGCCACGGGGGGGCAATTAATTTTTTGTGTGCACACACGACTTTGATGCCGACCTCCTTGTGTGTACAATTCCTGCTGAGCTCAACATAAAGTCTGCTGCAGGAGTAAAATCCTCACAGAGTCTACCATCGTCCATCCTCCGGAGAACAACTGCAAACGTTTACACAAACCCAAACGTCAGAAACACACAACACAACGCAAACACTGCACTGTTTTTTTATCATTATTATTTTTGTTATTCACAGAAACACCCATCAGAGGAGTTTCAGATAAAATCCAGTCAGACAGCGTTTCATTCAGCGTTTCTAAAATGAAAACTGGTCCTGAAGTTGATGTTTCCCGTTAATTTGAACGGACGGTGCAGCTTCTTTCATCATCAACACGCCTCCCTAATGTCATCTGGGCTGTCTAACCCTGCGACTTCTCCTTTTTCAGTGAGCTGTAATGTTTGGTCCACGGTGATATTGTGGGAAAGGGAGTTCATTCACTCAGCAGCTACAATCAGAAAACCTCAGACTTAGTTTCAGTGCTTTTTGCGAAATTTGGTTCAAGACTAATTTGTGATTGGATGGAATCAGTTTTGATTTATGCTGACTCTGTCATCGTGTGTCACCTCGAGCTTCGTACCTGAAGGTGGAGGCAGCTCGGCCGGAGTGTTGGCCGGCGCGTGGGCCCCCGGCGGGATGTGGATATTGTTGTAGTTGGTGGCGGGGGGACCCGACGGCCCTGATCCCGGACTCGGTGTAAATCCGATCCCTGGGGCCGGACCTGGGCCCAAACTGCCGTCCTGATCCTCATAAGTTTGGGAGGGAGGAGGTCCCCTGAAGGATCCCCCGTGGGAGGGTCCTGGGCCCGAGGCGCCTTCAGCTCCAAACTCATCTAACAGAGAGAGAAAAAGACAAGGAGAAGGTCAACGTTTGATTTTTTTCTGTGATGGTGATTTGTGGACTCAGTAACACGCCTGTTGTTCTGGGTACGTGCCGTACGTGGACTCAAAAAGCCATTTTTAAGACGGTTAAGATCATCAAACCCTCAGAGGGATATTCAGGGATATTTTCGGGGCTGCAGTTGTTGAAAATTGCTGGCAGCATTTTAAAGGTCACATTTCTGTGGCCCAGTTCCACATCTGAGCCGCTTCCCCTATCATCAAAGTTTCATCAAATCACAAAGGTCTGGTTGTGTGTTCGCCGAAACAAATGAGCTGATCAAACCTTTGTAGATGAGATTAATTCTGATTAAGGCTGAGCTGCAGGTTGAATCTGTTGCGGCAAAACTTTTACGGATGTATTTCCTAATCCTGCCAACAAAAGCTTGAAATTGAGCAACAGCAAAGAGCCACTGATGAAATGCGACACCAGACAACTTTACTTGAGGAAACATATTTTTTGTTATTTGACTTTTTTCCCCATTTGATGTCGTCTTTTACTGAAGATGAAATCTGCCCCAAACAACAGACATGCTCAGCTCTGCTTCGAGTGATCTTGATTGGTTTCATTAGTTGGATTTTATGTTCTTATAAATACATTATCTCCAGTCTGATCCCTGCTGGGATCACTGAAGTAGAAGAGTAAGTGAGACACAATAAGAAAACACAAAAAACATTACAGACAATGCAACACACGCCTCTCTCATAAGCCGCACCATGAAAACCACTAACTGCTAATTCCTGACATGTTCATGTGTCACTCCTTCATCAAAAGCACATCAGGTGACGAAACGTTCAACGAGACGAGTTTGGGCTAAACTCATTGAATTCATAAAAGTCAGATTAAAGTGGATTCCTGGATATTAAATCAGAGATCGGTTTTGGATGAAGGTGAGACTTTTTCATCATGTTAACTGCCTGCAGGGCTGCAGATGACGCCGCTGCGTTTTCTTCCGCGTGTATCTCTTTACAATCATTTGATATGAAAAAAGGTTTTACAAGTCACAATGTTTTAAAGCTGCATTTGAATCATCTCACTTATCAGGTTTGTTTTTATGCCCCGGGCCGAGCTCTGATTTGTTACACCACAGGAAGTCAAATTATTTCCAAAAGGTTTGAAAACATCTTTGGATTTATTGTTTACTTTACTTTAAGAATTTGTGACATAAGATTTGCTCAAACAAAAACTAAGAAACTTTTCCTGACATGAAGCAAAGATGCTTCCAATAATAAAACCATGAAGAGTTTGATGATGACGATAAAGGACACACACACAAAAAAAAAAACAAAAAACACATGCATCCATTATTTCCTGAACATCAGTGACTCACAACGTGTCGTGAAACTGTGACACCTCGCTCCTTTAATCACGAGTACACATTAATAATTAGGGTTGAGTGACTACACCAGCATCTGTTCAACCATCTACATTATCTGTATTCGTACTCATAAGGGGTGGGACTTAAACCAGAAGTGGGCGTGGTTTACACGAAAGTTGTCCTTTCGGGCATGATGTTGATATGGGTTGGTCAGAAGTTGCTATATTTATTGTAAGCGTCAATATATTTTATTTACAGCTGAATTTGTATCACACCAAAGTAAGAAGAGCGAGCCGACCAGAAAAAAAACCTGACCCGGTGATGAAACAGTGAGAATGAGAAACGTGATGTGGGCTGCATGCAATCAAGTTTTTACCCCACAACCCCAAAATTAAAAGCTTCTCTGATTACACAAAACACTAATTATGAAAATGCATACACAGACATAATTGTGTTTGCCATTGAGATGTGCTCGTTATGAAGGCACACAAACGAGCACGTCACTTAATGACAGTTATTGGCCTTTCCCAGCCGCCACAGTCGAACTAAAGCAGGTTGGGAACTTTGAGAAGACTCCTCCATCTTCATGTTGGGTCATGGTTTGGTTCAAGAATATATTAATGTGTCGAAACACAGTGAACCTACAGAACACACCATTTCTTCACAACGAGGGAAGAAGAAGAGGATTCTGAAAAATCTCAGCCAGCAGCGAGCCTGACGCTGGAGTCTTTGCCTCTCCCAGCGACCACACCTAACACAAAGAAAACATCTCCTGACAGCCAGAGATATTTTGACAGATTAAAAATGTTGGAGTGGATTTGCAGACACAGGCTGTATTTGAGACCGTGTTCACCCCCCCCCCTCTGTCATTACTGCATTACAGGCAGGAAAGGCAGACAGGCATTAGGAGGAGATCTGACACTTAACAAACCTTCACTGGAATATTTTGACTTTCATTAAGTTGTTAAAACTTTGTTTATTCAGCGAGTGGAGTGAGCGCTCGTACACTCTTTCAGCTTCGCTTTCACTTCTATCTCCCTACAGACACACACACACACACACACACAGGGACTGCACACCTCCACTGCTGGGATGTTATTAGAAACACAACACAAGCACATTAGCAGACGAGACGATGGACTTTAGAGTTGAAGTTTTATATTGGAATTAAATCTGTTAGTTTAAAGTGTCTCCGTAATTCTGTTTGTTTTCCTGCTCAAAAGTTATGAGCTGCAAGATTAACAAGCTGAGTAAACAATCCAATAACAGAGAACGACTATCAGGAGGAAGGTGAACAAACACAACTGAATCTGAGACCGCAGGGATATTCCACCCAGCGTGCCTCTTCGGTAATCAGACACATATGCTTCACATTTTCTCTGTTATTAATAACATATTCTTTGTCTTCCAGTGTTTTATAGAAAAATAAAAGCTCAATAGTAAAATTATTATCCAAACATGTTGTAAATATTCACTACACAGCTGCTTTGGCTTGGACCTATTGTCCTTAGTGTAAGTGGCCTCCACAGACTCCCATGTTAAAATGTCCAGATATAAACAGTTTACGGCCTGATACAGAAAAAACCATTCAGTCTCTTCAGTTAATTCATGACTCCGCACATTGAATTTTTATATAACTCACCAGTTTAAATTCTATTAAACCTTAAAATTCTTCATAATTGAGGTTGCGGCCGCGCTGACTGACAGGTGGGTGACTGTTTGCTTGCCACAGACCAGCATGCACCAGTTCCTCACTCCGCCCCCCCGCCCCCTGGGCGATCGTCGATGCCAAGATGGCGACGGAGCAGCAGCTCGCTGTGACCTCCGAAACCGCTCTGAAATCCTGCCAATACCTCCGCTGAAACTTTCCCTTTTAAGCTCAAGCTCTGCAATGAAGGAGGACAATTTTTTTTTTTTTTTTTTTTTCAGAAAATGCTGTTTTATGGTCAAAAAGTCTCAGGCTGCGGCTGGTTCATAGTTGAGAGAGAATATGTTTCTCTTGTTTGTGATGATAAGCTTGCTGTGAATCGCAGCAGATTCTGAAAGGCCAGTTTTCCCAAACAACTACTGAGTGTGCCGTGAATGAAGCACAGCAGGAATGTGCTTTGCCAAACAGATATGGATCTGGTTGGAAGAGACGTCCTGGTTTCTTGGTATGACTGATGGTCAACACCACACAAAACAACACAACAAAAGCAAAACAGAGCTTCCAAAATGTTCCAGGAGCTCACTCAACCCTCTCTTCCTTCTTTGGTCACTTTTAATGACACAAAAATGTACATAAGTACAAACACACATACACAGAGTAATGACTACCTGCCATCGGAGACTCACTACCACCTCATTAGATCTCGGCTAGATTGTAGATTCTGTCTGTCTGGTATGTTGGTGCACCAACCACTGTGGAGGTAAAACCATAATTTGGAGGTTTCCATTCTTTTTTGAAAACTCCAGTTTGGTTGGTGTAACATCCTGAGTGGCTGCTGAATTCTGTGGCTCCGTTTGGACCCGAAACCTAAACGTCTGCTTCCTGAGCTCCTGAAGAAGACGTCCTTGTTTACAGCAGGACTGATTCACAGCGCGATTGTTCTGCTGCCGAACACTGAGCAGCTCCTCCGGGACGATTAGGGGCTCTTTAACAAAGATTATGCAAAGCTTTGTCACCTGGTCCGATCATTTCAGGGACTCTTCAGCTGCCACTGGGGGTGGCCTGGATTATAGCGCTGCTCAGCTATGAAAAAAATCCGCTCATAATTAATTAACATGATTTCTTATCAACTTATCAACTTTATATAACTTGTTTATATAAAATGTTTTTCAGCTGGGCTTTAAATCCAATTAAATGGAAAAACAACTGAAAGATGAAGTCACCGGATCAGCCATTGAATTTATTTTATTCTTTACATTTTCCATATTCTGGTTATGAAGACAGTCAGCAGTGCAGACAGATCGCCTGTAGACTGGATCAGACTTTACATTCGACTCTTTTGCTCTCTTTTTACACACCAGGTTGGCCAGATGTTCCCAACAGTTTTCCATACTGCAACATATAGTTTTAGGTCCATCCTGACATGAGTTATTAGCAATAATCAATCAGAAATTGTCAACAAGCTTCACGGTGACTTGATTAACTAAAAAACTTGCCTGTATTCAAACTCTCCATTGGATCTGACTGGAATATTGGATTTCATTACATTTTCCTCTGACAACTGGGTCAAAGAAAACTAAATAATATAAAATAAATAAATAATAAATAAATAAAATAAATCCTTTATGTTTCTACAATTGAGCGTTGGAGGGTGTTTTCTCTGGCTGAAGTATGGATTCATGTTGGGGCAGGACACGAGATAAACCTTTGTAATGAAGAAGAACTTCCAAATAAAATACACAACGTCTTTAAATGACTAACATCTTCATAAGGATTTGAAGCGTTTCTCAGACAAGTACGACGTTGACATTAATTGAAGCTACACTCGTTAAACTTAACCCAAAAACATTCTGAATATTCATGATGTTAACTTATAGAATGAAGACGTTAACATGTTGTTGAACTGGTGAATCTGATGACTGATCAGGCTGTCTTATCAAGACTTATCAAAAGTAGGACAAGTTCTGACTCTAATATGATGGGTTGGATATTTTTAAACAAAGGGGCCTGTCACTCTTCCCTGAGGTATCACCCCAGTAGTATTTAATTGAGCAGTGGTAAAGAACAGTGCTGCTGAGTTCTCAAGAAGTGGAATATGTCATCAGTCTTTTTTTTTTTTTTTTTTTTTTTTTTAATGAAATGAGGCATCAATGGAAGAGCTGATAATGAGCGTCTTGGTGTTGGTATTTGACCAACAGACCGACTAAATGATCTCCACCTGCTGGAGTCGTGTTGTGAATCCAGCAGGAAAACGGCGACAACAATCTGTCAGAAATGATCACGTCAGAAAGGAACGCTTTCTGTTCTATGACAAAGAAAGCAAACCAACATCTGGGCAGCTGATGTATCTGCGAGAAAAAATAAAACTCTCACCAGCCGAGACATAAGTGTTGAAATGTTGATAAACTCCTGATGCAACCAAAAAAAACAAAAGAACACCAAAGAGGTCAAACATGTGCTGGGTGGATGATATCAGCTGTGTGCTGGCTGGGAATAAGTTATGATGTCATTAGTGACACAGAGACCCTGATGCACACTGGGAGAGCGGGAGAGCGTATACGAGCTGTGAAAGATTGTGAGCGACGCGTGGTGTGTGTGTGTGTGCGTTCACGGAGGATGCGAGTGCATCTGAGGGCTTCTCGAGGTGATGTCATGGTGGGCAGCCGACGTTTGGGTCAAGCACACCCACGCGGACGTGGAGTGCGTGGGCGTGGGCGGGCAGATGGCCGAAGAATTCGTCAACATCGGTCCGCTGACATGAAAAATCCGTTTAGCGGATCCCCACAGCGAAGTGGAACGTGTGGAAGCCCAAAGGTGTTCGTGTCAAAATGAGTTCCAGTTCGCTCTCGTGTGTTCCCCGGAGACCTTTGACGCAACTTCTCGCTCTCAAAGTGCAATCTGAAAATGAGTCCAGATGCTGCCGAGTCCCATGCAGCCCGGTACAAACTCTACTTGGAGCTGAAGTCTCTGGAGTCTGGGAATATCACAATAAACCTACAATTCAGTCAACAGACTATTGAGCTGCATTTCAAAGCCTTGACACTGATCTGAATTCTCACTTGTCGTCTGATTATCTCCACTTCCATCTGACCCTCTGGGGTCGAACTCATGTAATCAACATGTTGTCCTGGTTTTAATCAAGTACCTAATCTGTTCCACCTCCAAGACCCTTTCCTACCTTCAGGCCCGTCAATACCTGTTTCAAACAACAAGACACAACTTTCTGCAGTTTGTCATTGAAATAAAGGTAATTAAACAACCAACCCACCAACCTTTTCTCCGTCAGAACAGAAACAATCCTGTTCACTGTCTACAGATGAACTTTTATTTGATGTTTCAAATACAGATGTATGGCACTAATGGTTTTCAACAATCTTAAATGGGAATGCCTGTATACCTTTTTACGTGCCGTTACAGATCCACTCATCCTCCTTCATCCTCCCATTAAACAGAACAGCCAACTGAGCAGAGAGCCACCATTTGGAAATCTCCTGCCAGCTCCAAAAACTGTGAACTTGTGGCAGCCAAACAAAAAGGTTAGTTTCCTGTTGTGCTTTTTTCCCCGCTGAATGATTCTCACGAGGCGATGAACTTTAAAGGCTGTAATGGCCACGTTGTTGTCTGAATAATTCGGACAATCTCCTCAGGATCTAGAAGAGTTTTCCCATGCTTTCTTTCTCCTAAAGGTTATGTTTTATGGTGTAGGCTTGGCAGCAGAGGCCAGAACTTTTCAGTCTGACAAAAGGTCAGGGACTCTTAGTTGATCTGTGCTGTATTTGAGGGTAACAGAGAATAATGGAATAAATATCACACCAATCTCATGCCCATAAACACACATGGAGGTCCGACACATACTTGAACACTTCTGGATACAAAGACTTGAATGACTTACATTCCTCTGACACATGAGCTCAAACTTACTTCGGGTGTAAGAACACATTACATCACTAATCGACCCTCTCTTCACTTTTAATCTCCTTAAGTCTGCAGTTTGTACCACAGGGCTTTCCTGCAACATTCCCAGAACTGATAAGGTACACAATACGGGACCGAGCTTCACACACACACACACACACACACTTACACAAACACACAGACAAAACAATGTCAACCAAAGGAAGTGCTCTTTAAAGAGCGAGCTCAGGAGAGAAAGTGGAGGAGGGTTTTGTGACTGGGAGCGCCGCGATGTGTGCGTTCACATAAGTGCTTTTTTTTGGGTGCCGTATCGTCGTATCCCACCTGCTTCCTCGTCCTCGTCCATGGCGATGGGCCCGGCCTGAGGGGTCTCCCCGTTCTTCAGACAGTTGTGGATGTAAGTGGCCTTCCAGCGGGCATACTTCCTGTGCTGGATGTTCTGAAGGAGGTCAAATAAGGAAGCAGAGAGACATAACAGTGGGTGGTTAGTCATGTTGGGAGAACAGGAAGTAAAATGTAGGTTATGGGATTATAACCGTTATAGTATAGTATATAAAGGAGGGAAGAGGCCGTTGATGGTCTTGGTAGACATGGAAGCATTAAAAAAACATTGGTTAATAAGGATAACTGTTATGTCATCATTAGAATAAAGGTTGGATAGATTTTAGTTTCAGATGAAACCAAAAGGATGAAAGGTCTGATTTAATTTAACTATAATCTGTACTGTGCCCTAAAGATGAGGGATGAGGATGTTGAGAAAATGAGGTATTCGTTCCATATTTTAAACAGAGGAACAAACATCTGGTAGTTGTTGGCTGTTAAAAGTCAGTTTAAAATTGAAGACGTTAAATTCTGAATAATTATTTGATCAGTTTGTCGTTGGAGCACTAACAGACGTAGCAGCTGTGGGATCTTAAAGGTTTAGCATTTGCAGGAGGCGTTTGGGAGTGACGTGCACAATAATGTGCACTTCAAAAGGAGTTAACATGGTTAGAGCAGTGAGGAGACGGCCGATGTGGTTAAAGGTGACGGAGGATACAGGAGAGTGAAAGGAGGAGGCAGGATGTCCAAAAGGTGCCAGGAGCAGAGGAGGCTGAGAGGCGAGGGAGGAGATTTACTCTGACATGATGCTGATAAGAATGAATGGAGAAATTTCTGCTCCTACCAGATAAGCGCCGTGTTTTCAGCAGCAGCTCAGAAACAATGGCATAGTGGAGCAGTGAGGTAGGTCCGTGTTTGTTTAGTCCCCGTTTAGGGGCGCAACGCTGGTGTGATATTATCCCACCGAATGGGAAGTTTTAATACCACCAGTTTGAAATTTCCAAAGAAAGGTGAGTCAGCGTGACGTTATTCAATTAAAAAGCAAACAACTAAAAAAAAAAAAGTGATAAAAATCAAATTTAGGTTGAATAAAACAGAATGGATGTGTTAGAGTCCTTACAGTAAATTGACTATATATATATATAGATTAAATTACTTTGGCCTCCTAATGAGGAAACTGATTGCTTGTTGGCTCAACCTCAGCCAAGGTCTGAAAAATTCGGGGACAAACGTCGTCCTGCGTTTCTCATCAAGGATCTTTAACTGAGAGTTGCCTCTACAGCTGTAAACTTTAACGTGTACATAAATAGAAATACATTTCATTGCTGTCTGGATTCGCTACAGTAAATCTGATCTATGAGTGTACGGAAAGTATGAGGATTAATGGGATATTAAACCTCTGTGAGGAAATCCTCCTCCATCTTCCTCCTCTCCAAGGGAAGATCAGAGGATCGCTGTTCAAGGTGGGATAGTCGGGGATTCGGTTTCTTGCTCGGAGGCGCCTGAGTACAGCGGATTCTGGCCAACACAGAGGTTTGAACCTGGTTTTCTGCTGCTCATTACACACAGTTTAGTGTCCAGAGGGAAATCTGTCACTGAGAATAAGAGCTCCTGATGGACGACAGCGTTACATAACACGGTGCCGGCTCACCTCCTCCCCGACTCCACTCAGCTCAGGTGGGAAGCTGCTGAAAACCTCTTTTGACCGGCTGAAACTAAATCGCTCCGGTCTGTCAGGACACAGAGCACTCACCGTCCACCGCTCTGAGGACTCATTGTCTGATGGCAGACTTGGTGTGTGTCTGTCAAGGCCTTAACGGCCAACAGTATGAATGGAAATGTCCTGCTGATGTTTTAATGGCTTCTGCGACAGAATGGAGCCCTGGAGCTGGATCGTACAGTAAAATACTCGTACATGTTCGTCACCGTCTTTGATGAAATGGAACCATTTATTCATATCTTTCACTGTCAGCTTGTATTTTCACTTGTCTTTGTTGATTTGTCAGCAGGAGTCCATAAAAAGCAGTGAAGCCGTTTGCACCGAACTCATTGGAGGGAGAAGACATTGGCCAGAGAACAGACCTAACAGGACAGATGTTGTCTTGCTTGTTTGGTTGATGACAGTTTATAGGTATCATAGTTGTGTTTGATGAGTTCTTTCTCTTACCTCCTCTGACAGTTCCCCAAACACAGACAAGACGTCCAGCAGCAGACTGGCTGTGTAGAAAGACTTGATCATGTTCCTGGGGGAGGAAAAGAGGGGGAGACAGAAATGAAGAGGTAGGAGGGAGGGTTAGGAGAAGAAAGAAAACAAAGTGACCTTTTATGTTATTCCTTTAAGTATTCCTGCATTTTTCTCAGGTTTTGTATTTTAACTTTCACCATGTGAAAAATCTAAGATCTGATGTAAAATAAAAATCATTTGCTATGAAGCACAAAGCTCAGCTCTGCGTGTATAATGGACAATAAAACCAAAAAGGAATTTTATTTCCAATTTCTCACAAGTCACCGTCTGTCCTGGACCAGCAGACCACAGAGATGTCCTGTTTCTACAGCTGATCGTCCTGGACCTGAACGCAACCACACACACTGTGTGTGTGTGTGTGTGTGTGTTGGCATGAATCAAGGGTGAACACTGAGTGATCCCATCCCACAGCGCGCAGACACACACAGACCGGCTAGCTCAGCAGTGATGGCGTCTATGAATATTCATTATTCACATTTATTAGCATGTTGAACAGAAACACAGAAGTAGAAAGATGAAAATTCAACATATTTAAAAACCATTTATACACGAACCAACCAGCTGAATTTAAGGTCCTATATTTTAGTTTCTCCGGTGTTTTATCTGAAGGGTTGATATATTCAGGCTTTTAAGAACCAAATCACCTCATACAGCAGATTTCAGGTGAACACTCAGAGAAACCCAAATCCTGCAAGGTTGGAAGGTGAGTCCAGGTGGGCGGGGCTAAAGGCAATAACTCTTTGTTGTGACATCACAATGTTCCCAAAGTCCTGACGGCTGGTTTTAAGGTTCAGTTTCTGAATCCGGGCTGTGAGCGTCTCTCTGTGAACTGAGACCTTTGAGACTTTAGAATCTGGACCTGATTTCTGATCAAAGACCACCTGGACGTCCAGCTTCATGTGAAATGGGACCTTTTAGGTTTCGGCTTGCTTTGGTGGATGATTCATGAGTCTTAAAGTTTCCTCTCCAGTTTATCTGGAATATGATAAGCGGAATATTATGGGATGTTTTCCTGGAATGAAATAAATCCTCGTAGTAGATAGAACTTTACAATAAATTTACGAAAAGGGACATTTAAATGAAAAAAAAAAAAAGGGATGCAAACTGACATTTAGCACTGTTGAACCGTACGAGAGGTGAAAGCAGTTAAATTCCCTGTCATTAGCAGGTAAAGTAGTAAGTTAGCAGACAGTGTGACCAGGCACCTACTTTACTGTAATGTGATCTCCACGGATCTGCCGGCGCCGTCAAACAGCTGATTGAGCTGTCACTTCTCACCACTACGAGGAGTTTTGGTTGTTGGATTTAATATTCTCGTTTGCATGAGATCAAAGTGTTGGTCCGGGCGAGACGTGACGGATGACATGAGCGCCGCTGACGACGCCCCATGACTTCAGGCTGCAGCGTGGCGCGCATTAGACACGGCGTGTTCCAATGAACATGGCCGCCAACGGAGAATTGATACACCCAAATGTTCTGTCACAAATGCAGCTTCAAATCTGAGCAATGGACTATAATATTGAAAACAACGCAGCTGAACTGTTGGGTCAGAACATATGGAAACCACTGCATTGGGTGCCAGTCTATGCAAAATGGAATTATTGACCACAAAAGATGGTTTACGGTTCATTTTATCGATCGCACTAACTCAACCGTACAGAGCGGGAAGATAGAGGTGCAGAGCAGATACTGGAAAATATTAGCAGAACCAATTCTCACACCATATTCAATCTCATGATGAAATCAAACACCAATTATGTTGTTTTATAACCTCATTTTATTCAGCAACACATTATAGATGCATGAAGGAGTGTGAAGTGATTTGGTAAATTAGTTTAAGCCCAGAAAAGCTCAGCCTTGCACCTCTGACTGCAACGTTTAAAGTATTAGCCCCAGCCCAGATTTACCGGCACTTGGTTTGGGGTAATTTCCCATCATGACACGCACAGACACACACATTTAAGGCAGGGAATATGAATGGGTTCCTTGTGGTGCAGTGTGTGAGCTACTGAGCAGTGGCTTTTAACATGTTGGAGGAAGTTTCTTATTCCATCAAAGTTTTCCCATAAACATTGACTTCTGGGCTCCAAGATGTGCGTGTACGTGTGCGACATGCGCCCATGTGTGTTTTATCCACGGATAAGTATTTCTGGCCTTGTATATGTGCCGATCGCCGTGTTTTGACTGTATACTCGGTGTGTTTGTGTGTCCAGGGTTGACATAACGACCCGCTGAGGCCTGGCTCCTGTTAGCGTGGGCCGCTGCTTCTCGTAAAACCACAGGCTGTTTGTGGCACCCCACACACACACCTTCACCTTCAGCGGAACGGAGATATTACCCAATCCTGCTGAACGTACCTCCTGGAAACAGAGCGCCCCTCAACGCTTATTTACACCACAAACATCACCTGCATCCATTCATCCTCCACAACCTGCCACCAGCTGCTCACACTTACTGACAGGGAGGGAAGCCGACCTTCCTGTTGCGGTACCCTGTTTATCCCAAAAGACATTTTTATGTGTCACCGGTTGAGTTCATGAAGGAGAAACGCTCCTACAAAAATCTTACATTTCCATTAAGCTGACCCTGAAAAGAACTTTTCTTTTCCATTTGTTGTGGAAAACATTTTCCGTTATGGCTCGTGGCTTTAAATCAGATTTGTTTTTGTTTTCTTATATGAAACAAGTTGTAAAATTAACTGTGATGAATAATCATTTTATTTTCCTTCCATCCAAAGCCAAAGCTAAAAAAAATAAATAAATGGTGATTTCACATGTAGATAACACGACACCTTCGATAGGGAAAGAATCTGAGAAAAGGAAAACGGCTCCCTCTCAGAGAATGTAGCTTTTTCTTATGAAACACACATAAAAATTCTTTTGACTAAGGATTTATTTAATTCCCAGATGTTTCCTGTCAGGAAACTCCACTTATCATATTAAAGATGATAAGAGGAATGAACTGGAGAGAAAATGTTGAAAACTGTGAATGATCCAGCAAGACAAGCCCTTTAAAGGCCCCATATGGTGCAAAGTGAGAATTCCAAGTCTGCTTTGATTATAAATGAGCTCTAAGTTCAATATGAATGCAGTGAAAGTATCAAAGGGCTCAGTCCTCAGAGAAATGCATTTAAAAAAACCTGTCTTTAAACAAGCCGTTGGGAATTCAGCAATTCTGTGATGTCAGGAAGAAATGCCAACAAGACAGTTTTTCAGGAGCTCAACGCAACGCTGAACACAGAAACTGGCTGAAGCTGCCTTATTCTGAAACATTCAAGTTTTTTTGTCCGTCCAGCACATTCCAGAGCCGACTGACCATCTCCGTTAGCATTTTACTAACTTCTCAAAAACTTCAATTCAACTTCAACCTTCAGTGACACAAATGAAGTTTCTTGGAGGCCTGCCTCCTTTAATACGAGTCAAACAGCCTCGAAGAGCAAATTCTCCGTATTCCTGAAATCTGGTCAGTTGTGTATCAACAATCACATCCGGCTGATGATTCAGCTTCCCCTCCTAGACGACCATTATCTCTGAACACTTCCTCTTTCTTCTTGTATCTCCTTGACTCATTTTATACAATAATACCCCATTCTGTGGAAATGGATGTGCCGATGGAGAAAATAATTAGCACTTCAAAAAAAGTTACAGAAAAGTAGCCTTTACGTGATTGAAAGCACGTCCAGTCCACAAGTGAAAACATTCAGGCTTTCAGAGAATTCCCTTCGAAACACTCTTATCACATATTCCACAAATTCAATAACATCCTCACACACTACATCAGCAGGCTGCCAAGCACATTGTTGGCCAAAGAAGAACCACCTTTGTGGACAATGCCAAATTTTAAACTTCCATGGAAGGACCTAGTCGAAGAAAAGACCACCAGACTGCTTGTTTTGGTTCAGGTTCAACTGATTCATCCATGATTACTTGGAAACCGAACCACTCCTTATGGACCAACACTGAATTCCAATAAAACCAACATACAAGTATATTCCTTTAGAGAAGCATCAAACGCTGTTAAAAAGAAAGCCTTAAAAGAACTAAGATTTGAGTAATTTATCGATTAGCTCCTCCTCAGTTACTGATCTTTAAATTCAGAGGATTTTTCACAAATTTCATACATTTCCCATTTCCAGTGTGAGACTCTCAGTCATTCAGTTCGCTGTTAGCCAAGAAAAGTTGAACCAAACGCAACTGGACTTTGTCACAGATAGTTAAAAAGAAGCAGATGTTTAAGACTCAGTTAAACTTTTTTCCTGTATAAACAAGTCAAGCTTCTTGAATTTGATAATTCGCTGTTTTTCCAACATGATGGAGGGGTGAAAGCCTCTGGATCTTTATGTGTTAATGAACTAGGGGGTGTGGCTTTGGTGAACCACCCAATCAGGACAGAGTACAGAGCAGGTTAGATCCATCCATCACTCCTCCTCAGCTCCTCGTTCTTCTCCGAATTATGTCTTCTGGTTTAAAAACCAACCAATCAAAAGAAGGTGACGGTCGTTCAAACCAACTGGTGAAGGAGAGTTTCCACATTCCAGCAAAACTTCTTTGCTGCTGCAGTTCATCTGTGTAACAGGATAACTTTCAAAGGACCGTCAGTCTGCCAGGTACCATGGAGTATCGAATGAATGCTCATAATCAAATAATGGCTCTCAGCAGCTGTGTTCAATAAGACTGTTAAGGTTGAGACTGTTTCTGGGCACAATAATAAGTTTGACATGATTCATCCAAAAAAACAATGAAGCCTCAACGAAAAGAAATAAAATAAAATCAAAGACCTCATCCTGAATGATTTTGGATGAGCTGCTCTATTTAAGAATTCAAACTTTTCTTTGGGTTTTAAAAAAAGTTCCAAATGTTTTAGTTGAAATTTGAATGGAAATACGACACCGTGCGTCTTTCTTCCACTTCAGCAAAGACAAGACGGTGAGCTTGAAGAAGTTAATTGAAACTAAAAGCCACCAGTGAGAATTTACACGGGCTTTCCTTCGATGTTGTTTCAGTAGGTTTGTGGAGGTGGTGTCATTTCACATAACAGGATCGAATAATCTGTGCTGCAGAATTTATTACCGCCTCTTTGGATCTCTGCGCGAGCCAGAGCTCCAGTGTGGATGGAAAAGTGCGGACAGAGATGAAATGATTGTGGTTTGAGGAGCTGCTGAATCATCAACGTCCTCGTGCAAAGAAACACACCGAGCCGTGCAACAGGTCCGAAGGTGGCAACGCGTTTTGATCTGACTCACACACAAACCTTGATGACAATAAATCACACGATCCTTTTATGAGCTGTCAGACACACACAAATGCAAACGCACATGTGATGAGGCATGTGATCACAGGAACTCATTTGGTCACTTTCACACAAAGCGAGAGGCTGCAAATGACTTGCTGCCTGTTGCTAAGAGACAAATAGATTGAAAGGATGTGACAATGACACACTGTGTGTGTGGGCGTTAGAAGCCATCATTATAAAAAATTGCCTGATATGACTGTCATTGGCTGCGTAATTACTTGGGTGATGAAACTATCTGGCAGGGAAGAGACATGCAAAATTAAAGAGGTTTGTAATGAGGACCAAGTTTGAATTAACAATCGGCAGAGAGGGAAGAGAGTAAGGATGGAGAGGAGGCGGAAAGGAAGGAGAGACGATGACGAGGGGACAAGAGCGGAGGGAAAGGAAATAAGTCAGAGGGGAGAGTCAGCAAGGAGACAAGAAGAGAGGGTGACAGAGTACAGTGAAGGAGATAAGAAGGGAGGAGAGGAGGAAAGGAAGGAAAGGTGAGGTTGGGAGATAGAAGGAGAGAAGGAAAGGAGTGAAGGATAGAGGGAAGAAGAAAGAAACCAGATGGATGAGAGTGGAGGAAACTAGATGAGAAGGAATGAGGAAATAGAGGAAAGAATGAAGGTAAAAGGAAAGGAAAGGAAACAACCAAAGGATTCATTTAAGAAGACATGAAAACGAAGTCTCGTACTTGTGGAATAGTCCTGATCGGTCCTCGTTGTCGGCGTACAGGAACATTTTTAAGGCGTAGTTTTCGATGTGAGCGTTACCAACGACCTCCTGAGTGATGGAGTCGTTGTCACTCAGCTCCTTCTTCATCTGGAAAACAACAGAAAGCAAACAATCACTCAGACGCACATCCACCGATAAGGACTCCTCTAAGTGAGGCGGGAACAAGCTCTGGCTTTTATTGTGAAAGGTCAAACTTTTAGTCCGCGCTAATCAAAACACACCCAAAGTTGCAACGGTCAAGTCTATCAGCGAGAGGGAGATACACACAGGGATTTTGTGTGTCTTCAGTTCTTGCAGTAGAGTTACGAATATATCATATAGTTTGTATCCGTGTCCAATTAAAACAACACACATACAACAAAACGGTCATTGGTTCACTGCATTTCAAGCTGGAAACATTCAATCGTGCTGATGACAGAAAGAATGAATAAATAACACAACACCTTACGGACATGTTGATTTTCACTGGAGGGGTGTTGAATTGGCTGATTAAATATTCCTCTATGTAAAAAAAAATGGCAGCGAGGTGAAAACAAAGCTGCTGGTGAAAATAGCTGTCAGCACAGCACGGTCACGCATGGCTGTAACAGTATTTTTACCAAATAAAATATAACAAACAGCAATCTAAAATCACACAGCAGGTGTTACTGAGAAAGGAGCTGAATGAGTCACAATATGTGTCAGACATTACTTCTCTCTGCCCAGTTATTAATCATCTGCCTACAATGATAGTGAACGCCAAAAACAAATATCTTTTGCAGTTAAAAAAGAAACATGCAAACATCATTCTTTATCATCACATTCTTCAACACCTCTGTGTATTATTATTTTTAGATGCGACTAAAGTTGGGGCTAAATTTAGCAGCCTCTGACTGGTACCGGCGGCTGACTTCCCACCCCGCACCATATGAAACTGATTTCCAAAGAAGTGATTTTCCACCATCCCAGCGAGAGCAGAGCCTCGGAGAGTTGAGTCGGCGACAACGGTGGAAAATATATTTAATGAGTCCAACGTGTATCGTAGGTACGAGCCAGGTCATCGGGGAAAGAGAGAGGAAGAGAGGGAGGCTCCTGTGGTTTGAATCCTGACTCGCTCACTCTGTTAAAATGACTCACAACTACCGGCAGCAGTTCATAAAAAAAGTGGAACATACAACAACAACAACAACAACAACAAGAAAAATATAAAAACAACTTTGGGGTATCCCTGAGCACAAAAAGAAGAAAAGGCTTTTCATGGAGCTGGTTGTCCTGAATAAACACGTCTGGACTGTGTGAACTGATGTATTTGTTTTACAAACGGTTTGGATTCAAACCTTTAAAATGAAATGTGTGTGTTCTTACAGTCAGGGGTGACATGCTCATGTTCTTATTTTATTTCTTTTGCAAAGCACATTAAAAAAAAACAAAAAAAACGAGCGACATAAATAAAGTTTATTGTGGTTACAATAATAAAACATACCAATACCCAATATTGTCTGATGCCCCGTTAGCAAAGCACCCGGCCCTCGAGTCCAACTTTCCAAGTTGTGGAGGCACACCCAGTCCTCCAGGATAAGTACAACCAGGCTGCGTGGCCACGAGCCATCAGGCGTTTCTCTTCCAGGCTTCAGTCCACAAAGGGGGCCCCCCCCCCCTCCAGTCTTGATCTGTATGAGGCTGCCTACATTGGTAACTCCGACTCCAAGAGATTTCTTGAATTACTCCCCAAATCTTGGACTGATTTGGCAGCAGTGTCATTAACCTCTAAAGTACTAAGCTTTCAGATCCATGGATGGCCTGAACCGACCATCAGCCCCCGAGCGTTGGTCACTTCAGGGAAATACCAACAGGGTCAACAGGGTGAGACATTCAGACGGCCATAAAGAGGTCAGAGCGAAACCGCTGCTCTGGATACAGATCTTATAATCTGGTCTAACCACCTCCATCTTCTCTATGACGGCGGCCTCTAACGCCACCTTGAAGCGCGGCCATTCATTTGTTTTCTGCGACAACCCGGGCCTTGATTAACTAGTCGAGCTTGTTGAGCGGCCTCCGATCCAGGAAGGTGGAGGAGAGCGGAAAGATGGAAGCACTGTGAGTCACCAGGACAGACTGAGTCACCCGCTTGGGTCAATGCTTTGAATATTTTACCAACAAGGTTAGACTAAATATTAGAAACACCTCCAAGTATAACACAACTCAATTCAACAGCACCACGAAGTTCAAGCAGTTGGATTTAAATTTTAATATCTTATGAGTTCAAACTGATCCCAATGTTAAACATGCTGAGTCATTTAATAACCTAATAATTGACAATGAGAGGTGTGAGCTGTGTCAACACAACTCACAGGTAAACACAAAGCTTAGACAACATCAGTAACAGCTAACAAGAGTGCATACAGACACACACACATCGAAACACAACCTCACACTGCAAGTGCTAACTTTTACAAAATATGAAATAACGAAACACAAACTGTGCAAATGTTTGTTGATTTTATCATTTTGTATCTCAGGCTTTATCTTTTTAAAATAGTTATCATCCTGCTCTGTTCTTCATCCGGCCTGCAGGAGGTGATTTTAAAAACTCACTTCAGAACACACACAGTGATCCCCTCGGGCAGAAGCTGGTAACTGCGGCGTGTTTAACATCTCCGAGGAAGAGGAAGGAAACCTCAAACCTCTGAGAAGACCCACCACGATCTGCACTGCCACTGATCAACAACAGGCAAATGTCAAGCCTTTTAGTGTGAGTGTTTGTGTTGCAGTGGAGCTCAGCGTCCGAGCTCCGTGGCAGGTTTGGTAAGAAAAGAGCCATTCATCCATCTGTAGTATCGGTGACATTAGAGGCAGCCAGCAGCTCCGCCTGCGTGTTACGACGGTGTTTTCCATATCAAAACCGAAACACCTCTGGATGGTGATGGAGGCTGAATTATTCCTCTGTGGATCAGCATGAAGCCAGAATTAGATTCCTACCAACCTGTCAGTCAGATCTTTTCACATCTCCTCGTGATTCACAGTGTGTCCTTGAATTTAAGTTATTCTTACGGCCACTCCGGTTAGGAGCCTTTGTGGTTTGTGCTCTACCATTCAATCCACCACATCAACCAGCACTGTAACTCAAAACTGTTCCCAAAACCTCTTTGCAATATTGTCTAAACAAATCAGAAACTTAAGCTTTAGTCATTCGATTAAAGGGAAGAGTATCAAGTGATTTCCTCTGCGCCTCAGCAGGCGAGCGATATCGACATCAGCTGATTTAACTCTGCGAGCTGTAAGTGAGTGTTGCATTAGGTCGTTTCAGGCAATCAATGAGCAAGACAGAAACTTGGAAGAATTGAATTTACAGGGTTTTTGCAGCAGTCTAATGAAGCCCCATCCCAAACAGTCCCTTCTTGTTATGTGAAATTGAGGATTAAATCCAAGGCTCCAGAGCAGCGACAGAATTATTCATGACGATATTGTTTTTCGACAGCTGCCGTTTCTTCCCAACTCAAAAGATGAACATCTAAACGTCTGCCTGTCTGGTCTTATCAGTCCCTTGAAGTCCTTGACAATACAGCCAGAATCACCTATTCGCTCTCACACAGAACTGTGACTGACACAAACGGCACAGGTTACACAGACTCCGGGGACTGGAGGAGCCAGAGATCGAGCCACCAACCTTTTGATTTGTAGACGACCTGCTCCATCTCCTGAGCCACAGCCAAACAGAACATAACAACAACAAACCTCATGATCTCCTCCTCCTACACAATGCTGTTGAACAATGACTAGACGTGTTTATGACAAAGTAGGAGAGCCAATAACTGGTCAGCAAGGGGAGGAATTAATAGCCCATGTGGCCTCTGTATTGTTCAGGGTTGTGGCCTTCCAACATTTTTCAGAGCTCCTAGTGGGCTAAGAGTTGAAAAAGGTTTGGAACTGCCAACGCAGTATATCAACTTCAACCAAAGCCATGAATGCAGCTAGAAATTAGAGCAACAGAGGAAAAATCTGGGTCTCTTCTCAGAGTAATGTAGTTTGGCTTTTTAGGATGTGAGCTGTGTGCTGTTTACTTTGTGGCCCTAATTCATTAAAAGTTGAAGCTGACATCATTAAATCCTTTTGTATTTGTTGTAAATCATGAGATGACATCATGACACTGTCTTTTTATAATGGCCGAAGTGTTTTGTGAGGTCATAGCGACTTTGACCTTAGAGCACCAAATTCAGTTCAGAAATTCATCCTCAATTCCAATTTGAACCTGAAAAACGATGGAGCAAAGAGGTTTAAAATGACTGGATGGTGGTGTTGTGTATAGATCACTACCGTAAAAACCGACTGACCATCCCCCTTCATCCTCCGCTGGACCCCCCAGAGGAAGAAACAAGAGTCAGAGTAACTCACCGACTCCAGCTGGTCCATCAGTTTGACCAGGAACTTTCGGCACTCTGGTGTTTTACTGTCCAGCTTCATGCCCGTCTGCATCGCGTAGAGCCGGCCTGTAGGAGGGAGGGGGAAAGAAAAAGGTGATGAGGATTAGATGTCTTTTTACTGCTCCGTCAAGACCAATCCTCCACAGCCTCGTCTGAACATTTGGCCGAGTCGTGTGGGAGACTCATCACGCAAAAAAGTCCTGATGAATTTTTTACGTCCAAATCTGTGAACGGGAGTTTATTTTTCCTCCACTGATCCAAAAAATTTTAATAAATAAATAAAATCAAACCAAAGACCGGGAGAGGCACCGACAACCTTCTGAAAAGAAAGATGACTTCACAGACTGACCATTCGTTTTGGAAATCGATATTCAAGCTGCACTTTTTACTTCATACTTTTGAACTCAAGCTCTTTAATTTTTCATTTTTTGAAAGGTCTGATGCACTTTTTGTTTGGGCTTTGACCAAACAAGTTTAAATTCTTATGTATGAAGAAGATCACTTATAGGTTGTGATGTCTCTCAGCTCCTCCCATTTCTTGCATTTCTGGATTTTGCACGTGTCCATTTTGCGTTTGATTATGTTTTGTTTAATTGTGCATTCCCATTTTAAACCCTTCTGCGGGTTGTCCTGCGGTGGAATCTGTTACCAGGCGACTGTATTTTCGTTTTTCAGCAGCCGGCCTGGTAAACCCCCGTTTCCACCTCATGTTCAGTGTTTGAGTCACAGCACAGCGTCCCTGTCCTGCACAGCATCAGCTGAACAATGCCCCATTTCAGAGGACCGGGGGTCCTGCCCCACCACTCAGTAAAAAAAAAAAAAAAGGCAGCAGTGTAACACACATGCAGGCATGTTACTCATGTGGAAGCCGCTGAGGCAGTTAAACAGCCAGCCAAGCCGGTTCTCAGCTTCTGATACAGGCAGCAAGCAAGTCGGCCAGTGAGCCAGTCAGCCGGCGACAAAGATATTCTTTGTAGTGTTACACCCATACAACATTCACTTCGGGCTGTTCACAGACAATGAACTGAGACACTGCAGGCTTTGAGGGGATGTAAGATGACAGAAACTGCCCCCCCCCCCAACTGCCTCTGCCGTCTGGTGGCTAGTGAAGGTATCAAGTTTTCAAACATGTGTGTTTGCGCTTCGGCTGAATCGTCATTAATTCAGCATAAACGAACATCTGACTCCGGTGGATTCATAATAATACTTTTAAATCTCTGTCTGAAGAATGAGGGCTGATTGTTCAAAATAATTTGACATTGTGGCTGTTTTTGTGCTGCTCTGTCAGCAAACAGCCATTTGTAACTGGTGAAAATGGCCGAAATAACCTTATTGGCTGTTGGCGGTGAAGTGGCTTTGTTTTCTGATGCCTTTCATTATTATTATGACATGACATATGATTATTTCATATAACATTCAGGTCTGAGCCACCATGTCAGGCCAACATTTCCAGAAATTGGCTAAATAGGACTTTTAGGCAGTTCAACTTCCAACCCTTAAACCCCAAACTCTCACAGTCTGAGAAAAGAGTTCACTGTGAGATGGGATTTTTTAAAATCCATGAACAGCCAGATTTGTTCAGACTCTTATCTGAGTGCAACACCTGCCCTCCAATGTGCTGCTGTGAAGGGAACAAAAGTTAGGCAGAAGAATAATTAACACCAGTATCACCAGCACTCTGGCAAGACGCCACGGCCTCCGTGCAATTTTGACGTCGGTCATGAGGAATCCGTGCCAATCTGAATCTGGGCCAGCAGAGTCACTCCGTCACATAAATGACAAGGGTGGTATTATGGAGAGTGGCTGCTCTGCTGTGTGTCTCACTGTCTCAGCCTGACTGAGTTTGAAAGGGAAATATGGTCGGACAAGACGATTTACAACAGCACATGTCAGTGTCAGTCATCTGCATAACATGAAGAGTTCAAATATGATTAAGAGAATATACTAGAGTTGAATACTTGTTCGGATTCGACCGCTGAGCTGGTTTAACACGAGTTTAATGAAGCGTGAGACAGTCGGTCCGTGTCCTGCTTCTTCCTCTGGATTAATGACCATTTTTCAGCTGCAGCCTGAGGGGTGAGCAGCTGTCAGTCAGCGTCAGCTCCAATTTAAAATTCACTGAGGAAAAGAGCAACAGGCTCGGCCTTGTTAGGAAAATGCACCATCACTGTCCTCTGTGTGTCCAGATATCCGACGAGGAAAATGTCTTGGAGTCGAAGGGAAAAATAAAATAGTGCTGAATGAGTAGTTATGACACCAAACTATCTGGACTACAAATGAAAAACAGATATAGAGTCAAAAGATCAGACGGAAAAGGGAGAGATGCAATAAAACTGGGCTGCTATTGCAAGAATTTAAAGCAGATTTTCACCATTCGTTTAATAATTTGGTGAATTAGTGATTATTTTGGCTGATAATAATCCTGACATGGAGGGTGGAGGGTTGTGACCAAAGAAATCTGACTGTCCAATAAGCACCCGCTAATTTGACAAATTTGAAGTCAGTTAAGTGAGGAGGCGGAGGGAAACATCAGTTGCGTAGACGGTGTAGACAGCCTGGGAGTCTGTGAGGGCTGACTCTGAATTAATCCGAACAAATTATTTGTCAGTTCTCATTCCAACCTGATCTGAGAGAGTTCAGTGGGAACAGGAGGCGGTGGCGGCGGGGGGGGGGGCCGTCCTACTTCTCCTTTGATTCACTAACTGTTGCTTTAAGAGAAGGAGAAATAACTTCACTGCGGTTTCGGCCACCTAAAGCAGCCTGGAAAAGGAAGCGGTTCGACTCTAAAACGAGCCTATAAAGAAATAAATCTAAAATACCTTTAAAAGAAACAAGATTCTGTCTAAATCCCCCAAAGTCAGAGGTAAGGTACCTGTCTTCAACCTCGGCCCAGCAGCTCATTTATAACGTCAACCATCCAATCTGAGTAAAACGCTGTTTGTAACGCAGCCAGGGAGCTGCTGGTGCATCCCGCCGCTTCATTACAGCCAAACAAATCATCAACTTGACTGAACCCATTATCGATCGGGCCGTTCTGGGATGGAGGTGGGTTAAAATACTGTCTGGCATTAGCAGGCTAATTTAGCCAGACCTGCTGATGTAGGGCTGAGGCCAAGTGATGGATAACAACCATCAGCTGTCAGAACAGAAGAATGGTGGCACTGCGACCCCGTCTGATCCGGCCCGGAGACCGATGCTTTCTAATGCTGAAGGATGGGCAGAGGTTTTATGATGAAAGCTTCCTGTAAAGGACTCATATAATCTTACGGTGGACCTCCATGTGCTCTCCAATCAGAAGAGAGAACCAAATCCTCTGTTCTGATGGTTCGTAGTTCTTAAATCAACAAATATTCTTATGGTTGTCAACACTTCAGATAAAAACACAGAAAAATGTGAAATATAGGACCTTCAACTCAACTGCATCGCAGCATAAACACAAATTCACGGAGAAAATTGCCATCACTTTCCGTTAAAAAGGTCCAGCCCCTTCGCCCTTCTACGCAGAACAGATTTTGCTCCTCAGAGTTTCGTGGCTAAGACAACGACCGTGTCATCTCTGTCACCGACGCTCGAAATATAACCAGTTGGTCAGAGTTAAATGTTTCTCCAATTTCCAATCTGTTCAAGTCAAACTCCTCCGCGTGGCCAGATTTGTCACCATCTGTTCAGCCAATTAGAGATTGCCTTAAATGTGTTCTGGGAAAAGCGATGGAAGGAAGAGGAGGATGGAAGTGCAGGGGAGATGGACCAGCAGCTGCAGTTTCCTTCTACTATCCACAGCGATCAAAACTTCCACACACAACAAACACACTGAGTCAGGACCGTGTAGCTTCATGCCCTCGTGACACCATTCGGCCTCTCCCTCAACACACATCACACGGCTGGGCTCAGAGACCCAGCCACATGGTGCTGCTGACCTCCAGTGGTCTGGCTGCCTCACTGGTCCACTTCAGCACGGAGAGACGCTGTGCTGATCCATCCTGCACCCTGACTGAGCCACCAGCTCCACAAACTCAAAGCCGTAATGTGGCTCTCTTATTTACGGCAATCAACTGAGAATGAAGCAGAGGCCCTGAAGTCACCCAACCGTCTGTCCTGTTTTAATGCGTGTTTGCTTTTAACCTTGAGGAAATTATCTGGATGAAGTTGCTGACACTGAAAACACAGCTTATGAAGTAAATATGGACGCTCCCGGCCTGCCAAATCCACTGCATTAAAAGTGAGAGCCGCAGCTCTGCATGATAGACCATGGATCATTTTATATATTGCTGTCTGGAGTGTGCAGCGTTTTAGCAATAAATACTGAAAACCAAATGTAATCCACCCAAAGAGGAGCCAAGCTTGTTCAGGAAGTTATTTGTTATGACACCCGTCCACTCGCCATGATGCTGCCATTAAAATGTGTTAATTCACAAAGACCCGCCAAAAGGAAACTCTACAGAATGTTCCTGATACACAAACAAAACCATCTGAGAAACAGACTCATTCCTGACGCACCTTCGATAAACTGGAAAATGAATCTTCTGATGCATCTTGTTAACTGACACTGTCGGCACTCGGTTTATTCTAACACAGAAAATTATGTAAACATCTTCCACACACACACACACACACACACACCATCCTGCTCCTGGTCCAATCCATCTCCCATCATGCCCTCTGCTTCTCCAACACTGCAATCAGTCTCAGTCATCTGTAGTCAATGAGGGAGCAATAAGGAACCACACTGATTTCTGTTTCTGTTTCATTATTGATGTATGAATGAATTATTATTATCTATATATGTGTGATTAATAATGCCCTCCTATCACATCTAACAAAAGGACAAGGTGTTGGTAAAACAGTGGAAACAGTTCATTTTGAGATATGCCATCTGGTTTCCAGCTTTGCCTGATAAAACCCAAACTCCCTTGATAAGACGCAGAAACATAATCAATTCAACACATTTGGTCTTTGTGCTGATCCAGCAGTTGTCTATTTCTGTGTTATATTTACATAGTTGTATAATATTTCCCATGTAAATACCAATAAAGATGTACATTTATATTTTATTTCTTGCTACTTCCATTGAAATGATTCTTATTTTATCTCCCTCCAGTCACTTTTTATTAATATAATTTTCTAGTCTTACTGTTATCGTTTCAGCGTGTGAAGCATGGAGGGGCCAAAACTAAATCCCTGCTCGGCGCTCTTTATAATTTATAGTCTTGATAAAGCTAACATCAATGTTTTCGTGGAAACAAATGTGATTCATCTAAACGTGAATTCCTCAGGGAATTATTCAGCTGTTTTATTTTAGGATCAGGTCAGTTCTGCAACAACTGTGAACACACACACATGAACATATGTGTGCATTTATATTACTGGTTATGTGTACAGGTACATTTGCTTTCTCTCCGGTGAATGTAAAGTTTTAATTATAACAAAATGAGTCAGGTTACTCAGCTATGTGACAAGAAGACACCCTAATCCCAATCTTTCATGTTTTCAGTGGAGCTTCCTGTTTGTGGCTCCTCACCTCACACATTTATATGGATTATATATAAAGTGTTGGGGTATATTGGGGGCGGGGGGTAGTGTGGGGGTATATGGGGGTATATGGGGGGGTGGAGCTCATTGCTCAGAGCTGGGCCGTCCTGTGCAGACTACAGACTGCTAGCTAACACACAGAGAAGAAGAAGAACCAGCCGGTCGGAGCTCCACATCAATTTAACAACTTCTGCTTCACCTAACAGCTGCAGGAGTTGAGTTGGGGGGGGGGGCAGGTGGAGCCTCTCAGAGCCCCCCCCCCCCCCTCCCCACAGAGACCCGACATGTCTGAGCTGTCACAGCGGGGAAACTCCCTCAGCTGTCCGGACATGAAGTCAGCGTTAGCCGGGTGGAGGTGCAGGTGGAGTCCGACCTGTCCCGGCTAACTTTACAACACACACACACACACACACACTGATCAACCCCCCCATGACCCCCCACCCCCACAGTGAGTCTGCCCATCTGTCTGCTGTCTGTGAAGGACAGCTTTAAAGAATCAAAGTCGGGAGCTAAGCTAACTAACACACAGCTAGCTAACGCTAGCCGGCCGCGGACTCACAGTAGTAGGACACCACCGGGTCCCGCTTCTCGTGCTCCTGGGCGGTCCGGAGGTGGTGCTGGATCGGCTTCAGCTGAGCCGGCAGAGCCATGTCGGTCAGAGCCGTCCGTGGAGACCAAAACACACTGACGGAAATCCGGACGGACCGTTGTTGTTGGTTTTTTTTTGTTGTTGTTAGCCGGAGCGCTCCCTTCACTTCCGTGTTTACGTCCAATGGGAGCGGCCGCTTAGGCGGGACAGATGACGTCATCGGGGTTTCAGGCGTCCCTCCCTGATCGATGTGAAAGTTTTTATTTTTGATCGAAGTGATCATTTATCGGTTTTATTTTAGGCTTTAATGTTGTTTAATGTTGTAAAAATTTTAATAAATCAGCACATTAATGTCTTTACTGCTTTTTATTATTCTATTATTTTGTGGAAAATTAAAAAAAATCTAAAAAATATTTTATATATAAATTAAGATAAAATTATATTTATTGTATTGTTGACCCAACATACGATGAGTTTTGTATTTTAATGGAGAACTAAAGGATTTAATTCAGGTATTTGTTTAATGTCAGGTATGCTCTGTTTCATTTTTTAAAATATGTACTTAATATTTTAAAAAGTTAAATAAAACATACATAGCCGTATTAATTATAAAAGCAATTATGTAATAACAATAACAATAGAAGAATTGAGTGAGTGCTTTGCATTAATGAATATATACATTTCTGTGACAAAAAAAGAAATCTTAAAAACACATCATGTGACTCACAGTAAGTCAGTTTTTATCAGGTGTCTGTTGCAGGAGTGGAATCCGAATCAAATAAAAGGTTCCACTCAGGATGTTTGGTTTGAAGCCAAAATGAAACCATGAGCCTCCAAATTCAGTTTTGCAGTCGTGGACACAAGCCAAAACATATTTACAGTGAACAGAATGAAGATGTGCTGCACAAGATAAATGAAAAGGAGCACTACAAACGAACTAAACAGAATTCCAGGACAGAGGTTGGACTTTGGGTGGAGCTTGTTTCAGTTAAGAAGAGCTGGAGCTCTGATCATTCAGCGTTTGGGTGAACCTCTGACCTGACAGACTCCACAAAAGAAGGAATATAACTTTGAAGTTCTTCTCAGAGAGTCTGACATATTTTAACTTAAAGGCCTGGGCTCTGGAAAACTTGTGTAACCGCTGTATGGTTTTTTTTTTTGTGGTTCGATTACATCCACACTGCCAGTTCCTCGTGAACCGTGCATTGGAAACAAAAGTCACATAAGGTTTGGTAAGCAGTTGTGGTTTAGGGCCTGGGTTGGGAGCTTGTGAGAATCCACGGGCTGATGGAGAGATGAAGAATTCCAGTGCGAGGCCACCCACTTCCTTGGTGAATCATGTTTGCAGTCCTTGGCTCCGTCTGCATCGGACTGCAACCCTACTTTTATTGATGGATCAGTGGAGCTGAGCTCACTTGGCTGCACACCATCCCAGAGTCAAACATTTGTTTTCAGAAGGGCTGGGAGGGGAGACACGTTTGACCTAAAACAGGCAGAAGAGAAGCAAGTTCTTCCAGCTCCGCCTCTCAGACTAATATGACTCCAACACTAAGGGGATACAACTCCATCAAGCACACACAACTGCTCAAAAAGAGTCATTAAAAACTGAAGGCCAGAAGAAACTCTGACAACAGCTGGACGTGGATTATTTTAAAGATCTCTGGAGCTGCTCAGGTTTTGGGTTAACAAGGTCCTGGGAAAGTAGCAAATGTTTCTCAAAATCCACCGAAGGCCTCAAGTGGACTTTCTCTCATCTATACTTTCACCTGTAAAGTCGAAAACAGATGTGTTTATTAAAGAAACAAAGTTTAATATTTCACACAAACTAACTGGGCAGAGACTTAAAAACGGCTAAATTAGACAAACATAAAACATACAGGCCTCCTCACATCCGCAACTCTGACTCTCTCCCCATCTTCACATCTAAACTCAAAACTCATGTTTAAGATTGCTCACTCACTTTAACTTTTAATACACGCTCCATTGTTTCTTTTATGTATGTTGATTTTATTTATTCTTGTCTTTATTCATTGTACAGAAATCCTCAGCTGAGTGTTTCAGGAGTCCAAACGACGCTCCTCATGCGGAGGGAAAGATACCGACCATCGCTGTCTGCCGAGGAAACAAAGAAAACCTGAACATTTGTTCGAAAAACCGTCCAACGTCAGCAATTATTCAGAAACACATTCAGACGGGTTTCAGAGGAAAGAGCTTCCATTCATTGGAGAACATTCATCTCCATGGAAACGTTCTGTCTCAGCTCAGTTTACCCCCCAGGAGGTGATATGATGATGGTAAATACGTCACTGTGTGTGACTGATGGGGGGTTTAGAAGTAAACTCTCCTTCCTTTCACCTACATTAACTTTGTCTCCTTTCTACGTCTTCAGTAAAAAGCTCGGTATAAATTTATGTAATCTGATTAATGAGGTCTGTCAGTTAAGATGTTCTTCTCCTGCCACATAAATCCATCCCTCTCCCCATTCATCTAATCCCACCGATTTTTAACCTGTTTTCATTGCGTTGTTGACAATCACAATTTCCCAGAATGCAGTTCGCCTCTGGTTTTGTCCCAACAACAGTCAGCAGTCAATTAGAATGATGTAAAACAGGAACGGTCTGTATTCTTTGTTTTGTTTTGTTTGTTTGTTTGTTTGTTTTGTTTGCTGTTGGGCCCCTGCATGGATGAAGGATTGGCAGGGCCCCCCCAACCTCCCTCCAAATCCATTCATCACTTTAATGAAAAACATGATCTGACACCCCCCAGAAAACTTTGGGGGACATCTTGTTTATTTCCCAAAGTTACTCAAAGACAGTTTATACAAAACCAGTCAAACTTACATCAGTTCGCTGAATTTAAAGATAATTTCAATTTGAATAACCTACTTTCCCTTTTTGTGTTCTGAAAATATGCATTGTGTTATAATAATATTAGTGTTTGCTATTTATTTATTCTTTTCCACAAACTGAAGTTAGGCCAATAAATCAATGACTAATGACACAAAGACAGCTGTAGGACATTTTTAATCAATCATCTCAAGACAAAACAGGTAGGAGAGTTACGGGTCAGAGACAGTAAACAGCAGCACTCAGACAAAGAGAGTTTTGTTTCAGTTTGTGTTTGTGGTCATAAAATCTGCCTCTTTTTCTTTAATGTAGATTTGTGAAGGAAAAAAGTAAGTTTAACACAAAACCAACAAACAGCTGATGAAATATGAAATTAGTCTCCGCTCCAATTTCACAACTAACATGTAACAACATGAGTAAAAATCAAAGTTATAAAAATGATGACTTACCACAAACGATCGGTCGGAAGAAGCAGTGTGATATTTTAAAGATCTCAAAATATCTCCCCGCTCTTCGTTGTTGTTTTTTTTTTAAACAAAAGTTACGTTTACAGTTTGGTTCATTAAAAATTTAAGAGTTTATCTTTAAATTCTGCATTAGGCCAAAAAACATTCCAATCTTTATTCACAGGAATCTTCTTAATGACTCAAACTCAAACCGTCCGCTGTCTGAATTTCTGTGAACGTACTGAGATGATCTGATGTTGTTTTAAACGAGAGAGGCGGCACCAGAGCTGAGAGACTTTCTGCCTTTTGTTCTCTTTCTGAACATCCAGTAAGTTGGTATTCTGACAGTTTCCTGTGATAGATGATATGAGCTGGACTGATCCTGAATCAGGGCCACGTTTCCCTCCCTGACTGGCTCCAAACCTTTCACAGCCATTGAACCGAACAGATGTGGAATTCTACATTATTATTATTATTATTATATATTTTTTTATTTTAATGTGAACAAGGCCGAAGTCTTGGTGACAAAAATGTTTAGAGGCAAAATTTAAAACCATCCTCCACTCACAGATGCCAGAACGCAAACGAACCCAAACCACAGGAGTCCCATCCCTGTTTCAGATCGTCCTAAACCCCGGCAGACCGATCAGGCTCCTCGGGGTCGGCGCCGCCGAAATCATTTTAAAGGTTTAAAAGGATCTGAAATGAGGGTTTGATCCACTTTTGTCTGGTAATGCAATTTTGTACCTGAGATGATAAACAGATTGCTGAAAACTTCATAACAAAAGTTGGATGGATGTCTGATTAAAAAAACAAAACAAAACAAAAACATTACAAAACATGAGAGGTAATCATTTTGAAAATAAACAACCGACAGTGACACCGAAACAAAAATACATCAAGTTGGTTTTTGTTTTTTTGGAAATACCACAGGTTAGGAAAAGGTGATATAAAGAGAGTGGGGGGGTCGTATAGGACACCCTGATGACAAAAAAAAAAATCAACCATCTTTTCAAATAAATCTGGACTGAGTGAGCACTTAGTTTTGTCTTTCAGCCATTAAAACAGTAGTTATTACATCGTATGTATATATTTGGGGCCAAAAGGGCCTTAAAGGTGTCAAAACATCTCATTCCTGTGCTGGTTTTGTCCACGTCTGGGATATTTTAAATTCCTCGGCCTCACTTCCGAGGCTGGATGTCGGGACACATCAGGCGGTTCATCACTGGATGTCAGTCAGTTTGTTTAAGTATTCATTCTTAGTGGCAGTTCATATTTTTTTAGATATTAAAAAACGTTATAAGTAGTAATTCTTCTAAATATTTCCAATATTATCATTTCAACACAATTATAACCTGAATTTAAAGAACAGTTTCGTGTTAATCGTTGATCGTTCTGGCTTGAAATTTGTTTCCAGTGTCAAAATCAAAGCTAAGAAATAATTAATATCTTGCTTTTTTATACGATTACATCAAACCCACTTTATATGACTTCAGTATCTTTGTTGGAGAACCTTCACCTCAAAGAGTCAAACAGAATGTCAGGAGCCAGTTCAGTGAGGCGAACTGAGCTCTTTCTGTTAGAGAACACCGTTCTCCGTTCTTTAGGTCAAGCCGAAGGTCGAAGAGCTGAAACAGATATTTAAAAAGGCCCGATAACTCCATCAGAGGTCCACAGCTGAAGTGTGGCACTCACACTGATGGCAGTAAAGGTCAGAACGGGCTGGAAGCAAAAATCAGACACATATTGGAAGTGATAACTGTCACACATGGAAGTGTCAGGAGCGATCGCACCAGCAGCTCACCAGCAGCTCTACAGTCTGATCAGCGCCTGGAAGATCAGAGGAGAATCATTCTCTCTGTGTTTTTGGCTTTAGACTGAGCTGTAGGTCCAAACAGAGTCCACAGAAGTCTGCTGGTAAATGTTGATGAATTTAGGACGCCGTGTCTTCAAACAAGTGTGCCGCCAAAGCTTCCGGTCTGTTTCTTCTGCAGGAATATCACATCTGAGGTACAACTGGGTACAACTCCAGGCTCCTCTGGGTGATCGGGGTCGAGACCAAAGGCTCTAATTTGACCGTGGTCACAGTTTTCAGTACCAGACTCAGAGGTGCTCAGACGTCCAGACCAGACCGTTGGACGCAGCCAACACAGACCCACTGACAGTTGAAATACGATGAGGGGTGATCACTCTGTATCTGAGGGCAAAAAACGCAGAGAGAATCGTTCATACTCGCCAGCTCTGACACGATCTTTGTGCGTCTCACTCACAACGGACCACAGGTGAGGCTTCGCTCTTAGGTTAGCTTCCTGGTTTACAAAAGTCCAGCAGCAGATAACAAAGAGCCTGATTTAAAAAAAAAAAAATACTGTCATATATCACCCTTAGTCTTCTTTTCGAGTTGACGGCTGCTCGAGTCTACGTGTCATTGGTTGTTGAGATAACCGAGCCGTCGGCAGAGAATCTCGAATATCTCGGCGATGCAGAGGAGGATGGTGATCACAGTGAAGGTGTACATGGCGCTGAGGAAGATGGTCTTTTCAAAGTGTTCGGGCACCATGCACTTAGTCACATTAAAGGTCTTTTCCAAAGCGCTGGCATCACACATGTACAATGGGTGGACCTGAGGGGGGGGAGACACATGGGGCAGTAAAATTTTCCACAGTCGGTAGATTCCTCTGTGATTTAAATATTATTACTATTATTGATGCTTTAGCTGGAAAACACATCATCAGATCCAGCCTACAAAAGATCCCAGCATTCACTTGGATGGACCGACTGAGGTTGAAACGAAGATGGAAACGACTGACGGATTATCCTGCTGTTGGTGCAGGAAGAACTGAACTATCTCAACGACAGCATGGACTGAGTAGATTAGCTGTTACATTTTCTGAACGGCAACAATTTGAAGCTGCCGCTCTGTTACAAGAGAAGCCAGCTGACATGATTTCTTCTTCAGAGCTTTTGGAAAAGGAGGATTTTCTGCAGGATTACATCTCCTGGCTGGTTCAGGGAGATTTTGTCTTTTCAAAGAGCGACTTGGAGAGCTTGTTGGTGAGAAGGATGGAAGGGATTGCTTCGTGATAAGCTACTTGAAAATAGAAGAATACAGGACTGTGACCTAAACTCTACAGAATTTATGAAGCTAAGAGACCAACAAAATGGACAGACCTGGAAACCAAAGAGGTGGCTCTGCAGCCAGAAGGCAATGACTTCCAGAATGATGCGCAGGAGAACAGAAATGATGTAGAAGACGGTGTAGATGGGCCGTTCGAGGATCTCCTCCTGGTCAATGTTCTTACAGGCGGCGTAGAGATGGAACACCGCTCCAGGAACTAGAACTGTCACCAGCTGTAAGGCCCAAAAGACCTGCAGAGGGCAGAAAGGAGGAAAAAGGTCTGTGGAAGGAAACACTAGGATAAAAAAAAAAACAAAAAACGAACAGATTGGACAAAACAAATAAACAAAAGAGGAATGGACGTTGGAAATCAATGAAAAGAGTTTGAAAAGGGAAAAAACTGATTACAAAACAAAGTAGATTATTACAGTATTTATACAATTTCTTATTAAGTTTACATAAAAAAAAAAACAACAACACATTTTTGGTGTATAGGATTGTTTTAAGAATTGTATGTGGGACATTTTACAAATGTAAAATCCACCTGTCAGAGCTCTCTGTGATGATGTAAATGTATCTGTTCTGTAACACAAACAGGTGAGTTTAGTTAATATTGCCAGACACAGTTCATCTTAGCTGGATAGAGAAGTGGACACTGATTCAGTTGAGTTTAGCCCTACCTGGGGTGTTATGGGTCTGAACTGGTTGTAGCAGTACAGGTTGAGCTCTCGGCGATCCGGATCGCAGCTGAAGTGCAGCGCTTCATTCCCGTAGACGGCAAAACCAAGAACGCCCAGGAAGAACATCCGCACCGAGCCGAAGAACAAGGTGTGGAACTGGCCTATCACCGTAGGAGGCCTGAGCTGGAACACACACACACACACACACACACACAAGCATGCACAAATACACCAAGACACATAAGTGTGACCAGCACTCACACAGGCACAGTTACACAATGGAACACCCATGCATATTAAAACAGACACACAAACACAATCAAGAGTGCAGACACTCAGACGCACACAGAAAGACACACATTTACAAACCACAGACGTGCAACAAACAAATGTGCACACACACAGAGTCAGAGACAAAGAGAAAAAGCTTCTGTCAGCCAGATAAATGCAGCTGCAACACTGACGGCTAAAACAAAACCCATTCAGAGGAAACATTTCCAATCTGCTGCCTTTACCTGCTCAGTTCTGGCGCTAACACAACTCACCGTCACCACATAAGACCTCACAAAGCAAATACGTCACTCGGCCGTGCAGTTAGAATGCGAAAGGAGAGTGATTTAAAAATAAAAGATATAAAAGGAAAAGCATAAAAACAAATCAGTGTCTTTTCATCTCAGACCCGAGGAGGGGTAAAGGTAACTGAGACAACAATAACCCCCCCTCTGTGATCAACTTACGCAGCCTTCATAGAAGTTTTTGATGTAGTTTAAAGACATGGTTAGCTGCTTGATGTCTCCTGGGGCCTCATGGCCGGTTTGCTGCTGGCACCAGTTAAACGCCACCAACAGTCAGGCTCCAAAATCTCCAGCCGAGCCCTCCCTCCCTCTCTCTGTCCTGAAAGCCCGAGTCAATGCATATATATATATATTTTTTGGCCTTTTATCCCTCCATCAATTGACTCACTCAGTGGAAAAAGAACAACAGAGGCTGAGGGGCCAACAATGGGCTGGGGGGGACATGTGGTCCCTGCATTATAATCCCTATAGATCTATGTCAGCGAAAAAAACAACCTCCTGTCGCACACAATGCAGAGAGAGAGAGATGGCAAACATGCAACAAAAACACAATACAGCTGGTTAGGTAAAGGATCAGGGGGAGCTCAGCTGAACCTAATGGATTTTTTCTTCCATTAAAATTTTAGATTTTAATGGAAGAATCTTATTTATTCAGAACAAATGGCTTTTCTGTAGCTGAATTAGTATTATCTTCTTTTAGCTCCAGTTTCAAGGTCATAAAAAATTAATCAATAATAAAACACACTAATTTACTTTTTGGTTTGAATGGAGTTTGTTTTTTTGTTTTGCTTTATTATGATTAGTCTTTTCTTTTTTAACATGGACATAAGACTAAATGTCTATCAGAAAATAATAATAATAAAAAAGTCATAAACAAGAGTGATGACAACACACCCCGCACTGCAAATACTTCTGGAAGAGCATTCACGGAGCTGCTGTTGTCCCAAACACAGTCCTTCGGCCACCATCAAGCCGCCAACACAGAAAGAAACCAACGATCAAAGTTCAAATCCAGAAAAGCAAAACTGGAAACAGTCAAATAAAAATGGAAGTCCACACACCAACCGTAATCCTGGCGGCGTGCTGTTCATTCCCCCCTCTTTTTTCCACTCAGGGATCCCAAACTCACGCCAGTTGCGGGACTTTGCGGGACAGAGCGCGGAGTCAAGTCAGAGGGAATCAGCCCGGCACACTTCCTGTCACATTTTTTTCAAAATGAACACAAAGAAGGGGCCTCAAAGTGGACAGATGAATGGAACAGGCTGGAAAAAGAGTGAATGAGAAGAGTGGTTTAATATGAACGTAAAATAAACCTCCTGCTGTTTATTCTGCAGAGTTAAAGCAGGAAAACATGAAGAAATGTGTGAAACTATGACACGAAGGATAAAAATCTATAAAAACCCTCAAAATGCTTTTTTAGTTTTAATGATTAAATTACAGACATCTCTGATGTCGTGTCAGCTGGAAGATGATGACGGTTCCATTCAGGAGCAGCATCAGAGTTAGTGTTGGAGAGGGTCATACTTTTACATCGAAGGTCCAACCACACCACTTCCTGTGTTGGCCTTCCTAACTACGTCAGACTTGATGGCTGAAATGACTCCCTGCAGGTTCAGGCCTTGTGTTTTTGTTTGTGAGTTTTCTTTCTTTTCTTCAATCGTATCATTTAATATAAATCTGAACTCTCGTTAAACTTGTTAGAGGAATCAGCTGCAGCCACATTCAAGCAACCCAAAAAAAAGATTTACAAAAATTTACAGAATTTACAAAATGAACAGGGGAACAGACAGTCATTGTAATCTTCGTTATTAAAGGTCCTCCGCTTTAAAATTTATGCTTTCTGTTTCCACAAACTCAAACGAGCCAAATGAGCCACAACCACAAACGGACAGTGAAGACAACAGGAGCTGACAGAAAGCTGGTTAGAGGCCGTTAACACAACCAGATGATGGATGAAGCCAAAGCAGCGACTGTCAGGTGGACGGAGTGGAACGTCTTCAGCAGCAGCTTTTCACCAGAGAAAGCCTGAGTTCGGACACACTGAGGCGGAATAAAAGCCCCAGGAGGCCTTTTTCTGGGGGCGACATGATGCAGGAAGCAGTACTGTGAAAACCAGGTGATCAGATCTGGCGTAACAAAGTGCGAGACCTGCCAACATGACATAAAGCTACGTTTGCTTACATGGCCTGGTTTCCAATAAGTCCCGCTCGGCTCTGATAGAATGACGTCAGGCCTCTGTGGCTGCCACCTGGGATGGCGGCGGCGCAGACAGGGACACGTGTGGCCTCTGAAAGTCAACTTTAAAGTCACTGAGGCAGCAGAATCAAACGCTGCAGTTGGCAAAGATGCACAGAATCAGAGAAAACACCCAGAAAAATGAAACTAAAGTAGAAAGACTCCAGGACCTGGACCTCTTCTGACCCCGGAGCTGTTTGAACTGATCTGGGTCCGGTCAGCCCGAGTCTTGATGTGCAGGATCAAACCGGTACCGGTCTGAAATTTGAAACTGGAGTCCGGTTTGATGATCTGGCGGCGGAACTGATTTTTGTTTGTATTTTTTCTTTGATTTCCTGCTCAGCGTCTCTGGTTAGTGATGGTAACAAACCAGATCAGAGGAGGCGTTCACGACATGTGGGAAACCTGGACATTTAATGATACGCTGAATTAGCCCACAGAGGTGAACGGCTGCAGGTGTCGGGAGGAGATAAGCTCCTGATGAATTTTATCCAGCTCCGTTCCTCCTGAACTCCTCCGTGTCTGTCGGCTTTTTCCTACGTCCAGTCAGCCTTTAACAGAATCTGAAATGAAACCAAAGTGAACGCATCATTAAGGCTGATGGTTAACTGCCCTGAAAGCTGAAACGGTGACGCCTTAAAGGTCTGACAGCATTTCTGCTCCACTCTCAGCTTCCTATTTCATAAAAAGACATCAGTCGGAAAACTGAAGGATTACAAACAGCAGCAGGTGTTACAGGTGTGTTACTGACAGTGACGCTGTGTTCAGGTGCAGGTTCATACCTCTCTGCCTTGCTCTCTCTCTCTCTTTCTCTCTCCATCCTTCCCAGTGTCTCTCTCTCTCTTTCCATCCTTCCCAGTGTCTCTCTCTCTCTCTCCCTCTCTCTCCATCCTTCCCTGTCTCTCTCTCTCTCTCCATCCTTCCCAGTGTCTCTCTCTCTCTCTCTCTCTCGCTCCCCATCCTTCCCTGTCTCTCTCTCCCTCTCTCTCCATCCTCCCCAGTGTCTCTCTGCCTCTCTCTCTCTCTCTCTCTCTCTCTCTCCATCCTTCCCTGCCTCTCTCTCTCTCTCCATCCTCCCCAGTGTCTCTCCATCCTTCCCTGCCTCTCTCTCTCTCTCTCCATCCTCCCCAGTGTCTCTCCATCCTTCCGTCTCTCTCTCTCTCTCTCTCTCTCCATCCTTCCGTCTCTCTCTCTCTCTCCCCATCCTTCCCTGCCTCTCTCTCTCTCCATCCTGCCATCTCTCTCTCTCTCTCTCTCTCTCTCCATCCTGCCATCTCTCTCTCTCTCTCTCTCTCTCTCTCCATCCTTCCATCTCTCTCTCTCTCTCTCTCTCTCCATCCTTCCATCTCTCTCTCTCTCTCTCTCTCTCCATCCTTCCTTGTCTCTCTCTCTCTCCATCCTTCCCTGCCTCTCTCTCTCTCTCTCTCCATCCTCCCCAGTGTCTCTCTACCTCTCTCTCTCTCTCTCTCTCTCTCTCTCTCTCCATCCTTCCCTGCCTCTCTCTCTCTCTCTCTCCCCCTCTCTCTCTCTCTCCATCCTTCCGTCTCTCTCTCTCTCTCCATCCTTCCCTGCCTCTCTCTCTCTCTCTCTCTCTCCATCCTTCCGTCTCTCTCTCTCTCTCCATCCTTCCCTGCCTCTCTCTCTCTCTCTCTCCATCCTCCCCAGTGTCTCTCTACCTCTCTCTCTCTCTCTCTCCCTCTCTCTCTCTCCATCCTCCCCAGTGTCTCTCTACCTCTCTCTCTCTCTCTCTCTCTCTCTCTCTCTCTCCATCCTGCCATCTCTCTCTCTCTCTCTCTCTCTCCATCCTTCCTTGTCTCTCTCTCTCTCCATCCTTCCCTGCCTCTCTCTCTCTCCCCCTCTCTCTCTCTCTCCATCCTTCCGTCTCTCTCTCTCTCTCCATCCTTCCCTGCCTCTCTCTCTCTCTCTCTCTCTCCATCCTTCCGTCTCTCTCTCTCTCCATCCTTCCCTGCCTCTCTCTCTCTCTCTCTCCATCCTCCCCAGTGTCTCTCTACCTCTCTCTCTCTCTCTCTCTCTCTCTCCATCCTGCCATCTCTCTCTCTCTCTCTCTCCATCCTTCCATCTCTCTCTCTCTCTCTCTCCATCCTCCCCAGTGTCTCTGCCTCTCTCTCTCTCTCTCCATCCTTCCCTGCCTCTCTCTCTCTCCCCCTCTCTCTCTCCCCCTCTCTCTCTCTCTCCATCCTTCCGTCTCTCTCTCTCTCTCCATCCTTCCCTGCCTCTCTCTCTCTCTCTCTCTCTCTCTCCCCCTCTCTCTCTCCCCCTCTCTCTCTCTCTCCATCCTTCCGTCTCTCTCTCTCTCTCCATCCTTCCCTGCCTCTCTCTCTCTCTCTCTCCATCCTCCCCAGTGTCTCTCTACCTCTCTCTCTCTCCATCCTCCCCAGTGTCTCTCTACCTCTCTCTCTCTCCATCCTCCCCAGTGTCTCTCTGCCTCTCTCTCTCTCTCTCTCTCCTTATCACATTATGTTCACACTGATCCATCAGTCTCCATCAGCCTCTCTCTCTCTCTGTGGACATAAAAACAATCAGGGACCAATCAGATCAATGTTCTTCTGTTTATCTTTGATTTATCTAATCTTTTCAGTTGTTCACTGTCTTCTTCATCCATCCTTTCTCTGCGCTCTCTCTTTGTGCCTTCTTCTTCCTCCCTCTCAGAGAGAGAGGGAGGTAGAGAGAGCTTCAGTGTAACAGCAGTGGTCCCCCTCCTCTTTCCTCCCATCTGTCGCCTCTCATTCTTCAGTTGGAGTCGGTCAGTTGGTGGGAAAACTTTCTTTGTCTCCGGCTGTCGTTGCGTCTTTACGCGGCGCGGAGGAGTCTCCTGTCCGATGGACGACGACGACTTTCTGTCCGACCTGCCCCCGGCTCCGGCTCAGGCCAGGAGCCCCAACTCCACCGGGGAGGAGTCCGCCTGGTGGGGGCCGTCCTCGGACGGGGGGGACACGGTCTACTTGGCGGTGCGCTGCGTCATGACCTCGGTGTACATCCTGATCATCACGGTGGGTCTTCTGGGGAACATCACCCTGGTGAAGATCTTCATCACCAACAGCGCCATGCGCAGCGTGCCCAACATCTTCATCTCCAGCCTGGCGGCCGGAGACCTGCTGCTGCTGGTCACCTGCGTGCCGGTGGACGCCTTCCGCTTCTTCTCCGAGGAGTGGGTGTTCGGCGAGGCGGCCTGCAAGCTCATCCCCGTCATCCAGCTCACCTCGGTCGGCGTGTCGGTGTTCACCCTGACGGCGCTGAGCGCGGACAGGTAGGAGCATCCATCCATCCGGTTCTTCTCCCTTCACAGTGAACACGTTTTAATTAAAACACTAAAAGTAAAATGTTTGTTTTCTCTGAAACAACATTATTCTGATTTTAATAAATCTGAATCTAAGAATTAATTAAAAGAGGACAATTAGATAACATGAATTTTTCCCGAACACATGAAATAAAGATGGTTTGTATAGATTGAAGCATCAACGTGTAATAACACCAGTCTGATCCCACTTTTGGGACTTGACTGCAATTTGTGTTTTATATGTTTTGCACCTTTGACTCTGTATTTATGTCCCAGCGCTGAAAGCTCCTGCTGTGGATGAGAGAGTGCAGATATGATTTAAAGGTTCTTCCTCTTTTAATTCAGCCTTTCCATGTTCTGCTCCGGTAATCCGGAGGTTCAGGTTCAGGTTCAGGTTTTGCACAGAAACCACATTGTGAATCCATCTTGTGAGATATGATGCATTGTGGGAAACTGCTGGGCGTCACTTCACTTCAAACACGTAGCTCTAAAGGTTTAGTTTTTAATGCTTTGTGTTCTTCCCTCTTTGCCTTTGGATGATGATGAGGCGTTATCTTGTGAATGAGAGGCCTTGGTTTTGTGCCCTGTGGACATTTGGAGGTTCAGAGAGGTGAAGAGGCTTCTGGGTATTTCTCCATTAAGCATGGAGCTGGTTTTTAAAATGACAGCCTGATGAATCTGTGATTTACTCAGAGCTGCAGACAAAGAGTCTCTGGAGTCTTTACGTACGATGTGGCATCATTACAGCTGCTTAAGCTGATTTGTGGCGTGGCATTGATTAGTATTAAATAATGTCCATTCCTGTCTGAAGGAAGGAAGCCGTGTTCTCCGATGATAAGAGAGAAGGGGAGCAGGAGAGAAAAGCTGAGGAGCAGTGATGGGATATAAAGCTCTGCAGCATTATTGGAAATATGATGTCAAATGTCGTTATCATTACTACAACATGAGCAGCTTTTGGAAATAAAGATGTTTTATAAGTGATTTGGGGAAAGAGGACATTTCTGGACAGTGAGGTTTTAGTTTTCAGACACTGACACGCTTACTGGAAGTTAAAGTAGGAAGTTTCTTCTTGGTTCTGTTTCAGGGATCAGAGCTGGTTCCCAACCTGCAGGTGGATCTGTCAAATTTGGGTGAAAGAAACAATCTTTAAAAATATTAACGACATTTAAAAACTTGTTTCGTTGAGGCCCATCACTGAGATAAGACTCCAACTTGTTTTAATATCTTGTAAGATGTGCAGCATCAGGACAGGAAGAGTTAAAGAGGCAGAAGGTGACTCAACACAAATCAAACAAAAAGGTTTGGTCGTTGTTGTTAAAATAAAAGGCACTCTGAGGAGGCAGCATGAAAACTTTAAAAAGTCTTCAGGTGGTATCATGATCCGGACTTCTATCAGATATGTGTAGAAATATAAACTGACAGCAGCTCAGCGGAGTCCCTGAGCATGAAACATTTATGATCTCCGACACGTTCAGGGACCTTCGTCCAGCTCTGTGCGGTCGGTCCTTCAGGACTTTAAACACTGATAAACAGACGGTGTGTGTGCTGGTATAGAAAAGAGGAAGGGGAGAAAACGAACAGAAAGAGAGAGCTGATTTGTGTTTTTATCTTATCCCAAATGTTAATCCATAATTTAAGTCATCATAAATTTCTCTTTCATTTGCTCAAACTTTACTCGTCTTCCGTTTTCAGTCACACCGTTGAGATCTATTTTTGATCATTTTCGACTTTTCAAATGGATCTTAAGTCCTCCAACTGCATCAAGAAATCTGTCTCTTTTAAAGTGAAGCTGCTTTATTTAGTGTTTCTGCTGACTTTAATCCTCCGTCTATTTGTTCTGTAGAGGAGGAGACTTCTGTGGATAATTCAGCTCCTGGTAAAAACCTGCTGCAGTGGTCACCATCTCTTGTCAGCAGCAGAGGTTACACACTTCTGTGGGCTGGAAATGTCTGACGTCAACGCTGAATCTCTGGATGATGGAACAGAGCCACGAGGGTGTGTTGCATGACCTGGACCTTTAGATCACCCAGAATAAAACAGAGTCCACAGGTGGACAGTGTCAGTCTGTCAGGCTCGTCACGTTCCCGCCGGGCGGGACGTCAACCTCACAGACGACGACGTCCCCGAACTCCCTCAGGAAGCTCAGACAGGCTGAAACAAACAACTTATAAAGTAACTGTTGAAAATGCAAAGTGATGTCAGGAAACACAGTTTTAGCATCATTCAGTTGATGCATTAGTGATAAATGGGTGACTGATCCATTCAACGATCCTTATATAAGCAGATTTTAGGGATGTTTGTGACAAACATGCCAAAGATGATGCATCATCTGAATCTTTAAGCTGTTCCATGTCAGTATAAGTATCTGCCTCAGGATCCAGGACCTGTTGGGCTGTGACGTGATGAATTCTAGACAGATGAAAACAGGTTGAGTCGACACAGATCCACAGCTGAGGAGAAAAAAAAAAAAACTTTCCACAAACATTTCAGTTTGGAGGTGAAGCTGAATCTCTCAATAAAAAATGAAAAGTCCCAGATCTGATCTTGGAAAGGCTGTTACCTGAGCTACAGCGAGAGGAGATGCCTGACTCCTAACCCCCCCCCGTGTCCGCCATCCTTTCAGGAAGCTTCAAAGCTCAACAACTTTTTTTGTTGATGCTGTCGGTGGCGTGGCGGGGGGGGGGGGGCGGTTGGGGTTGGGGAGGGTTGGTTCGGCTGACTCAGGCTCTGCAGGCGGCTACAAGTCACCAGCTGACGCTCCGCAAACACTTCAGATGCACAGAGGTTTATAATTTGCCTCTGAGCAGGGACGCAAAAATGTGTGTCTGTGTTTGTGTGTGTTCCCTCTTTGCCTCTACTGCTGTTACCGTGAAAGATGTCGTTTCCTGTCTGCTCGTCATGCCATCACTCCTGGCCGGTGATCGCCGTTCTCATCTCTCACAACCAATCAAACTCTGATGACGCACAAAACGCCCCAACTACCAATCAGCTGCCTTATTCTCTCGGAAGCGTTCCGTCCGATGGCGCCTCCCTCGCTTCTACGTGCCTTCTTAAAATAAAACAGAGATGCGGGGTGAGGACTTCATCTCTCGCCTTTAAGTCCAAGGTCAGTTCTGTCTGGAGAGAAGCACAAACAAAAGAGAGGAAACAAGAAAATGCCGGAACCTTGTTGCAGTTTAGGACACGAACCGGAGCTGACAGCCAGATGTCCCTCAGGGCGCCACGTGGACTAATGGGCTTGTGAGGTGGGATTTGATTTGGCCGTGACATTTGGAAAGCAGATGAACTCCTCTAACGTGCAATCAACCAGGAGTGACCGTGAAGACTGAGAACGAGCTTCGAGCGTTTTAACGCAACAACAACAATTTAGATTTCTACAGAGGTGAAAAGTTCAGCACCATGTGATTCAAAATGGTGCTTTAATGTCACATTATGCAAAATTTCTGGCCATTCGGTGCCGAAAACGATTATCTGGACAGTTTTATTGACATTTTGCTCAGTAAGACCTCAATGAACATCTCAAACTCCCAAAACCCAATTTAACATCTTTTAAATGTTCAGCTGAGCAGAAGACTTTTTCAGCATTTGAGGCTGAACCATCAAATTTAAAGATGACAGAATTCAAGGCCTGATCCAGGTTTCTCAATAAAGAACTTAAAGAAGCTTCAAGACCCAGTTTGGATTTTTCTGTCTTTCTTTTTGGGAAAACTGAGTTACATTATCAGCATTTTTTCTGATAAAACAAGAAGAACGCCCGTCGTGGTTCATTCACCTCACAGTTTTAGTTTTGGTGCATTTGCTCAAAATTCATTGTCTGGTGCAGTATTCAGGTTCACTATCTGAGGAATTAAAGCTGACTGATTCGGACCAAAATGAAAGATTCCATTTAAGTTGTAAATTAATTTGGGGAAGAGTTCATTAGAGCAGGAATCACACTGGATTAAGTCTTGACACATTTAAGCTTAATGGATGTTTCATAACTCATTCAGATCTGATTACAGCACCAGTCCTGGTTTTATAACGTCTTCAGCAGGTTACACAGCTTCTTCCTTCATTTAACAACCTGTCCCTGGATTCAGTGCTGCGACAACAACAGCCTGGGGAGTACAGTTTTAAATATAAGCATTGAGTTTAGCTAAAAGTCCAACAGTTTAAGCAAAGCTTTTCATCGTAGTGTTAGCTCGAATTTAAAATGAATCACTTACACTGAAATCCTGACAAAACTCAAAAACAGAAATCAGTCCTTATTTTTATTTTTTTATTTTTTTTGCGTTATGGGATGACTACACAATTACAAGGTGAAGCAGAGCAGTGAGCTGTTAGAACAGTTTGGCCTGATGTCTGTGTTTCAGTCACAAACGGCTGTGGACTGTAAATCCAAACTCAAGCGAAGCAGGAAAGATTCACACATCAGGGAGAGACAGCGTATGAATGAATACGAGCTGAAAGGAATCAGCATCTGTGTGTGTGTCTAACAGGCTTTTTTCCATCCTTCATCGTCACATTTTGTTTTGTTTAATTTCCGTGTGACAGATGGGGGAGAGTCGTTAATGATGGTGACAGTCGAATGGACTAATTTATTTCTTTGTGCTCACAGTAATAAGCTGATCAAGCTTCAGTGAGGGACCAGCAGAGTTTATTTGACCTCTGCACCTGCAGCATGATGTTTTCATGCACATACACACATACAGATTTTGGATTTTATTTGTGTGAAGGTTGACATTGCGAAAGTGTATTTGGGGCCAGAATGAAGTTTAATGTAATTTGGGCAAAACATGTTGACCTCCTGTATGATAGTTTCCTTCCTTCGTCACATCTTGTTGCAGAAATGGAATCAGCTGTTTATCCTCATGATGCTGTTTTGTACGAAGGAGACGGTGCAGGAGTGAAACTTGTGTTCACCAAGACACGAGTCAACAGAATGAACTGGGACCAGCACAGAGGCCCGGTCAAGGTCAGAGTGCAGAGACCTCAGGAGACAAACTGAGTGTCCACTGTTTGCTGCGGTGAAGTTAAAGGTCAGGATGTCGTGTGTCATGCATACAACTGAAGCCTTCAGCATGCCACTGGATTCCACTTTAAATCCGCAGTTTGACCTTTTCCTGCAAGGACCCAAGGAAACACAATCAGTTCTACATTTAAGCAGCAGCTGCCTGCTTGGAGCACGACAGAAGGAGCTTTCCTCTCTTTAACCTGTCGTGTCGTGGACTTAATGCTTTGTAGAGCCATAAATACTCAAATAAAAAAGACAAATATTTGGTCTGGAATGGAGATTTCTATCAGTTAGCGGCAGCAACATCAAGCACAACGGTTCTGCAGCTCACTGATGTTTACCCTGGAGGACGTTGTTTGCTGTGAGTTTTTAAGTGATGCCAACAATAAGGGCTGCCTCCACTTAGGCTGGCAAGCTTCTTCTCTAATACATATAAATGTTAGTGTCCCCACAGAGAGGAGAGTTGTAATTACCCCTGAGATGTGTATCAAGCAAGCTAAATGATCTTCCTGAGAGTGGATTTGTAGAGAAAGGAGAAAGATCTGAAGCCCGAAGATGCTGCTGTTAATCTTTGAGATGGACAACGTTAGATTGTACAAACTGAAAAAGGGACACTGTCCCTTCTCTTGAAGTTCTTTGTCCTGCTCGTGGATCCGTTTGGAGCCTGTTGTAGATGGTGACAAATCAGATATTATCTGGTCTGATCTTTGAGACTTTGGTCACTGAGTCAAAGCTCAAACCCCAAGTATGTTTGTCTCAGACCTCTGATCAGGATCCTCCAGGACTCCCTCCACTCTTCATGTTGATTAAACAGGTATAAGTTCTTCATCTCTACTTCAGGGCTCATTACCTGCTACTAAATGCCAATCTATGGCCCAACTGTTGCATTCTGGGTAATGTAGGCACAAGGTTCTCTTGTTTGGTGTCATCAGTTTGCTGGATTGATGGAGCCCTGAATGGACTTAAACATTTGACGGGGTTGAGGTTTAGTCAGTATCACAGACAGATCCTGGTCATGTTCAAAGAAACCCTGCCAGTTCACCCAAGGCTAACTGAGGAAAACAGCGTCAGGCTAAATGAAGGGAGAGTTTTAACTCCCTGGTTCTGCTCTGTGACGTTAGTGGCAGCTGCAGAGCTCAGCGGCACCGTGGGGCCTCCTCTTCCCACTTCGTGAGCCGCCTTGTTTACCGACAGACAGCGTCATCGTCCCTCTGAAGCACAGTGATCAGCTTGTTAACAGGAAACTCATTTCCTGATCACGCAGCTTTGGGCAGCAATCCGGCTGTGTGTCTGAACCTGATGGCCTCTAATGAGCCTCTAACAAGACTGAAAGCCACTAACGAGACAATAACGGCTCAGAACTCGCCCGAAGGTCCTTGATAAGCGTAACTAGACTAATGCATAATTAGCATAATGATTGGAGTGGCTTCTGTAACCAAATTCCTTCCTATCAAGATGATGCACGGCTACAGTGTTGAGCCAAGTGTATCCACGAACACACACTGAGACGACTCCTGGTGGTCAAACCTTCAGCGCCGACGCAGTCAAACTGGGACAGGAAGCTGCACGGCTAATTCTAGATATGAGGAAAAAAAACAAACAAAAAAAAAAAAAACCACGAGCAAACATGTGACTCTTATTCCACACCGGTCTTTGTCGCTCTTTGGTCTCTGTTCTTTTATAAAATGGCAGCTTTGGAAACTTTCAGCCTTTTTCTCGCTCTGCCTTTTCACCCAAAGACAAAGTGAAAGTGTTAGATTGATAATTACATCTCGTGAAGGCATCTAAATGCACCACACGACATTTATCTCAAACAATAGGCAAATCAGGGATCAGCGGTCACGACATCCTGACAACAGAGAGAATTAAATATTCCTGCAGCCCGAGGCGTGTTGGTGTGATAGAAAATGGGCCGGAAAAGGAACCAAAGCCAAGGTGGCAAGGACAATAAGGAATTTTTCTAAAGCGTTGTTCACAAGGAATCAATTTTTCTTTCAGCTCTGCTTCTAATGCATCAACAGCAGGAGGTCTGTGGAGGGAAGAGAACTTCTGCTGCCCTTCGCCCAAAGAAGGCTGTTAATAAAGGAGGATGTCTTATTCTAATAGGTAAAGGACGCTCAGCAGAGATGAGAGGAAATGAGTTGGAGAGAAACTGAAGAATTAAAGAAAGCAGGGAAGTGGAATGAATAAGAGGCAATTAGACGAGAAGAGGGAGACGAAGAAAAGAGGGAAAGGGATTGATGTTAATGCACTTCCTCTGCAGCATTCATCCTGTGATGGACCTTGGTTTGGAGACTGTCATCCTGATCTTTAGTCTCTTCTTTTAAATTACAGCTGACGTGTTCTTTCTCGATCCCTGAAGGTTTCCATGTTTCTGTTTCGGTTACATAAAAAGAACCCAGAAAAGCTGTAACATTCGTGGAAAATCAGCTCCACAGGGCCATCTTTCGGTCTCCGGGTAGATTTCTGACTCACCAGCCCCGGGGTTTGATCATTATGGCCACAGATTCAAGAAAATTATATTCTCCACATGCCGAGAATCACGATTTAAAAAAGAAAAAAGAATAAACAGACCTTTTTTAGATGTGTACCAGTTGGTTAAGTGGTAACAGGAGCTGGTGGGGGCAGCCATGATGGCCACATGCGCAACTACAAGGCCTCTAGTCAGTTAGCACCGTAGACTGTGATGGTGTTGAAAAAGCTGCAGTGGAGCTACAGTCTTGCTTGGATGTTGTGTCGCCTCCAACTGTCTGAGGATGAAGTCGTAGATGCTGCAAGACGAAAAAAAAAAAAAAAAAAACAGCTTCCGTAAGGAAGTGATTCAGTCATATCTGAGAAAACCTGAAAGGGTCGGTCACCTCGGTGGTGTTAAAGAGGAAGTGCGGCTCTTTCAGTCCTTTAATTGGATCATGTCATCGATGAACCTGCTGCTTCAGAGTGAGTCAGATGTCTCACTTATTGAAACCGTCCGTCCCTGCGGACAGATTCTATGTCTGTTTTTCTATTTTCTTTTTCTGAGCTCCTGTCCCCTATTACAGAGAACAGAGTCTGAACTGAGTGACAGATATGCTGACTTCTGACTTCTGACTTCTTTAGGTTGCCATTTTAAATAATGACAACTTTGTTAAAGGAAAACACACACTCTGAAAGGCTTAATGTCAAACTTGGATCATCTTTTGCTGCCACTGTTTATCTTGTTGCTCTGACTCTTCTGTAGCTGCTGCAACATTTGCTCCAAACTCCATATCACCACCTTAAAAAAAAAAAAAGTCATGCATCACTGAGTCACCCAGAAGTTTATGTGCCAAAAAATTTACAGCGTGAGGGCAAAGTTTGAAACTTATAGCTCCTACGTGACATAAATAATCAATGGATCATCACATCAATAAACCAAAATGTGAGACAGAGAGAAAGATGCTGTAAACTTATCTATCTGTCAGAAAGTGAACTGCTGCCCAGCTTCATGACTTAGTGATTGTGCCTATATTTCAAGTTCAACAGATCCTGGTGGAAACACGAGGTGTAGAAGTGAAACCGAGCAACTCTGGAATTAGTCAGAGTCACGTAAACACAGATCAACATCCTGACAATCCGACACAAGCATCACTGCGAGGAAGGAGGCTCCATTTCATATTTATACACAAATGCTGGTGTGTGTAGGAGCAGGAAGTGTTTGTTCCTGCCCATCTGTTACTGCAGACAGGAGCTACACTGTTTTCAACATTTTCAACGTTTAAGCTCAGCAGAAAAAGTACAGATTTAAATACTCCAATGCCTTCGTTTCCTTCAGCAGCCTCAGTCTTGTATGAGTTCAACCTCGGCTTAAACGATTACTGCAAAAAAACAAGATCTGCCCTTAAGAACACAGCGCTGGCTGAAGTGGAGATATTTGTGGTTACACCTGCGTTTTAATAAAGCAGGGAGCAGTGTCAAAGCTAATTTCATTCATTGATTATCTCAATTATACAGATTCGCCTTCTCATTCTGTCCTGCAAAAATTTAAAAGGGACTTTAAGTTTCATTTAATGTTGTGTTTTCACCAACTCTGTGTCAGAAATGAAAGAGTTAATGCCCTAAAACTATTTTCTGTCTTCATCTCCAACGAGAGAAAATGATAGCTGGCTGAAAACCAGATGGACGGCCTGAAGTTCCCAGAGCTGCTCATGTTTGTTTGAAAAGTTGTAGATTAATTATCCAACGACATTTGACTCGTGGTGTAGGGGGGAGAGCAAGAGGCGCTGTCCTCGGTCTTCTCAAAGGCCCGAGGCCACAACTTCTGACTGAGCTTTTAAAATTGAAAACAAACATCCCAAAGGGCTTCAACAAATTCCACAAAAAATCTAAACCACGAATGACCGTGAATATTTTCTGGTCAGATTTGTCTCCAGTTTCCATGGAATATTAAAGACACATCAGTGAGCCTCACTGTTTCCCTAGGAGACAAAAGCTCATTATGGCACCAAACGTGGATTAATCCTCTGCTGAAAATAGTCCCAGATAAAAGCCTTGTTTGGGCAGAGAGCAGGTTTGTGTGCGACGGATGAAAACATCTGCAAAAGAAGGAAAAAGTAAAAGTTTTGTCAGACTAACACTAACACTGTGAAACAGCTGTAGAGCACCGAGAGAACAGTGACTCTGAAATCAGACTGCAGTACATCAGTCCACCTAAACTCATGTGGTAAAGATGAAGAATGGTGTGTATCCTATTTAAAAAATCCCTCATTTCTGATGATGATCAACAAACTGTAAAAATTCAGATAGTTCCCCCAAAACACCCCCAACTCCATCCACCAAAACAATACGAGACCAGAGGGATGCAAAATCTGAAGCCCAAGATCTGAACGTTGCAGCAGAAGTCAAGACTATTGTCCAATTTTGTGTTGTCCTGCATACCTCAGTTTCAAGTTTACATATATATATATCAGGTACTAAATTCAAAAATCTTCGAGCACATACACACGACTTTATCCGCTGTTTGTCCTGTTTTGTGTCCCCGTCCAGCTGAATAATTTATCTGCTCCACCTAATGAAGAATTTAAAATGCAGCTCCATGATTACACATAAAGATTAATTCTGATCAGAGTGAAGCAGTTTCATTGTTTGCTTTGTGTGCAGCCAGATCTGTCCGATGTCTGATGGAGCTGAGAAAAGAAATGACGCCGTTATAAAATGATTTGTGTTTGTTTCCAGGCCAGAAAACCTCAGCTGTGATTATGCTTTATGGTTTTCACTCTTATTTAATATGGTGGCTACAGCAGCAGCCTTTTAAAAGCCTAACTTAATGTGTTTATTTATAGAACCCCATTGAAATTTTGCCAAAATATCTATTGTTATTTTGGCGCGCGCACACAGACAGTACGTGGGAGATTCTCTAATATGACCTGCTGTCAGTTTTTCACCATCACATGATGAAAATTTAAGATTTACTGAGTCACTTTTGTTCTCATGTTTGCTGATCATCCTTTTTTATTCAACAATTCAACAATAAAGGAACTTTGGACAAAGGATAGAGACGGTCTTACGGAGAAGGATAAAATAACGGGAATGGCCCACTGAAGTTTTGATACTTCCAAAAATCCAAACATCCTTTTCCGCCTCTTCTTTAAACTTGAGAATCAGCTCTTCCTCACAACACATTTGTCAAAATGTGTTTATTATTAATTAATTTGAGGCATTTTTGGGAAGACTTCTTCCCAAGCAAAAAAAGATACGGGAATCTTTTTATACAGCATGGGACAAACTGGGGAATGTGTAGGGGGGAGGTGTACAGCAGAGGAAGATTCTCAGGATAAAACATTTTGTGGCAAAATAGTTTGAAGTTTGATGATAATTCAAATGAGCTGAAAAAACTTTTAGGCTTTCTGTCTTACAATAGGATTGTGTTTTGATTATCTGATTACAGCACGTTGTTCTCCTGTTGACTGCAAATAAAATGTGAGACAATGTGATGTAAACAGCAGCAGCAGCTTCACTCAGATCCTTTAACTGCATTTCACTTTCATACGATGGGCGAAAAGAGATGATTAAAGTCCTTCCAAAAACATCCTGAGCACCATTCAAACATGAACTAAAGTATTTTAGTAGAAATATTTTCAAAATAAATCCACTGAAGTGTGGAAGAAGTGTGATTTCTGGGGAGCATCAGTTTGATTGGCTGGTGTGTCACAGACGATGGATGAAGTGGAATAAGACGGATGCTGAATATTAAAACCGCGTAACACTTCGAGGTACGAACTCGCAGCCCCACTGCTCTCCAGGAGATTACCACAAAATTACATCATGACAAAAGCAAACTCCGCAGCCTCGGCTCTGTATTTTTAAAGTGCAAACTGTCCATATTGTCAAATAAGTGTCTAAAATATTCTGCTTCATTTAGATTAAATTCTCGTCTTTATGAATAAGCTTGCCTTTATTGAATGGACCTGGATACAAGTTATTTTTTTGGGAATGTATCTGACAGAATAAAGACATGGACAATAAGTTATTTAGAGCATTAGAGGCTTTGGAGCTGATTTTTCATCATTAATGAGCAGAACTCCTGATCAGATAAAGATAGAAACTTCAGATCAGCTCCAGAACAACCCAAACACATGAGAGGAACTTTTCTTTGGTTATTCTGCTTTATAGTTTTTATCCTCATTGAGTCGATTAAATTGGTTAAATGGTTTAAACAAAAAAATGAAAAGCATTAATAGATATTTCTCTGTCCAACAGGTACAAGGCCATTGTGAACCCGATGGACATCCAAACGTCCAGCGCCGTCTTCTGGACTTGTCTGAAAGCTGTTTCTATCTGGATTTTGTCCATCCTGCTCGCCGTCCCTGAGGCCGTATTCTCCCAAGTTGTTGTCATGCAGGTACGACACACAGCGACAACACAACAAATACAACAATTACTGCTGCAGCACCAGACAAACACCGGCTCCTGAAACACACTGTGATTCTCTGCCATCAGTCAAAAACCAGAGTCCTAAAATACAATCAGGACCAACAGAAACCGAAAACACAGTCAGAATAATGCAGAACACTTCAACGGAAACATTACAGCCCTTTGTTAACTGACTTTTTAAAGTGGCTATATAAATAAAGGGATATTTCCCACCCTGGGGTGGACTGCTGCTGTGCTGTGGAGGGAAAAGTCTGTCTGAGTCTCCATCTCTCTCATAACACGACAAATAAAAGGTCACAGCTCACCGACAGCGTGGAGGTGAAAAAAACCAGGCTGGTAATGTCCATGAAACACTCGACGTGGGACTATATATAAATTTTACACGTGTCTGAGTCTAATGGGGGTTTTCCCTCCAGACAAACATCATTCCTGATGGCTGTAAAGTCTTTAAAGTCAGATTTATGGATGAAGATTTGACTCCCCTCTCTGCTCCACCACCTTCATCTCCTTTCTCTTTTTCATTTTCTCTTGCTCCTTTTCTCCTTCATTCCTCGTCACTCCTCACATTCTGTCTTTACTTTTTCTTCTCGCCTTCATCTCCTCTCTTCCTCCATCACTCCTACTTCCTGTCTTCCTCCCCTCCTCATTTTTCCTCTTACATCACTTTGTTTTTTCCTAATCTTCGGCCCGTCTTGCCCCCTCCCGTCCCTCAGGGTCACCGTGACAACACCAACGTCACCTTTGTGAACTGCGTGCCGTATCCGCTGTCCAATCAGATGCATCCAAAGATCCACTCCGTGATGATCTTCCTGGTTTACTTCCTGATTCCTCTGGCGATCATCTCTGTGTACTATTACCACATCGCTCGCACGCTAATCAAGAGCGCCCATGACATGCCGGGGGAAGTCAGCGAGCACACCAAGAGACAGGTGACTCATGAATGAATGAAGAAATGAATGAATGAATGGATGAAATGAGCCGACTGAACTGCTCATCTCAGCCGATACAAACTGTGAGGCTTTATAAACAGAAATATGGATGTTTCTCAGCAAATTTCCACATTTTTATTTAACAGTTTACTGTAGAAAAAGAGGAAATGTTGGGAAGAGTCCACAATTTGCACGACTGAGGCAATACAGATGTTTTTAAGGAGCAGATTTTCACTCAGGTTTTATTTTTCTTTGCAACAGTTGACTTTGTTTAGTGTTTTCCATATTTATGAACAAACCTACAAAGGCAAGTTAAAATAGTTTATTTTGGCAGAAGGAAGAAAATCCTATTTATACAGGGTTTTTTGTCATCAGGGTAGCTGTGCATGTCATCCTCTCGTGACTGAAAGGAAAAAAACAAATTTTGGTTTGTTATTTTGAGCTGATCAAGCAATATTTTTTTTAATAAGAAAAAAATGACTTGCCTCCATCTGATTGTTTACGCACAAGAGAACAGACAAAAAAAAAAAAAAGCTCTTGTAAAATATCTGTGACGATAACAGCAGGAGAGACTCAGGTCAGTTCAGTTCAGTTGGAAATGACAGATATTATTCACTCGGGAGCAGAAAACTGGCCTTGAGCAGCTACTCTGCCACTGGTTTATCCATCAAATCAAATCAATATACATTTTCTGTCACATAAAGAGAAAAATAGAGAGAAGTCATGAGGAAACCTTCGATCATTATTTCAAAACCTCAGAACGTGGTGTTTTCACAGCAGCAAAGCAAACGATCAAGGACATCGATCATCAGCAAACTGTCCGTGTCAGAGTCTCATCTGTCATCACGTCGGTTCAATAAAAAGTAGCATCATACAGCTAATTATTAGGAAAAAAGCAAGAACATTCATTTTGATGGACAGATTTAGTTTTTCTCTCCCTGATCCAGAGCCTATAAAAAACCAAACATCTTATAAGGTAAATTTTCAATTCTATAAATGGGTCCAATGTGCAGGCTCTATGATAGACTTCATCACAAACTGGCTAGAATCCACGCAAACGCTACTAAAGACAGTCATTTATTAAACATAACAGTCGGACAAATCAGCAACAGGATGTTGAAAGCAGAAGTTTTCATGAAAGCGGAGCCTTGATGATTGTGTTTATGTGCCAAACTGAGAGCTATGAGAGTCATTTTAATGGAAACGGGGAAAAAGAAAAGATTCAGTAATAATTTGCTGACGTTTAAAATGTGTGATGAAGCGTTTTATTCAGTGTGTGAGTGATTCGGGTTGAATTCAATGTCACTCTGACCTGTTGGTTTCTCTGCAACTTCACTTTTCAATCCCAAAGAGTAAGTGCGCAAGAAAAGGACGACAAAGTCAAACAAAATTAAAAGCCCTGTGGGATTTCACTCTCTGGGAAAAGACTGAAGTTCAGTCTAACGGCGATCGACTCAGATGCGATGCTTTTTGCACCCACACCTCCCACTCGGGGGCCTTCAGAGGTTCTTTGTAAATACTTGAGTCAGGATGGAGTGTCGGTGCAGGACCGTGTCAGGCATGAGTAATCACTTTACAGCGGCTTGATCTTCACAGATGGAGGGGAGGTCACGGGGATGGGAGCTGAATTATTAAAGACTCAACAACAGTAGCGGGCCGGATCAGGTGTACTTGATCAATGATGGAGGAGCAACGGTGGGAATCCCTGATCCACTTTGACAGTAATCCCCAGAGTTCATGCTTACAGTAGTGAGTCAGACTTCTCATAGGCACTAATTGTTTCCAAGTTTTTTCAATTAGCTTTTTAATTATTTAAGCTACAATCATTCAAACGTGACTCCTACTGTTAATTTAAATTGGAAACCTGCTGGAGTCACTGCAGGACCTTTATTCTGATGTCGCTTTAGTGAAATGAGCCCTTCCTGTTGTAAAAAGTCAGATATACAACATACTAACACAAACACTGAGCGTCAATGAAGCTGTAAAGCTGAAGGATATTTAATTCACAGATCTGGAGACATGACTTGTTTCAAGCGAATTAAGATAGCTTGGAAGATAACTTGGACAGTTTTGCTGAAATTACTCGAGACTAGTTTTGGAATTGGCCTGTAGGGACTTTTAAAATGACTTCAGGTCCACTTTTGATTTTGACTTGTTTTAGTCGACTTGAAAAAATTCTTGGATTTGTTTCAAATTAACTGACTGGACTTCAAATATCTAACTTGAAATAGCTTGAAAATTTGCTCCAATGTCAGAATTTGACTGAAGTTCAAGACTTCAGACTTGCGATCTGACTCGATGCACTGACTGTGTCAGTTTAGTCAACGATCTTTGTGGAAACCAAATATAAAGACAACCAGCCATGAGTTTATTGTGGTTCATGGCTTCCATTTTATTTCGTGGAGTTCATTAACTGAAGGTGCCGACATACAAACACATAAATACTGAATGGGAAGTCATTTCAGCCAGATATAGGAGTGCACGGCTTCAGCTTGGTCTGATGGGGAAGTCAACCTCCACAAACTCAAGGTTAATGGAGAACTTTGAGGAACAAACAGTGAATCAACTCGTGACGCTGAGAGCTGAAAGGAAGACCAGTCAGAGAGCAGAAAAACACATGTCGGTCGGCTGGTGAGAACAAACAGGCTTCACGTTCCAGCAATAATTTAGATGCAGAAATTGCTCTGATGTTTATGTCTTTCCTGAGCTCTCAGTTTTATTATAAAGACCATGTGCCTTGAAGAAATTAGTTTTGTGTTGCAGCAAGTCTTTCAGTGACATGGGTAAAATTTACTTGCAGGGCTACATGCCCAACCACCTGTCATTTTCACTCAGCTGTTGATTCATTTATTGATCTGATTGTTTCACCACTGAGTAAACAAACTGCTCCCTTCTGTTGTTTACATCCCCAGAGCAAGCGGCACTGCAGGGCCAAAAGTATGTGTTCACCTTTCTTTACTTCTGGTCTTTTTCCTTCATTGCTGTAGTTATGATGAATAGAAACAGTTTATGGAAGAACCTTTGTAGTTTAATATGATTATGTTCCCGTGCACAAAAGGTAAAATGAAAAGAGACCATTTGATTTGGCTTTTGGTTGACAGTTGCAGGTCTGTATGTAGAGATGTGTTGCTTGGCAACAGCTTAAAACACATAAATAAAGCTCTCAATAATAAATGGTGGATCATTTAGACTTTTTAAACTTTTTAAAGAAGCAAATCAAACCAACTAGAGCTTAACAACCGTTCTTAAACTCAAAACAACCAACTACAACACATATTTCCTGATTCTTCTCCACAATAAGTTGCTAATTACAGTATAATTTATGGCTTCTGTCTTTTAACGTCTTCTCAGCTTCATTTTCTTGAACTATTGTGGCGTCCGGATACTTTTGGCCATGTGTGGTGTGGTGGGTTTTGATTAGAGAAAATCAGTGTGATTCTCTTAAGTTGTCCTCCCTCTGAGTCTCTGTCCCATCGTCTAATTTGTCTCATTATAGTCAAATCGTTCTTCACCATCTCCTCAGCTGAAGAAGCATCTTCACACGCCACCGTATCTTCATCTATCGAGGTTTGAAAGCCAATTGGACATTAATTCTAGACGCCCACATCAATACCAGACACGCCTTCTGCCTTATCTGAGGGCAGAGCCAATTCAATATGTTCACAGAGATAGGAGACACATTAGAGGGTGCACGCACACACACACACACACAAGCCAGACGAAGGAAAACTACACTTCAGTTCCATACCATCGGTCAGAAAATGTTACTTAAAGTTGTTTTTGAGATCGGCGAAAAATATTACAACATTAGAGCTTAAAGAAAACGCTCCACACAGACGAGAAACAATAAAGGATACATAATACATTAATGTTGAAAAAGACAAAGTGACAGAAGGGGATTTATGGTATTTAGCAGATGTTGGAGGGTAAACGCAGCTGAATGTCGCCTCAGGTTTGTAGTTATTAAGATAAAAGGCTGGGAGAGGAAATTAAGTCCGGCAGCTCTTCCTCAAAACTGAATAAAGCATTTCACCCGTATGGTAACAGAGCAGCAGAGGAGCGGCCCATCGCTCACCGGAACACAATGAGCTGCTGTATGGAAGATAAAACACGAGAAGAGTTAAACAATCCAAAAATATGAGGGCCAAGATGAAATAAGATTTGGAGGAGAAGGTAATAAATAAAGTAGGGAGTGCCATTTTCCTTCCTGTCTTTTAGACTTCAGTAGAATCTGACCGGTTTTTAGCTGCCCCCCTGCTTTGACTTCACTTTACAGCCTGTCACAACAAAAAAAAACGTACTTGAACAACAACAACCAACTTTTAACTAAACACAAGTTAAAGCAGAAAATTACATTTTTGTCAGCGTGTCGTTATCGATCAGCCTCTTCAGCTGGCAGCTGATTGACAGCCGCACAAAAACCAAATGACTCTGTCCTTTTGACAGAAATCGACACAGAAACAATTATGATCCTCCGAGAGATCGATCAGACAAGAGGCCGTTATTTCCATTGACACGACATCTGAAACAAACACAGGAAGCCATCTGCGGGTTTGACAAATGGCAGAAAAACATAATGGATTCCTGAAAAAGTAGGAGGAAGGAAGGAGGGGATTCTCTAATCGGATAATTAGGGGTTAATCCTTTAACAACCATAATTGGATTAGATGGTGGAGCAGAGTTAGACTTGATTCAGGCCACCAAGAGTTTTTGCTGCCAGTCTAGACTTTTGTTTCTGTCGGCTCGTTCTTCCTGAAGAGTCGGTGCAGCAGCAGTGAGACTTGAATTATTTGGATTGACAGCTGACTGGTAGGTGCCGGGCTAGAAAACATGGTTGTATGAGTTGACGGGTGACAGAAACTGCCTAATACCTTCTCACGGTGTGTGGTTCGGCTTCAGGTGACGGCACCGAAGCAACAATAAAAAAAAACAACAACAACAACAAAATGCACTGCAGACACAGAGACAAAACTGGTCTGCAGAAAGTTTTTAAGACATGGAACACTGACAGGAAGTTTGATTAATCCAACAACTCAGAGGCAGCCGAAGTGAAGTGGTGAAATCTGATGTTCCCTGAATGCATCACACGCAGGCTGTCAGTCGAAGCGACAGCAGTGAGTCATTAAATGTCGCTCATTAGAGGGCGCTGCCACACAGCTACACAAACTGCGGCACACAAATGATCTGATTTGGGATCAGAGGTCACATAGACAGACATTTAACACTTTGACATGCCAGTGAGAAGTCTTCTCCGAATCTCTGTCAAATTATTGTTGTTCAGTTTCTTTGTTAGTCAAAATATTAAAAATGAATAATAATCAGAATCATAATAATATATTAATAATGAATAAAGGAAGATAAAAGAAAATTAAAGTAAGTAAGTTTATTGAAGCAAATGGAAGAAAATGCCTCCATTTCTTAAAATTTTCCCATGAAAATAAACAGAACTAGCTGAAACACAATGTGGACGCTTTATTTCTACTGTCATCCCACTGAAAATGAAGGTGTGACAACCAAATTCCGTTTTATTTGTATACTGCTGTTGGAGGGGGATGGGATGAGGGGTCACAGTTGCTGTAAAATGTATAATTATAAAGTCCGTCACAAGAGTTTGATAAACTCACAACAGTGACACTCACAGCTGCAAACATGCTCATTAATTACTGAAAACCTGACTGTGATTCTTATGAGTTCGTTCTGATGTGTCATGTCAGAGGTTTATGTTGGTTACTGTTAAACATTAACTGCAGCAGCCAGCAGGAATAAACTCATCAGAAATATGTAGTTATGATGCTGTATTATAAATATGTCTCAACTTCTGCATTTTTAGATTCTAGATATAAATGTCCTGCTTGTTCAGGCTGCTGCTTTATATTAAAGTCATGAAAGAGAGCGCTGACAGGATGTAATGATACTCTTCCCGCTTGCATGTTTATCTGAAAAAAACAAAAAACAAAACAAAGACAGGAACACATTTATAGAAACTTCATATTCTGTCACCCTGCCAAAGTTTAAATAAAGCAACAAATATAAATACATAGACGATCATGATACATAAACTACACAACCACACGAGACACATATCAGTGATGGAAAAATCTTTTTCTTCTGTCCATCAGCCTGCATTTGTTCTGTTTTCATTTTTTCATTGCAGATAATAGTGAAAAATGACAATAAAGGAGAGTTATGAGGGAAAATTGTGACCTGGGGCTCAAACTGAGAACACTCCCGCAACAACTCTTTGCTTATTTGTTGACGTTAAAGTGAAAAATCATAAAAATAAAAAGATAAAAAAGAGAATGAATTTTTGTCCTCAGAGAGCAGAGTCTGATATTACATCCTGTCCTCTGAGGTCCCTTAATAACAATAATAAAAAACAAACAAACAAAAACATCAACACTGACAGTTTCCTGACGTCCGTTGGCTGCGTCACTTTCCCTCCCATCAGCCTGATGTAGGTGGTGACTATCAGGAAGTAAATTTATCAATCACCTTAAAGCTGCACCAGGAGCAGGTTTTTTTTGCCTCAGGTTTGAATGGCCGTTTGACTCTAAAACCCACAGCAGCATTTTCTGTGTTCTTTGTTTAATAATGTTTTCACTGCAGCTTCAGAACGTTTCTCTAAACTGATTGAGCTAAACCTCCTTAACATCACATTTCTACCAAAACACCAAACAAGCAACAGAATTAATCTCATTTTACTGATTTTATGGGGCATGTTCGGATCCTTGCAGAATAAAATCAGCTTTACTGCAGATCTGTGTAGCAAAATGAAACAGTGGAAAAAAACAGCTTGTTACTGAATCTGTCTAATATAAATGTTAATGAGAGAACGTTGCAGCTGTAAGAAAGCCTGGCACAAATAATTAGAAAGCTGAGCCTCCAAACTTCAGCACAGTTTAGACTCAGTGAGCCAGACGGACGGTCAGCAGAGACAGAGGAAGCCCAGCTGACGGACGAGGGGGGGGGGGCTGAAGAAAGTGCAGCTCAGCATCAGCTTCAGAAAACTAACTCTGGTCCAGGTTATGATAAAAAAAAAAAATGCAGACATTTATTCCTCATTTATGTCACAACCGAGCTTCAACCGAGAATAAATTTCAACCAGAGGTGAATCAGGGCGGACATTTTTATCGTCGCTTGCAGCTCATGATGAGAGGGAAGAAAATGTGCAAAGTTATCTTACAAGCACAAATTAATGGAAATGAAATAGATCATAAATAATAGTTTCATTGTGTCTATTACACAAACCGGTTTAATAGAAACTAGCGTTTCTCTGAATGAAGTTAGGCTACATAGTCATTTATTCATTCATTCATTAACTCATTAGCCCACAGCTTCTCATACCAGGGGAAGGGATTCACACAGGCCTGTCAGCGTATATAGTCCGTGCAGTACACACATTTTTCTTCACAGTTATTGTGAAGAAAAACAGCAAGAAACAGCAGCAACATTAAAGAAGCAAAAGGTCATTTCAGCAGAAACAGTTTGTGTTTTTGTCTTCTAATGGTAAAAACAATGACGGGTTCATGTTTATTCATGAAACCCTGACAAGAAAAACCCTGCAGCAACACGCAGCGTTTACAGAAACAAACTGCAGGAGGCTGACAGTTTTTTGGCATGTGTCTGAGCTTGTGCAACTATCCAACAGTGGACTGGTGGGCCAGTCTGTTCAGGTTCCTGCTGATCACACACCGAATGTATTGATGCTGAACCTGAAAACACACCGAGCTGTGATGGTCGTTTTTTTCTGTGCAGCTTCACACATCTGCTGCCGGTTTTAACATGAACATGCTGACTCCATGTCAGTCATACACAACTTTACTGTATCTGTCACTTCCATCATTACAATCAGTGATCTGCTCTCAGACTGTTACTGTCACGTATGGGGATTAACGGCTGATGTGAACACAGCTTCTCTGTTTATGGCCGGTTTATGGACGTGGATGCTGATTTCGATCATTTGTTTAGATGTTAAAAGTCCCTTTATTGATAAGGTGAGATTTCCGTGACACACACTTAAAGCAAATTTAGGAGTTGTAGAAGAAAGTAACACTCAGAAAGGTTATTAACACTTTGGATTATCAATATCAAGGGTTTGGTCTAATTAAAATCTAATTTAGCTTAAATATACTAAAATGCCTTTTTCGCCTGAAGATATCTATATTTTCTTCTTCTGTCTCCGGAACTGACGGCAAAGGGAATTATACCAAAAGAGCAACATTATCCTCCTATATTTTCCATTTTCCTCCCTGAGTGCAGCAGTTTCACTTTCTCCCTGCAGTTAGAGATCAATTTGCTCCATTTTATTTTTACTTTCATCATTACTGGAAGATGTGGATACAGCTGCTTCTGTAATATCTTCAACCATCACAAGTTTTCACAGTTTGGCTGCACAAAATTCTCAGAATAGAGATGATTATAAGCATCTACACTGCTGCATGATGGGAGACATCATGAACAATTCATTGGCTGTATTTCAGCTGCAGCAGGACAACAAGCGAAGGATTGATTGCACCACATTCCTGCTTTTTTTTTTTTTTTTTTCAACATTGGGAGTGTAATAGAAATGTGACAACTCGATGGCCGGCTGCATCCGCCGTCACCTAGGGTGTCCATCTGTCTCGCACGGCCCTTTAATGGAAGCTCCCGGGAGACTTTGCAGACATCCTGCTCTGTGGCAAAGGCAGCAGTTAGTGGCTCTACTGAGGAGCTCTGGGGATTTATCAACAATGTGTGGTGGAGAAACTCTATTACAGAGATCTGAACACACACAGCCATGGAAGCGGCAGTTAGTTTAGCAAAGGCACGCTCACACACATTCACATAATCCACCCTTCCATATGAGTTTTGGCCTGGAGCTGCAGGTGCCTAAGAGGATATTAGGAAGAAGGCCAAACTCCTGCCTACTGCTGGCAGAACACCAGAGCAAACACAAATCAGAAGCAGCAAGCCGGCAGTGCAGAGATGATCCCTGCTCCGTAATTAGCAGAGTTTGCTGTTTGTTAGCTTTTCCTCTCCTTTTTTTACTTCTAATTTACCGTTTCTTGTCTTTCAAGGTGATCTGCTCTCAAAACTGAATGATGATCAGCTGTGTTTTTATTTTCAACAGAATCAAATAAATGAAAGAGTGTGAAGCGTTAACTTCTACAAATGTAATCTCCCTTGATTTGGTTTTGCACCAAAAATCTCATAATCCGCAGATTGTGTGTAAAATAACCTATTGATGGTGTGGCACCTGTGTGGTCAAGTTTTGAAATTGAAAAATAAACATCATACAAAGTGGAACACTTTATCGGTGTTGCAGCAACATTTAATACAGAAAAGAGACTCTGAAGAAGTTGAGGAGTTCACAGGATAAAAATCCAGAAAGGAAACACTAAACTCTCATAAAACCTTATAGTCTGCCCCACATGAAGGTCCCATGACACTGATCCTCTGTTCATCAGTGATGACAGCTATGATAATAGTCTTTTGATTGGATTTTTTTGAAAACTTTTAGGAAATACACACATACCAAAGAAAGGTGAGCAAGTCATCACAGTATTAGTGAAACGTTTTTTCAGAGGGGGCAGATTTGTTGGGGTGAAAATGTGTGAGGGCACATTATTCAGCCTGACAACTAGAATACAATTAACAGTCTTTCTCATATTTAAGATGTCGTTGGTGAATAGAAAGTTTAATATCTTTACCTCCTTCTTCGTTGACTTTCGCACAGATCAGGGTCGGTGATTGACCTGGTTCATCCATGGCAGGTGTTCCATCCGCAATAATCCCTCTGTCTTTATTCCAAAACAGAAAAATAAATCAGTTCCTCTTGTTTGGACCTTGAGTCACATTCATTCAATTGTTTTAATATCAGGTTAACGAAAATGAGAAGTCAAGATCCGCCAAAATGTCTCCTAAGATCGGATGAAATATCTTCAGTTGTCCGCTCTACAGTGTTAACTCCTGCTTCCTCTCCGGACAGATATCCTCCACCATCGTCTTAACACAGTCTTTAATAATTTCACCTTCCATCAATAGTCATTTGTAGGAATTGATGTCGACTTTGTGGTATTAAATTTAATTTAAACAGCTTCCGTGTTTCGCTCCCGGCTAGCTGTTAGCTCGCGGTTAGCGTTAGCTTGTTCCGACCGTTGGTGCCTCTTTGACGTTAGCTCCTCAAAAACAGCCGCAGTCTGTCAGTAAATTGGGCAAAACACAGTTTTTTTTGTTATTATCAGTGGAAAAAAATACTCTAGTTACCACCCATCCTGTCCTTTACTGTCCTGAGAGCGGCCACTTTTCCTTTTTTGTTTTTGTTACAGTCGCCATTTTAAAAAATGGCCGGTAAGGGTCACGGCGAGGGTCAAAAAGCCGGAGGGCGTCAGAGCTGCTGCTGCCTGTTTTGGCGAAGCATAAAATTGTATTTTGGACGTGTCTGTTTTACATACTGTGGTCAGGTGAAAAATAATACATTTTATGACATTATATGACAACATTATAGTATTTAGCACAGCAAGAAGGTTGTGGGTTCGGTTCCCGGCCTGGGGCCTTTCTGTGTGGAGTTTCCATGTTTCCTCCGTCCAAAGACATCATGTTTGGGTTCATTGGTGACTCTAAATTGTCCGTAGGTCTGAGTGGTTGTTGGTCTCTGTCTGTTTCTGTGATGGACTGGAGGCTGCTCTCAGCCTGGATTCAGAAACTATCAGTACTTCCTGAACTTTGTGATGTCACAACAAGTCCAGCCCACCTGGATCCACCATCCAACCATGTGTTTATATGAAATCTGCTGTGTGTTTTTTTTTTATTATTATTATTATTGGCTTACTCAGAAAACAACGAGCCAGTCAGTGTAGTGGCTTCTCTCTTTTGATTGGCTGACTGACCTGTTGTCACGAGAGCTCCGGACAGAAGCCTGACAGATAAAACTATACAGATATAGTTATATACGATATACATCGTTCTTGGCTTTTAAAACCAAAAATACCAACATGACATATCAAATCAAATTCTATTTCTATAGCGTCAAATCAGAACAAAGTTACTTCAAGACTCTTAACATACAGAGGAGCCTCCTCTAAACTTTTTTCAGGGTAAGTTTGTATGTTTTCAGACTCTTTTAGACTATTAAAGAGCACAAACTCAAATCCTTCCAGACCTGAACATTAAAATTACACTGCACTAGTTGGTTTCACCTCACAAACTATGCATTTGTTTCCAACTTCACAATTGCTTCACAAACATAACAGATAGATGCAGGTGAAGAGAAAGGAAACTTTCCCATCACCGCAGGGAAAAAGCTCCCGTCCACCGAACGCTCCCTGCAGCTTTATGTGCCGACAATATATGTTTGTGCTGTAGAGCTGATTTTTTATTTCTCTTCATGTTTTGGTTGAGAAGGCCTAATGAGCTCCTCAGGGTTTAATTCATACACATAAACTATAATGTCTGTAGAAGTACGAGGACGGTGAGGGACAACACATATTTATGTGTGTTTGTGTTGAGCCGGATGTTTACTCAAAGAGAAGGCTGACCTGTGAGAAGTGCAGGCCGACAAAGCTGACCTTTTCCTCATGTCTCTTACCATCTCATTAACTAACAAGGTCACACTCCTTGTATATTACTGTGTCCTTGATGAAATCTGTTCCACATTCACTTGGAAAAAGCTCCTTGCCTGTTTCCATCAGTTTCATCATACTGCTGGACATTTGGAAGAAGATTTTAGCAAGTCGGTCCCAGAAGGAGTCAAACTTTCATTCCTGTCTGGCGTGATTACATTTTCCTGGGTGCAAAATAAGTTTCAAAGCCATTGGTTACATTGAATTTCTGTTATTTTGCAAAACTGAACAGAAAACTCATTCATTAAAGGGCCCAGGTGATGATCTCTCCTCTTCCTTCCTCCCCTGCAGATGGAGACAAGGAAGCGCCTGGCCAAGATCGTGCTGGTGTTCGTGGGTCTGTTCGCCCTGTGCTGGTTCCCCAACCATGTGCTCTACATGTACCGCTCCTTCAACTACCACCAGATGGATCTGTCGCTGGCCCACATGGTCATCACACTGCTGGCTCGAGTCCTCAGCTTCTCCTCCTCCTGCGTCAACCCCTTTGCCCTCTACCTGCTCAGCGAGAGCTTCCGCAGGCACTTCAACAGGTCTTTATGCAACACCTTTGGGAGGTTCTGTTATCTACGACGACAGGTTTCTCACATAACCTGAGGTCTCTTCTTCCTGTGAGCTGCAGGAGAACAGAAATAGCACAGGAAAGGTTTCCACTTTATCTGGCCATGTATCCGTCTAACCTTTAGCTACTAACTTAGCTTTCACTTCGTAACAGTCTTGATTACGATAACAATTCATGACAATGTTTGTAAGTCTGCTCAGGTGAACATACAAACCGGAGAAGAGTCCCCACACTCTGTTTGTACTTTTAAAATTTTGTAAAAAGGCAAAGAGCTAAATTAATAACTTGTTGACGACACTCACTCTGTGTGGCTCTGAGTACTTCTGAAGATGCAAACCTTCAAAATTCTATTCTTGTATTAAAACCAAAAATGTTCATCGATCTTCTTCAACTTCAGATTTTATCAAATGTTACATAATCAGGAGGAAATGGTGTGTTTGTTAGGGACTATTTTCTGCAGTGGATTAATACATTAATAGTACATAGTTACATTTGTTAGATGTTGGAAACTGCCGTTTGGCTTCTTTTAACAAATACATAAAATCTTTGTTAAATCAGTGATCAGAAGTTTGTAAGTTGGCCACGACAATACGTCAGCTGATACGTTCTTATTGTAGATGATGTCAGAATCACAGTTCAAGTCCATATTTTCAAAGTGATGAATGTCTTTTAATACTTGAATATTTAGAGCTGCTGAGCAGTGAAATGTTCGGTCAGACAGAGAGAGGAAGGAGAGACATAAAAGACAACACTGCTCAGATTTACTGCTCGCATCATAAAGAAGATGGAAAACGAAGGCGAACGCTTGAACAATTCTTTATGACGATGTTGAGTGGATATGATGCAAATAAATAAGAGACGGAGACGATGGGAGAATACAAATCAAGACGCCTGCAGACAGATGAGACCTGGCTTCAGCTCTGACAGGCTGCTGGCTCAGTGTTGGCATTGCTGATGTGTTTGTGATTCTCCATACAGACTAATCAAAACTTTCCTGAAGGCTGAACATTTGTATGACTCCGAGCGCTCCGATTCAGGAAACAGCTCGGTGACGTGCTTAATTTCTCACTGTGAAACTCCTGGGAAAACGTAACAACCATGTTCTTGGCATTGGAGTGTTCCCACTTCGACCGAACATCATGCAAATTCTCATTACTCAAGGCCAGCAGGATGAAAACACAATCCTGTCTGACTGTCAGAGTCACCGACAGTCACCCGGGGACGAGCTTTACACTTTAATTTGGGTCAAATTTCAAGTCGTAACGCCCCAAAAGCAACAGAGAATATGTTGGTAAATAAAATGTGCATTTAGGAAGCGTTGTAAGAGAAATACCTCATGTCTCATATCTCATGATTCCCTCTATTAAAGTGTATTATTCATTATTTCTGAGGGCTTTTTGCACCAATAAGGTTAATGATCCACATTTCCCTTCAATTCTTCAGATTTGAAAGATTTAGAAAAATTGCATCAATTCAACCTTTTCCTTTTATTGTTTTTATTACCATCTTTTAATACTCAACCGATGACGTTTCACTCTGTTATATTTTTTATTATCTTATATTTTTATTTGAGAATTTGTGTAATATTTTTCTAAATCAATGAGGCGGTAGACAACATTCCAACTGTGCGTTTCTAAGTGGCATTAAGGTTGATGCTGCTATTGCAAAGACTAGAATTGTGTCTTTTCATGAGTATACATCATGAAGAAGTTTCTGAATGATAAACCTGTAAAATATCTAACTTCTTGAGATTCCTCCTGACTTCAGTTTCTTCTTTCTTCTTCCTCCTCAGCCAGCTGCGATGTGGTCGAGGTCAGCGGCCCGAGCGTCAGCCCAGCTACCTGCACAGCACCTCCCACATCCGCCTCACCTCCATCAAGAAGGCCATGCCAGCAGCTGCCATCATTCCTCCGGCGGCCAACGGCAACTCCAACAGACAGGAAGTGGCTCTTTGAAGCAGGAAGTTCAGAGTCAGAGATTTCCAGCTTCAGCTCATCCCAGGACGCCTGTGAACGTGGACTCCTGCAGCTGCAGGTCCAGTAGCGGTTTATAGTCTGTGTGGATGTGTAAAAAAGACTCGGATGATTGTACCAGCTGGTCTCGACACGTCAAACTTCATCATCTACATCCTCAACTTGGCAACCAAACAAAAAGTGCCTCATGGAAATACAACATGAGAACTCAAAAGGAATCAAACATCCTTTTCTCAAACTGAAGAGACACTTTTTAGCCTAAATTCATCTAAACGCAGACATCTCACTTAAAGTTTGTTGGGAGAAGTAAAACGTGGACGAGAAGGTTTAACATTTGTCGCCGTCAGCATTTCAGCTGTCAAAGCTTTTTTCTCTGCTCATCACGGATTTATTTAAAAAGCCATTTTCCTCTATGTGGTGATGCTGTATTGATCCACAGAGGGCAGACTTCTCTCCGCGATGCAGAGCGACATCCGCAAAGGCTCGAGTCTGAGGAGCTCCGGAGTTAGGGTGGTTACATGCTACCCAAATCTTTACAAACCAAAATATCTCCCTGGGTGGAGAACAGATTCGGGTAAATGTTTGGTTTGTGTCTCTGTCACTTTTTCTGTCTGAGAGTCGACAGCACGATGCTGATGAATATCAGGCGCACTCCTTTGTTTAAAGACTGCACCCAGAGTTTGCCCTCACACATACTGAGTGGACTAAAAGTCTGACTGCACCGGGGTTTTGTCGTCCAACTATCTTGTCTGCTTGTCATGAGCATAACCTTAAAGATACATAAAGGTTGTTGACTCAGGAATGCATTTTTGCTTTTTGCAGACAGCAATGTCTAATTCTGAGGCAGAGGTCCTCTGCTAACTCTGGATTTTCAAGTATGTTGAGCTCTTGTTGATGCTCGAGGCTAAAAAAACATTAAGTTTGACAGGAAACCTCCCAAACAAAGTCCCAACTCTCAGTTAGCGAGGCAATCTGTACCTGAATCACTGATTCGATGAGCTGAGATAAGTTTCCTTCGCAGGGTCCAAAGTAAATACTGTGGGACAGAAGTTCATTCATTACGTTGTCATTCTGTCCTGATGCTCAGTAAGTGTTAGTAAATCTGTTCATTTCCTGTCGAGCTGTAAGAGCAGAACCTTTTCAGGGAGTAGGAGGAAAGGATTACGTTCCCAGAGCTTGTTAGGGGCCTTTTAATGTGAAACAGGGGGAATATTAAGGTGAAACAATTTGGGTCAGTAATTTACTAATAATTCTCCCAAAAGTGAACTCTCATAACTTGCATGTCACGTGTGGACATCTAACGTCTTTAATCACACACCACGGTCACCAGCGTGTCGTTTGCTTTTTTTTTTTTTTGAAGGAATCTGATTTCCTGGACAGACTAACGGCGCCGAGCAAAAAGTCTCCACTTCATGTTTCTGCTTTGCGTGACTTGACAGGCGACATGATGTGCGCACATCAAAATGCCGATATTCACATCCACCGTTGGATTTGATGTATGTTTAATTATATTTTGATGTTGTTGTTTTTTCTTCTCTAAAATGTTTGGTGTATTTTTCAGTTTAAGGCATGCTTCACATTTCTACGTTAGAGAAAATAATGAATAAATAATTATTCCCATTATAGCACTCACAGACACATCAAATCTCAGACTGCAGCAATTTTCAAATATGTCTTCTTTTAAGCAGCATTAGTGGTTGAAACAGGGCGCTTTTCATGGCAGCTAACTACTAGTTGTCATTCAGATCTTTGCTGTCCAAACAGACAGTCACATCTCATCTGAAATTAGAGCCACAGATTGGGCTTGTAAGTGTCTGAACGCACTTGTTGGTCGTCAACATGTCAGGATACTGATAACGAAGGGTTGATTCCTCTAAATGTCTGTAAATGAATAACCAAGGCAGGTGGTTCTTTCACAGAAATGATCATGACAGGTGCAGAGATTTGGACTCTTCATCAGGATTCACCACAAAAATATAAATCCGCTCCGTACATTGACCCTCAGACTTGAATCCACCAGGACATGTGTAGTGTCAACACTGTTAATGAGGTGACTTAATAGGGCCTTGAAGGGGATTGAAGGGGCCCCAAAGCAAAGGAAAACCAATACAACTGTTTTGAGACTGCAAATGGTTCCTGAGGAAAAGGAGACCAGATCCACTCACAAACACAAATCACCTGAGTTTATTGTTCGACTGCAGAAACCAACGCAAGGAAAATGACATGACAGCCAATTAAATGATACCTCAATTAATTTTTTCACCAACATCAGAATGGCTTTTATATTTAAATGATTCAGATCAGGCCAGTAAACAACATTAATGCTATTTTATAACTCAGGTTGTCTTGGAGCCCGCGGTAATAAAATCAGGAGGAACAACTCTGGTTGTAAAATTTAAAATATATTAAAAAAGGAAAGAAATTTGAGTGTCTTGGTTCACAGGATTGGATGATCCTGGACAGAAGCTTGGTCACTTATCGCTCCCTCTCAAACTCTTTTTATGGATATGTATGTTTCCACTTGTCAAAGCAGAAAACGCTCGAACTTAAAGCCTAAAGGGGATTGCAGCCGTCACTTCCTTTTATTATACTGGTGCCTGACGAGTCCACACCCGTGTGGGTGGAGGAGAAGTGCAGTTGAATTTAAAAGGAATGGAATTAGCCGAGTAGTTATTATGCCAAAGCTTACAATTCATTCTCCGATAATGGTTTTCTCTCCTGCATCCTGTTAAACCCATCAAACAGCATTATTTCAGCAGCTCGGCTTTTTAAAATGCTCAAAAAATGGCATGAAATGACGTCGTTCTGAATCCAGGATACCTCCACCTGAGACACATTGAATCGTACAGATGGTAAAAGGTTCAATGAGTAACAACTCACAGTCTACTGATGGGGGGGGTGACAGAGTCGACACCGGCTGTAGGGCTCCATCACTCACACAACCACCGTCCTCAAGCACCAAATGTGGATTAATCTGCCGCTGAAAATAGTCCCCAACAAAGTCGAAGCCAATGAGCTCTGAGCTTAAAGAGACAGATTAACAAATTGATTTGATTTTGGTGCTTTTATGGGACGTGTCGGCCACGAGCCTTATCTTTATCCCACAGCTTAATGTCTACCGATGACATGCATTGTGGGAAATGCAGGAAATCAATTAAGCTAACTGTTAGGTATTTTTCATTGACAGCTCAGTCTGAACACTGTGTGATATCATCAAAGCGTAGTTTCCACCTTTTAAAATAAGAGACGCGATGAATCAAAAGATGGGTTGTTGGGGATTTGAAATGTTTAGGTCACTGAGCACTTTAACGAGCCCCGTCACACCTCCGGAGGCTGAGCAGTCCAGTAAATGTGGAGGTCTTTGTGGAGCCGATATTCTCTGGACAAACAAGATTAAGAAAATGAGCGTCAGCCCCCGTTAACTCCTCGTCCCGCCTGAGCCAAACAGGGAGACGGGGACGCATTAGTCGTTCAGGTTAACTTCGCTTTGCGTCAGCAGTCCTGGTCTGTTAGTTCAGGGGCCCGGTGGGGGGGCCAACATGCAATTAACATATTAAGGATTAGCAGGGATCAGAAGTTGTGCTCTTCTCGCAGGGAAAATACACGTTGAAGTGAAATCCTTCGGTGCACGTTTGTGTTTCATCTTTTACTCTGTTTTGTCTCTCGTGTGCACGTTGATGTCCTCATAAAACCTGAATGAGGACAAAAATAAAAAAATAAAAATTACTTTGACAGGTTTATGATTTCAAAGTTTATTAAAATATAAATTTTAAAAGCTCTACAGTTTGAAAAGACAGATCAAGTTCAAGATCATCAATGAATTGGACCACAGAAAACAAACTGCATTGTGTTGAACTACGTTGTGTGTAGAAGTGTAATGATGTCTGCGGTTTGGTTTTAAGTTGCTGTGTTGCTTTTGTCATGAAATGAAATGTCACTTTTTTGAATGTTTTGTTACCACGTTGATGCATATTGTAATAAAGTGCAAGCACAGGTTTTCAGCTTTGTGTATGCAGCGTACCAAGTGATGAAGGTGGAGACCAAACAATGTGATAAAAGGCGACACTCATCGGGTGACAAAGGGACAAAGCATAGATAAACAAGTGCATATTAAAATAATTAAATACATAAATAAAAACATTGTGGTAATGAAAAAACACTGCTGAGAAAAGCCTCCCCATAAAGTCGGGTCCAATGGGCCAAAGAAACTATAAATTTCGGGGTCTGTATCTTGTTTCAGCATTAAATCCAAACGGAGCCAAGAGACACGAAAGCTTAAAATAAATTATAATAACGCAGCCACAGTGAGCCTGAATCAGTGATTGTGTGTGGTACACAAAACATTTGTAAATTTATTGTGCTGATGAAAAGAGAATGGATTTGTTTATTCTAACACCTGAGACTGGCACGAAGAGGAAAGAAGAAAAGTGAAAAAGAAATTAGATTTGAGGAAAATCAGTCAAGTGATGCATGTTTGTTTGGAGATGGAGTAAAGATAAGAGCAGCGCTGCAGAAAGTAAATATGGCATGAAGAATAAATGAGTGAAAGAAAATTGAACCTCGAATTTCCTTTTAAAGTAGACGAGCTCTTATAAAGCTCTTCTAATTGATTGCAGCACTAATAAACAACAGAGAAAAAGATGTTGCAGCATAAATATCCACACAGCACCGATCAAAATTATTGATCATCTTGTGATCAATACTGGAGGGCCCGAGAGGAAAGGAAGAGTCCAACCGGCTTCCAACTTTAAACCCTCCGTGGTCGATACGGCTGCTGAAAGTAGGTCTGATGTATTAAATCACTGAAATTGAACAACATTACGTGATATTAAGCTCCTCACAATCAGCACTTCTAAAGAGAAGACAGATGGTTCATTTACACCAACATACATCAGAGACAAAACGCTGGTCAGCACCGAACCTGTGAGGCATCGAAGTTTGTGTTCAAATGGCCAAAAGCAAAAGTTAGTAATCAGCAAAAACTGAACAGTTTTTGTTTTTGTTTTTGTTTTTTTTTTATTAATGGCTGCATCAGTTTTCAAAGCTCTGTTGGTTCCATTTAATCAGCTGTCAGTGGTGTTACATCCTGTTTGTGTATGTGTGATCTTTGTGTATTAATGTGGATTAAAAACAGGAATTAAGGAACTACACCGTGTACATCCTGTTGTATAATGTAGCTGGATCATAGCTCCTATCAAACCACTGGTCTACTGCTGATGAGTAAAACTGGGATGAGATGACATTAAAAAATGTTTACATGTTGCATTTATGACGTTTCCACTTCTTGTTGTATAAAGAAGCTGAAAAAATATAAACCTGACAACAGAACAGGATCAGCTCCAGCCTTTCAGTAATCCTCTGGGTTTCTGTCTGCATGTTGAAATAAAAAGCATTAACTCAGTGTGAAAATGTATTTCTGAAACTTGATGAGATTCTGTTTCTCAAAAGTAAAAAATAAATAATCTCAAAGCGAAAGAGACAAATTTGGAAGGAGGAAAACGAGCCAGCAGCTTTTTCAGACGACAGCGACGTCAAGTTTCTAAAACATTTGTCGTTAAAAAATCCATTGAGATATGAGACACACACAAAGGTACAAAGGGAATATATTAAAGAGGAAAGGGAGCCGAAGGACGCCATAATCCTGGATCTGATCAGCCGGGCTTTCATCTATTGAACCAAAGTGAAGTCTGTAGGTGGTAGACCATTTGCTGCTTCAGATTAAGAGCGATAAGAGCTCAGCCAGCGCCGCAGCATTGTTCAGACGAGGCATTTAAGAACCGTCTGCTCGAAGCTGATGTTCATTACGGACTAGCAGAAAACCCTATTGATCCGTCTGCAGCCTTTATGAAGCAGGATGGGGCTTAAATCAGCCGAGGCCGACGATTCTCCCGTTTCTGTCCATCTCTGTCGGTCCTCCCATCCTCACAGTTGTGTCCAGGTTTGTCTCTTCGTGCTCTGACTTTGTGTGGCCTTGTTTCCACTAGCAGATTATTGTCGTAGTTTCCCAGACCGTCAAAGACCAGACAACATTAACACGCTGCAGGTTTTACAGCACAATGAGCAAAAAACAGAACTACAGACGTTTGTTTGATAGCCTGACGAAATGTTTACAGGACTAACATGTAGATACAAAAGTTCCTGATTTAGTTTTATTCAACATGTGAAACAAAAGGGGCTGAATTTGTGTGTTTCAGTTTTGGGTTCCAAAGTTCAGCCTAACAAGATCATCCGTCATTTCTACACAGCTGAGTTGTGTTCCGCACACGGCTGCATGTAAAATGTTGTCATCCGCAAAAAGACGAATAGTAAATCACAAAGTGACAGACAGGTTCATTTTTAGGAGTCTCTGAAGTTCATTTAGTTTCTCTTCTGTGTTTCAAAATTTCATTAACAAGCATCAGAAAATGAAATCTGCCCCTCTGACTCTGGCAGCAAACATAAAACACAATCAAGTCAGGAGGAGATTTATCTCAATCTGCAGCTGTCAAGAGGAAAGAAAGCAGCATTTGAATCGACTGGGAGACGTGATTGTGGTTCATTAAACGCCACAATCTTCTGTATCACAGTGCTAAATAAAGCGAAAATTAAAATGCTTTTAATGCGGTGTGGTCTGGGCCATCACTGTCTGCTGTACGTTAAACACACACAGCACTTTAATAAAAGCTCAGCAAACATTCTGGCAGATTACATTTCAGAGTTTTAATTGTCACATGACAATCATTTCTAAGATAATATCTAAATTCATGCAAACTGTGGGTGACTGGTTTTGTAGTCCTAAATCGCTGAAGAAACGGAGGAGCAGCAGTCGTGACTTTGGCCCCACAGATCTATTAACAGTGAGTCGGTCTCCTCCAGAGGCCGACTGGAGCTTTTGCCACCAATCAATATCATAAAGAAACATCTGTGAAAGTGCAGAGAGGACACAGCCAGGTCGGTTATTACTCTTTGTATCACAACCGAGCCCCTTAAAACACAACCACAGAGGTCCTGTCACTGTGTAAACCCTCCCCAGCGCCACAGTGCACGTAATGATCATCTGCTGGAGGTTTCAACATCCGCTGAGCAGTTTTTATTGCTGTGAGAGACGGCAAAATATAAATGAAATCTTCTCATGTTGAACCGAAATCATCTGCTCCTCGTTGACAGGACTCGAATAAGTTAGCATGTGATTGGTGAACAAAATCACTGATTCAGCTGGTGTGTGTGTGTGTGTGTGCGTCTCAACAAATCAGGCAACACAAATATGAGACAAAAGGCTGGTTACTAAGGGGCAGGTAAATCTGATAAGCCCCACCCACCTTAGCTACGGTTCATATGTCCAATTCAACAAAGTTCAAAGGTTATCTTAAGTCTGATGTTCAGCTGTCTTCAGGTTTGTAACGTTTCCAGTTAAATTATTTTGTGTTCCATTTAACAATAAAAAAAAGTCAAAGCTGTTTAAAGCCCGTTAGCGTCCTCAGTAGCATGTGGAGCAGGTGAACGAGGCAGTTTAACGCCTTCTCAGATCTGGTGAACGTTCGGCCAGAAACCAGATTTAACGGCCGACTCGTCGCTAAAAGCAAAATCCATCAGTGTTGAGTTTAATGAGCAAACAAAGAGCAGCACTTCCTCTCAGCTGCCTAATTAAACTGATTAACAGTCAACGAGTCTTAATCAGCCTGACAGAGGATCTGTGTTTGACCGGTCGGTTCAGTCCCCTGTGTGTGTGTCTGCGCCTGGAGGGATATCTGACAGCTTTCCTGATTACATTAGTTTGGTGTTACTGTCAAAAGATAATTTGTGTGAAAATTATTTACTGGATGACACAAAGATTTTAATTTAATTAGAAAAACTCAGCTCTCTTTTATCGTGAAACTATATATTGATATGAATGTTTTAATCATTTCAGTCAGATCAGCCTGAAAAATACATTTTTATTTGGAAGAAGCATCCAAATGTTTTATTCACTGAAAAGATTTACAGATTCATAAAGTCAGCAGAGCAGTGAATCACACTGTCGGACTCAGGAAAGATTTCAGTAACGAAAAACATTTTCACACACTTCAGCTGATCTTAACCAGTTTTAGTAAAAGAAGCTAATTTACAATCTCGCAGCTTGACTTTGAGTTTTATCGGAGTGGAAACTGTTGTCGCGCCGCGTTTTCTCGCTCCCTCCGGCTGTCTCGTTGGTGTTTCAGTGCGTCAGACCATTAAAATGTGCTTTAAGGAAGATGAAGCTTTGGGACCTGTCAGAGTTCATCTGCTGCTTTGGCTTTTAGCTGCAGGAACACACAGCCCAGTCTTTAAACTGCTCATATGCACCGATATAATAACTTTATAATAAGATTCATCGACTCAAAACCAATCTGTGGAGGATCAGACTTATTGGGGAGTCCGACATCTGTATTATACTCATTTATAGCTCACACATGATCAGCAGCTTCACATCAGAGACTCAACTAAATATTGTCTTTACTCAACGAAGAAAGATGAATTGATTCTCTGTTGTTTTAGATTCTCGGTTCGTTGTTGGGTCCGACCAGGAAAATAACTTCCTCTGCTGGAGATGACTGTTGCGTGTCGTTCATGATTGTGACCAAGTTGTTTGTCCTTTTGTGTGACTTAAACTCCGTTTGGCGGACGAGTCCTCGGCGCCTTGACTTCCCAGTTTCCCTCCGAGGACGCTGAATAAAACGACGGGAGGGTAAATCATCTCCATCTCAGCATCCTGAGACTTCAAACGGACAAACGAGCAGGAAGATCACAGATGGAGGGATTTTCTAATCTTTTTGAAGAAGATAAGGCCGGACAGACCAGGACCTCCCTGCAGACCTAATCAGTCTCATCTTCGTTAGAGCAGCTGCACAATCCTGTTTACATCCTGTTTATTCTTTTGGGTTTTTTAATGGAGGGAAGCACACTGATATAACAGTGTGTTTGAGTTTGAGTTTGGAAAAGCTGCTTTAGTAAAGTTTGGATCCCCTGACACAGTCAGTCTAAGAGTCTCTTATTCTCATTCGAATGCCGCCCGAGGACAGACGTGTGAAAAGGATCGGGAACGATTCCGACGTCTCCCAAAGAGCAGCTGAACGCTGATGGAGACGCGTAACAACCTGAAACTGTGAGAGCAGAAAAACAGAAAATCAAAAGCAGAGAGAGAGAGTAAGGACGTAAATAATGAAATAAAGCCTCAGACGAGATGCTTGATTTGTCCGAGTGTCAGCTGAGTTTCCATTTTACTGGTGAGTCAGAGCAGCACTCAGCTCGGAGAAACACAACCGCTGAAACATCAGATAGAGATCCGACCGACAGAGAAAAGGAGGCAGAGTTTTCACTCCAAGAACGAACTTTAGAAGAAATTCAAAACTCGCTGGCGACACATGAAGGAAGTCACCGAACAGTTAATGTGGATGTTTGGACTCATCGCCTCGTTGTTGTATCCGAGCTGCTCTGGATTCTGTCGTCTTCCTTTTCTTTCACTTATTGAATAGTTTGCTGTGTTTTTTTTTTTTGTTGTTTTTTTTGGCTTCTAACGGATAAATAAAATATTTGAATCATCCGTTTCCAGTTTGGATTCATGGGTCGATATGAAGCAACAAAAAAACATCAATATCACATGTTTGAACAGTGCTTGGCTGATGAAGTGGGATCTGTATATTTGTGTTTTGTGATATAAAATGCCATCGGTGGAAGGAAGGAGGAGGAAGGAAGCCTTCCGGGTCCAGATGTCGGAGGAGGAGCCTGACGTGGTGAAAGTCGATAAGAGGCGGCTCTGACATGGACAGGAAGGATTGAGCGCCATGTAAGCAGAAATGAATTCATCAGAGTCACCGATGACACCAACAGGAGATGTGGTCGTATGAAGGCCGGTGGAATCGGCAGGATTAACATCCACAACACAAACATACGAAATGAAATGAAAATCTGTGGAACAAAAAAATGTATAAAAATAAATTGTAGGATTTTCTGCATAACAATCCCACAAATGAATTCATGTTTGAAATAAAACAAGGATGGGAAAACAATCTCTGTAAAGTTTGATGTCTCTGGTCTGGTCTGAAAACCTCGGTCGGATGTGTTGAAGTCTATGGGAAAATGCAAGAGGATGGTGTGAGACTAAAACTCTGACTTATGACAAACTGTCTTCAGATGTGAGGAGGAGTCTCTGAAAGGTGGAAGCTCCAATCCTGAATCAGACCAGAGCGGTGAGGCGTTCAGGCCCGTTTATTCATCCATTCATTATTTCATTATGTCCAGAGCTTTGTTTTATGTTTTCACTCCTCCTGCTCAGAGCTGGCTTTGACTTCATGACGAGCTTTTGACGTGTTTGGTCTCTGCTGCGGTTTGGAAAGGCGTCATCTCTTCCTGTTTCTTTCCTCCTCTGACCCGAGCTCTGATGTTGCTGTTCTTTAATGTTGTTATCCGTTAAACTGAGATCTGAGGTCGGTCTGACTGACGCTGCTGCAGCGAAGTGTCACCTCTCCACATCAAACCCCAGTGACGTGCGTCAGGGCTCGTATTAAACGTTGTCAGAGCTCCAGAACGGTGCCGTTTTGTGGAGGTTTCATGAACTGAAGCAGTCGACGGCCTCCGGGGAAACAAAAATGAACCATGGAGAGTCGTACATCTTTATGGAGTTTGTGTGTTTGCGGTCATCATGAATGAGTCACTTTACATGTTCGTGTCTGAGTGTCTGTCTCTTCGGCTGACAGATGGTGAAGAGTGTGAGATGATCCCATTTCATACAAGATAAACTCTGAATTAAGGCGGTCATGAACAAACAGTTTGGGGAAAACTGGAACAATTGAACATTTTACTGAGATCTGTCTTCTTCAAACAAATGCTGAAATTTTAATTTTATTATCGACTCAGCTGTCCTCCCCTTCAGAGAAACAGCATTCTTCACGGCAACAATGATACAGGAAGCACAACCAGTTCGAGGTGTTGACCTGAGTCCAGATCTCAAACCAGTCCAGCATCTGTGGGATGATCCGGACCAGCAAGTCCAGATCCCAGAGCTCAGGTCCAGAGGAGTCCGGACTGCAGGTGGTCATAATGATGTGGCAGATCAGTGAGTGTCATTTCAAATAATCCTAACGATCCGTCAGCTGACGTTTCGTGTTGACAGACTTTCCCTCCTCTTCTTCCATCTTCCTCCCTCCTGTCTCCGTCCATCAGTCTTCAGCCTGTCAGGAGACATTCAATAACACACACAAGCCCGGACATTAAACAGACAAACACGCACTCACACACTTCTGTCATTAAGCCTCCACTTCGGGAACACGGTGTTGGTTTACCGGCACAAACATCAGCATTGTCGCAGCAGGGACAGCGCTGACCCACAATGCACCGGGGCAGGTCGTCTTCCAAAGTAAAACTCATCAGAAAACTGAACTCTGTGTGTCGGTTTTATGTCACACAGCCTCATTCACTGAACGCTTCCAGTCGCTTTTTATATTCACACACTTCTTCCCTCCTTCGTCCTCCCTCCTCGCTGCTCGGAGCGGCCCGGTGAAAACAGGTCACTGTGGGTAACGTCATTAGAGAGATGGACGAGGAGGCCGTCTGTCCTGGTGGCTCATCCTGGAAGAACGACACCGACAAACATGTTTGTGTTTCCCGCAAGAGACGCCGCTCACTTCAGCACATCAGAGCAAAGTTATTGAAGCAAATGAGATATCGCAGTGTCATGATTACCTGACCGCAAATGAAGAATAAAGTTTTTATTCCTACTCGGAATGGGAAGTGGTGAATTTTCTGTAACAAGACGCTCAGCCGTTGTTGGGCACGAGAAAGAGTGTTAAAAAGGGAAGAGATGGGCTGAGGCTAGCTGGTTAGCGTGCTAACTTCATCAGAAAAAAAGACACGAAGGAAGCCATTTTGAAACTGTTTGAAGTATCAATCTGCCCGTTTCTTTGGTTCATACAGTCGGTCCAGATGTTGTCCTGTGCTCCAGTTCCTCCTCAGTCCAGATGTAACACGCACACTTCACACTTCCTCCATCGGTTCTTCTCCGAGCTGAGCGTGTCCAGAATATGTTCAGATCACTTCATACAGTTTCCTGAGCGCTCCCAGACGACCGTTTGAGAAATTGCATTTTAAAAATTAGTTTAAAAATAATTACCTGCAATTTGTGTCAACATTTTCAGATGCAGTTGATGCAGTCAGTGTTTTTGCAAATAACTGGCATCTGATGTTCAACTGCTGTTTCTTAGTGACGGTGGAGAGTCTGAGTTTTGGTGCCGAACAAAGACAGATGCCAGTTTGTATTATTTAGAAATCTTTTCTGCAGCACAAAGGACTCATTGTCTCAAGAACATCTGAGCGAACAGAGAAGGATGTTACGAGACGGAAACAGCTTTGTGAGTCTGAGATAAATGGACGTCTGCCTAAGAAGGTCATTCATATTTTCCTCTACAGGACGATATGATTCACATGAAAACAGCTTTATGAAATATATCATTCACATGCTGAATGAATGAATGAGTGAATGAATCATTGGCTCATTCGGAGTTATGGCTGCAGTCAGTTCAATTGAAATTTGAAAAACTTTTATATATTTATTTGAATTCTTCGTATACTTTGTAAAGAGCAGAATAGAAGCTGAACTCGCTGAAAAAGTCGAGCTTTTTGTGAAACCTTGGATCTGAATAATGTGACCGAAGGCCGCAGCAGGAAGCGAGGGTTCCGTCTTCGTCTCCGTCACCTCGAGGCTCTTCCTCGCCTCCTGACGTTTAGGCCGATGCTCTCTGCGTCCACTGACGTCGGAGGGACTAACCGGAGCAGCCCGGGCGTCAATATGAATCGGCTCTGACATCTTGTAAGGTCGTTGCTGCTCAGCTCAGGGCCGAGTTCCTCGGGGCCGCAGACAGACATGTATATATTCATCACCACCTGTTGTCCCACCAGTCACGCTTCAGGAAGACCGACTGGAACGCTGGTTTTCATTTAAATCCACACCATCAGGCCCAGCAGTGTTAATCGACCAAGCAAACTGCTGCACTTCATATATTTGATTGACACCAGAGAGCTCTTCACTGTAACCTCTGCTCTGTCAGACACAAAAATAAAAAACAAAAATAAAAATAAAACTGCCTGGAAGGGAAAAACACGGACAGGAGATGAAGCTCAGGCAGAAAAAGGATGATTTAAATAGATGAGAATGAAAATACTGACTTACACTGTCAACAAATTTCAAATCTATGAAACTGTAAAAGCAAAAGAAACTGACTGTGTGTGTGTGTATTATTTTGTAGTTGTCGTCTCATATTCCTGCTCTTTGTGGTGTAATGAGGACTCAGCGTCTCATCAGAGCCGTTCGCTCTGTGACTCCCTTCAGTTCGGCTGCTTTTGGACTTGATCAGGTCGATGAAATATGAACCGGTGAGGGAGAGACTCTTTTTATCTTGTCCTCTGGCATCTGAAAGAGTAATTTCACTCTTTGTTCTTTATTTCTTTTTCTTCTCGCTCCTGTTTTTCCCATCAGGCTGCATCTGTTGTTATTATGGCTGCTTATTATTTTTTGGAAAAGGTTGTTATTCTGGAGTTTGTCCGTGTGTCAGTGTTCAGAGTCAGAACCTGCACTTTTTATCCAAACAGCATTAGTTGGATGAACGACCTCCTCCTCCTCCTTCAGTCCAGACTGATCTCATCGGTCCACGTCCTGCGGCGGCGGCGGCGGCGGCGGCGATCCTCGTCATCACGTCCCAGCTGTGTGCGGATGGAGGTGAGGAGCTGGCAGAAAGCTCCTGATGAACGAATACAGGAGTTTCAGTTAAAGCAGTTAAACCGATTATCCTCACACACTTTTAAGGGGAAAAGTAAAAATAATAATGTTGTTACATAAAATACATAAAAATTGAACTTTAACTGCACTTATATTGTGTTATAATGTTGAGTGATAGATCATTTAAAGTCATTTGATGATAGTAACAATAAGTCATTTAAATTTATGAACATCTTGTTTATAGATTAGATTATGATTTAGTTTATTTTTCTTTTATCTTTTTTTTGGTCTCCACAACTTCCTGGAAAAAAAAACCTGGATCTTAGCTTCATAATCCTTCGTTTCTTTAGCAGGTATTGTCCGTCGTCCTTCATTCCTCCGTCGGTCACTAACACTGATGGATTTATCACCGATTAAACTTTAGTAGCTCTTTTCTGCTTTGAAGGCTGAAAAATGAAACTGAGCGGTTCCTAACGGAGAAGGAAACTTACTGCACTCTGCTCGATCAGGTGAAAGAAATCTATCTTCTGCTGCTTTTCTCCATCTTCTCTGTGATTTATTTCTGAAGGAAGAGTTGAACCTAAACCACCGTCACTTCACTGTGATTATGGCTCAGCGTCAGTCTCCTGGAGTAAAAATAATCAGACTGCAGGAATTTGGTTTTTAATCCATGAAAAGGTTTTTTTTAAAGGGTCGCTCATTTTCCCTTCAGTCATCTGGTTCTGCTCTTTATGTCCTGGAGCTGCTGATTGGGAAAGAAAGCTGTCAGACTGTTGATTAAAGAGGACACTGAAAAATTCAGCCAATGCTGCGTCATCAGCAGCTGATGAGCGATTTTATCTTCCTCCGATTTGGACGCTTCTCTCTGCGTTCCCTCCAAACACATTCAGAGGTCGACGCTCGTTAAGATTTGTGCCAAAAGTTCACAAAGGTCAAATCTGACACAGAAAAATATGTTTGAATTTCAGTCTCCACTTCGGAGGGAAGGCGAGCTGGTCTGCAGCCACGAAGCTCCAAACCGGACCCAGAACTTTCAAATGATTTCTTTTGTTTTCCACACAGAGGGGTCCCGTCCCCTCACACCAGCCGTCCTGTGGACATAACTGCCCCCCCATCGGAGGCCTCAGGGGTGAAGTGGCGGGACAGTTTGTTGACTTGGCAGTTGGCCCATTTCCAAGTCGTTCTGGATCCATTTCAGGTGCTGCAACGACTCCAAAGTTCTCCAATGTCAAAATAATAGAACAGTACAAGCTTGATTTCAAAGCCTGGAAAAAAATGAACGGCTAACACGATAGCTGAAATGTTATTAAGACTGAGCGCTTTCATTCATGCTCATTCTGCTGTAAAATGTCCCTTTATGCTGAAAATAGCTCTTCAGACGGATGAAAAGTCAACTGATCGGTGATTCTGAAGGTGAGTCAGAAGGTAGATGTAATACGATCTGATATTACAGGAAGTCTGAGGCCAGTGGCGATGAAAAGACACCGCGGAAAATTGGAAGAGGCCGCTGGCGGTGACGGAGAACACCGAGGGACAAACAAAGAAGAGCATCAGCGCCGTGAAATGTGCAAATTGTGGAGACAAAAGCTCCCGTCGTGTGGTCAATAGATGTTTACTGCTGTTTCTGCCCCCTCAGGCCTCCCTGCAAAGAGCAATTTCCACGGTTTGTTGCTTCGGGCGCACACACACACACACACACACACAGACGCACAAACCAAAGGCAGTCAGTAAGTTGATTTTAGGTTATTAAGCACAATTTCACTGTAGTTTCAAAAGAGTCGGCATAATCCAAAAGTAACAACAAAAAGCTCGAGCAGACGTCTTTAGAAGTCTTTAAAACAGAAGAGTTAAAACATAAATGACGACCTTTTTCTTCTTTATCGGTGTGTAATTATGGAAAACAATTAAAAGAAAGAATAATAATAAATCCGACTGTTTTTCCAGCAGCTGTCGCTTCAGGTTCATTTTAGACAGTCGAGATTGAAATACTCTGTTGTGATTACACTGATTTATTTTCCCCGTCGGCCTTCAGTCAGAACTAAAGCAGCCGATAAAAACCCTCAGCAGACGTTAAAAAGGACAATCAGGGAACACTAACAGCTTCAAACAGGTGAGAAACAAGTCGGGTTGGAGATTCAGGGTTCGTACCCAACAGCTGTAATCGAACTGACACGATCACACTGCGGTAAAACGTGAACCTGAGGGAGTTTGTGTGGCTGCAGTTTTAGCAGGAACAGTCAGACAAAGTCATTTATTTCGCACTCGCTGTGAAACGTTTTTTTGGTCAGAGAGTTTTGTTGGATTAGAAAAAAAAGTTAAAGATGGAAGAAAAACGTTTATATCCAACCTTTATAAACCCCGAACAGCCTGTAATGGAGCTCATTTAATTCCAAAGTCATCGACCTTTGACCTTCGATGACATGGAGATTCACCTTATCAGCTTTATTGGTCCAAACAAAACAGAAAATGTTGCTTTAGAGATCTAAAGGGGGGCTCAAAGTCCCAACTGGTTTTATTATTTATCCAGCAAATAGTCACAAATGATCGATCTGAAGTGTTAGAGCAGCAGAGGGCTGAAGAAGACCCAACACACCATCACCTGAGAATATTTTAGACCGCAGAGGACCATTTCATTTCTCTGATCGACCACGAGGCAGCTCACCAGAGGATCCAGTTCTTAGCTGCGGTTCGGTTCGGAGGATCTCGTCTGCAGGATGTTAAACAGCGGACTCGAACCTTTATCCAGATTTCTCCCGCCCGTCTAATGAGCCGTTTCCAGCCGTCGGCTCTTTCCTGTTTCACCGTTTTCTGAGCACACGCGCATATGAATTTAAATATTTGGCTGAAACAGCAACAACTAATGACACCTTCTGAAGCGTTAATGTAGAAAACCTGTCCCGGCTGCTTTATACGACCCTCAGCAAGGTTTCTACCAGCAAAGTTAAAGCTGCAGCTTTGAATCGACGTCTTGAGGCCCCGAGCAGGACTTTCTGTTTTTTGGGGTTTTTTTTGCAGCATAGCCCAGCGACCACTGTGATTTCCCTGCAGACCGGTTTGATCACAGAAAATTTGAATATTACAGACTTGTGTGTTTTCGGAGCATCAGTTTGTTTTCCTGTGTTCGTAAAGATGTTTGTTTAACTTCAGAAATGGCTTTAATGGGTTTTTTGGATAATGTGGAGCTGCAGAAGGCCGCAGCTTCTCTCCGTTCATCACCTGAACACTTCACAGATATAAAAGGCCGCAACGCTTCAAACCTTCATGAAGAACGAGGCTTCGCTGAGTCCTCAGATCCACAACTGGGCCTGATCAGGGAGTCTGGAGGACCACAAGGTGCCTCCAGACCAGACGGGGTCATGTGGCCCCTCTGGTGAGTTGTGGCTCTGCCCCAAGTCTTCAGAGGACGGTGACCAGGTGGCGTCCTCATCAGATCCACCTCTGCTCCGAGCTGGATGGCTAAGCTGCTGTTTTCTGGGCTCCGGGCTCAGATTGACCCTCCGAGTGCTGGAGGTCACCTCATCTGAAAAAAGCTATTCTGGATGTTTTTCAAACATCCTCAGCTTCGCTCCGTTTGTCTTCAGACTGCTGCTCTTCGGCTGAAGGACGGACCGCTGCTCCTCTCGCAGGGTTAATATGCATTCAGAAGACAAAAGGCTGCGTCCCCACATCCCTCCTGCAGCTGCATCTCAATTGAAATTTCACACCTTTCGACTTCTTTCAAAGCTCAGGGGGGATCTGAAATAACTGTTGTTACAGAGAAGACCTTGGAGGAAGAGAAAATAATTGTCAGGGAGGGAGAAACATCATGTTTTCCTGCTATTAAAGCAAAACATGTCCACATCATTAGCAGTCTTTTGATGGAGAGCTGCTAATGTTGATTTAATGTTATTCAGATCCAAACACAAACAAAGTCCTGGCTTTATTATTGATTTCAGCATTGAACTGTGATTGTGGCTCTTTGTAAACTAACACGGTTTGTGTTTTTCAACAAAACTCCTGCAGCTCATCGTGCCTGCTGCTGATTGTTTGCATCATTTGTAATGCAAATGATTGTTTTTAACCCGGCTGAACCTTTATTTCTTTTGTAAAATTGTATTTTAATTTAACATAAAAAAAAAAACAAAAAGAAACAGCAGCAGTACAAAAGTGTGTTGAGCATCATCAGCCTTTTATTCACAGCTTCCAGAGACCTCGCTTTCATATTTGTTTTCAACCTCTTCATGTTTTCCATTTCCTTGTGTTTTGATCCAGCCTCTCATCGGGTGAGCTGAAGATTAAAGCCCCGACCTCTGAGACATCACAGCCTAAGAAAGTATACAAAGAGAGACGTACAATAAGGTCTTTATAAGGTACTCAGCATGGTCCTCCTCACATCAATGCACCCAACGAGCAGGGAATAAAACATCGGCGTCCTCAATCAAGCTGCTCTGAAATGACGATCAGTGTTTGAACGGCTTCTTCAGAATAATTTAAAGGCTTTAGAATTAAGGAGAAACATTTTCTGAACCTCTTGATCTCACTCAGGAGTTTTTTGAGCAGTCCGTCTTAATTTGATTTTATTTGTGTTCTCAGGTCTGAGGAGGTCTGATCAGATTAACCGGTTTTCTTTAACTCGGCCACATGTGGCCGAGGGAGTTTTAGCAGGAACAGTCAGACAGAGCCATTTATTTCTCACTTCCACTTGTTGCATGTCGCTGTGATCTTTTCCTGAACTCACCAAATACAAACTGTCCATCTCTGAGTTTGATGGGAAAAGATTTTCTCCTCCAAACACGAAAAAAGGTTTGTGTGTTTGGTTTCAGATAAAACGAGCCAAAGCAGCTGAACAGGTGCTTTAAGAAGAAATTATTTCATTTGGAGCGATGTGGCGATTATTAAAGATGACATCTATTCTTCTTTCATTTTGATATCTGAGGGTAGTTGAAGTCCTAAACTGCTAATTGTCCTTCTTCTTTGGTCTCTCAGTATCTGCAGGCAGGAACAGATTTGGGTTTACCGCCGTTAGTCAGAAGTGAGCGTGACTGACATGGACCAGAAAAGACTCCTGAAGAGTCCAACACATTGATTTTAATCCCTCCTGACGTTGTTGTGAAAGAAAAGAGGAAACCAGACGTGTCGTTTCGGCACACGGAGAATCTACACGGTGACATTTTCCTAAAATATCGGCCCTTCGAACAACAGAGCAGATAAAATGTGAACAGGAGCTGTCGAAGAGCGCCACTTAACATCCCAGCGGAGGAAAGTCTGCGCACACACACAGAAACAAACACGCTTCAAGTGATTGAAGCCTCCTGCTGTAAATAGACTCCTCTGGTCCTCGTTATCAAGTAACCAAGAGGTCAAGAACAATCTTCCAGCAGACGCTCAGCTCATTCGTTTCCCTCCAACTTGCGTTTTGAACGACAAAAGAAAGCTTTCAGTTTCTTTCTCTGGAGTCTGAAGAACGAGCAGCGACTCCGGCAGGAAAAAACTGACTCCTGATCAGGAGCCTCATCACCTCCGCAGAGACGTCTCCCGCCGTTACTCTAATTTGTAATCAGCTTAACAGATTGAAGTGAGAGACTTTTATAGAACAAATCAGAAATGAATTCAAAATGAAAAGAAAAGAACATCCAGGTATCCAAAAAAAAAAAAAAAAAAAAAATGCTGCAGCTGAAACACACACACACAGTGAATCTTGTTGCAGAGTCTTTTGTGGCGCTGCGTCTCACATCGACGGCGGCGATGACCTCATCCAGCACGACGCCACACGCCGAACATTGGCACGAATGAGAAAATTAGGAAGTCGGTCAGATCGAGCCAAGTCGGCCGCTGAGAGCGCCGATAGATTGACCTCAATCTGGGCGTAATGGAGAGAAGACTGATGTGACACGGCTTCTGACAAACTCATGAAAACACACAATAAATCCGCCTGAAATAGGAGACACACACACTAACACCATCACTTAGAAGTTCCTCGTGTCCTCGTCTGTGTGGAGTTGGTTTTATTCTTTATTCTGTTTTTCCTGCTTGAGTTGAGAATTTCTTGCAGATTAACGAAGGCTCTCGGAGAAAAAGTTTCATTTTAGAGGAAAACTCATGAAACAGAAGTATGAAGAAAAATGTTCACAAATGTTTGTTTGTTTTTTAAGCTGCTGTAAATTTTCTCCGACTGCTCTCTGCAGCTCGACAAACAGACCACAGGAAATAACGCATTTGTCGAGGATCAACAACTTTAAGGGTCAGAAGAATAAGATCAGATTTGTGGAACACAGTTCCTGTTTGTAGGAAACATTCGGTGTTGTTTCTTCTTCTTCTTCTTTTCACAGGATTACTTGGTAAGAGGAAAAAACGCACAGATAAAAAAAAGCACGTACGTGACAGAGCACGAGGCCGTTCGTGCTCCAAACGTTGACTCGCTCCATTAAAATGCTCGCCTCGAGCGAAGCCTTCGTCCTGTATGACATCAGTTCGTCCTCCAACTGCCCAACAAGGCCGACGCTGAGTTTGAGCCGGGACTCCCCGATACTTCGATCTGGCAGAAAATAAAAAGGCCCAAAAGTTAATGCCACATGAAAACGGATGGTCGACTTTAATATTTCCCGCCGCAGTAAAGACAAAGTCAGCCGTCGCCTCGCTTTATGGCGGCCATATTTAAGAGCCTTCGGTGATCAGTGCTCTTCCCCTGAAGGCTCTCAGGACCGGAGGAGCATGGAGGCGATAAAACCAGTTTGTATGGTCCTTTTCTTTTTTAAACACTCACCGACTTCCTGTTGATTTACAAGAGAGCATTATAAATAAACGACAGTGACTCATCGTTGTGTTTTTGTGTGTGTGTGTGTGTGTGTGTGTGAAGGCGGCCATGTGTCCCCCTCCACGTTTAATAGATGATGCTGACAGGCGGTCAAACAGCCGACAGCCGGAATATTTCTCGCTGCTCTGAAACTCTGGAATTTGTGTGACATTCCTACAAATAAGGACGTTTAAGTGCTGTTTAAATAATGCGGACAGATAAGCTGCTGTGAGGAGGAGGAGAGGGGACGAAGAGCCGCCTGGGAATCAGACACACACCCAGTCTGTTTGTTTATTTACACACAAAATGGGTTTATAGTGATTCTCACACACACACTGGATGATAACGGTGTAACGTGCCCTGACTGAGTACAGAAGCCTTCACAGCCAGCTGAGTTCGCCGAAACCTGGTTTGTCGCCTGATAATTGTGTTGCCTTTGTTGTGTTACAATGCTGAGCTGAGCTACACAAATTGTAAATTCTGTATTAATAATAAAGGATTCGTTTATCTCATCCTTCCTGCTCCGTCGGCCTGAACATCTCCAAACAGCACTCACTATCTGAAAGACCGAGAGCAGCAGAATAACGACGAACGAAGCCGTTTATTTGACTTTGGCGTTTTATTTTTCTTTTTGAATTCTTTTACCTTAATTCTTACCTTTTGCAGGTGCACCAACTGGTTCAAACGACAAATGTTCATCTACAAGTAGCTGATGAATGGAGGAGCGTGAAAGGAGCGACCTTTCCTTCTGAAATGGACTGAAATAAAAAGTATACTGCAGCATAGTAAGGAAATATTCAAGTGTGTCATAAATACATAGAAGTGCAGTCTTTGAGTATTTCACATGTGAACTGGATCAGAGTGATGGAGGACTCGCCTGGTGGGGGTCCTTCACCTCCAGCTGTTTTCATCCCCCAGAGAGCGAGGAGGACGTCAGGCAGCAGCCGTCTCAAGGGGGAAGAACTCAAGACTGTAATCATAATTAAATTGCTGCCAGTGATCCATAAATCCGATAATATCACGGCGTTAGATGTCAAGTCTCCTGACATCGACCACTCGTTTCTGCCAGAAATGTATTATTGGAAATGGTGAATGTTCTGTTAGTTAATTAGAGCGTCTGGGTCGAAGCGACAGCACCGATTCATCATAATTAATGTTTTCTGACTCTCTGAGCTTTTTCATTTACGGGACGGATCTCTGGCACGAACATCACTTCTGATTATTGATGATTTTATGATATCGTCCACAGTTCATCCATTCATGACTCGTTATTATTCACACCCATCACCCAATTCTCTGTTTCACATTAGAATCTGGATCAGTATCAGAAGTCCAGATCCAGAATCCAGGATCAGTCCTCCAAGATGGAAATAAGTCTGAACATGGTGAGTATCAACATCTCATGTCGGCTTTGACGGTTAAAATTAATTATTAAGAAGATGTGCAGACAGAAAAGCTCTTTAAAAAGATGTGTGTGCTGCAGATTAGTGTGTAAAAAGTTCATTTGTGTCTCCTCATACAGAGTGAATCTATAAATACAGACTGTCTGCTGAGTAAATGACGGCTGCTTGACGAACCGTACGCCAGGCCGGCGGGCGGCAAACACACACTTTTAATGAGACGAGTCGGACAGTTGTCCTCGTTCTCTCTTGCTGTCGTCATCGGTCTCAGCAGCGTTTGGATCTTGTAGTTCAACAAAAACTTCATAACAAGCTTTAACACACAAAAGAAAAAGAGAAGGAACATAAAAATGAACGGTCAGAAGACGTCTCCCGCTGTTTGTGTCTCATTTTCTCCCTCAGACGGATGTGGTTTCATTTTCAGGTCCATTAGGTCCTGGGTGGGGGGGTCTGCATCAGGTCCTACAGCTGTTCTTAGTCTTGGTCCTGGCAGGAGACCTCGGACACTGAGGACTCTGACAAACCGCAGGACAAACTGGTCTTCATCCTTTGAAATGTCGGACGGTTGAAGTGACTTATTGCCTATTAATTTAATTCACTTCACTTTTATTGAAATATAAAGTCGTAATGATCCTAAAGATATTTAAAAGAAGGGAAGTGATTCAAAAAGCGCACAGTCGACTTTTTATTCCAAATGAAGGATGTTTCTCCGGTGTTGTACCTGCTCCTGAGGTCGGCGGGTTTTTGTTTTACGTTAGACTTGAAGGACGAAGAAAAGAAGGCCTGATAGCGAAGACAAACAGCTGCTCCAGTCCATGTGAGTACAAACTGTGATATTTATTTATAGCAGTGTGTGTGCAAGAGTGGAAAACTTAAAGTTATTGTTTAAGAAACTTAATCACTGAATCAAAATTCGAAAAGGGCACCTTAATTGGCTGAATGTGTCAAACATAGAATATTTTTTGAGACCACGGAGACACATAAGTCCTCGAGCTTTGGAACAGAAACCTTCGTTATGCTGCATATTCAGTACAAAATGCTAAAACGGCACTTTGACCCTGTATATGGAAGCTGGAATGGATATTTTTGGACTGACCTTTAAAAAGCTAATTTAAAAATCCAAATGACTCTCATGGTGGAATTCTTTCTAATCTAATGATAGCTGTGGTGTCCTGCAGACTGACCATCTCCGCCTCAACGGTGGAACTTTAATGAGATCTGCTATCACTCAGGCTGCTGACACAACTGACAGCCGAGGGGGCAACGAAATAAAATAAGATCGAACTGAATCAAGCAGCGTTATGTGACATTCAGACATTCAGCCATCTGAACGTTTCTCAGAGATCGATCTCTAAAGTGTCCACGATGAAAACAAAATGGTTAAACTTGTAAATCAACAAGTTGCGTATAAGAACGTACTTTCAGCTTCAAACATGCATTTGATCTCATGACATCAGGCGGAAAAATACGGACCGATGTGAACTTTGGGACGTGAACTTTTGATAAAACACGGAGCACTAAACTTCTCCTGGAGAATATTTTATTCCTCTGAGCGCAACAAGCTGATTAAACTTTAAAATTCATGCTGATTATTAAAAAAGTTCTCCAAACTCCCACCAGCGGTATAAAAATAAAGGAGGGTTAAAGGCACATTTCACAGCGGTTATTAATAAAGTAACAATGAGGGCGAGCGGCCAAAGAAGTCTTTACCAATGAAATATTCAGTCTATAAAAAAGAGCTCAGCTAAACCAACAAGACCAAAAGCTGAGAAAACAAATCAGGCTGAAGGATTTCACCCTGAAGAGGCTCCTGGGAGGAAAAACAAGAAAAGAGTCATCTGTTGAATAAACTATCGATAAATTCTCCGTGTTGACAAAATGCAGCTTGATAGCGAAGCAGCAGCTCTGTTGCTCTGAAACATTGATTAATACCCCCCCTCGGTGGGAGTAAATCGGCGGAGTCCATTTATATCGTTTTAACAAAAAGAGCTTTGTCTTCAGAACACTTCGAGTCAAATTCCTTGTAAACGTTAAACGTTATGGGATATCTAACGAGCCGACGTTTCCTCAAAGAGCCGTTTGAAAAAAAAATATGATACACCTCTGACTAATTCATCTCTCTGCCCCCCCCCTCCCCTCCAACCAGCACAAATTAAAAGCCCCCGGTGGTGGTTTGAGCCATCATTACCTAAAATTACTGGAACATTAACAGACGCTGCCTCCGTGTCTTCAAATCTCCGAGCGACAGACACAGGAAGTAAATGAAATGCAGCATTTTAATTACACCACCTAATATATGCAGAGGAAAAATTAGTAGAGAATGTTGTGCTGAAAATGAACCAAAGCATTTTACATAAGTAGTGATTTGTAATGAATTACAGTTTTTTTTTTTTTCCCTGAAGAATTAACGGTCTGTTTTAAAATTAGAGCAGCCACTTTGGTAAATCCATTCTGACCTACATACGCAGAGCGGTTAACAGCAATCACAACGTCAGTCAGCAAGTTTTGTTCTGGTTGGAGTTTGTAAAACAGGACTTTTCTGCGTACAGCTTGTTGGTTAGTGCGTTGACTTGTGGCAGATTGAACTGGTGTTGTGCGTCAGCAGAGCTTCAGGGTTCTGACATTCATCGATCGATCGCTCGTCCTGAAAACAGAGCAGATAAACTCCATCCAGGATTTACGTCGGCTCAGCTGTGACCGACGGACCATCGACCTCGTCGTCTCCTCAACCGACCTTTTTTCCATTTTTGGAAATTTTCTGCAAATTTGTTTTATTGTGAGACAGCGAGAGCTTGAATGAAGTCTCGAGTCTTCGCAGGTTTCCACCCAACCCCAAATTCTCTGGTAGAGACAAGCAGCGGTTGTAATCTGCTGTAGATATTCATCATATGACATCCAATACGGCAATACGTCCGCCTGTACAAAGACAAATTTCCAATCAATCAACACCCTTCAACACGGACCCGATGAGAACAGTGTCTGAGGTTTTAAACTTAACAAAGCAAAGAACTCCCGTGACTTCAGCATAACGCGATCAATTAAGGAAACAAGTATCGAGGATGGAAAAGGAGATTTTAACATTAGAGCACGCTGGCTTGAAGGAGGGAGGCTGAATAACGTTAACAGAACCAGAGCGAAACGCTTAATTGAGGCCGTTGGCTGTTTTTGGGATTTTGCACCTTCTGCATACCTGCTCATCTCAACATTTGTGCCCGTTGTGACATTGAGGTTTGTGATCAGATACAAAGCAGAGAAACAGAAGGAGTGGAAACTTACAAGCATCTAAACACATAAACAGAAGCCAGCTGAGTCTCCAGAGACGTGACTCATACTCCAGAAGATAACTCACCAGCTTCGAAGCAGTCGAATTACTTCACCAAAAACACTGCAACGTGTTTTTTTAATTCATTGTTGTCATCTTTAGCCACATCAGGCCTGCGACTCCTGGTTAATACCTTACCTAAGCCTAAAGATTCAGTCCCCAGGAAAAGAAAAGAAAACACGGCCGACATTAAATGTATAAAAAGTTTGTTGATGTGATGTAACAGAGACCTGGTGGATGATTCAATCAAACTAACAACAACAACAACAGCAGATCTGATCTGACAGTCTCACCAATGAAATTAGAGACAGCAGACGGAAAACATTCCTGCTGTTAATCACGTAGGTCTTCATACATGTGAGACAGAATGGATGATGTTAAGAAAGGAAAACGAAGATTCATTCTGCTTTCCCGGAATCACTGTCATCATGTCAGACGCTCTTCATCTCGCACACGGTTCGATTTCCTGCCAGCAGACGAATGTTTCATAAGATCATCAGATGGGGGGGATGGATGACGTCAGCAAATCTCCAGCAATGAAATAATGAAAATGCCACTCAGCGGGGGAATGTTATCGACTCTGAGCGTGTAATTTGACTCGAACAGCAGCAGTTAAATATTTGGACATGTTCCTGTTCTCTGGGAAAAGTGTGTCCAAACGTCTGACTGCTGCTGAATATAATATATACGTTAGAAAACACTGTGTATTCAGGGACAGAGCAGAGCCGTTAACACAGTGTCCGTCTTAACGCTGCTGGAATCTAAATCCTCTCACCACTGTTGATTTCAGCAGAAACTTCAGGGTCAAATTATATTGTCAGCGCCTTTAGCTTGAAAATGCATCAGCATCAGTTTAGCTGTGTGGGTGTAGACTGTGTGTGACCTCTCCAGGTTTATGCCTCTGTGTCTCCAGCTATCCATCTCCATCTTCCTGTTTAAATAAGCCTCCATCTTTTATTCATACAACAGACCTTGCAGTCTTCCAGCTGGCCTGCTGCCATGAACCCCCCCCACCAGCAGACTTGTGCTCATAAATAAAAAGACAAAAGTTGTGCAGAAGAAGTTGGAGCGGGGAAAAGAAGGGGTAAAGGTTGGGAAGGGCTAACGGAGAAAGAGGGGTAAGAGTGGCAGAAAACCGGGGACACTCGCTGACAGAATATGAAATGATTAGAGCAAAAGTTCCAGACGGGCAGTCCAGGCTGGCTCCGTGTCGTTTTGACAGATTTTTTTGACATACTGTCCATGAGTGACTTAATGCGATTTCAAAATAAAGCTCCTGCATTGGGACGGTGTTGTCGGCCTGAGTTGGGTCAGTTCAGAGGTTACCAAGTTTTTCCAACTCATGGCCCGTTTGGAAATCTCAAAAAATGCCGATGTGCCCAATCCGCCTCCTCAGAGCACTTCCTGTTGTACAAATAACGAAACATTCAGAACCAAAAGAGGCTTCACTTTATTTTTTTACTCTCTTAAACGCTAATCAGCTTCTCACGTTCCCAATGAAGCTGCTCTGGTTGGTAAAAAGTTCTGGACTTCACAGTGAGATACAAACAGTGTGTGATTCTCCTCAAATCATACTTCACAGTTTCATATTAAAATGACTTAAATTTAAATATTTTTTTTGCTGATGTTTCTGAGGATGGAGGTGAAGGTGAAATTCTCCATATTCTCAGTGCTGGTTTGCACTAATATTGAAACCTGCCACTTCTGATCTCACATGACGGGAAGTAGTCACAACGATGGGGACCTTCTAATGGCAGGCTAATGTTGGTCTGGACCAGCAGTCGGACCTGGATCACTGGATGTGATTGTGTTTACTTAAACAGCTCAGTCTGCCCGTCAGTCGTCTTGATATTTTATTATTTTTTCCAAATCAGAAAACCTCCGAATCAGCATGATACACAGTGAGCTTTTATATTTTTAATAAACCTCACCTGCGGGGCAACGCTGAAACGTGCCCTCATGCATGATCTTCTTTACACTGTTTCATTTTCAAACAGAAATGAAAACAGTAGAGTGAAAAACAGACGAGCAGTGGAATATAAATCAGCTCTTCTTTCTCACTGCTCACCTGAGCAGTTACCTGGAGTCATCTCAGAGAATACTCAAACAGGACAGACTGTTTTTAGGCAGAAGAGAGAGCAGCACTGTGAGCTGTCAGAGGAAGAGCTGCAGAGATGGAGGAAAAAAAACTGTTCTGGTAGGAAATTAAATTATTGTTATGACCTCGCTCTGCATAAGCAGAGGAAAATGAATTAAATTATTAACAAGTTCTTTGGAATGCATTATAAACGCAGATTAGTTGCAATTCTACTGCACTTCAGACAAAGTAGCCGCTCAGTGAGTCAGGGATTACAGCTTCTCCACCATCTTCTGATCAGTTTATCTGGCTCTGAAGCTGATCATCATCATCAGCTGCTGCTGCTGCTGAAAGAAATAATAGACCCACTGTAAACCCCAAACCAGGAACCATAAAATATAAATGTTTCCTCATATAGATCGTCTCTCAGACAGGAGGAGCTGCCGACTCAACGAGCATCTTAACAAACAGAGATAGTTCCAGATGAACGGCCCCGAACCTGCACTCATCCATCCTTTCTTTATCGCCTCTCTGCAACAGGCTGAAGTAAAACCAACCCCATAAACCCAGTCTGAAGTGTCAGCGGGGGTCAGTGGAAGGACTGCAGCTCAAAGTCCACAGGCTCACTTCCATCCGTCATCAGGTGACAGATTCTCATTCATTTAACACTTCAGCTGATGGACCATAAAACAGGGAGGAGAAATTAATGACCCTCAGAGGCCCATCTGCACTAAGAAGTGAACTAGAAACGTCATTGTGGTTTCTGCTTCTCCGTGATTCAGTGTAAGTGTTTGAAGATTCTGGTTTTTAATTCTTAATAGAAGAAACTAAAAGAAAAAGCCCAACGTGGATGATCACTGAGCGTCACCATCACTCAGCGCAGACTGGCTCAGTGCTTTCCTTTCCATGAGCTGAGGACAATTAGAATGAGCCCGACATATTTGGCATCTCTGCAAACTTAAATATATAATAATGAGCCTCAGATGCTGAATGGAAATAAAAGATCCGTCCCGGCTGCTGAATCCAGAGGGATTTATCAGCAGGGGAGTCTCTGACTTTCATCAAACTGATCTGAGGAGAATCCAGCTAATGTTGTTCAGTGTTCCTAAAAACCTTCCACAGTCCGAGCTCACCTTCTGTCAGACTGCGGTTCCTCTACAGACCACTAGAGTCTGGCTCCATCAGCGAGTCGGTCCACGTGGACTCTCACGTCCAGCTTCACAGCAGAATTATAAAGTTTACAGCCTCGTACAAAAACCACGTCGGTCTCTAGAGCTAATTTCCAACTTCATGAAGCTGCATATCGACGGATTTCTATGTTATTCACCCGTTTCGGTCTTTTTAAGGCTTAAAGTTCTACACGGCTGTGAAGTTTGACACAAACCAGCATGAATCGAATTCTCAGCTTCACAACACAATCCGCCTCTTCGGTCATTTTTGAAAGACTTATTTGGATTCAGGTCCGTCCAGGAAGCAGCTCACCGTGAGCTTCAAAGTCTGTAGTGTGAACGTCCAGTTGTAAGTCCTCGCAGCGATGATGGGATGGTGTCCCGTGGAGTTTGGCCTCGTGAACACCATATCAAAACAACACATACCGTGTTTGAAGCGATAAAATGAAAAATTCATGAACTGGGGAATTTTTTTTTTTTTTTCCATTTAATTTTTTACTTCCTATCCGTCAGGGTCATGAGGGGTGCTGGTGTTGATCCCAGCTGGCAGAAAAAAGTTAGAAAATAAAGAATAAATGCTGGTATTTTATCTGTGTCTGTTTATACTTTCTGTGTGTTCAAAAATCTTAACAGCACAAACCTGCAGCTACAGGCGAGCTTATCTCTGAGTATAAACTACACATATTTGGAAATGAGCCACCTGGTGTTCTGAATCTCAGAGCAGTGTGGGAAGATTTGAATGATTAATGGAGGCTGTGCAGGTCTGAGTTTGTACCTGAGTTTGTACCGTTACATTTCGCTGCACGCATGGAAGCCAGCTTCTCCGGGGAACCTCTTTTCATTCGTTTGATTCTTTGTGAAGTGAATCTGTGAAGAAACACAGTAACTGTTGCACCCATGTTCTGATTGTGAAGTGTTGGTCACACAGGTCAAGTTCAAACACACAATCATCATCAAACTTTTGCTTTTCTTTGATTGCTTCTGAAAATGGCTCCTTAATAAACCCACCGACCGGGTCAAACTTCATTCCTTCTGATTAGATGGAGCCGGCTGAGCGCTTTTAAAGTCGGCATGTCCTCAAACTCGCTCATCAGTCGCTTTCTCTCAGTTTTTCTGCCCCCATCGGCGTTGTGAGACATCTGCTGCACTGATGTATGACTTCCTCGTCATGGTGAGGTTCGTGGTTATGAAGGAAGAACTCGTTAAGGTCGTGTAGGCTGTGAAGGGGAACTATTATCTGCCGATCTCCGGCTCGTTCATCGGATGTCTATCGTCCATCTCATCCTTGGTTCTGATGAACCCTGAACTCACTGCACACATCTCCAGAGATGAATCTGAACAGGATCCAGCCGTCACCAATTAACCTAATGTGAAGGCGAGCATGCTAACTGTCTGACAGTGTTTGTGTGATTTAATCACATCTCATCTGCCACAAAGCATTTTTGCATCATTCATTCCCTGGACTAAAGAATTAACCCTCTCACTGAGCATTAATGCTCTGTTTTTTATTCTCTCCTCAACCTGCAACCAACATTTGATTTCTGATATCATCTTCATTTGTCTGAACTTTTACCCAGAAGATAAATTAAAAAACTGGAGGCGCATCCCTCTCAAACTCACTGTCTCAGTATTAGTACCTCTAAAAGTACATCTAAGTGTCAGTCTTCAGTAATGTGGTTAAAGATCCTGTGATCGTATTGTGTTGTTCCAACCTCCGGCCACCAGGAGGAGGACTTTGGCTCAGCAGACAGCTGTTTTCAACACTGATGGCTGTTTTTGTGCTGTTATGGAAGCAGTCATGGGTGTACCTTCATCTGCATCGTCGTTTTGCATGAGGAGATTAAAAAAAAAACAAAAACAACAACCTTTCAAGTTAAATTATCACAGTTTTTGTTGCTGATCAACATGATCGGTTTGTAGCCAATTCACATCAGTAATCACGCTCCATCTTGGCATAACAACTCGTCTGATTAAGAGCAACATCAGACTTGATGAACATATCTTTAGATTTGGTGTCACTAACACATTCCAAGGCGTCATTACTTCCGATCCTCACTGCAGACTGTGAACGTTTTCTGCACATGCACGAGTACAATTCCAACCAGATAATAGCTCCATTTATTTCTGATGGCACCACTTTTCCAAAACTCTATAAAATCTTTGATAGATTTTAGTTTTAATGCTGCTTTTGGTTCACGCAGTCAGAAGGTTCAGTCACGTGTCCTTGCTTTTTCTATGGAGGGTCTGTCCAATTACTGTTCATACATTCAGGCTGAAGGTACAAAATCTTCCCACTCGGTCACTAAAGTGTGTGTAATAGTAATGAAATTTTAGCAGAAGGGTGAAAAGAGGTGATCTGGGAGGTAAGAGGGAGAAAGTTCCCTCCTCCGAGGACAGACAAGATGAAGTGCTTTTGAACAAATGCAGACAAGTGACTGAGTGCCGGAGGTCAGGGCCAAAGTTTCGTTACCTCCATCGACAGGAGGGGAGGCTGCTTTGGAGAGACCCGCCGCATCAACACAGAAGAGTCTGAGCTCAGTGCACGCATGTAGAAAACTGTTTTACTGATAAATATACACCCATATTATTTCACTTTCATTCTCACATGTGATTTAAGGTACATTTCACAATCAAACAACGTCACCGCACCCGTTCATATTCTATTCATTCACACACACACGTGCAAACTGATAACAAACCTGTTATCTGCCTCAGTTGAGATTAAAGGAGACAAAGAAGAGAGAGAGAGAGAATTTGAGACAGTGAAATTGAAACAGGAGGGGAAAAAAGGGAAAACGATACCGAGACGAGAAAATTAAAAAGGCTGATTGAAAGTCATAATATGACAGAAATGCAAAGGTGGAGACAGACAGGAAAAGGACGGCGATGGCGAAAGAGAGGTGAGAAAAAGAAAGTGAATGGATCAGAGAGATGCAGCCTGTAAGCCTTCGACACTCGATACAAACCAGACAGACAGATCGTGTTCAGATTTACAGTAACAGTTTGTGCTTAAATCAAATTCAGCATCAAACTCAGGAGGATATTTTCTGTTATTTGAGTTCCATTTATTAAATATGTCTTTTTCACCCAGCTGGTTGATGTTCACCACAATGTAGAAATCTTCCTTCATATGATGTCAGACTTTGCTCAGACCCTGGAAATTGATGACAGCCCTTTTAACAGATGTCAGTAAACACAACACAGGACCCACATGAGTCGCTGCACACACCGTACATGTGGGCAGAGATTTAGAGAGTCTGGATCTGGGCTACGATTTCATTTTCATCTCGGGGGCCAAAGTCAAAGATTTTTGTGCTCGAGAGGAAACTCACTAAGTTACAGACGCTGGTGAAGAAAATGAATGTTCAGGCCTCGATAGAAGAGCAGAGCAGATGTGATGCAAAGTAATATATTGAATTAATATGCAGACGCCAGTGGATGCTGGGAAAGACACAAAAAAGGAAATCAGAAGAACGAGATGAATGCAAAATGGAGATGAAAGGCGAAAGGGACATACAGCGTCTGAATGAAAGTGTGTGGTTCAGAAGTGATAATGCCTCGGCTGCCTGGAAAAATCATCTTCACACGTTTCTGTTATTGCTCAAAGTGAATGGTAAAAACATTTCTGAAAGGATTTTTTTTTTTTTTTTTCCACCACATGGCTGGAGAAAAAATATCCAGTTGGTGTTCAGTCAAAAACAGGAAAGAAAGCCTGACAGATAAAGTCTGTCAGGTTACTGAGTGCAGAGAAAAGATGCTCTTCTTTACTTTAACAGAGCAGCTGACGCTCCTTTAGCCCCTGCTCACGCCTGGGAAACTTTTATTCTGATACAAGATCCCAGCGGCCTCAGACAGATAGAATCAATACCAGACCTGAACAGGAAGTTGATGTTTTTTTTCCAGAAAGAGTGTTTTGGGTTGCTGAAGGGTAGAAGAGCTGGACATACAACCTGTGTGAATGAAACCAATGCTGAAGAGCCTTCAACCTGCATTTTATGTAATGACCATCAAGAGGCGACTCCACAGATTATCAGACTGTATTGAAGTCTATGGGAAATTGTCCCTCCCCCTCCAGAGGAAACGCTCTTTATACCCTCTGTCCCATTTCCCATCACTCTCCACTGCTCTGTACACAACTCCAATTTATCAATTTAAAAACTGTGTCCTCACACGTGTATGAGTATGAGTTGTGTTCCTTCAAGATACCAAAGTCCTGACTATGAATGCAGGACTTCCTACAAACTGAAGCCCAGAACGTCCAAACAGCCGTCTGACGAGATGAGCCGTTTGTTTAAAGACTGCTGCTCTCTGTTTCTAAGAGCTCTTGTCTCTTTCCTTTGGACTCTGCACTCTGTCTGCACTGCTGGTGAGTGTGTAATGACTGGGAGGTCCACGGTTAGGTACACACAGACACACGCAGACGCACACAGACACACATCCAGACTGAAGTGATGGGTCTCTGCTGCCACCAGCTGATCAGCTGCATATTTATATACACACACCTCAGCGAGGATCGTGGTCTCCTGTATGTGTCACCCTTCCTGTTTACAGACTTACTTCGCCTTGTTGACCGTTCAAATGAGGTTCGGCTACTTTAAATAAATTAAGGATTGTGTATTGACAGTTTCAGCAGCGTAATTATCATTCATGATGTCACACATGCTTTTCATTGCTGAGAAGTCGACTGGGTATTTTTCTGGTGACTCAGTGAATCATTTGGTCTTTTTAAAGTCAGAATAGAGTGTAATTTATCATCCACCATCTTCTTGATCCCCATCGAGTATTTTCCGTAAATGAAAGTTTAGTGTTTACTGCAGAGCTTCAAGAAGCTGGAACCAGCTTACCTTTTATACTCTGGACCAAAAATTGGCTTATATCCATTTCCTGAAGAGAAGCAACAGAGAAAGACACATCACTTTCTGGCACTGAGGTCACAGCTGCCCCCGATGTTCTCGGTCACTCTGTGTGGTACAATAACATATAGAAATCTTTCTCCTCCTACTCCACCTCTTCATTTGTGACAGTCTGTGATTGAGACTTCATTAATTAAAACATTATTTTTTTTCAGATTTTATCAGGCCAAGCTCTGGATTCAGAAGAACCTCTGATGTTTGCAGAAAAATACGGGGCTGAAATTTTAAGTTTGGGATAAAAGACATACTGCCTTTAAATACACTGTTGATAGTTGTGGTATTTATTCAATCAAACTTTGATGGCAAAGTCTGAAAAAATGTGTCATTGATTAGCTGAACAATAAAGAACCGCATATCATGAAATGATCACACAATAAGCCAATCAACTACAGCTTTGTTGTGTCTTGTTCTCTCAGTCAGATGCATGTGAACTGGAACTGGACACAAACACGGTGAACAAAAAACTGAAGCTGTCTGAGAACAACAGGAAGGCGACACATGTGACAGAAGAGCAATCATATCCTGATCATCCAGACAGATTTGATGACTGGTATCAGGTGCTCTGTAGAAACTGTCTGACTGGTCGCTGTTACTGGGAGGTCGGGTGGAGTGGAAAGGTTCATATCTCAGTGAGTTACAGAGGAATCAGAAGGAAAGGAGGCAGGAATGACTGTTGGTTTGGAAGAAATGATGAGTCCTGGAGTCTGATCTGCTCTGATGATGGTTACTCTGTCCTGCACAACGACAGAGAAGCCTCCATCTCCTCCTCCTCCGTCTCTCACAGAGTAGCAGTGTATGTGGACTGTTCTGCTGGCTCTCTGTCCTTCTACAGAGTCTCCTCTGACTCACTGATCCACCTCCAGACCTTCAACACCACCTTCACTGAACCTCTGTATCCTGGGTTTGGGCTCTGGTCACCGGGCTCCTCGGTGTCTGTGTTTGGCAGTGACACCCACTTCGGCCCTTTGTTTTAAATACTAAATGAGATAATGTTTTATAGTTTCCGTTTGAATCTCCTGTGTTGTCACCAGTGAAAATGTATGCGCACTTTGTGTTAAATCTGATTATTCTGTAAGTTTTTGTGGGGGTGGGGAAGCATCTTTTTATTCTTTTCTTTTCGTTCATTAAAAGCTTAAGTTGTTAATTTGAAAGTCTATCCAACCAGCTATATTGTCATGATAAATCTGTTCCTGGAGGAAGGATGAAAATATCGTCACAGGTCTCAACTATATATCAGAATCATAAATAATTTTATTACCAGGTAGGAATTTGACTTCGGTGTTTCAATCTTGGACAAGGGAAAGACGGAAAGAAAAGGGGAAATGTGTAAATATAAATAAAACGTACTTTATTACTGAAATAAAAATAAACTGTCGCTTTCAGTGAAGATCTGAAACTGATGTAACCGAAAGAATTTAAGAATAAACTCTTGAGTCCAGCCGGTGGCAGCAGTTCACCTTTAAAACACCAACGAAGAAGAAAGGAAGCTCCTCCTCCTCCTCCTCCTCCTCTTCCTCACTTCCCGTTTGTTTTACATCCGGGTCACCGTCCCGTCTGTTTCCGGTGTGAAATAGTCCAGAGAAACGCGACCCGGACCGGACCGGACCGGACTCACACCGGGTTCCTGGTGTTCCTGAGTCTTCCCGGAGGAGTCCGGATGTGCGGGTAGTCCGGGTCTGGGGGACACACCGGCGGGATGGTCAAGTGCGTCGTCTCCGGGTGTCCGAACCGGCTGGTGAGCGTCAACCGGGGGATCCTCAACCGACCCCTGAAGCGGTTCTTCAACTTCCCCGAAGACCCGACCCGAGTCAAGGTAGGTCTGGACCGACCTGAACTCGGCTCGGGGCAGTTTCAGGGATCCTGGTCCTGGTGGTTCCTGGAGGACCAGGACCAGGATCCACCGAACTAACACCTGAGTCGACTTTAAGAAAAGTTTCATAAACGTTCTTCCTAAAAGTCGTTTTTATCCGAGTCGTCTTCTTCTTCGTCTCTTTCTGGACTTCTTCATTTTTTTTTTTTTTTCAGTCTTAGAACAAAAACGACCAGGACCAGGACCAGGACCGGGACCGGGACCAGGTCTTGGTGGTTTTAGCAGATGTAGGTCTAATTAACCCCCCTTTCTTCTTCTTCAGGTATGGCTGGCAGCGCTGAGGGAGACGGACAAGCAGGACCTGACTGAGCAGCATTTAATCTGCGAGGACCACTTCCTGCCGGAGGACATCTCCACCAATGGGGTGAACAGCGACGCCATTCCCATCATGCCTCCTTGTCTGGAGGGGTCGCTGAGCCTCACCAGCCCCTGGAGGGCCGAGTCCTCATCGGAGGAAGAGGAGGAGGAGGAGGAGGAGGAGGAAGGAGAAGAAGTGCGGTGGCCCATCAGAGGTTGTGATGATGATGGTCCTGCTGCACGAAAACTGCCACAGCAGGTCTGACAACTGGTTTTATACCTTTTGTTTCCTGTGGGATGCATTTTGTTGGCTTTTAAAAAAAAAACCCAAAAAAACCAACTTTTTTTAATCACCAAAGCAGCTTTTATGAGGCACAATTAAACCACATTTTAATTCCAGTCAGTCAGGCATCAGGAAGAGAAAACTTTTAACAAATGAATGTAAATCACACTATCTTTGCTTCTTTCTGATCTCCAGGTTTCACGTAGAAGTTTGAGGAATCTTCCGGTGATGGAAAAGCCCAGGTAACAAATATCTTCACTTTAGCTTTCATATTTAAAATAATATTTTGAGGCATGTTTATTTAGCTGTACTTGTTGAGGAGGAACAGTGAAAGACATTTTGTCATTTTGTCTTTTTCTATCCAGCGCCGCCCAGTCAGAGAGCAAACAGTCGACTTCGCCCAAGAAATTTTCCCGACAGGGTGAGCGATGATTATTTTAAAGAACAAATATTGTCCAGTTTAGCTTCTCTGATTTACGGATTATCTGCTTTTATATCACATTCATTATTCACTTTGGCTTTTTCCACTGTTAGTGAGAGAAAACAAAATATTCTCTCAAATTTCTTTTTAAATTTCTTTCATTTTATTCTGATTGATGTTGATAAATTTGAGGGCTTTTCTCGTTGCGCTCAGACGTGTCTCTGGGTTGGCTGACTCGGGGTTTCCTGGAGCTGCTGCTGGCGTCACCGGACGGCTCGCTGGACCTCCGGCAGGTCGCCGTGAGCCTGAATACCCGCAAGCGCAGAGTTTATGACATCACCAACGTCCTGAACAGCATCCAACTCATCCAGAAGGAGTCGACCAACAGGATCAAGTGGATGTGAGTACTGAGAGAGGAGGATGTCTCGTTGACTCTACATGTTGATTATCGCTGATATGGCTATATGATTGTTTGTTATCCTGGATTCAGTTTTAGTCACTCAGTAAACTCCAGGTCTTTCATATGAAACAGACTTAATTTGACTTAACTTTAATTTGTCTGTAACTTTACTGAGTTTGTATGTGAGTTTTCAGGATACTTAAATGTGGATTTCTTCTCATTATAAATTAATATCTGATTTATATTGGACAAAAACGGTCAATAAAACAGCACCGTCTCCACATCCAGCCGTTAAAACAGGAAAAATATTTTTTCAAGTCTGTATCATATTCAGATTTGATCGAGAAACAGACAACTATAGTGGAAGTTGTCAGTTTCATTTAAACCTGCTGGAATGATGTCAACATAACATCTACAGGCCTGTTGTGTCTGAACGTCATGATAAATTCATCCAGGTCAGCCGTGAGCTGTGAGACGGTCTGGAAGCAGTCGGGGGCTTAACTCTTTAACTCTTTGACTGCAGCGGGAAAAGTCCCATCTCCCACTTTCTGTGGAAGAACCAGCAGAGGTTACAGAGAGAGCTGGACAACCTGAAGCTGGTGGAGGACACGTTGGACAGCCTCATCAAAAGCTGCGCCCAGCAGCTCTTCGACATGACAGACGACGTGGAAAACTCTGCATATCCTTTAACACCAGGCTGAGGTCAGAGGTCGGCAGCGGCGCCACTGATGTAGTTTCTGTCCACTCAGCTGTTAATTTCTCCAGATGTTCAGGCCTTAAAACTGTGTTTAGTTAAGGAGCTAAAGCCAATAAAAAAATCAGCCGTTAAAACAAAAATGCAGCTCATTGAAGAATATGTTGAATAATTTATCCTAAATTCTGTTAAAAGAAAACAGGATGAAGTCTTTGAGCGACTCGCTGTTGAAGTGAGGGTGAAGTTTCTCATGAAAACGCAGCAGTTTTTCTTTAACCTTTCCTTTACATCAGCTTACGTGACCCACGAGGACATCAGCCGGCTCAGAGACCTTCAGGATCAGACGGTGATCGTCGTCAAAGCTCCAGAGGAAACTAAACTGGAGATCCCTGCACCCAGCGAGGTAAAGAGACAAGCTGAAAATCCAAACACTCTGATTATCTGTTTGAAAACTTTTTTTTTTACTGACACAATCAGACAAAATCATATCAGACAGAAACAAGAAAAAATGGGTTCAAAAGCAAAGTGAGAATAACGAGCAAGAGAAACTTATTTTGGAATAGAAATCATTTAAAATTTCTCTTTTTAAATGTGACAATTCAACAAGTTCTTCCTCAAAAGAAAAATTAACCACCAACTATATGATGTTGTAAGTCTTTATAAATTGTTGAACAAACCGATTTTCAGGAACAATCAATAGTCAATCAACCAAATTGAATTTAGACTTCAGTAAATCAGAAGATTTCATCTCCTGTGGTTAAAATCTGACCATGTGTGGACACAGGACAGCATCCAGGTCAACCTCAAAGCGGGGAAGGGTCCCATCATGGTGGTGACCTGTGAGGTGGGTTCAGGAGACGCTGTGACCTCTGACCCCGGAGAGACCAGGAGGGGCTTCTTTCTGACGCTGGATGAGAGTCGGATCAGGACGACCACACTGCACACAGGTACAAATAATGTCTTATTTCAGCTGCAGGATCAAAAGAGACCTGCCACATTTTAAATGCTTGGATTTATTTATTTGTATTTCTCTCACCTTATTTTAGCCTTTTGGTTCCCATTTCATTTCAGTTTTGTGTTACTTGTGTCTTATTTCCTGTGCTGATGCGATGGTTGAGTCAGAAAGATGGATCACAAACATGTTTTGTTGTCGGAATAAAGGAAAATAACATTTTTGACATTTTGACTTCTCTGGTTGATTTAGCTGACACACACACTGAAAGTACAATCTCTTGTTTAATTTTATTACTAACTGTTGTTCTTCTTGCTGCAGAGTCTCCTGGTCCTTAGAGTGCTGAGACCTCACTGCCACCAGCCGTCCTCCAGGAGGCGCCGTCCCCCCTCAGACTTCAGACACAAACAGAAGCCTGAAAAGATCTGCAGGTACCGACAGGTCGCACAGGGTGTCCGATAAAACACAACACTTCCTGGAGCATTATGGAGATTCCCACTGAGCGTCCACTCACACGGGGGGCTGCGTGTTATGAGGAAAGATTTGAATCAGACTAAACCACTGCAGCCAAGACACCAGAGTCAAACCGGCAGAGGGCAAAATACAGAGAAAGAGTTTTTGCTCTGGAATGTAAAAGTGCCACATTTATTTTCATTTGCACAAGTAACCCAGTTTTCATTTGAGCTGGGAGGAGTCCAGAAGGTGAGCATCACAACGGTGTGATCAGGACTTTGTTTTCGTCATGAAGTTCCAACACACAGTTGTGCGTTTCTGCAGACTCTGTATTATACTGTACATTATCATCATGTCCTGACCGACAGTCTGCGTCAAATATTTTACTGTTTTTTGATTCTTTTTGTTTGTTTGTTGTTGTTGTTTTTTTTTTCTTTTTTGATTGGCTGTAAAATGTTTTCTTGTTTTCACACACACTTGAGAGAAGTAATAAAAACATTAACTTGTATAAACCTGGGAAATGACTTCCTGATGTCACCCGGCATCCTGAAGGTTGCTGGTTCGAATCCCTGAAGCAGCAGGGCGGTGTTGAGCAGCTGAGGGGATTTGAGGAGGGCCTCCACCAAGTGAGTCCAGATCAGAGAGGGGGCTGATCCTGATTCCTTTAAATTAGGTTTTAGGTTTCTGAAGGTCCCTCATGTCCTCATGTCTCCTTCCTGTTGTATGAAGATCTCAGCAGCCAGGGGGCAACAGTGGGCTGTGAGGACTCAAACCAGCAGAGAGAAACTTCAGATGATTATAGAAAGGATTTCTTTAAGTAATTGATTTGGCCCAGAGTCTCTGCAGCCAGACAAAGTTTCTGTAAAGGAATTTGAAGTGTGTATATTTAGAACTTTGTGGGAAATGTACTCGTTATTCAAACTTCTGCATCTTATTATAAACTTAGAGGTAAAACGTGACTCTTTAAATAAATCTCAGTTCAGTTTAAAATGTATAAATAAATCAGAAAACTAGCTGTGTGAAAGTAGAACGTAACACCAAACTGAAGTTGTGTAAATGTACTCTGACTGTGTCACTGAGGTGTGGTTTACTGGATCCTCCTCCTGGTCTGGGTCCTGATCCTGGTCCAGCTGATGGACCCACCCTCCTGCTGTCAGGACGGAAACATGAGACTCTCAGATTTAACTCCACAAGCTGCAGCTGCAGAGGAAAACACGGCGCTCCTCCATCGTCTCTGAGCAGACAAGGATTGTTCCATCTGTCGGTGAGTCTGACTCTCACTCTGCTGCTTGTTGGAAGTTGTGTGTTTATCCAAAGTTTTATGTTGTATCTGTTAAAGTGGTTTTTTTTTTTTAAAGACAGACTCCATCAGTCTGCGCTCTGTGGTAATTTTACTCCTTCCTGTTGAAAATGCAGTCTTGTTTTCTTGTTTCTGTCCGTCGGCTGCCGTGTGTTGGCAGACTCAGGCTGATTATGTAACATGAACAGAAGGATGACATGTTCTCCGTCAGTACGCTAAAGAACATGTGCTCATGAACGCAACGTTTGCTTCTTAGTGTGTGTGGACATGTGTGGAGACGGTGTGTCCCCACCTGGGTCACATGATGGTGATGGACAGCAGTCTGGGTCTTCTGTGATGGATTGAAATGAACAGAGAAGCTGCTTTATTTTGACCAGCAGGGCCGGACCAACAGCTTTTGGGACCCTAAATGAAATTTGACCTACAGTGAGGATGAGATGTCTTGATTTTATCAAAATTAAGTTCGAGGTGGTGAATTTCCATCTTGGGGAAAATGATTAACGTCCTCATGGGTGACAGCACGACGCCAGATGATTCTTTTTTTGTTTAGTTTTGGCTTGTTGGGTTTTTTTTTTTTTTTTGTGCAGCCACAAACTGGTTTATATTTTCTGTCCAGAGTTGCTTCACAGGATGTTTCCCCAAATTTCACAGCAAGAATCTGAGCAGCTGTGTCTCTATTGGGGGAATCCCTGTTAAATAATCCACAGTCAGCCCCTGTAGTGTCTTTGTTGTTGTTGTTGTTGTAGTGTGTGTGTGTGGCTGAGTAAAGAGCAGGCACATTAAAAGCTAAGTGGTGACCTGCAGAGCTCCTCAATACTGTCAGGGATGTGAGTGCAAGACCTGAAACCCAAACAAACACACACACACACACACACACAGGTTTCACTGTTTGTGGTGTCATACAGTGGCCAAAAGTATGAGGACACGTGAACATTCACCTCATGAGTTATTTGTCTAAAAATATAAAAAAGTTTCTTGACAATGTGACAAACTCCTGGAAGGTCTGCACAGAGGCGTCCACATACTTTTGTCAACTTTCCACGATGATAGCTGACCGTGAGATGCTGTGTTTCAATCCTCCCCCATGTTTTGGTGAGTTTCTCATCTGTTGCTATGGTTACCTTCAGTTTAACACACCCTGAGCGCCGCTGACCAATCAGAAATACGCACCTGCTGCTGCGGCATCAAGAATGCAAAGCGGCTGAAACGGTAAACAAATCCTGAGGCCGCATTCTCCTCCTCGGCGTCATGATGCGGTTTAACCTGGTTGTTGGTGTTGTAAGATGAGCAGCTCAGGTGTTGTGGTGGCGGTGGCGGTGGCGGTGGCGGGACGCCCCTGGCAGGTCGAACACTGCTCGTCTGTGTCCAGGAAACCTCCCGGAGCCGTGCATGCCTTCAGCAGGAAGCTGTGCGGTCCTGCAGGCCCACAGTCATGTTATTGTTGTAACACACTGGAGTGTTTTGACAAAATTAGCTCCAGGATAAATAAATATTCAGGGAAAACCTGAAGCCAGACTCTGACGTCTCTCTGCAGACCTCCGTTTTGATCGCAGGATCACATCAGAAAGGTCCAGAGCTGTGACAGCGAGCAGATCAGAGTCTTTGTCATGATTATCTGATACCTGATCCAACCTCCCGTCCTGCTGAGGGTTTGATTGAGCGTCGGCTTTCATCTATTTCCATAATTATCAACATGCAGAGACTTGAATCCTGCTGCAGATTCCTCACTTAAACTTTCCCAGAAGGAACATCAGGAACTGATGGCAGCTGCATGTTTGTGTGGTGACTTTGAGACACTGAACACTGTTGTAGTTCACTTTTACAACATGTGGGACGTAACTTTCTTGTCCTGTTGTGAAGAGTGAGCCGGCACCAACGTGAGTTCAGTGCAGCTCTAACAGCAGTCTGGATCCCACCAACACTTTGGACTGCGTTTACAGATTATTTTTGGCTTTCAGCTTTCAGTTGTCGTTTGGTTAATTTTAAACGACACACACACACACAAAGTTGGTTGGTTTGAAGTAAAGATCACCGTTTGACAACATGAACTGCCACAGAAAGCTTTTCTGCCGGCCCTTCCTTTGTGAGACGCTGATGTGGTGCAGGAGAGTCTAAAACCTGGACCAGACAGCAACAGGAGTCCTCCCATACTGTTTACCCCCCCCCGGGGGGCAAAGAGACTCTGCCAGAATAAAATAAAAGTCAACTCAGCTGGTTGTAACTGATGAAGGTTTTCAAAGAAACCTTTTTTGTTCTGATTGGTCAGGAGATAAAACGGATGAAAAGAGTGAAGCTGCAGTGAGATGATGTTTGACCGGATGTGGACAAACGTCTGCTGGACTGCGTGGTTTCCCCCTCGGAGACCGGAGGGATCAATAACGGAAACATGTGTCAGACCAGAGACCGACTCTGAGCTCTTTGTTCAGGCCCATCAACAAAAGAAACTGGTCCTCTGTGAGCGTGACGCTCCGGCGGTCCAGAGCTCGGCGCCGGCTCTCCATATGTCACCTCGGAGTCAAACAGCTCGTCGGTGAATCCTGAGCGGCTCATTAGCGTCTGCTGACTGTTAATGAGTAAGTTTACACCGCAGACCTGTTCTGTCTGTTTCCAGCTTTTGTCCACTTGTGTTTTGTGTTCACGCCTGAAAAACCAAAGAAATTAGATTTTTTTTGGGGGGGGGGGGGGGATGGAAACTGTCTGAGAACTTTGACTGGTGCTGATATTTGTCGGTGTTTTCTCGCTCCTCATCATGATGACCGTCTTCAGTCTGTTTTTTTATTTATCTTGCTCTTATTACAGAACAATGATGTCCTCATCTTTTGCTCCGTTCAGCAGCTGGCTGTCAGAATCGCAGATTGTTTGACGCTCTGAATCAACCTGAAACTTGTTTCCTCTCTGAACTGACTGATCTGTGTTTGGAAAATCCGCTTTCTTTCACTCAATGTCAGAAATGTTTGAGTTTGGTCAAAAATTAGGCATTTAAAAAGCGTCTAAATGAAACATTTGACAGTCTGAAACTCACTCAGCTGAAAACAGTCCGACTCTCTGTGGAGGTCAGCTTCGCTCTCGTCACAGCGCGCAGCATCAAACAGCAGCAGAAGAAGAAGTGACTCTGCGTTCAGTTGACGAACTGACGGATCCGACTCAGCAGAGCAGAACTCAATCGCAGCGAGAAGAGAAGCAGCTCGCCGCCAATAAAACTAACTGGATCACATTTTCACCGTTCCACTTTTATCGGCACTCTGCTGCAGGCGGGAGGTTAAAGTGGCCCTTTTTTTACACTGAAATTCACAGCCTCAGAAATAAGGAGGTCAAAGGTCAGAGCCAAAGAAGCTCAATACATCAGACAGTCTCACAGAGAGGAACGTTTAGTTCTGTTCTGCAGCTTCTGATACTCGGTTATCTGTTGTTGTTGTTGTTTGTTGTCCAAGTTTCTTCTTTAGAGTTTGATCACCCATCGATGAACGCCGGCTGATGTGATCAAAATGATGAATTATGAATGTCTTTTTTCACGGTGCTGAGTTTATTCTGACTTTAGGACGCACACACACACACACACACACACACACACACACCTTCAGGCTCACGTGCAGGTGAATTAAAGCCTTTTTGAGCTCAACCATCCTCAACGTCAACACAGGAAGTGTCGACCAGCAAACCTTAACCTGAGTTTAACAAGGCCAACACTGTTCTTGGCAAAAGTGTGTGTGTGTGTGTGTGTGTGTGTGTGTGTGTGTGTGAGGGGACACACACACAGACACACACAAGCTTTGTGGTTTGGCCGGTGTCGTTGTGGACACAGCTGAGCTTCAGGCAGCTGAATTTAAGACTAATTTCAAAGTCGACTCCTCCACCTCAGATTTTTTTTTTTTTTTTTTATTCATTTCAGGTGAAAATGAAAGTTCGTTTGTTTTCTGTGACGCACGTTTTTCGCAGAAAGAGGGGGGAAAAAAAATAGCAAGATGCAATTATCATTCTGTAATTCTTCCATTTCCCAGCGCATGTAAATAATAAAGCAATTTCCCCGAGAGAAAATAAAAACACGCACTCATTCGTCTTGCTTTGATGACTCAGGATAAAGGAAACTACAAGCGCTCATGATAATGAGGTTTATTTGCTGCCTGCAGCTGTAATTTCAGGAGTCATCTGTCTGCACCACCGGCCTGAAAGGCTTTGGTTAGCAAGTTTTGGGCGAGGGGCTTTTTCATTTTGCAGACAGTCGTGGAAAAAGCTCGACGTGACCATGAAATGTCGGGAGAACCACAGAGGCCGTTCTGGTGCCGTTAAGTGATGACAGCGGATGTAAATCTGGAGGCTCTAATACAGATGTCAGTCGTGGATGTTTGGCTGCGTGTTGGACATAAAAAGAAACTCGAGTCGGTGCTCGCTACGTCTCCTCTTCCTCCAGTTTCTCTGAAGTTTGGTGACGGCCACAATTTACTGCACTTCCAAATCGGTCTAATCTGACATGATGTGTAGATTTTTATTTTCCAAGAATAATTTCTTCTCCATGTGTGGATCAAATGTACGGACGCCAACCTGCTTCACATCAGAGCAGAGACTTTATTTTTCTTCGGTATCGCAATATTCCAGTGATAGTTAACTGCAAACAGGAGCTGATCGAAGCTGACTCAGCTCCTTTTCCTCCACAAATGAAAAGTAAAAAAAAAAAAAGAAATCTGGTTTGAGTTTTGGCCAAAAGCAACATTATCTTTAAAGATTCCGTCTCCCACAGCTCCGCATTCAGAACTACTAATCTAAACATGAAGAGCAATATTGATGTCAGATATTAACCATTAATAATCTGTTTAATCTGGATGTGTCGTCTGTGTGTTGTGTTGTGTTGTGCAGTCGGCTGAGGTACGTCATCCTGCTGCTTTCAGAGGAGCTTCCGAACCGACCAACAACCAACCAGGATCCGTGTTTCCTCCAGCAGCTGCTTCCAATTACTCCCATAATACCCCCCCTCATTGTGATATAGCCCCTCGCTTGCCCCCCCCCCCCCCCCCAGTCCAGAGTCATACAAGTGAACTTGGCCTGTTCTGGTTAATGTGTGAGCGAAAGCTGTTTTGATTCTGAGCCAGTAATTTGTTTTCATTTTCACGTGAATTTGAACCTGAAGAAAAGTTTCTCACTCTATTTAAGTTTGATTTTAAGTTTTTCACTTCATTTCTTCCTCATTTTAATTTTCTTTCTTGAGGAAACAAGAATCAAGAATCAACATTTTTTTGCCCCCCGTCTGTTAAAGTGGATTTGCTCGGATTGGAAAACATATATCCGGTTATCCTGGACACATCTTTCTGCCCCCCCCCCCCCCGAACCTCCTTCCATCCCTCCAGCTTTGATTCTTCAGGGAAAATCACTCCTGATATGTTGGTTTTTGTTTCCATGGCTGCCGTTGGCGTGCTGGCTCCGGTCGGGGAGTTTTTCCATTGTTGCTCGTCTGGTTCTGGACTCAGTTTGGTTCAGGCCGGCCGGTTTGGCTTCAGCTCACCAGGAAACTCTGCAGAGGGGGAAAAAACCAAAAGGTGCCGATCCGGAGCTGCAGAGCGTCTGTTACTGTTAGTGACTTCTCATTAAGATGTCCAATCCTCCCTTCATCCTGCTAAAACACAGACGAGAAGAAGTCCCTTCTTCCTTTTGCAAAAAGATTCTTCACAATAAAAAGTTTGGAGCTGAAGACTTTTACTTTGAAGCCTCTGCATGATTTTTGAGTAACTTTACTTTGAAGGAATTTTTATTTTCTGGAGTGATTTTCAAGCTTTAACTGTGAAGCCACAATAGACTGATTATAATGATGGATATAAACTCTGCGGTTGTAAAATGAAGCCAAAACTGAAGAGCCGTAAGGAGATTGTATTGAAGTTTATGGGAAAATGTCCCTGATTTATTAGCTCAGTAAACGTTTTCCTGATGAGTTTATGGTCTCAGTCTCTAGTTTCAGGTCTTTAATACGACACGATGCTCATTTCGTTTCCTCGGGTTCTTCCTGTGTGACCCTCCTCTTGTTCCTCTCGTCACTCATCATCGTTTTCCAGCCTCACTTTCTCCAGCTGTTGTGTAATAGAAGAGAGAGAGCGCTGTGGTTTCAAATGACTCTCGCCCTCTTGGCGTTCTGTGGTCCTGCTCTTATATAAGACGGCAGAGTTGATGCTGGAACAACTTACATTAATCCTGTCCAAAAACTGAAAGGTGCTCAGGATGATGAGTTAAAACAGGTGTGACTCCGTTCCAGATGTGTTCGTCACGTTTAGAAACTGGAATTATTTTCCCTGTTGGGGAATAAAAAGTGTCAGTCCAGTGACAGCAGGACAGGAAGTGCGTGATGGGATGTTTGACCCCTTTGGAAGTGTCTGCATCAAATGTGGCTCAGAGGAAGCGAGTATGTCCTGTGTGTGTCTGTCTGTGTGTGTGTGTGTGTGTTTGTGTCGTTGACGTCAAGTTGTTTACACCCAGGGTGGGAAATTCCTGCTTCGGCAGCCAGATGTTGCTGCAGTTTGTCTCCAGGATGGTTTGGCCAGACGGCCGAGTGTTGGATCAGCTGAAAGGAAAGTTAAACTGTCCGTTCTTCGCAGCGATGAAAACAAACTTTTTTCTTAAACATAGTTTTTAATGGTTTCGATGTTAACTCGGTGACGATATGATTTACTAAACGATGCAGCTGAAGAATCATCTTCAGTCATGTTGGTGTGAACTCACCAACTCCAGCACAGTTTGTTTTGTTTTGTTTGTTTGTTTGTGAGTCCAGTGAGGTGATCACATGACCCACAGTAACGCCATGAGCCAACAGGCCTCTTTCTCTCCTGTTTCCTGTCCGTCATCTCATCTGACGGCCCCCTCCTGTCGCCTCTTTACTGCTGCTGAGTCGAAGAAATCCCGAAGGTGTCGCAGCTTTGGACTTACCCGCCCGTCTGCTCGAGCCGGGATCAGATCCAGGAATCTTCGGTCCAAGACCTGAGCTGTGTGATCCGGTGGGCTCAGACCTCTCCGTCTCTGGACTAAAGAGTCGGCTCAGCAGAATTCCTGAACCGTTTTTTTGTGCCATGGCCGGTCTTTGGTGTCCGTCGGTATCAGAGATGTTTTCTCAGTGTCGTTCTGGCTGCTCTGTCAGATCAGGATCATTTCCACGACTCTGCCCACAAAACACACTGAAAACACAACGGGCAACGGCCGCGGCCGCACAGTTTGTGTTTGTAAAGCTTCGTTCACCTCAGCGGCTTCACTGTAAAAGCTTGGACATTCCTCTGGAGCTCAGCGGCTGCAGGTCCTGACCGGCCCGGTACAGACAGAGTCCATCGGGGCTTTCTCAGGACCCTCAGCTTGTTTACAGCTGATCTTTAATCCGCTTTTTCAGGCTAACAAAGGAAACATTGTTCTCATGAAACAGAATGAAAAGTGATTTGGATTGTTGATGGCGAAGGGACACAAAGAGTTGTGTTTCTTGTGTTACAGTTCTAAAGCAGAAAGGTCTGCCCTCAGAGTAAAGGTTAGGTTTAAAAAAAAAAACCAGAGAGATTTACGTCACAGCTCCAGTGAAACAATGCGAGAGGCAGAATTTGGGCGTGAACCACAAACCAAACTGTTGCTGTCTGGACGAGCACTTTGCTGCCTGTTGGGGAAAAAAAGGCAGCAGCCTCTAAATACACAACAGAACTCATGTCAGCAAAATGACCAATAATGAAGAAAAGTGCAACACGAATAAAGACACAGATCAAACATCCTGCAAGTCCCAGCATGCACCTGGTGTGTTCAGAACCTGTGAAAGGAAAACCACCGCTGGCGTCGATATTTTGTTGGTTTTAAGTTTAAATCTTCCAAAATGAGATGGAATTGTTGACATTGTTGTTACTAACAAAACCCAACTAATGCCGAACATCAGCGAAGCACCTCAGCGACGTTATCTCCAACACTAATGAGACCGACTTGGACTCGCAGATAAAACCGATGTCCGTCTGCTCCTGGTCTGGATAAAGGTATCAAAGAACAAATAATGATCCAGCATGTTTGTCGCCACTCAGTTTCTCCAGATCCGGAGCCAGATTTAAAATGTGTAACACATGAGGTCTGTTTGTTTGAGCTGCTCTGTTTACTCCGTCGTTGGACTCTGTTGACCAAAGTTTTGGGTTAACCACCAAAACCTGCTCATTTCTGCACATTGAAGTGTGTGTGTGTGTGTGTGTGTGTGGCCTGGAGTCGATGTGTGGATTTAAACAGGTCGGATAAATCTGAAATCTGAATGAACTGGCAGGTAAAACGGCCTTCAGCAGTGACTGTGATCCGTGGCGGTTCCTCCTCCGGGGGAGTTTTATTCCCGGCACGTCTCGGCCCCTTGGCTCCGTCTGGACTCTGTCGAGCTACGCTGCCAACACATGGCTCCTTTTACCCTCCGAAGTTTCTGTGACCGACCTCATTATTGTGTTTGTCGCTCGTCTCCTCGCAGTCTGCTGCTTTCTTTGAGCGTTATCTCAGCATATGTTGGTTTAATTGAAGGTTTGTTTGTTTAGATGTTTATTTGTTTTTTTTCTGAATCACCCGTTCAGGACCATCTGTGTGTTTAATGTCGTTGTTGGTCTGTACAGGAACTGAAGTCTTACCTCTGACTCATTTGGCTGTAAAGAAGCATCACAGATGCTGCAGGACGAGTTCTTTTACTGCGTCCCCAAATAAACCTCAGCAGGATCTGTGACAGCAAGAAACATCGACCCGTTTTCGTTAACTGCACAAAGATCACGTCTAATGTGTAACTGCAGCAGGTCAGTCAGTGCGTCTTCATTTTAAAACAAAACGCATTCATCACATGGTCAACAGGAAGTAGGCTTTCTACTGAAGGTAACAGGAGTCCTGGTCGTTTTTCGGTCCTCTGATTGTGGACAGCAGTTGAAGAATTCATGTTTCTGGAAGACATTGAAAGTTGCTCTCTTGTAACCACGACCGCGATCTTTATCTAATTCTTAGCGAGGAATATTTCAGTGAAATCTAAACAGCCCGGATGAATCATGGAGTCGGGGTTTGTTTAGATGTGGTTTCTTATGGAAGTTGATGGAAAACGCTGCAGTTTGGAGATCTTTTTTCCTCTTTTAGCAGTTTTAAGTTGTTTCCAGTCGTCGTTTCATTTCGGACACATCAGCAGTGTCCACTGAGAGGCCCAGATCCAAACTCTGCCTTCTGACAGTGAGTCTTGTGTTTTGATGGATGCTCGAGGGGCCACGGGGCCCCTCGGCAGCATCTGGGGCTGAATGAAAGGACGGACGCCGGGCGCTCGTCTCTGCTTTGTCAGAGTCTCTCTCCGGGACAAAGGAGGACGATCTTCCATTCAACTCTCACACTTCAGTCACCAACAAGTTCACAGTTGTCCAGTTTAAGACGTGACAAAAAAACAAAACAAAACACTGTTGTGGTTCAGTTCCTTCGGACCAGCAGCTCCACCCAAAGACGACAAGTCTGACGTTTAAAAGACTTCAGTTAGTTTCATGACAGAAACAGAAATGAGACGTTTTAATATTCTGTTACGTCATCCAACACGCAGATTTCTTCATTTTCTCAGTTGCTCATAAAGAAGTAGAAACTGATACAATTTAAGGTTCATTTAAGAATCTCAGTAGTTTTTCTGAATCCAGGTTTCAAAGTCATGTTCAAACTACATTTAAGAAAAAGAAAGTTACATTTACAACTTCCAGCTTGGTGGATGAATCAATTAGGACGTAAAGCACCAACCAACGTGGTGTTTAATCTGTTGTTTAGGTTGAATATCAAAGGACTTTCTGTTTTGGTTTGTTTGGCTGTGAATCTTCAGGTTAACGTTTGTGACAACAGAAAAGGAGCCTCGCTTGGGTCTGAGTGTTACTGTAGCCCCCACCCCCATCATCATCATCATCATCATCATCATCATCATCATCTTCATCATCATCATGTCTCCCAGCAGGCCGTTCAGCTGCTGTGTGCCATTGATTGTCTTCGCTCTAATCGAGACTAAATTAAATGAAATGTATGCTGGTGTCGGTGAGGCTGAGCTAAACGGAAACTAATTAGATCTGGTTCCAGGTCAGATGTGGTTTGGTTTGAGCGACAGAAGGTTTTCTGAGGGTCCGAAGTAAACCGAGTCAGTCCGCCGTCTGGTCCCCTGGACACGTGTTGTTCTGGTTATTAATGTAAAAGTACACAAACTGAGACACAATCAAATTCCAACAGAGAGCCAACATCATGAAATCAAATCATTCTTTAATGAGAATGTTGATCTCAGATTTCTTCTGATGTAGAGTGACCAAAATTCAGTCAGTCCTGTTTCAGCCTGGGGGGGGGTCACTAAATGTTTCTCTAATTCACCGCCTCATAGTGGATCCTGCTGTGTTGGGCCCCTGAGACCAGGACCAGAGTCTCTGTAAATGCCCCCCCCACTCTCCCCTCTGGATGTTTGAGGCTCTCCAGAGGAGGAAGCAGCTGCAGGGGCCACACCAAACCCAACACTCGGCCCCACCTGAGTGTGGGGGCCCCACCCGTCTGCCCACAGTGCCAGGACAAGGACCCCAGTCAGCCGGGACAGGAAACAGACCCCCACCCCCCCACCCCCAGGCCCAGGCACACTTCCTGTGATGCAGAAAAAGTGGCTGCCCCCCCCCCCTCCTCTTTGTTGAAGCGCTGCGTTCTCATGGGGAGGAGGAGGAGCACTTACTTTGCTACTTGGCGTCTCCCTGCAAAAGCACAACACGGCCCCCCTCCCCCATCGAGCCGCACAATTAATCCCAAAGAAAGAGAACAAGAAGGAAAACTGAGTCGAGCGTCCGAAGGGAAACGAGCAGAACAAGAATCCCACTTTTCTCTAAACAGAAGTGTTTCTTATCAGTCCGTTCTTGTAGCCGCGATTAAAGTCCATCTGCGAATGAGCAGAGACACGACGACATCAGTCAGAAATCAGTCTGCCGCGTATAAACAAAACCTTTAGTTATGATTATGTAAAATACAAACAGTTTTGGTTTATGTGGAGGTGACAGATCTGAGCTGACGGCAGACGGGCAGATTCAGATGATCGATCAGTTTCATCTCTGACCTTTGACCTTTGTCTCTAAGGTCAGTCAGAATCAGCTCAGCAGTTTGTGTGTAATCCTGCTGACAAACACGATTGATGCCAAACAGCCGGAAGTCGTTTGAGGTCGTGACTGTGACGCTGCAGAGCTGCTCTGACTGGCGTGTTTGGAAGCATCCTACTGATTTCCATGTTTCCGTCTCTGCACCCGTTGACCTGACGGTGTGTCTGCAGCGCCAGTTCAGCTCTATGGAAACTGTCAGGGCGGAGCTAAAATACACTATATTAGATTATATCATAACACAATTAGCAAGATTTTTGTGCGTGTGCGTCATCTGGACCTGCGCCCCGGAGCGGAGTTTGGAGGTGGACGAAGGTTCTGGACGGTTATTTGATCAGCAGGCAGCACGAAGGCAAATCAGAGAGTCAGAGACCGAGCTCTTTTTAGAGCTCAGTGTCTGGAGTTTGGGGCGAGTCTTGAAATTGTGTGACTTTGTGGCCATCTGCCATCTTGAAGTGTTGCATTGCATTCTGGGAAACTGTTATGATAAAACATTTCATTGATTCTTCAGGAGGATAATGATGTAATGAATTATCTGTAATATCATCCAGGGCAGAAATCTGCGGTGGGATTCTATAAATGTACTGTAATGATAAGAAATAACAATATAGAAATGGGTGTGTGTAGAGATTGTGTGTTTGTGTATCTGCGGCTGCAGGAGGTGTTGTAGTTTCCTGCTATTTATGGATGATCTGGACTTCCTGTTTCCTGCGTCCACACAAAAGATCCGCCACAAAGAACGGAGGATAAAAATTAGCCTGCCGTGCGATTCTAAACCGAAAGTTTACATTTTTTATTGTTTATTTTTTGCAGTTTTTTCCGCACTGGCAGAGGATTTTGATGATTTCACTTATTTCTACTTCATGTATTCCTTTTTCTTTTTTTTAATCAGCGACTTTGAACGTCCTTCTCACACCATCAGGTCCTGAAGAACAGGTGCCATTCCTCCATACAAACTCAGAGAAGTTCGTCTGCACTTTAATCAAATTCTTTTCAAAACCAATCTGATGAATTCCTTCAATATGTCGGCCTCACGCCTGCCTGGGGGGGTGATGGGGGGGGGGGGGGGGTCTTTGTGCGCGAAGAATACGAGGGGTCGCCCGTGTTGGAGGCGTCCTGTGAGCCGGCAGATGGCCAATAGGACGAAGACGAGGAGACAAAAGTGGACAGCAGACTTTGTCCTTTCAGAGCTGAACGTCTGAGCTCCGAGGCACAAAAAGGCACCAGCCTGCGGGGGTGGGGGGGGCGGGGGAGAGGGGGGAGGCAGTGGCCTGTTGCTCACAGTTCAACTTTCACTGAAAAAGAAAAAATCTATTTCATAAAGTTTTGGGCCAGATTTTTGTTCATCCCGTGGAGATTTTCAGGCAGATTCCTGATGTGAATCGTTTTGTGGTCATGAAGTCAACAGATCAGAAAATAAGGAGTTTGTTGGTGAGAGATGATTCAACCGCCTGCTGAATCATCTCCTGGAGAAGCTTTGAGGGTTTTCGGTCTCCTCGTTGACGTCGGGGAGATCCAGCTGTCGAGGTTTTCCCATCTTGTTTCAGTGAATCAGGTCGAAGGTCGGTGATGCGTTTGTGGGTCAGCGGTGCATTGTGTTGCCGCCTCCTTCTTCCCCTCCTCCACTCCTTCCTTCGCGGGACAGGAAAGGCGTCGCCCTGCCTGAGTTCTCTATCAGGGAACATTGAACCTCCAGTCCGCTGTGACCTTTGACCTCCCCTCGATTGGCTCAGGAAATGAGCAGTGGCGTTCAGGCGGCCTCGGAGCTTTCTGTGCTCCTGGAGAGTGAACCAGCCAGGAAGAAAGATTTTAGGTCGTGGAAGGTTATGGAAAGTCCTGGAAACTGAACCAGGACAGGAATCGACTTTACTTGACTCACCGGGCCGGGCATCCTTTATTTCTTCACACAACCAGCCGTACAAGGAGTTCTTCTGACGAAATTAGGACAGAATTAATTAACTTCTACTGAAGGTTTGACCGAGAGCGCTTCAGGTCAACAGGTCGATCAAGCTCCTAAATCAGGACCGAGGAGTCGCGTCAGCAGGTCTCTGTCAGGTCTGATGCTCATGCAGGTTTCTTTTAACCTTTAACTCGTCCTTTCTTGGACTTTGTTCAGAACGGTGAATGTTTGGGCTCAAACTTCTCTGTTTCCTTTTACTTTCCCCTCCTTCCTTTCCTCTTGTGATTTTTAGGAGACCTTCACGTCACATTTTTGGATATTATCAGATTAACTGACAGTGAAAGTCATCTCCACTTGGAGCACTAAACCCCAAAAACCTGGAACTGAACACAGTTTCTATAAATATCTCCGGTCTGATAACTTCGAGCTGCTGGTCCCAGATCGATGCTTGATTTATAAAAAAAAACCAAAAAAAAACAGAGAGACAGAGAAGACGTGAAAGAAACAGAGAGAGAAAGAAAATGAGGAGAAAATTGTTCAGAATTCCTGAAAACCAAAATAAACAGAAGACGGAGTGAGGTCTGGTTTAAGAAAAAAGAAAAACGCTCAGCAGAGACGTCATGGAAGAGAGTTTAGGGGGAGAGATGGGGAGGGAGGGGGGTACAAAAGGAAAGTCTGTGTGCTGAAGCTCATGAAGCCCCTCCCTCCCTCTGTTCTCCAGCAGATGAGCTGGTGTGAAGAAAGGGGGCGAGCGACATAGACAAACATTTAGAGAGAGAGAGAGGGAGCAGCTGGAGGCGACAGAGAGAGCTTCAGTCGTGGAGAGAGAGAGCGGAGGCAGCAGGACGGAGCATGAAGGAGCCGCTGAGTTCCTGTTTCTGAAGACGAAAACACAAAAAGGTGAAACTCTTCATGTTTTATTTCCGTCACACAGAGCAGACTTTATTTCCCCTCCGTCGGCTTTGGTCCATTCACAGGAACTTAAAATCGAACTTTTCTTTTATTATTCATTATTTCATTGTTGGAAATGTTTGTCGGTTAAGTTTCTGTCAGCTGTCTGTTTTGGACTCAGAAAGCTGCAGTGAGTTCGTATCTGCTCAGCTTTTTTATATTCTGCATGATTCACTTTCATTCATTCACCTACAGTTTGTTTAGAGAGAGCCGAAGCTGCTTCAGATTTTAATTTTAATTTCTGACTAAAGTCTGGTCAGTTTAAAGAGCAGGAAGAGATGAGAAGTACTGAAGTAATAAAGTCTTCAGTCATAATAAAAGTGCCTGTTGAGTAAAGATATGAAACATTATTTTTGCAGAAATTTCCAAAAATGTAGCTTTTGTTTTGAGATCTACAAAGTAAAGAAAGAAAGAGAATCAACTTTAGAAGTAAATCCCAGTTAGATCATCTATATTTGATCAGTATTTGTTGGTCCAGTGTTGGATCCTTCATTAAGGCTGCATCAACCAACTGGATCAAACGGGGCCCTCAGACTCTCAGGGGCCCCTCAGGCTCCATGTTTATTCAATTATATAGTTTGTTTATTTCATGAATCCCAAACAATTAAAATTAAGCATGAAATTGGAAATTTGGCCGCCGGGATTAAAATGTTTTCTGCAGACGTGAACACAGAAGCTGTTGTGTTTTCGTCCAGAGCACGATGAAGAGTTTCCGCTCACTTTGGCGTAAAAGTCAAGCTGCTTAAGTCCGTCAAGCTTGTCGTCAGACCTCACGTTGGTTTTGTGCTGAATCTGGATTGACAGGATGTTGAATTCTTGTTTCCAGTTGTATTCCAAAATGAATTTGACTGTAAGCAGATAAGAAGTGATTTGTTAGCTCCTTTAAAGCAGCAGGCCATTTGTTCCTGTCCAATCCAGTGTTGGCACTAAAAGCTTTGAGGGTTTCTCACCCAATAAGGTCCTTTGGGTGTGAAAACACTCGAGGGGAACATTTCAGTTTACAGATATCAGCAGTTTTCCTTCAGAATAATATCGACCCCAGAAATCGTTGACGTTTCCTCAGATCACATGAACTGGCAGAGAAACGGCAGCGATGGGAGTTTTTCCCTCCGTCTGTCTCGTGCTCATGAACTCATCCTCCTTGATCCTCCTCCAGGTTGTGATGGGAAACACAGACAGTCACAGCAGCCTCGTCTCTCCTGCCAAGCCGTCGCTCAGGTTCCCCTCCAGGAAGGAGGAGGCGCCCTCGGCTCGCAGCTGGTGGAGGAGCGGCCAGGGCGGCTGCAGGAGCCGGGGGAGGAACTACCTGAACCAGCACTCCTCCTGGCATTATGAGTCCAGAGCGGCCAGAGGAGGCTCCAGGCTGAGCGCCGGCTCTCCTCAGAGGTACAGAGGGGACTGCAGGGGTCAGTTCGGCGGGGGGAGTAACGGCGTCTGTGGCGAGCGGACGTCTCTGCAGAGCGGCGGCAGCCCCAAAGTGCTGCTCAGCAAAGACGGCAGCATGAGGGTGGAGTTCACCAACAGCCGGGGCGTCCCCGTGGAGCCACAGGGGTTAACCGGACTCCCCGCCATCGCCACCACGGCCCCCGCCGCTCCGGTCCAGGAACCTTCGCTGCGCACCAGTAAGGGCAGCTCGCTCAGCTCTGATGGCTCCTGGTACGACTCGCCCTGGGGCCCCGGGGCCGAGCTGGTGGACAACGTGTTCGTCTGCGGGCAGAGCGCGGACAACAGCAGCGGATACACCACCTACTCCTCCACCCGCACAGAGGGGACGGCCATCAGCGGCGGCGGCTACAGCGCCGTGTTCTCAGCTCAGGTGGACGACCTTTCACCCGGATTTAACTCCACCCTCCTCTTCCCCGCCGCAGAGACCGGCGCAGGTTACAACACCTGCTCCTCGGGCCGGACGGAGGACAGCGGCATCGGGGACTCTGTGATCCTGCAGCCGGACCTCAGAGACTTCAGCCTGATCTCCTCCTCCGCTGCGTCGCTGGACGGGGTTTACGCCGCCCACAACGTGCTTCCCGCCTTTCCTACGGCGCCGGACGCCCCCCTGCAGCCGCAGCACCGGGCCGCCTCCTCCTCCTCGGCGCTGCTGGATGACATCATCCAGGAGGAGGAAGTGGCAGGTGGAGGCGTGGAGCAGCGGTTCTCCTCCCTGACGCTGCCCTGCCGCAGGCCCGAGCTCGTCGGCGCCGCCCCCGCCGCCGGAAACGGCCGCAAAGACTTCCTGAAAAGTCGAATCAGACGGCTGAGCGACTGGACAGGAAGTCTGAGCAGGAAGAAGAGAAGGATCCAGGTGAGAAACAACATTTTAAAAAGTTCAATCACATCAAACCAACTAAGACAAATTGTGACAGAAACAATTAGAATCAGAGCTTTTATAGTTCAAATTATGAAATTCAGTCACATACCAAAAAAAAAGAGGACATTTATTCAGCTTTTTGACTAATAACTGAATAATTTTATGACTATTTCATGTTATATGTCATTTAAGATTCAGGACAAAATGGTTGTTCAGTTCATGTGAACTTTAAAAAAAAAAAAAAAATATATATATATATATATATATATAATGTGCAGATTCTGATCATCGTCATGTTTTTCATAACAAACGTCAATAATCTGACGGTTTGGTTCACTGTTTGTGAGCTTTGGCTCGAGTAAACGACGCTTCCTGTTGACGTTCAGTGGGATTAGGTCACTTCCTGTCTGCTGTAAATAGGAATGGGACCTGGACTCAGATAGCGAAGCGCGACGACACTTTATATCCTTGTTTGCTGTCGGCTGGGTAAAACGAAATTAAGTTTTCATCACATGAGTGTTTTCAGCTCACAGGCTGAGCTTTGATACTAAACCAACACTGAGTTTTGTTTTTTTTTTATCATTTTGTTTATAAAACATCAGAAAAACTGACAGTTTGAATTTCCTTCTGCTCAGTTTGAGGCTTTCAAAGATCTTCTCCAGTGTTCATATCCATAAGAAGATATCATTTCAGATCTGGATCTGATTTATAATCAGACATAGACGGATACCGTCAGACTGAATGGGGCTTTGAAAGCCAACGCTTTTACCATCATGGCTTCAAAACTATTCATCAACTGTCTAGTTGTTTCTGTCAAACATGTGATCTTTGTGACTCTGTTGTGCGAATCTTTTTTTATTCCACACAGGCCCTCAAACGTTTCACCTGAATTGTTGCCGATTACCACCCAATTATCCGTAATGAAGGGGGAAGTGGTGAAAGTAACTCACACACTTCGCTCTATAAAAAGCAAATTTACCAAACAAATAAATACCAACAAAAACCAGATTTAGAGTGAATTTGAGCTGAAGGAGTTTTCAGAGTTTACAGTCCTGTGGGTCTGTCAAGGGATTAAAATGGACCTGCTACCTTTTGGCTAATTATATAAAGACTTTTCTTTTCAGTTTGGGAGTTTAAGAAAAGTTTCCTTGTGGTTTCTCCTCAGGAGCCTTATGGCAGCGACACCACCGACGTTTTCATCAACGGGCTGAGCTCGGGGCCGGTCGGCTGCGGCCCCCTCTGGGCCTCCAATCCCCTCCACGCTCTGAACCAGACCCAGTTCCCTCCGGTGCACCGCGGCTCCTCCAGGAGCCTGAACCAGAGCAGCGACGCCCAGCGGCAGAACATCTACGAGAACTTCATGCAGGAGCTGGAGACGGGCTGCAGCAGCGCGGCCGAGCGGACCGAACCCTCAGAGGGGGACGGAGAGGAAGACGAGGAGGACGGCGGGGAGGAGGAAGAGGAGGAGATGGACGGGGAGCTGGAGCTGGGCGGAGGGGAGCAGCTGGACGTCCTGTTTGAGAAGGAGCAGGGTGTGGTGCGACGGGCCGGATGGCTCTCCTTCAAAGCCCTCATCACCGTGAATAAGGATGGGAAGCTGGAGCTGGTCGGCCGCCGCAAGTGGAAACAGTACTGGGTCACCCTGAAAGGTACAGACCCCCCCACCCAGACGTCCACATATATCAGTTTATACAGAGCTCATAAACACTCAGCACAACCAACAACCTGCTGAATCTAAAAGAAATCTGTCTGTCTGTTCATTTCTGCCTCCTAATCTTAAATCCTGCAGATTCAAGGCAAGTTTATTTAGATAGCACATTTCATACACAAACAATATTCAATGTGCTTTACATTTAACAAAAAGAGAGAATTCAGAGAGAAATAAAAACTGTTGAAACAATAAAAGGTTGTGTTAAAATTAAAAGGACATACATAAAATCACACAGAATAACTAAATTAAACAGATTAACAGAATATGCAGTCTGCAGCAGACTTCCCCGTCTGTGTTGTTTCCGATTTAATCTGAAATAATATTCATTTGGTTTGCCCCTCTGCCCCCCTCAGGCTGCTCCATGCTGTTCTATGAGACGTACGGGAGAAGCGGCGGCGAACAGGAGCTCTCTCCTCGTTACGCCCTGCTGGCCGACGACAGCATCGTCCAGGCCGTCCCCGAACATCCCAAGAAGGAGCACGTCTTCTGTCTGAGCAACTCGTACGGAGACGTCTACCTGTTCCAGGTGAGAGGGCCGCTCGGCCGTCACTCTTTGCTTCAGGTGTGTTCCAGGAGGGTTGACGTTCACCAGTCCCTGAACGCACCTCAGAGAGGCGTTTACAGACCGCTCCCTGAGCTCCTAAATCACCTTCAGGCCGCCAGAATGAAACCTGAATCTCATGTTTGTAAATTTCTGTGGTCCTGAGCCAAAGCTGCTGTGGTTTGTGGAACCAGATGTCCCCCCCCCCTCGTCATTTCAGTGTCAATGAATGGGACTCAGTGTTGGAGAGCCTGGTGGGGTTTTTTTTTTTCTCTCCAGCTCAGAAACCACCAGAATCACCGCAAACATGCACAACAGCCCAACGATGCATTTCAGGATTTTCTCTGCATCTGTTTTACTTGGTGGTGGCTGAGCTGCTGTGGTCGCCGCCCCCCCCCCACCACCATTAGAGCTTTTTACTGCCTTAGTTTTTGACCATTTCTCCAATAATAAAAAGAAAACGAGGCTGTTTTGGATTCTGGAAAAGGTGCGATGAGAGCAGCAGCTTCTTCAGACAGAGACACCGTCACAACCCGGATCCATATCTGCTCCTGTCAGGATCTGTTTCCTCGTCTTTTCTTCAAGTTAAATGAAAAAGAAAGACGCTTGGAAGCTAAAAACCAGATGAGTAAATCGACCTGCTGCATTGCAGGCAGCAAGCAGCAGCACTTGAGAGGGTCAAAGGTCACGGCGTGATCGCTTATCTCTTCGATTTTTTACGAGCTCAGAATCACTCCTTCATCCCCGGGGAAACCTTCGGCTGTGAAGTGTGTTTACAGACACACAAATCACACGCCGGCCGGCCTCCATCATGTCTCCATGGATCCCTGAAGGTGTCAAGGAGCTTTTGTCAGGAGCTGAAAGGGGCTGAAGACAGAGTGGGGGGGTGTGAAAGCCCTTTAATGGGAGCCGGCTAATTACTGCAACAAATGGTCCTCTTTACGACAACAACCCCGACAGTGAGCCGGTTAATCCTCCAACACGTTTCCCTCCTAAAAACACCTGTTAGTGTCATGAGATAAAAGCTGCTGATTCACTGGACCAGGACTCCTAAAGAGCTCCAGACCGTGAGACTGAAGACTGAAGACTGTCAGACTGTCAGACTGAAGACCGTCAGACCGTCAGACTGAAGACTGAAGACTGAAGACTGAAGACCGTCAGACTGAAGACTGAAGACTGAAAACTGAAGACTGAAGACCATCAGACCGTCAGACTGAAGACCGTCAGACCGTCAGACTGAAGACTGAAGACTGAAGACTGAAGACTGAAGACCGTCAGACTGTCAGACTGAAGACTGTCAGACTGAACACCATCAGACCGTCAGACTGAAGACTGAAGACTGAAGACCATCAAACCGTCAGACCATCAGACTGAAGGCCGAAGACACTGCTGTCTTCCTTCGCATCATTAAAGTCTCATTCACGCCTGATATAAAATTTATGACGCTCTTTTTATTAGTGGAACATTTGAACACATAAATCTTAACGCTGAACTTTGAGTTTCACATCTTATCATTATTTTTGATATATATTATCATATTGTTGAACGATAAGTCTTCAGAACTGAAGGTCGAATATGAAGCTCTAAAAAAAAAAAACAACAACAACAACAACAAAGTGAACTTTGGTGGTGACACAGTCAGATATTTCTCTCTTTGTTGGTGGAGACCAAACACGGAGCTGAAACAGTGACTGTAACTGCAGGTTGTTGGGACGAGCCAACACTTTAAATCTGCCAGGAGTTCAAAGAGAAGCAGACTCAACTGGAGACTTAAAAACAAAAGCAGTTAAAGTCTCAAATTTTGACTGAACAACATCCAGGAACATAAAAATTAAACGTCAGGCGGGAGCTTTATGGACATTTATTGTTTAGACCTGCAGAATCAAACAACTTGGAGAAAAAAGGGGGGAAATGTTCCGAAGGCTTCACCGACCTGAACGATTTGCTCGACTTGGACTTAATCCATAAAAAACCAAATCTGGAATTTCCATCTGGTCTTGTTTGAACAGTTATGAACCATTTTTCTCCTCTTGGTTTCTCTCCAGGCCACCAACCAGACCGACCTTGAGAACTGGGTTACGGCGATCCACTCGGCCAGCGCCTCCCTGCTGGCGAAGCGTCAGGGGAAGGAGGACACGCTCCGTCTGCTGCGCTGCCAGAGCCGCTCGCTGCTGCACAAGATCGACATGGACGGGAAGATGAAGAAGATGGCCGAGCTGCAGCTGTCCGTCATCAAGGAGCAGAAGAACAGGAAGGCCGTGGAGAGTCAGGTTGGTCCAGAGCAACGGTTCTTTGACTCGGAGGTGCAGAGTGACTGACTGATTAGAATCATTCACAAAGCAAAACGTTCAAGTTTACTCAGATTGATTTCTGTGATAAAATTATTTTGGACAAAGCAAAACATTTGAAGTCATGTTGCTTAATTTTGTGAGAACCAGTTCATCATGAAAAGATTCAGATAAAATGTGAAGGAGGACATTAAAGCTGTACATCCCCCTTCATTTAGGAGAAACAGTGAGTTTACGGGAGAATTACCTTTTTAGGGCCGTTAACGTCTGAAATTCAGACTTTAAACTGAAGATTTTCGGTGAAATCAGCACATTCTTTATTCCACTTTTGGGTTTTGGTATTGATAATATCACACATTAGTCTTTTCAGTAACAAAAAGCAGCTTTTCAGTTCAGTGTGGTTTCTCTTTGGCTCTTAAAGCTGTTAAATGGAGAGACATTCTGTTCCTGAGACATCATCGCCTGTCCGATGAGATTTCCAAAGTCAGAGCACTGAGCTCAGGTGAAACGCTGTGAGGCGGCAGCAGTGATGGATCTTCGTGGCGCTCTTCCCGCTGGCAGAGTCGGCGGCTCTGAGGGCCAGAGGAAGCTCTTTGTGTGTAACCGTGACGTTATTACATAACAAACGGCCCGGAGGATGTTCTGGCAGCTGCAGAGTGCAGAAATCGTCCGCGCTCGCTCTCACGTGGAGTCGAGTTCAATATCTCTTCCAGATGTTTGGGCAGCCTGCAACAACAGGCGGTTTCCCCACTAATAGCACAGTCGGACTGTTGAGAGAGAAATGTCGAGACAGAAAAGTGTCAAATCAATAAAAAAAATGTAAAAAAAATAGGCCAACAAACAAACAAACAATCAATAACAACAGAGACGAGACAAAATTCATCCTCAGTCAGCCAGAGAAAGACACACAGTGAGTGTGAACATGACGCTGAGGCCTCCACATAGTCTGCATCTGAAAAGTGAAGCCAAATAAACCAGATTGTATTGAAGTCTATGGGAAAATGTCCCTCCTCCTCCTCAGTAAACATTTTCCTGATGAGTTTATGGTCTCAATCTTTAGTTTACAGTCTTCAACACAACATGATGTTCATTTTTTAAATGAAGCTCCATTTAGAGGGAGACAGAGCAGGAAGGAGGGGAGGGGTTAGGGGGCGGGGCTACTGTGTGATTGACAGACTGTACCAGACAACTATCAAACACAAAGAAATCAGATTTCCTCTGCAGCTGAGCAGAAGCTCATGATTCCCATCGACAGAGATAAAAAGGGGGATTAATGTCTGACAGTAAAAACGAAGAAGAGAGGACGGACCATTTAGCAGCCGGTTAATCTCTGTGCTGTGAAACTGATCCCAGCGCTGCTGTTTGAACTCTGACTGCAGATAAGAAGCTAATCTTTCTGCTCAACATTCAATTAGACGTTTACTGCAGAGAGCTGAGTGGATCCAGGACGGTGAATTATTAAAGCTCGCTGAGACGTGAGCTGTTCACGGTGCCGTAAAGACGTCCAGATACTTTCATCTAAAGTTTACGTGTGTGAACTCGCAGTGGCGTGGGAAAGGGCTGAAAGAGAGGACAGGATGGAGGGAGGAGGGGGAATTCCTTTTGTTAGATTAGACTGATTGGTGATGATCACACACTGAAGGACGAAATGACCACAAATGTCCCAACGACAGACACGAGACAGTCGGAGGAGAAAAGGAACGTGACCAGATATGATGGTCATTGGCCTCCAGTTTGGAATCTGGGCGTCGGCCATCTTGGTTTTAGTGAAATCAGAAGTAGCCATGTTTTGGAGGTGGAGTGAGGATCGGACCTGCTTTGATCGGGTCTCTCTCTTTTAGTCGCTCCGTCTGGAGAAATAAAACATGAAATTAACTGTAAGCTTCACTGTTTACTGACCATATTGATGGTTTCTGGATGTGACCTTCTTCAGATCAAGCAGTGGGAGCAGAACCTGGAGAAGCTGCACCTGGATCTGTTCAGGCTCAAGTGCTACCTGTCCAGCCTTCAGGGCAGCGAGCTCCCCAACCCCAAGAGCCTCCTCGCCGTCGCAAGCCGGCCCTCCAAGAGCATGCTGGGACGCCTTGGAGTGTTCTCCGTGTCCTCCTTCCACGCCCTGGTAAGAGACGATCCCGGCGGAGAAACGAGTAACCTTTCTGTTTCCTCTCTAACGGCGGCGCTCTCCCTCCTCAGGTCTGCAGCAGAGACGAGGTGACGTTGAGGCGGCGTTGTCGCTCCCTGTCGGGAGGAAACGGCCGGCGGAGGGGACTGCCGTCCTCCCTGAAGGCTCTGGATGGACTGAGCAGGCGCAGCAGGGAGTCCAGTCACTCATCGTCACAGGTATCACACCGCAGCGTCAGGACGTGTCGTGGTTTCTCCTGTCAGACGTCAAACTGTTAACTCTGCTGAGCTTTTGGGGGCAACATGATCCAGATCTGAGCTGACTTTACCAACGAGTCATTGTTGATCACAAAAAAATCTGTGCTGCTTAGTTTAAGGACAAAAAGCAGCAGGTGGAGACGCTTACATGGGTTGAAATTTTTAAGTTTGATAAAAGTTGAGCTCCGGTCAGCATCTTCATCCAGAGCTGAATTTCTTTAGTAGTTTTAGAGTAGTTTTAACTTCATTAACTTTGAGATACCTTCACACTTCTTTGACCGCTGGATGATGATCTATTTTTCCATCCCTTCACCTGATTGGATGAACTGTTGCAGGTCATTGCTTCTATTTTGAGAGAACTTGACAGAAACTCGATACGTTCTGAGGAAAACTGTTTGGAGCGGCTCTGGATGTGTATCTGTCATCTTCCGTCCTCCGGCCGCCGGCTCTTTTCCAGATTCAACCTTCGCAGATAAAACCTATCCCGTTTGTCAAATCCCGTCTCCTCGTTTGCTAACTCGGCCCAGCGTGCCGTCCAGCTGACGTTCCCATCCCATCGGCTCCTGGAGGCCCCCTCTTGATAAACAGCGAGTTATTTTTGGACTCGGAGAGTCTGGGAGTGGGAGTCCGGAGGAGGATAAATCTGTCAGCTGCAGGTTTATGTTGGCTCGGAGTTTTGACAGTTGGATGCTGCAGCGGAGCGACACGTGTTCTCTGTTGACGCTCACAGTGTAAACAGTGAAAGTACAGTTTTATGGACCTGCTGATCCAGAGTTAGAGCGGCTCCCTTCAGCCCTGAACCTCACACTCTACTCAGCATCTCATCGGTGACCCCCTACTGTCTGTATGTGGACACCCTGGTAGTGATTCGGTCTGCTGTCGTGGGAAATCCCTCCATGATTCTGAACTCCGTCCCCGAGGTTCACTGTAAATAAAGATGGCTGTGGCCCTCAGGAGCTCTGTGGTCTAATTTGAACAGCAGCACTGAGTCTTATTTTCGCAGACATTGTGGGCAGAGTTGGTGGATTTGAAGGGAAATTAAATGAATTTGTTATCTGCATCAATAATCCTGACTGATATCATGGCTGATGATCTTTATCTTCCAGTTATTACATCTGAATATTTCAGGGGTGGAAAAAGGATGAAATGCATTTTCAGACCTGTTTGACCTTTTTAGCAGCAATCTAGAGAAATGTTCGACCTGTAACCGATCAAATTCCTGCCGTGGGTTTGAGAAATCAAATAGATTCCAATGAGACGAGGACCCAAAAGCTGGATCCTGTTTAGCGGATCGGACCATAAACAGGGAGTTTCCCAGACAGAGACGGATTGATCCGTCTCATCACTGGAGGACATGTGGAGTTAATCGAAGCGTCGTCTCTGTGGGAGAGTTACCGACACAGTCATGCCTCCTCCTCGCTGCTCGTTACCATAAAAAGCTTCGCTCCAAATACCAGACTGGGCTTTTGATCTCACGTCCGTCCTGGTTAAATGTTAGTGCCCATTTACAGTTTTGGTATTTCAGCTGGCGTCGTTATCTGAGTCAGCGGGAGTCCGACGGAGCAACAGCATCAATTCAGCCGTTTCCATCCATTTTTAACATTCAGCCTCTTCAGTGTCTCAGTTTCAGATCAACTCTCATTTCCGTTTCTAACTTACCTGATTTGATGATTTTAGATCTTGTAAATAATAGAAAAGATTGTCTATTTTATCAGCGCTTCACATATAGACACATTTTATGTGACGAATTCACTCTTTGGATGTTCCAACATAAAACTTTAGGTGTTAAAAACATGCAAAATATGATTACTTGTATGTGAGGTGACGTGTTGAAGACAGATCTGTGTAGTTCTCACACATTTCACTTGTTAAATCAAAATTTTCACATTTGAAAAAACTAATTCCACCTTTTTTCAAATTCAGAATTAGTGATTCTGTGAAAACGACTCAGACTTTTTGAGACTTTTACAAAGAAGGATAAAATAGAAACCTCAGATTCAGTGCAACGTGCAAAAACAAAAAAAAAATTATAAAGTCAAAGGAAAGAAACGTTTCAGAAGTTTGTGTGTCCAGCTCCTGCAGCAGTGTGTTGAGGACGTGTTGCCGTGTGGTCTGTTGATGATGTGTTTACTGTCAGTCGGTGGTCCTCAGACTCCAGACTGACTGCAGCTCCTCCGCTCTGGTTTCTGCTCCCACTTCACAAACCTGTAATTTCAGCTCAGCCCCTTCATTTTTTCCCATGACTCCTCGGGTCTAATTTTGGTTTTAATCCGGAACAGATTTTTTTTTTTTCTTCTCTCTCTTCAACAGATCGTTTTTAATTAAGTTTAAATATAAACCCATTGGGGGTATTTTTAGTTTAGTCCTGAGTCATGACTTCACCGACTCTCTCTGTGTGTTTCAGGTTTTCAAGAGTAAAGTCGCCACCATGTCTGCTCACCACACCGCCGTCTGCAGCTCTGAGGTACGGACTCTACTTTCCACTTTCTCTTCAGGGGCGGAGTTCACACATTTTTGTGTTTCTTCATCTTCAGGAAGATTTAAAAACAGAGAATAAATTTAAACCTGCACTGAGTGTCGGGGTTAAAGAAATAACACGTGAACACACAGCAAACACACGTGTGTATGGACAGAACGACTATTTCAAAATGATCTTGTTTCACACACATGCAGAAAAAATACACACAACGCAATCAAATACATCGATGAGCTGCAGACACAACACAGTGGAATGACTGACCTGGTTTTTTTTATTTCATTAATGAAAGAGAGCAGCTCATAAAATAACGATATTCATAATGAAGTAAAACAGGCGAGCAGAAAAAAGGTCAAAAGATATTTTTCTTCCATTTCTTTTGTTTGAGGCAGGGAGGGAAACATCTCGACAACATTTAAAGCGTATTAGTTCTAGAAGAAAAAGGGGAAATTTAAACGCAAAATTTCTGTTTGTGAGCGCAACATTTAGTAGAATAATGAAAGTAAATAGATTTTCATTTGTTTTGCTGTTATATTTTCGGGTGAAGGAGTTTAAGAAGTTGAAATTTGAGTCTCGATGAGGAAAGCACAAATTAGATGAAAGTGTGTGGAGCCGCCGCCACCTGTCGCTGCTTCAGGAGACAGTTTGTTCAGATGGACAGATGTTGGAGACCCTGCTGATCTATAGACACACAGGAGGGGGGGGGGCTGAGGATTAAAAGGTCCAGGGCCTTTTATTCTCCCAGAATTCCTTTGTCGCCTGAGTGTTAATCCGTCTTTAGAGGCAGAAAATGACTCGACCCCCGACCCCCCCCCCCCCCCCCCCCCCCCCCCCACACTCCTGCTGGCTCGTGACCTTCTCCTCCTTCCTTGGCTCCTTTTCTCTCCTCTTTTAACCTCCTTCCTTCCTTCCTTGTCTTCCTCTCCACATGCCGCCTCCTCGTCCGTCTCCTTTGTGTCCTGCTGCTGCTGCTTCTCCTCACATTTATTTTTCCTCACCCTTTTGTCTTCCCCCTCTTTTCCTCCCAGTAAAGTACAAACTGATTGAACAAACTCATCTTAAAAGGTGCATTCAAGAAAGTTTAATTTCTAAGACTTCGCTTATATTTTCTTGATTTAGTCGCTCATTTTATTGTTAATGTTGCAAATAAATAAACAAAACGAAGAATCAAAGCTTGTTTTTAAAAAGTTATTTTCGTCGTTTGGATGAAAATTAAAATAAAATCTGGATTTGACTGCCAGATGGATTAATAATAATAGACTGTGTTAAAATCAGCGTGTCCTCCTGCAGAGACTGGACTGTATGTCCAAACAGAGGGAGGCGGCGCCCCCCACAGGACGTCCTGCAGCTGTACAGGTGTGTTCACTGATTTACCTTTTAAAGGACCAACCTGATCTGATCATTCTGATAGTTACAGTTGTGATCAACTATTGATTTAAGTGGTTTTCTACAGGAGCAGAAATAATCATGAGGATTAATACAGATTGATAAATCAATTTTCTGCTGATCTTATTTAATGGAAATAGAAGATCTCGTTAATTTAATGTTCAGATGTTTGTTTGTTGTGTTTTGACTTGTGGTTCTACCTTGAATTTCTTTATTTAGGCCTTTGTGTTTAGTTGTTTATTTATTTTCAGGCTGAATATTTGCTCTAATAAGTCAAACAAAATGGAATAAATTAAGTCTTGTGTGTCGTCCAGGGCTGCGAGGAGCTTCAGGGTTCAGTCGTTTTCTCTCTGCACGTCTGTCAGCCCGACGCTGCCAAAGACTTCGGTGAGAGAAAACCTCCACTCATTCATCTCTTCCCAAAACCCCGAAACCAAAAAAACACCCAGACTGACCCGTTTCCTGTCGGCCCTGCAGGTTTCGCAGTGACGGGTCATGTGGACGGAGGCGGGAAGACTCACATCTACGTCAGCGAGGTCGACCCGCTGGGACTGTCGGCCAGAGAAGGTCCAGAATCTGATGCTCCAGGAGATCTGGTTTGTGTGTTGAGGCTCAGTCCAGACCTCCTGCCGGACTCTGGGCTGGTCCTGAGGCGGATCAGGACTAAACCCTGACCTCTGTGTGTGTTTCTGTTTCCCATCAGGCCTCAGGGCTGGAGACGAGGTCCTGACTGTGAACGGGGCTACCGTATCCGGACTGGACCTGGACCTGATGCAGAGTCTCTTCAGCCACAGGAAACTCACGCTGCTGCTGAGGAGAGACGGGTCACATGACCCCAGTGAGTCCGCCACCGCCGTGTGGCCTGAACCTGGTGACCCTGTGGACCCCTGTCCGCCTCCGAGCCTCCAGACCTGGACTCCAGGTCTGACAAGCATTTATTAGATACACAGCAGCTTTTTGATGACTTTTCAAAACAAAAGATTTTTTCAAATTTACCAAAAATTGTTGTTTTGGTTTGAAGGCTTTTATTCTGAAGGCTCAGGCTTCAGTCTCAGATTAGTTTTGTTGTCAGTAGTGATAATGTTGACCGAGAAGTTTAAGTATTTCTTTATTTAATGGTTAAGTCATTAGGTTAAAGGTCAAAGGTCACAGTCCACCCCTCACCCTCTCCTCCGTCGTTTCACAGATTTTGCCTCGTCAGACGGCGTCCTGCCTCCTCCTGACGACGGCGAGCCGATGGAGCAGGTGAGCTTCAGTCACATGACCGTCTAATGTGTGAATCAATGAGGCGTCAGGTGACTCTTCACTGGTCAACAAAACAAAAATGAATTCTTCTTTGAACTGGTTTAAATTCAGTCAGCTGATTTTTATTGAATGTTTTTAAATGTGTGAACATCACTGTCTGTAAAAATGGATTCAAACTGTCTTAAACCTTCATTCTATCCAACGAGCCGAAGTCATATTGTGTTGAAGTCTATTGGAAAATGTCCCTACTTCTTCTTGATATGTGATCATATCTGTTCGCACGTTTTCCTCCTCTGAGCTTCGACTGTCTCGTCTCTGTCGCTGAGTTTTGGATTATCAGTCTCATTTGACATCAACGCAGATTTTCAACCAATTTCCAACAAATTTGGAACAAATGAAGACAGTTCAGTATTTAAAAGCATTTAGTTTTTCCTGTCGGGAAAAATTTAAATCATGAAAAATTAAATTAAATAAATGTCAGATTTCATCTGAACTCTGAGGACAGAAGTTAATGTAAATGTTTCCTCCTGAACCTCCTCAAACCTACCTGCAGAAATCCTCTCCCATAATCCTCTTGTTCTTCCTGAAGCTCAGACACCCTCCGTGTCACATGACCAATAATCCGGGCTAACACCTTCAGGAGTGTGTGTGGAGTGTTTGTTTGTACAGTCAGAGCGGAGGGAAATTAATGGCGTCCGCCCGGAGGACCGCAGAGAGCCTGTAGATGCTCCTCCTCTGGTGGCGTCACCTCCAGGAGACGACCTCTGACCCCGGCCGAGGAGCCCCCCGCCGCCATGGGGGCTCTGTGCTGGGTGCTGCCGCTGGAGGAGGATTGTGAGACGCTGGAGGAGGAGGAGGAGGAGGGAGGGGGGGTGTTCCCCGGCGTGGGCCTGGTGGAGTGGCTGGTGGGGCTGCTGGACGAGGCGGCGTGCTGCCTGAGCTGCCAGCGTCCCGTCGACGGCCTCGTGCTGCTGGTAAACAGTCAGAGTGACGCTGCAGCTTGTTTTAAATGAGAGCGTTCCTCTCAGCTGGTTGGATGTCGGTCAGATATAAACTCTGTGTCTGTGGGGGGGGGGCAGACACAGGCTCAGTCTGTCCCAGATGTTAAACGGAGGCCCCCTCTTCGTCTGTTATTGAAAGCTCGGAGGCTGCAGGGCGAACGTGCTCCGAGGCTCCGAATTTATCATTCTGTCAGCAGTTTATTAGAAGATGGCAGCTCAGATTATGATGATGAACGAGGCGACCGCTCGGCTGAAAACTCGTCCTCCTTCAGGGTCGAACAGCCAGAGACTCAGACCAGTAAAAGGTCTCTTCCATTTATTGTTTCAAACAGTTGGTCATTAAGGAGGAGCTGATTCTGTTACTGATTTATGATTTCATCCTTCAGTTGATCCAATAGAAACCAAAATATAACCAAAGTCACAATATGATCAAGGTCATTGAATCACAGGAACAGACGTGTGATATGGAGGTCAGTTCTTTTTTTCAACAAAAATTTATTTCACACCGAAATTTTGCAGCCTTAATTCTGTGATAAATTACATGGAGCTGTTGGAGGTCAGGTGAAGGTTTACTGGACTTTCTGAAATGTAGAATCCAAACTGAAACATCAGACTTCAGAATAAAAATCTGGGATCAAGTGTAGAAAACACAAATTCATACAATTATGACATAAATCTGAAGAAAAAATGAGGTTAAAACCAGAAAACAGCCTGTCAGGATCTAACCTGTTGCGATGTTGTGGTCCTGGTCTGTTCTGGTCTGTCCTGGTCTCTCCTGGTCTCTCCTGGTCTCTCCTGGTCCATCCTGGTCTCTCCTGGTCTCTCCTGGTCTGTTCTGGTCCGTCCTGGTCCGTCCTGGTCTGTCCTGGTCTCTTCCTGGTCTGTCCTGGTCTGTTCTGGTCTGTCCTGGTCTGTCCTGGTCTGTTCTGGTCCGTCCTGGTCCGTCCTGGTCTCTCCTGGTCTGTCCTGGTCTGTCCTGGTCTCTCCTGGTCTGTCCTGGTCTCTCCTGGTCTCTCCTGGTCCGTCCTGGTCTCTCCTGGTCTCTCCTGGTCTCTCCTGGTCTCTCCTGGTCTGTTCTGGTCTCTCCTTGTCCCTCCTGGTCCGTCCTGGTCCGTCCTGGTCTGTCCTGGTCTGTCCTGGTCTCTCCTGGTCTGTCTTGGTCTGTCCTGGTCTCTCCTGGTCTGTCCTGGTCTGTCCTGGTCTGTCCTGGTCTCTCCTGGTCTGTCTTGGTCTGTCCTGGTCTCTCCTGGTCTGTCCTGGTCTGTCCTGGTCCGTCCTGGTCTCTCCTGGTCTGTCTTTGGTCCGTCCTGGTCTCTCCTGGTCTGTCCTGGTCTGTCCTGGTCTGTCCTGGTCTCTCCTGGTCTGTCTTGGTCTGTCCTGGTCTGTCCTGGTCTGTCCTGGTCTCTCCTGGTCTGTCCTGGTCTGTCCTGGTCCGTCCTGGTCTGTCCTGGTCTGTCCTGGTCTGTCCTGGTCCGTCCTGGTCTGTCCTGGTCCGTCCTGGTCTCTCCTGGTCTCTCCTGGTCTGTCCTGGTCTGTCCTGGTCCGTCCTGGTCTGTCCTGGTCCGTCCTGGTCTCTCCTGGTCTCTTCCTGGTCCGTCCTGGTCTCTCCTGGTCTCTTCCTGGTCTGTCCTGGTCCGTCCTGGTCTCTCCTGGTCTCTCCTGGTCCGTCCTGGTCCGTCCTGGTCTCTCCTGGTCTGTCCTGGTCTGTCCTGGTCTGTCCTGGTCCTCTCCTGGTCTGTCCTGGTCTGTCCTGGTCTCTCCTGGTCTCTCCTGGTCCGTCCTGGTCTCTCCTGGTCTGTCCTGGTCTGTCCTGGTCCGTCCTGGTCTCAGGGGTCACAGCTCTCTGTCTCCTCAGCTGTGTTTAACCTTCAGCTCGGTGTTAATCTCCCTCTGATCCTCCTGATCTCCCAGCAGCTCTGCAGCTGTCTGCCACCTTTCACCTCAAATCCTCCGACGGAGGCTGACGGCCGCTGGTTGATCTTTAAATCAGAAGGTGTGGCGGGAACGTCACCTTTGACCCCTGAGACTCGTTTATTTCTGTGAAGTCTGCAGCTCTGACGATTTATATCCTGAACGTTAATGAGTAAAACATAAAGTTTGTCCTGGGGGGGGGCCAGACGCAGCTCAGGTCTGTTATGAGCTAATAAATCAAGAGAGCGCCGGGATCTTTTTCCCATAGACTTCAACGCAATGATCCCTGATAGAATGCAGGTTTAAGAAAGTTCAACTGTTCACTACCTTTATTTTTAAATCCAGTCTATAATCAGAAGTGATCCAGAAGAAGAACCGGGTGTCTTTAACTTCACTTGTTGTTTTCAGGCTCTGTGACCTTTGACCTCTGACCTCTGACCTTTAGGCTGATGTTGTTCTAAACATTAAAGGAGTGTTGTTTTATTCTGAACCCCTCCAACGACTTCAGAACATGGACCAGGTCTACTCCCTGTACCAAACCTTCCCAGAAGGCCAAGCTGCAGACGCCGACGTTCCCAAAAACCCGTACGGCAAAGAGGTCGGCCCGCCGCCCGCAAGCCCCGCCCACCTGAGCGTGTGTCAGCGTCTGCGTAAAGTCATCCAGGAAACTGGTCGACACCGAGAAGTCTTACGTCAAGGTCGGCAACAATCAGATATTATGTCATAAAGAAGTAAAAAAAAAAAAAAAATTAGCAGTAAATAAATAATTAATGAAAACATTAAAATGAAGATATTTAACACATTAATGAATCATTTACTTATGAATGTTTTAGTAACTTTAAAAATTCATTTTTAAAATGTTTTCACGGTTTAAGTGTCAGTAATGACACATCGTGAAGTTCATCATCATTAAACCGTTCGCTGCTTCTTAATCTGTGCAAACGAAGTTTCTGTGACGAATAAAGGAGACGCGTCCTCACGTCCATGTCTTCCTGTCCGTCAGGATCTGGTCTGTCTGTTGGACATCTACCTGACTCCTCTGCAGACGGAGACGTTCCTCAGTAAAGAGGAGGTTGGTGCTTTACGTTAAAGTCGTGTGACGACTCTTCGGCTGTCGGTGTTTCTGACCGCGGCGTCTCTCTCCCTCAGATGGAGGCCATGTTCGGCAGCCTGCCCGAGATGTTGGACTTCCAGAGAGTTTTCCTTCAGAATCTGGAGGAGAGGATCGCTTCCTGTCCCAACTTCGGCAGCCTGGAAACACCCGAACAGTTCAAGGTAACCAGATTTCATTCAAGTTTTTATTTTTCTAAAACACAAAACTGCGTGATGCATGAAAAAAGTAATTAAAATAAAAAAACATTCATTTTTATGTATTTAATCTTGTTTTACTTCTAACTGAATCGTTGATCCTCATGAAGACTTCTGGTTCGTTCATCTCGATGCTGCAGCAGCTTTTTTTCACATTTCCTGCCTCTTTCCTTCCAGAAGCTCCTCTTCTCTCTGGGAGGATCGTTTCTTTACTACGCCGATCATTTCAAACTCTACAGCGGCTTCTGCGCCAACCACATCAAAGTCCAGAAGGTCCTGGAGAGAGGTGAGGGCGGCACCTTCTCAGATTTAAAGGAGACGCTGCAGAAACGTCCAGTCTGTGTGCAGAAGGTGACTCCTGCTGCTCCTCCGTCTTCTCGTTGCAGCTAAAACCGACGGAGCCTTCAAACAGTTCCTGGAGGCCAGAAATCCGACCAATTCTTCTCTGGAGTCCTACCTGATCAAACCGGTCCAGAGAGTCCTCAAGTATCCGCTGCTGCTCCGAGAACTGGTCTCCCTGACAGACCCCGAGAGTCCTGAGCACACACACCTGACAGGTACAACACACACACACACACCTGACAGGTATAACACACACACACCTGACAGGTATAACACACACACACACACACACACCTGACAGGTACAACACACACACACCTGACAGGTACAACTCACACACCTGACAGGTACAACACACACACACCTGACAGGTACAACTCACACACCTGACAGGTACAACACACACACCTGACAGGTACAACACACACACACACACACACACTTGACAGGTACAACACACACACACCTGACAGGTACAACACACACACACCTGACAGGTACAACACACACACACCTGAAAGGTACAACTCACACACCTGACAGGTACAACACACACACACCTGACAGGTACAACACACACACACCTGACAGGTACAACACACACACACACACACACACACACCTGACAGGTACAACACTCACACACCTGACAGGTACAACACACACACACACACACACACCTGACAGGTATAACACACACACACACACACACACACACACACACACCTGACAGGTACAACACACACACACCTGACAGGTACAACACACACACACACACACACCTGACAGGTATAACACACACACACCTGGCAGGTATCACACACACACACACACACACACACACACACCTGACAGGTATCACACAGACACACACACACAGGGCTCACCTTTAATGTGTGTGCTGCTCCTGTCCGTCCAATCAGACGCTCTCAGGGCGATGGAGAAGGTGGCGAGTCACATCAACGAGATGCAGAAGATCTACGAGGATTACGGCTGCGTGTTCGACCAGCTGGCAGCAGAACAGAGCGGACCTGAGCGACAGGTAACGTCTGTCGGCGTGAACACAGTCTGAAGGTGCGTACAGAAAATCATCTGCTGACTGAAGGTGATTATTACCCCCCTCAGGTGACAGACATCTCCATGGGGGAGTTTCTGGCCCATTCGTCGGTGGTTTGGTTGAATCCTCTTCCCTGTCTGGGCCGCCTGAGGAAAGAGCCGGAGCTCACGCTGTTCGGTGAGAAACGTGTCCCCCCGGTGAGCCTGGAGCTCTCCGTTCCGGACAGACAGTCCGCTTTAACACTTTGTCTCCTGCTTTTGTGTCGTCAGTGTTCAAACGAGCCGTCATCCTGGTTTATCGGGAGAGCAGCAAACTGAAGAAGAGGATGGTGAGTGTCGTGTTTCTGGAGAACAAAATTAAAGACAAACAGCAGAGAACCTCAGAACTCATTTCTCTTCCTTCGTGTGTGTTCTGATGGACAGACCGGCTCCCGCTCAGCTGATCTGGATCCCTTCAGGTTCCGCTGGTTGATCCCAGTCTCGGCGGTCCAGGTCCGACCGGCCAACATCACAGGTGAGTGAGCCGCCGTCAGTCGGCGTGTCCGTCGTCCGTCTACGATCCGGTCCCGACCCTGACGGACTGTGACCTCTCTGTTTTCAGGCTCGGAGAACCCGTGTGTCTGGGAGCTGGTCCACAGCAGGTCTGAGGTGGAGGGTCGGCCCGAGACCGTCTTTCAGCTCTGCAGCAGGTGAAGACCAGAGCTCCGTTAGTCCAGATCTGTAGATCCGCAGACCGGCCTGAACGTGATCCTCCATGATGAGGAGGATATTTTATCACACCGGCAGATTATTGGCCGTGTGTTTGACTCACGTTTACTGAAGAGTAAATCAAATGAGAAGACAGCTGAACATCATTTTTGGACAAATCGGGACACCCCGAATCGATCGATGTTTTATTCTTAATAAACTAAACAGATAAGTAATAAAAATCTTTATCACGCTCTTCTTCGGCTCTTTGTGTTTCAGCGGGTTGGAGACGAAGACCAGCGTCCTCCGGGCCCTGCGCTCCCTCCTGAGGGACCGAGGCCCGTCGGCTCCCTGAGGAGGTCCAGGCTGTCGACGGCCGAGAGGGGCGGCTCCTGGAAGACGAGGCAGCAGCGGAGTCGCGCCGACGCCCAGAGGACGACTCGGCCCCCTGCGGAGGAGAGCTGCGGGGCCTCCCTGGGAGAGACCTGCTCGGAGCCGCTGCTGCCCAGCCGCACAGAGTCCGACTCAGCGGGGAAGAGGACCCGACTCTGCTCCCTGACCAGCGAGCTGGAAGCTCAGCTGCAGAGGCTGAACTTCGCCGACGAGGAGTCGGATAGACGAGGGACGTCCCAGGACGAGGACCCCCGGGCCGCGGAGACCAGACGGAGCTCCAGCCTGCGCAGGAGTCCCTGGGGGGGACCTGCTGGACTTCAGCAGCCTGCTGGAGAGAGACTTCAGTGTCCAGAGCATGACCTCCATGATCAACGAGGACTGCTTCTACGACACCATGTTGGGGATTCAGGCTGCCGTCCCTTCATTACAGGGCTGAAGCTAAAGTCCAGGAGACCTGACGCTGAAACCGACCACACACTGCTGTTCTCCAAACAGGAAACTGATGCACTGCTGGAGTTTAATAACGTGCACAAACCTCCGTCTCTCCGAGCTCACGGATTCCTGGAAGTAATCTCCTCAAACTTCTTCACTCCTGTTGTTTCATCTCAAACACACAGAAAGTCAACGCAGCTGCTGCCGTGTTCATATTTCCATCAGCTCAGCTCAAACAGATCTTCAACGTCACAAACAAAAAACAAACTAACCTTAAAATGTGCAATCTTACAACAGCAAAACTGCAATATCACCAGAGTCCTTAGATTTCACAATGAAAGGCATTTTTATCTTAAAACACCAAGTTTGTTTCCGAAAATTTAGAATCTTTCTCAAAGAACTTGACTTTTTCCATAAAATTGTAAGATAAACATCTTAATAATATATATTTCTACACTTTCTCCTGTATATCAACGTCAGGAGTTTATTCTCAGAACGTGGGCACTTTTTACTCAAATTATTTGGATTTTCATTTGAGAAGATTTTTTTTTCCCAAACAGACGAAACTCCACAAACGTTTTGTTTCAGAGTGAATTTTTATTCCTTCAGCTTCAAAGCAAACCGATCAAACCAGCGAGAAACGTAGAAAATGGACTCACATGAAATATTCAGTCATACAAATATCAAACAGGTGAATATTCAGAGATTCGGAGGCTTCATCCTCGAGGCCACGTGGTCTACGAAGGTCTGATGGTCCTTGATGGCCGTGTAGGCCAACGGTAGACCATCTCCGTCCGCGGAGGACTTTTATTTTGTGTATCGAGCTGTCACTTCCTGTGGCCGCCTGTCAAACTGGGCTCTCGGTTTTAGCAGCTGGACCGTTTGATCCTCAGACAACCAAACGAGCTTCTGTTCTCCCCGTCGGCAGCTTCATTTCAGAAGGAGGAGACGATTGTTGGACCTTCGAAATGGGACAGTCTGGTTTTACCAACTGTGATGATTCAAACATTTGAATATTGGAGCGTTAAAATATCCAACATCTCAACTGAACACGCCTCAAAGACGAACCACAAACCTCCAAAACATCTTCAGGGACGACTGCATGAACTCATTTAACAGTTGAATGAGATTTACCGATGAAAGAATATTTACATTTACAGAATTTCTTCGTGTTTTCGAAACCTCACTGTGGATTTTTGAAAAGGACCAAAAATGGATCTCGATCTTCCTGAACGACCTCAGAAACTTCAGCTCGTCGTCTTGACGGATTAACAAACATTTCTAGTATTTTTCTGGACGAGGAGGACGAATGTTTTGTGCTTTTTACCTCCTGCTGCCTGAATTCCACGTTATTTTTTTGGCTCATTTGCTGTAAATGTTTTTTCTCTGTACAGTTTATTTTTTGTCCGGTCATAGTTTTCTGTGTGACTTTCTTTGTTCTTGACAAAAGCAGTTTGCAGTAAAAGTCTGGAGCTGCTGGATTGGATCAAAGCCTTCGTAAATCTGCCAGGTTGGATTATTGTATTTATATATTTTTGTCTCATTTTTTTGTTTTGTTTTGTTTTGTGTATTTCAGTTGTGTAACAGAGGAAGTAGAAAGATGACTGTTTCATTTCAAATGAACTTCTCACATTATTTTTTGAAACGTTAAAGTATTTGGTAATTTATTTTCTTAAATATTTGTGTACAACTTTTTAATGACTTGATGCTGTTAAAACCTAATAAATGGAAACATGTTTAAAAGAATTTATTGATCTGATCAGACCAGGTTGGACACAAGCAGGAAACGATTTGTGGAATTTGTTTGTTTGTTCATTTGGGTTTTTTGTGTCTTCTGTCTTCAGTTCTCTTCCTGTTTCTTACATCATTGTATTTGCTTTGTTTTTTGTTTCCCAACTAGCTTGTGACTAAAACGTAGAATAACCGTTTACTGTAGAATTCACCTTCTATTAAATCTGAGCACATAACAGACCTGCATGAACAAAAAAAAAAAAGAAAACCTGCACCTGAAGACGGAGACAATTTAGGGACATTTTATGCCAAAAATAAATCAGAAATGAATTTAAAGTGAAATAAAACTTAACATCTGAATCTCCCCCAAACTCTTCTGTGACACAAAAGCACAAAAATACTGAATGATCTGCAGAAGGTTTCATGTCTGTTCAGTCTTTGTTCTCCTCAGAAACACAAAAACAAGCTCGGAGAAAAGAACAATGTTGGAGTTTGGGTTCGATAACGTGGTCTTTTATTTATTTCAGCCTGACTTCACCTCACCTCTAAATCTTTCTCTTCTGGACACTGAGGAAATGACATTTTTAGAAAACAAAGAAGGTAAAAAATGGAAAGTGTGCGTGAAGGTGAGCCACAGTTAGTGCTGCACCGACAGAGGTAACCCTTCACACACTCACTCTCATGCTGAACAGCATCCACGTGTGTTTTTTGTATTTTACTGATGAAAAACAGGAAACGCTCCATCGAGTCGTTAAATGTACCGAACTGTCGACTGTCGCCACGTAGACTGTAATTCTATGATCATTTTGTCCAAAGCGAACAACTACGATGCTCATTTGCAACCTCGATACCAAAACATCAAGAACCGTCTTTTTTTTTTTTGAGTCGAGTCAAGCTGAACTGAGCCGAAGAAAAAAGGCTGACGGTTACCAGTGAACGTTAATAAAAGTGTCGGATTAAATTTAAAAACTGAACATGTTGAATAACGGGAGAAACCGTACGTCTGCTCCGGTCAGGGTTCCCTGCTGACAGACAGATCCGTTAGCACTCATGTTTCAAGGTGATCCGTCAGCAGGAGGGCAGATGTTCCTGTTTTTGGGGGGCCACAGTTTGTCCTACGCAGCCGGCGTGTTGTTTGAACAGCAGGAATGTGCTGAACTCGACCTCAGCTGCTCTAAACACACACTCGCTTTGTAGGCCAGTGTGTTTTTATTTATGTGTGTGTGTGTGTGTGTGTGTCCTCACAGGAACTGTCGGATGATGAACACATCACGTCTCCGTCAGCTGGTGAGTGTTTACTTTCTGATTTTATTGATTTATGAGCTTGAGGATTTTGCCACCAAACAACATTCACATGTCGAGAACAAAAATAAAAATAGACAGAAGTTTGACCTGAATGTTTGAATTTAGGCTGAATGATGGCAGTGAAATCATAAACTGACACTCTTTACAGTTCAGTATTACACAACTGACTGATTTGTTTCATTTCAAAATGACATTTTGAAATATAAACTACTGATTTCCTCCAAAAAAATCATTTTGCATTGATTTAAAAAAATCTGAAATATGTCACAGATTTTAGATTTTAGCCACAACGTTGTCCCCAAATCATAAAAATGTGAAATACATCATTTGTTCTCCAGTTTGAATCAGTTGCTGATTTAAACTTGACTCTGCAGTGAATTTATTTAATTTCTTGTCTTACTTTCTTTTGGTTTGTTCAGTCACCCGGAAGTTCGTAGAAAAACAACATAAAATACATTTCTGCACTTTTTTACAACAAAAGTCAGTGAACCTGCAAAACAAATACGACACAGAAATGATCACACATCTCACGCAGCGATAAAAAACAAAAAATGTGAATTCCAGGAGATCCGCGGTGACACTGTGATCAGACAAAAGCTGAATATTTATGTTGAACACCAACACAGATTTTTTTTTTTTTTTTCATCTCACCTCTCAGATCTGAATACGACACCGTGACAAAAATATCTGCAAATCTGAATCTGTGTGTGTGTGTGTGTGTGTGTGTTTGTGTGTGTTCAGCGGAGATAAAGCAGTTCATTTATATTCCTGTCTCTCTGCTGATTGATGTCTAATGGAGCCTCGGGGGGCCGGGGGTGATAATGTGTGTGTGTGTGTGTGTGTGTGTGTGTGTGTGTGTGTGTGTGTGTGTGTGTGTGTTGGGGGGGGTTGTTTCTGCCAGATGGTTTGATTCAGCTCCAAACTATTATCACTGAGGCTGTGGGGTCAAAGGTCAAACTGTTCTGTTTCAATAGGAAGCTAATTTGTGCCACGCTGGGTTAAAGATGGAGAATCCTCGGCGGATTCAGTCTCAATAAACGACTAAAAGAACTGAAGCGTTAAAACGAAGCGGCTCGTTCTTTAACTTTTGATCCAACGTGGCTTCAAACCCCCTTTGACTCCTCACACCAAAGGCCCTGAGGAATTTACACAGTCACCGGATTATTACATCACATCTTTTTACTATATAAATTAAATTAAATTTAGTTAGTGAAATATAAAGTTGAATTCAGTTCCTTCACATCAACTTTTAAATTTTAGTACAAAATAATATTATGAGCTTAAGGCTCTCTGAAAGGTCAAGACGTTGCAGTTTTATATAAACAATATATAATATATACAAAACATAATCATCAGGAAGCAGCACAGAACAATTTTAGACAAATAAAATAATCTCATTAAACTCTGACCCGCTCTTTGTTTCTTGGTCAGGTTCCTGCTGGACGGCCATCTTTGTTTGGATCCAGAAACAGAAGCACGACTTGGGAAAAGACCTGAAAAATCAGTTTTCATCCAGTGGGGGTAAGTATTCTTTCATTTAATTTAAGATTTAATGAATGGAGTTAATCATCTTTTACCAAAACCACCAACAGTTTTTAATTCAAATTGAATGAACTTAAATCAAAATTCATATCTGAGATATCCAGCAAACAAAACCTCTAAAAACTAAAGACAGCTGGAAATAAAATAAAAAAAAAAAAAAGAAGAAATCCTGAGCAGAGGACGACGTGTGAAGGAGAAAACGTGAGAAATGAGAAACGTTGTGCGTTCGTCCTGTGAGTGCTGCAGCAGCAGCAGGACTTGCGTTTCCATTCGGACCGCGAAGGCCTGCAGGCGTGGAGTCAAACCTCCAGAGTCTGGTCCTAATAGACGCCACCTCGTTCCACATGAGCGAAGCCCCAAAGAGCAGCCGGATGCCAACAGACCGCTGCAGCAGGAGCTACTGTACACAGGCATTAAAGGGCCCGTTTAATAACACACTCCGTTAATCAGTTAATCTGCAGAAAATAACAATTCTGACAGATCCATCAATTAGGGATCAAAAAACAAGGAGCATTCACACAAACTGTGCTTTTTAAAATGTTTCCTGTTTTATATCTGAATAAACATCAAAGTATCATCATTTAAATTTTTATAACACTAAATGTGGAATATTATTGTTATTATTGTTGTGTTGAACATTTCACTGTAAAAGATCCCATTTACTTATTTTTGTCCTTTGGGTAAAATTTCACAGATGAATTTAAAACATTTATAGATGAAGTCGATAAATAAATTGCTGCTGAAAAAGCATCTTCCTCCATCAGAGCCTTTTTTTTTTTTTACATTACACTCAAATCTTTTAGAATTAAAAAAAAAAAAAGCACTTCAATTAAAATAAAAAAAATTATAGCTTCAATAAAATTCATAAAATTATGTATTTAAAATAAGTGGTGACATCTTATTTATTACTTTTATATAATTCCTGTGAGAAGTCGAGTTTTTTTTTTTTAAATGAATTAATTTCATGGATGGTTTTTGTTGCTTTAGCTGCAGCAGCAGTTTTTACCTGATTTCATGATTTCAACCACGTCGGTTCATCTGTCCGTCAGCAGCTGACGCACGCCTCTGCAGGTTCGGCAGGTTTTAATGGATCCAGATCACTCAGCCTCTCTTTGATTAGATTTTTTTTTCTCGGCTTGTGTTTGCTGTTTGATTTTGGCCTTGGCAGAGGCCTGAGAAGATCACGCTGAAATCTTTCACCTTCTTATCGGCTGATATCATTTTTATATGGAGTCAGTAATGTAGAATTAATCACCTGATAATTCTGCACTCGATGAACTTTGAACAGCAGAGTGCAGATAATGTTGTGTTAATGGGTACATTTAATTATGCAATTTAAAAATCAGCATGCCGGTTTATTTCTGGATCACAAACAAATAATGAAAATTGCTATAATTATTATGGAGACATTCTGAAGATCCACACACAGATTTTTTTTTTATAATCCTCTCTCTCTTTTTTCTGTTTTTAAATGCAACTCATTTCGATATCTGATCATTTCAGTGTCTCCCAGCCAAACATCAGGGCCCCTCTGACGTACTGATAATAATAACCCCCTTAAGAAAATCATTCTTTAACACGTTCATCGTCACATTTGTTTATATTTCAGCATCTTTAGGCCACAAATCTGTCCTCAGTCCGAGCAGGTCAGGTTTGTCTGTCTTCCACCTGTAATGTGCTCTCACAGTTTCCTGTTTGTTCGTTTTAAGGGGCAACGCGCCGAAAATCCTGAAACGCCAAGATGTTCTGTGAGCACAGTGCAGAACTCCCATTGGAAACCCGCCCGTTTTTAAAACACAGCGAGCCCTTCACGATGACGTCACTGCTCTTTACCTCCGGTGGGAAACGCAGTCGTCTCAACTGTGTTTTATTTGTTATGAGTTCTTATTTCGACACAACAACATTAATTAGGCAGCGACGATGTTTGAAATTACGCCAACGGGGACTTAACTGCTGTGTTTCCCCAAAGAGGAGCTGCTTGGTGAAAATGTGTGTTTATTGTTTCCAGTTTGGTGGAAGCAGCTCGTGTCGGTGCAGGTCTGAGGCTGATAAGACCGAGACTGGAGGATTATGGTAATAACAGGCTGCCACCGGCTGACTGCTGGGTCCCGTCACCGCTGAGCGGGTGGGTGGGCTGCGGACTCTTATCACCGTGTTGCAGTGGGCGATTCTTCACACAGTCACATGACGGGCGACACCTTGATTCACGCTGCAGCCGGACAAAGAACAGCTCAGCGGTTTTATCACCAAACGAAGGCGAAATGACAAAACGACCCGGCGGCGCACGTTGATTGTTTTAAAAGCATGAATGATCCCGTCAGTCGTCTGAAACGAGTCCCTTTTTTTTTTTTTTTAAGCGAAGTCTTCTGACCAGCAGATATTACCAGTGATAACCAGCTTTTTACCTTCGTGCTCGTTGTCATTTTTAAGAGGAAGGGCTGCTTTTTTTTAGTTTTTTCCAAACACCCACAAAACTCTTTGTGTGAATGTGTGACAGAAAATCCAAAGCACAAAAACGTAATCTAACCACCGACATCCAAACACAACAACCAAAAAACAAACTCGTCTGCTTTCGTGCGGCCGAAGGCGACAAAGGAAACCGTTTCTGCGGCGTTCTCAGAGTGCCGTTCTCCGCCGTCAACTCATCAGATAAGAACGCTGCTCTGCGGCTCCTTCAGCAGAGCCGGTGACCTTCAGGTTAGAAACAAAAACCTGTTTCCTCAGTCAGACTCGGGTCAGTTCAGTTTGTCTGAAGGTTTCCTCCATTCACAACGAGCTTGCAGGAGAAAAAAGAAAGGAAAGGACGCGTGATGCATCTTTTCCAGGATGCAGAATGGGATGAAACTGTATGTACAGTTGCCAAGGAGACAGCAGACAGAGGGGTAGTTAGAGGCTGTTAACCCACACACCCTGTGTTTTCATTCACACCGCTCCTCTCTGCTCCGTCCTCAGGAATCACTTCAGGAGACGCTGCCAAAGACGCAAGACGGGTCACAGGTAAGACTCCGGTTTAACTTCCCCGCTCGTTAGTTTTCTCCTCCTGCAGCAGATGTTCGACTCCATCAAGAGGTTAGCTGAGTGAATCCGGAGAAATAAACAACTTCATCCTGATGGATGTTTGAGTTTTTTGCTCCGCAGGGAAAATGAAAAAACAGAGCTCAGAAGGAGCAGAGCCAAGGGACGCTGCAGCTTTAAAAGGACATAATTGAGTGTCAATGATCAGCACATCAGCTGCAGAATAACTGATGCAGGCAATCATTGCGCCCCCCCCTTCACTCCACACCCCCTTCCCCCTAAAACAGAAATCAAAAAACAGGGAAAAGGGCTTTTCCCATCAGCAGCCTCAGCTGTGCGTCCGTCACGCTCCCACGCTCACTTCACTTCTCATTTCTCCTCTGGTTCCAGCCCGCTGGAGCTCGTGCCGAGGAATTATCTGCCCTGGACGCCACCGAGCCGACGGGGACCGGAGCCGGACAGGAGGTGGGGGGGGGGGGGCTGAGCCATGCTGTCCACCGCCGTTCAGATCCTGGCGTTCGCCCTGGCGCTCCTGGGCGTCCTCGGTGCCACCGTGGCCACTCTGCTGCCCAACTGGAAGGTGAGCATCGACGTGTGGTCCAACATCATGACCCCCATCTCGCAGATGCAGGGTCTGTGGATGGACTGCGTCTGGTACAGCTCCGGCGTCTTCAGCTGCACCATGAAGAACTCGGTGCTGTCGCTGCCGGCGTACCTGCAGACCATGCGGGCCGCGATGGTCCTGTCCTGCATGGTGGCGTCCTTTGGACTCTGCCTCGCCTCGCTGGGGCTCAAGTGTACCCGCTGGGGGGGCAGCCACAGAGCGAAGGGGCACACAGCCATCGCCGCGGGGGGCTGCTTCATCCTGGCTAGCTTCCTCTGCCTCGTCCCGGCGTCCTGGTTCACCAACGAAGTCATCACCGCCTTCCTGACCACGGACCTGCCGGACAGCAGTAAATATCAGCCCGGAGGAGCTCTGTGTGTGACGTTCATCTCTGCCGGCTTCCTTCTAGCCGGAGGGGTCATTTTTTGTTTTTCATGTCCTGGAGAAAGAACGAGGCGACCAGAATACATTTCCTCGGCCAACCCTCACAGAGTTGTGCTGTACCGAGACGAGCAGCGGCGGCAGGAGCTGCAGATGGAGTGTGGTCACCAGAAAAAAAGACAAAACAAAACTGTCCAGCTGCAGATGGACAAAGTGAAGAAGGAGAAACCGGAACAGGAGCAGAAGCAGAGACTCTTCTCGTCTCCGTCCAAACTGCCTCCAAAAGACATCAAGGACAGCTACAGCCTGCAGGAATACGTTTAACCCACATGGCTGAGCGCTGAAATGTGGAGTTTTCAGCTGAGGTTTTCTGGCTCGTGGGAAGGGGGGAGGTGAGCTGGGGGAGGTGTGTTTGAGGGGGAATAATTACCAAATGTTGGGGATGGCAGATTGTGGATTCAGCCGGATGTCTCAGAATGGAGACGGAAAGCGGAGAAGGTGGACTTGGAGGAACAAATAAACTGCACAGCCACCCAAAACACTGTAAATCCTTTAAAAACTGCCCGCAAACCTGCTGCAGCTTTCACAAACCAAAGGTCTGAAGAAGAAAGAGCCGAACCTGCTGATCTAAAAAAAAAAAAAAAAAAGGGGGGGGGCATGGAGCCGAGCTCCGAGTAAAATTGAAAAGCCATCATTTCCAGCTGTAGATGCTATCTGCCTTCTGAGATTAACTCGTGCTCACGCAGGGCCGGCCCAAAGCTTTCTGGGGGCCGGGGGGCAAGATGGAACAGCCCACCCATCCCACCCAACTCACAAACATAACAATGAGATTACACTTATAACTTAGAATTAATCCAATAAAAAACACATATTATAAACTGAAGATATTACAACACAACCAAAAGTTTGATGTGGAGCCAACAAATCCTAAAAGCTGTTTTGGGCACACACATAATGATGAAAACTAAATGTCCCGCTTACTGAAGAGGGAATGTGATATACCGTCAAAAACTGTAACAGCTGTGTGGAAATTAGACCAAACTAACTGAGCTCAGAAAGTCATCGCTGGCTTCATTTGTGGACTGCTGAGATGTTTGTTTCAAAGCAAAAGCTTAAATTCTTTAAAGTAAACAATCAGATGAAACTCAAAATCTTAAATTTGATCATAAATTCATAGATTTTTTTTATCAATTAACAAAATGTCCTGTTAAAATGCTTTAACTTAAAGTGAAAAAATGATAATTAAAGAATCCTTCAGCTCCCATCGGGGTTCGTCTGGGTCATGTCTGCTTTGGGCCGGATTTTGGAAAAGCCCTTCCAAGCGAAGGTGCATGAATGTTGTCTGTGCTTTAGATGCTACTTGCTGCTTATATGTCTTATAAAAGCTGCTGTTGTACCGACGCAATAAAAGCATCGTTGAGCTTTTTAAAATTCAACACTGTTGTCATCGTTGTTGTAGCCTTAGAAATCCAGTCCAGATCCAAAGAGTCAGGACGGCGGCGTCCGCTCCGTCTCTTCCCGGCGGTCCTCTGGGAGGCGAGAGGTGCAGAGTAGCATGGAGGGAGATAATGATGCTCTTTGCTTTCCCATTATCTTCTCACCACGGTTGGACGCACACTGCACATTTACACACAGCCCTCCACCTCCCACTTCCATCATTTTCAGGATGTGACTTAAAGCCTGATGGAGACTGGAGGGTCCATAGCGTTGTGTTCATCGGGTGGACGAAGTGTCCTTTTGACCCGAGGTGAGCTGTCAATCTCACCTACCAACGCCTGTCGGGCATAAAGGAGGAAAGCGGCGAGCTGGACGCCCACGCTGCCTCTCAGGAAAAGCCTCAAACCTGCAGAAAGAGGAACACAAAATCGATTTATAGAAGAAAATGGAGTCGATTCGTCAGCACTGCAGCAACATTTCACCGTCAGACGTGACAGTGACGCATTAATGTGGAGAAAATGATTCATTCAAGCACAAACAGCCGGAAAAGTCAGCGAGAAAATCCAAATCAAAGCTCAGCAAGCCGGCAAAAAACTGCAACACCAGAATAGTTTGTGTGCTTCTGCAGATCAGCACCATTTGGCCCGGGCTGGAATCAAACTTTAAAACATTGGCCTTTTTTTCTGACTTTTCTTTTTTTTAATTAGCTGTCTCTCATTTAAAATATGTGTTGCGTATTTCCAAATTAAATTGCACTGAAAAATAAGGAAAACTTGTGCCACATTAATATAAATTGACTCTACACTATTAACTGAACTAAACGAGAAACCACACCTGCTGTTTTCTGCTCTGGAGCTACTGTGGTATTTTAAATATACGGATGTGATGATGAAGGAATTTGAAACGGATTAAAGGGACATTCCATCTATTGTGCTGAAAACACAGATGATAAATTTAGCCCTGATCTGATCTGTCTGATCACAAAAGACTGAAAGTACAGAGACAGCAGCCTTTATTAAATCAACAACACCTGTCATGTTTGACCTTTATCTACTCACACCTGTTGGGCTTCTTTTACTTTTAGTTTTCTTGTATGTAGATAGATGGATCAGGGAATTAAGGTGTCGAGTAACAGCAAAGCACAAATAGGTATAACAGGTAAAGACCCATAATAACGATGACATAAAAGCATTAGAGTCTGTGCAGGAGCTTACAGCGGTCCGAAAGAGTCAGTGGAATGGAGTTAAAATGTTAAAGTGCAGACAGAGTTTGTAAGGAGCAGGAAAGTTATCATGCCGGTAGGTTTGCCCGGTCTAATGGTCTTTTGAGGTAGAGCTGTAATCGTGCCTTAAAAGTTAGGCCCGACAAGGCGTGAGCCCGACAAATACATTTTGATTGACAGCTTTTTAAAAGCCCGAACCTGTTTACAGCCCAACATTATTCAAATGTGCGCACCCCTCACAATCCATTTTCACATCTTTCTCACACTAATCGAAACTCATCACCTGACCGCTCATTTAACGCGCAAACTGGAGCACAAGACCAAGCCCGTGTAGAATGATAGAAATTAAGCCCGGATTTGGGCAAAGATCTTCAGCTCTATTCTGAAGCTGCTCGTCATGAGGTCAGATGTGCAGCCCTTCATCCTGACATGCTGTGAGGCAGTCTGTGTTCCAGTTCAGGTGGGAGTCCACCTTTAATGCTTGTGGCATGAAGTTTTGATTCAAAACAAAAAACATTGACTGAACATTTGAACAAACATGCCATCCACCAGCGCCATCTACCACAGTGGTTAGCTCTGTTCACTCACAGCAAGAAGGTCCCGGGTTCGGTTCCCGGCCTTTCTGTGTGGAGTTCTCTCCGAGCTTGTTTGGGTTCCCTCTAGATTCTGATCCCACAGTCCAAACACGTGTACTTTTAGGTTGATTAGTGACTCTAAACTGTTTGCATGCTGGAGTGTGAACAATTATTCATCAAAAGAATAACAGAGTTTCGGCGAAACAGGTTCTGTGAGACTGGATGCCTCTGTATTTGGTTTGAGTATCAGATTTTATAAGAGTGAAAGTGAAACAGGGGAGAGAGCTCCACGTCACACAATTAATATAACCCCCTTCAGAGTTATCCTGTGCACTGTTAACTCGGGATCATAATCTTTCTCATTGTACCAGAAGACTAAACGTAGTACGCTTCCGTGATGCCCTGGAATTTTTTCCCAATTAATCTAATATTTAAACCTCCAGGTAAGTTTTTTAAAATATCCCATTCATTGAAAGTGTATCTGCTGTAGAACGATTTCATACATTTATTTGTCTTCTATCTGTCAGTTCTTGGTAAACAATGGAGGGAAATAAACTGGAGGTGAGTGAGTTTCCCTCCCAAATGTTTAATTTAAAACACATTAAACTGATCTGTGGCAGAAAACTGAAAGAGCACAAGCTGATCTATTTAGTCATCTGATGTTTACTTTAGTTTACTTTTATTCTGAAGTGTGATGTAATGTTTCCTGAGCAGAGACAACCAGAAAGATCTTGAGTATGTGAAGAACTACAAACCTCAGATTGAAGGTCAGCAGCTCCGGATTCTTCTTCACGGACAAGTTGGATCTGGAAAGTCCAGTTTCATCAACTCTGTCCAAAGTGTCTTACTTGGCAGAATATACATGCAGGCTTTTGCAGATAACACCGGCGGGCCCTCTTACACCCAAAAGGTTTGAAAAACTTTTGATTTTGTTGATACAGAAAGTAAAATAGTTTTCAAATTAGTTTTCCTTCATGAAAAAAGCTGTTTTAGAACCAGGAAACTACGTTCAGTCAGTAAAATGATGTTCAGCAAAAGAAAACACTATGAGATTCATTATGTGCTATAATAAAGAGGAGCAGACCGTTTTAGCAGCTTCAAAAGAAAAATTATCGAATAGTAAAGTAAATTAATTGCTGAATTTTGTTCATGTAATTTTTTCGATGTTGTACGATAGATTTTCATTCTAACAGAAAAGTGATGGAATTTGACATTTTAATGAGTTTGTTGTGATTGTTGCTTATAGTTTATTTGAATTTAACCTTCATGTTATAATTGCTGCCTTTGATTCTGATCAGATGTTGGCAGGTTTCCTCCACAGAATTCATAATAACTGTTATTTTCTCCAAACTGTCTTATAGTACAAAACCTACAAGGTCCGAAAAGACAAAGACACCTCTTATCCTTTTGTCTTCAGCGACATCATGGGCCTGGAACCAAGTGATCAGGGTGGTGCCAACGTGGATGATGTCAAACTGGCTTTGAAGGGACACATGAAGGACGGTTACCCGGTACAGCTGCTGTTAAAGTCTGCAGATTACATTTTTTCTGACATGATAATTTAGTTATATTTATTTTTAAATTGTGTGACTGTAATTTAACCTGAATTGAATGTTTTTCAGTTAAATCCTCTATCCAAGTTGTCAGAGGAAAATCAGTTCTACAAAAAATCCCCAGAACCCAACGACAAAGTCCACGTTCTGGTTCTTGTTGTTTCTGCTAAGACTTATCCTATCAAGAGAGATGAAATCGTGCGGAAATTTCGAGAAATCCGAAACACAACCAATGAACTGGGTGAAAGATTTTTTTGTGATATTTTTATGGCTTCTAGATGACTTTCTGTGTGGATTTTTTTTTTTTTTAATATTGTCCTAATTTGCCTTGGTTGGTTTATAATTGTCAGTTTTTGTCCGTTCTCCTTACAGAGATTCCTCAGATCGCTGTTCTCACCAGCCCTGACCAAGCCTATCCTGAAATCAGAGAAGATTTGAAGAACATCTACAAAGTCCAGCCCTTGAAAAAAATGGTTGGTTTAATTTGTAATAACTTTATTGATTGGCAAAGAAATCCCATTTTAATAATTCGTTTTTTGTTCATTCATATTTTCCCTTCTCTTATTACATTTGTTGTTTTGGTCCATCCATCTTTTCTAAAGATGGAGCAGCTCAGTGTAGACGTGGGGATTCCCATGAACTGCATCTTCCCTGTGAAGAACTATGATGAAGAAATCGACCTCAACAGCAACATTGACTCCCTGATCCTGAGCGTCATGAGACGGATCATCGACTGTGGAGACGACCACCTGAACTTCCTGAAGGATCGCTCTATGTGATGAGCTTGAACGCGGCATAAAAACAGAGTTGGCTATTTCATGATATCAGAAAAATAATCAGCACAATGAACCAGGAGCATTTCTGACACGATGCTTTTATGTGAATTAATCAACCTCCAATTTGTTCACGTTTTAGCCAAAAGCTCCTGAAGCTTCAATGATTTTGTCATTTTTATAACATTCAATATTCACAGTACTTTATAGTTATTTTTCACTTTAATCAAATAATATATTTCTAAAGGCAGAAATAAAAGAAGAGAAATAAAATCAAGAATAGTTCATGTAAGGTTACATCACTTATAACTGTGATGAGATTGAGTTAATATGTTTATTTCAGGGTCTTTAATTTACTTTGATCAAAAAAAAAAAACTGTCTCCATCTTCTAAAGTATTGTTTTAATCCTCATAACACTGTTGAAATCTTCAGGACTTTTAAATTACCATCTACTTTTCCAAATATGGAAACTTTCAAATTGATTGTTAATATTTCACTGAGTGGAAGATGTTGACACGAAGCATAAAAATAACAGCAATAATAATAATAATAATAAATCAGCACTGATGTGACCATTTTTATTCCATCAGTCATGGAGTTGTTTTTAAAGACAGAAGAAAGAAAGGAAAACATTTACAGAATTTATTAGTATTAATGAACTTCTAAATGAAAATCACTCTTGAGTTGTTTAAAACAAATCAACAAAAACCTTTTTTCAGATATTGGCGGGTTTTGTTGACGTCATGGTGAGAAATGAGTCATCAATAGCGATGGAGGTATAAATATTTATACATTACCCATTTGGATATCACTTACTCTAATAAAGTTTCGATACTAAGCAACAAATGTGAAATCCAACTGCGTTTGTGTCACTCTGAATCTTTTAGGCTAACTTACTCCAGAGTTTTGTGCTGAAACATCCCCTCGGTAGCATAAACTTTGACTGGTCCACCTATGTCACCTGACCAAAAGAGCGGCAACACGTTAGCATGTGTCCTGTTGTCCTTAAGTGTAATATTTTGATTTTTTTTTAAAATATATTTAAAAAAAATCACAGAAAGTATTGGTGTCAGTACCCATTAAATATGCCAACAAGGTAATCTCATAAATTAAAGTGTAAACAGTCACAGCGCCTCCTACAGCCTGGAGGACATCACTGAGGTTATAAAGCCACTGATGCTAAATACTGTTAGTTTGAAATCACAGCAACATAAACATCAATATAAAGCCACAGTTCACATTATGTTCCGCTGAGTGTTTTCATCCCTTCACTGAGGAAAATAATTACCCATAAACAGAAGAATGTTTTAACAATAAAGTGAATCACTTTGGAAAGCCAAATAAACTAAAAAAAAAAAAAAAAAAAAGGCTGTGAGGTAAATTAGGTATTTCCTTAACGTTTGTCGGTTCTTAATGAACCGTGGAGGGACATTAACGGGAGGTGAGTGTGTTTCCGGCGATGAGCTTGTCTTTGGACGAATACGTAGATTTTATTGCGGAACATACATGAAGCTGAATGTCCTGTTGTGATATCGCTGCTGCGTTGTGTACCCAGTTCGGAACGAAGCGGGAGTAAAAGCGAACTTCCGCATTGTTTTCTGGCGCCCTCTGATGACGCGCCTCCTCTCTCGCTGTCTCGCTCGTGATACAACTTCCGGGTCACAGAGCCGAAACGAACAGGAAATAGAGATCGTATTTTAATTCCCAATTTCCATTTACAAACACATCAAATTAAATCAGATAATGGATGACAACCCGTTTTCCGTTTTTCGTTTTGTATTACCAAAGAAAAAATGGGAAACGGGTTATTTTTCGTTTTTATTTTGAAATCTCAAAATAAAAAGACGGATGACCGCAACGAACACGGACAGACAACTTAAAAAGCACAAACCTGTTTGTTTTTCTCTTGTTGTTTCTTTCAGTGACTCAGTGGTGCCACATTATTAGGGCCCGTTTTTGATTGACAATCTAAACTATTTCAAACAAATACAGAGGAAAAGGAAAAGCTGAGTAAAGCTGTAGATAGTTACCACTTTTTATTACCCCCAAGTTAATAAAATCATGTCACTGAGTACGAGGGAAGTAAAGGTCAATGTAAGATATAAATCCTGGTGAGTTTTTTTATGTGAGCACAGCTTCAGGCTTCAGGTAGTTATATTTATTATCCTGGATGTGGTTGTCGAGCTCGTGGCGTGAAGTTTTGACACCCGACAGCTCAGCAGGAGTATTTAGTCAGTTTTTTCAACTGTCATCATCAGTTTAAATATTTTAATTCATCATAAACACTGAATGCTCATTGTTTCCCATTTTTGTGATCATATAATTTTATTTTCGAGCAGCACGGCGGCATAGTGAAGGAGAGAGGAGCAGCAGGGCAACAAGGTGGCAGGCAAAGAGTTTTTATGAGGTCCACCTGAGATAGTGCAACTGACCGCGATTAGTGGGGGTGGGGGGGTTAATGAGGTGCATCCCCTTTGTTAGAAAAAAAAAACAACAACAACAACAAAACAAATCGCCTACTGCCTTTGTTGAAACTTACATTGTGTGCAGTGATGTCAACATTATTTCTTTACTTTATTTGTCTTCTATCTGTCAGATAGATTGATGAAGTGTGACAAAGCGAAAGTAAATACTAAGAATAAAGTTAAACTGCCGCCATAAAATAACAAAATGTAGTTCCTATTGTTGTTGTTACTGTTGTTAAGGTGCCATGGTTTTGGGTTTGAACCCCAGGTTCTTCCAGAGCTTCTCCTCCACAGTCCAAACACACTTTAAGTTGAATGTTGACTCTAAACTGGATTGTGAATTGTTGCTCATAGAAGCAACAACAATAGTAGTGATAAATGTTTGGAAAAATAGGTTATGTGAGGGTGGAGGCCTCTGTGTTGAGTCTCAGATTTCATAAAAGTGAAAGTAAAAACAAGGAAGGAATGAACTTCAGGCCATAAATATTCATACTGACATTCAGAGAGTTACTCTGCTCACTTAACTCAGGACTGTTCAAGTTCCTTCAGGTCATTCAGACACGAAGGATCTGATAGTTTCTGTTTGTCCCAGAACGACAGAGGCAGGACGGACACTTTGCTCCTCAAACTGATTCAAGAAGAGTAATTCCAGGTAAGATGGTCAGAGTAAAATCAGACTATTAACACAGATACATTTTACAGGCTCAGGTTGTTTTGTTTGTTGTTTAAGCAAAATGAATCTTAAATAAAAAATTTAATGTATTTATAACTGTTGAACATTTGTAATATTGAAATGTATTCATCAATTAACTTCACTACGAGGACGTGGAGTTATTTTGGTTTTAGACAGAAACAAATTGATTTCTTTAAACATGAATTCACAATAAATGATTTATTTTCAGGAAATGGGATCAGATGAGTCCAAACCTGCACCAGTATGTCCTGAACCCATTCCAAAATCTCCACGTAAGTTTACTTAAATCTGAAAACTCTCGCCTTTGTTGAAACTTACATTGTGTGCAATGATGTCAACGTTATTTCTTTGATTTATTTGTCTTCTATCTGTCAGTTCTTGATGAACCATGGAGAGAAATAAACTGGAGGTGAGTGAGTTTCCCTCCAAATGTTATATTTAAAACACATTAAACTGATCTGTGGCAGAAAACTGAAAGAGCACAAGCTGATCTATTTAGTCATCTGATGTTTACTTTAGTGTTATTCTATTCTGAAGTGTGATGTAATGTTTTCTTAGTGAAGAAAAGCAGAGTGATCTTGAGTATGTGAAGAACTACAAACCTCCGACTGAAGGTCAGCAGCTCCGGATTCTTCTTTATGGACCAAATGGATCTGGAAAGTCCAGTTTCATCAACTCGGTGAAAACTGTCTTACATAACAGGATGTACAGACAGGCTTTGGCAGCTAACTACCACGAGAACTCTTTCACCAAAAAGGTATGAAAGACTTTTGATTTTGTTGATAAAGAAAGTGAAACAGTTTTCAAATTAGTTTTCCTTCATGACAAAAGCTGTTTTAGAACCAGGAAACTTTGTTCAGTCAGTAAAATGATCAAACAATGTTCCCATAAAGAAACAGAAACTATGGAGATTCATTTGTTGATGTCACTTTAAGGATAAATGTTGATTTCAGTTTACAAGAGATGGAATTAAAATTTTAATTCATTTGTTGTGATTGTTGTTTATAGTTTATTTGAATTTAACCTTCATGTTATAATTGCTGCCTTTGATTCTGATCAGATGTTGGCAGGTTTCCTCCACAGAATTCATAATAACTGTTATTTTCTCCAAACTTTCTTATAGTACAAAACCTACAAGGTCCGAAAAGACAAAGACACCTCTTATCCTTTTGTCTTCAGCGACATCATGGGCCTGGAACCAAAGGATCAGGGTGGTGTCCACGTGGATGATGTCAAACTGGCTTTGGAGGGACACATGAAGGACGGTTACCCGGTACAGCTGCCGTTAAAGTCTGCAGATGAATTTTTTTCTGACATGATAATTTAGTTATATTTATTTTTAAATCGTGTGACTGTAATTTAACCTGAATTGAATGTTTTTCAGTTAAATCCTCAATCCAAGTTGTCAGAGGAAAATCTGTACTACAACAAATCCCCAGAACCCAACGACAAAGTCCACGTTCTGGTTCTTGTCATTCCTGCCGACACGTTGGGTGTCATTAGAGATGAGCTTGTGCGGAAAATTCAGGAAATCCGAATGGCAGCCGCTGTCCTGGGTGAGAGATTTTTTTATCCTGTATTTTATCTACAGTGGGTTTTAAATCACATTCTGCTGGAAAAGCATCATTTTATTGTTGTCTTCATTTGCCTTGATTTGTTTATAATTATGTCAGTTTTTCTGTTTTTCTTACAGACATTCCTCAAATTGCCATTATCACAAAAATTGACAAAGCCTGCCCTGAAATCGGTCGAAACTTGAAGAACGTCTACAGGTCCAAGTACCTGAAAGAAAAGGTTGGTTTAATTAATAATAATATTATGGATTGGCAGAGAATCACATTTTAAATGTTGGGGTTTTTATTTTAAATTCATACTTTTCCCTCTTACTGCATTTGTTGTTTTGATCCATCCATCATTATAAAGATGGAGCAGCTCAGCAGAGACGTGGGGATTCCTATGAACTGCATCTTCCCTGTGAAGAACTATCATGAAGAAGCCAAACTCAACAATGACGTTGACACACTGATCCTGAACGCCCTGACACAGATCATCACCTGTGGAGACGACTACCTGGACTTCCTGTTGGATCAGTCTGACTGATTAGTTTAAACTTGTACCAGTACTCATACAAAGAGAGCTGGCTACTTCAGGAAGTCAGAAAAATTGTCAGCCAAACTGACCAGCAGGATTTCTAACACAATCCTTTTATGTGATTCATTTAACCTCCAATTTGTTTGTATGTTTTAGCTTAAAGCTTCTCAAAGATCCCGAAGCTTTAAGAAACTGTCTCCATCTTCTAAACTGTTTTAATCCTCCCAACACTGTTAAAATCTACAGAGCTTTAAAATACTCTCTACTTTTCCAAAGATGGAAACCTTCAAATTAAACAAAATAATAAAAACAGCACTGATGTGTCTGTATTTTTCCATCAGTCATGGAGTCGTGTTTAAAGACAGAAGAAAGAAATTCAAACATTTACAGACTTTGATAGAATTAATAAAAATCGGCTCCAGTTTTACTTACATATTAATAGACTTAAATACCAAGAAAAGGGACCACAAAGAATAAAAATGATACTAATGAGTAGATAGTATTATTACAAAGAAAATAGCAATGATAGAAATAGTAATAGTTACAATGAAGAAGTAATGAAGTGTTGTTGCTTTATTTCTAAGGAATCAACTTCTTTTGCACTATTGTAGCATGATTTGGTGCAAATGTTGTCAGGCTCACTCTGCACTGGAAGATTTTCTCCAAAATTGATTTGACTCTAAGTTCACATCCACCTCGAGTCAAACATTAGTTGTATTGTGACAAAAAAACAAACAAAAAAAAAAAGTCCTGCAGTTTCCCCAAAATTCAGAAAGCATGAATAATCTCTGCTTCAACATGAAATTGAATCAGATTTATTATTTTGAGCAGCTTGTATTATCAGAGAGCTCCAGCAGAGAGCAGCATTCTGTCACTTTCTGTTCGTCTGTCTTCTTGTTTCTGGTGTTTTCGTCCTCTTCCTGTCAGCCATTCATTCAAAAAGTGGAAACAGTAAAACAATAAAAAACTTCTGTTTCTAAGAAATCTAACTCTTTTGTACCATCGTAGCATAATGTTGAGAAACAGTTGTTAAACTTAAACCATTAAATTGATGGGAAAATGTCGTGAACATCCTCAAAGACAAAAATATAAAAGTTCTTTACCTTGAAAAAGCTAATTCAACAAAATAAACTGTAGAATAGTTGAATTCACAGAGTACACTGTGAACGTATCGCACCAAAACTATTTTATGTGTCCACACATGAAGAAAAATAATTCCTTTAGTTTCCAGTTTTCTGTCCTTTCAGTTTTACACAAACAGAAAAAAGGGAATAGACGTTAAATGTTCACCATTTTCACCTCATCCTTTGACGGCTATCACAGAGCTTGAATAGAAGAGGAATATCTTTTAATCTGTGGAAACCTCCTGAATGGTTCAAAAATGCGCCTGAAATATTTCAACTGCTGGCTTGAATGAGTAGTCTGGACTCTGAGGTATTAGAAAGACTGACGAGAGAAATGAAAGAAGGCTTGAAGAAGGTTGTGAGCAGGAAATCCATCCATGGTCGACTTTCTGCTCCATGAATCCGTCTGACCCGGATTCTGCACAGGCCTGAGCGCCGTGCAGCATGTGATGTGTGATGTCTGTCTGATGCCTGTGTGGCGTTTCCAGCAGCAGAGCAGAGCGCTGTGTTTTCATCAGCCTGTTCCTGAGAGCTGCTGCTGCTTTCTGACCCAGTTTCCCTGCTTGACTTGACTGGGTTGTTTCCAGTGCTGCTGTGGGAGGTCCCCGCTGGGTCCCCTTTGCAAACACAAACACTGCTCAGTATGCTCTCTCATGTGCAGGCAAAGCTTCACTTTTTGTCCACGAAATCCTGCTGTAATGTGGGCCACGTTTACAGACTGTGACTGCAGCGAGTTCCATCTGAATCTGGTGATCTGTGAGACCAGCTAACCTCATTACTATTTATTTCCTGAATACGCTCAATGCACAGTCACACCACATAACCTTTAGAAGCTCCATTTGAATATTTTCCCTGTTTGATTGCGCAATGTAGCCGTTTTTATCTCGAGCAGAACATCAGTGAGGACATTTCCATCTGCCTGTTTTTATGCACATTTTTAATTTGGGTGTAAAACATGCACAGAACGTCTAAAGTGGGGGGGGGGGGGGGGGGGGGGGATTTTTACCCTTGGCTGAGGTGAAGAACCAAAAGGAAACAGACTCAGTGAGTAAGTGATGAAACAAAGAGAAATGTCAGTCTCATCACAAAGTTTTCCATCGTTTCACACCAGTTTGAACAAAGTGGATTCACCTGTTCTGTCCAGACTGGAAGGTGAAGTGAAACACCTTCCGTCTTATCGCTCCCAAACATCAAGGCTTTGTGTCGTCTTGATGCAATTATTGGTCCAAACAGGCTGATGGAGGAACTCCACCGTTCGAGGCATGAAAAAAGTTTGAACTTGGGTCTACAACTACGACCTCTAACGCCGGCACAACAGTGAAAATGCTAAGCTAAGCTAAGATAAGTGAAGAAGCTACTGGATGCTTTACTGGGAGCAGAGTTTCTCTGAATGTCTGAGAAATCAAATTACAACCAAATTCATCCTTAGTGCTTCAGATGACGTGTTTGTTGGGAGGATGTTGTGTCTGAAAAGGGTTTTCCAAATGAACGATTTGATAATCACACAATTTATCTTTATGAGTAACAAATCCACAAGGTCTAAGGTTTATTAGACACCGTAAACAGAAGTTTATGAAGCAATGAAACTGGATTTTACAGCATCACAGTCAAAGGAACGTGGGCTTCTACGATTTTTTCCCTGGTGATTCAGGTTCAATGTGGCCTCATGCAGAGATTGTCCAGGTGGGTGGAGGTGTAAGAGTGCAGGGCAGGGTTTGAACTTTCTTTTTCATGTTCCACATAACCAGTTTTCATGTTTACAAGTAAGAACAGCAGCATGTCTTCATGCCCCATCCCCGTCCTTTAAACCCTGAGTGACAACCCAATTCTAACATTCCTGTAATCAACCTATAGAGATTGTCGTTCTAGTAATGTGTTGTGTCCTCCAGTAATGATTGTGCACTGACAAACCTTTTTTTTAGTGCAGTCTTAAAGTCTGAGGTTTGAAAATATAAAATGTCTGTTTATCAGGGAGCAGAGGACGTTAGGGAACCAGTTAGAAACCAAGAGGACAGTTTGAGCACCTTACGAGAATAAAAATAAGATAAAGATTGTGGTGTGGTATTTTTTATGTGCTGTTTTGTTTTTTTGTTTTTTTTCTTCCAACAGCTGTATAAAAATAAACACTATTTGTTCTGCCGGAAATTTCCAGCAGCTTTAGCAGCTCAGTAGTGAATATTGTTTGGTTGTTCTTTGTGACCCAGAGAGTAAACTTACCATCTTTGGGTTTTGGACTGTTGGTTGGAAACAAAGTGAAAACTGAACATGTCATTTTTGAGTTAACTGTGTTTACATTATTAACTGGGAGACGAATTAAACCAGGCAATACTGAAAGGTATGCCAACAATAAGAAGCAATCGCAAATGGGTCATGTGTGTGTTTGTGTGTTTGTAGGCACTTTATGGAGTTTACACACGTGGATGATGAATTGTAACTTCAGTATTTGGGAGGTCATGGGGGGTCAGACACCTCACTGAGAAGGCATTAAAACTTTCAATCATATTAACTATAGAAATGACTTTACGGGGCATTGACGGTGCTTTAAGTGGGAATTTTAGTTTAAAATAGTCGCCCACTTGTCCACCGTGCTTCCTTCCAGTACCCCGGGGTGAACGGGGTAACAGGCCTAGACTCCACAGGTTGGATCCTGTATGTGGTCTGAGCCGGACTCTGGGGAACGGACCCGGTGTGGAGACCGGGGTGCTGGGTGGGCAGCATGAGGTGAAACCCTTCGGTGGTGGAGCTGCTCCTGCTGCTGCTGGTGGCCTTGGATCTCCTCCTTCTCCACCACCACCACCACCACCACCATCATCATCATCATCATAATCATTATCATCATCACCGCCACCACCACCACACCTCTGCCTTTCCGTCACTTTTTTATCCTCCCAGCAGCAACAACAACAACAACAACAAAAAGAAGAAGTAGACCAACAGCAGGCAGCGCAGGCAGAGCTCAGCAGACTGCACCATGGAGGGGAGGAAGACCTCCTCCTGGTGGGGACCAGCCGAGCAGAGGAGCGCCATCACCAACACCAGCTGAACAAGAACGAGGAGGAGGAGGAGGAGGAGCAGCGGATGGATGCCAGCCTGGGATCAGCCACCAACACCACCAACAACAACCCTCCTCCGAGTGGGACCAGCTCCGAGTTTAATCATTATTATGGGAATGGAAGAGGAGGGCCTTGCTTTGATCAACATGGCGGACAACAAAGCCCAGGGACTGGGGTAACGGCGGCGCTCTCGGCACACAGCACCATGGACCAGGTTCAAAACTCCCACGAAGGCTACAACAACAACAGCCCGTACAACCACTACCCGAACTACCGACCCGGATACGGGGCCGGTGCATACGGAGGCATGATGAGCCCCTCACGCCAGGGGAACAGCCTGATGGGCCCGGGCAGCGGCGGCTCGGCCGCTGCTAACCACAGCAAAGCGGCTATGGCTGCTACCAGCTCCCCGGCTGGAGGGGGAAGCGGCGGCGGCGGAAGCAGCGGAGGATTTCAACGGTTTCCTGGACAGGGTCAGCAGCAGCAGCAGCAGCAGCAGCAGCAGCAGCAACAGCAGCAGCAACAACAACAACAACAACAGCAGCATCATCCGTCCGGGTCTACACCGACTTTAAACCAGTTATTAACGTCTCCGAGCCCGATGATGCGGGGCTACGGAGGTGGATACCCAGACTATAATAATCCCTCCGCGCAGCAGCAGGCGAGCATGGGGCTGGCTAAAGACCTGAGCTCCCCGTACGGCTCGGCTGCTCACGGCTGGGGAGGACAACAAAGAAATCACCCGGCTATGAGCCCGGGGAATAACGGGCAGGGCGGCGGCAGGTCCCAGGTGAGTAGCGTCTTTTTTTATACACCTGGTTGTTTGGCGATTAAAAACACACACGAACGATCCAACAGTCGCTAAAATGCTAACCGTCCGCTTAGCCGCTAAGCTAACCCAAAATAGCTAACGTCAGCTAGCTGTAGTTTTTATTTCCACTGCAGATACACGTCAGTTACAATCCGAGACTCTCATTATCCGCCGTTTTTACATTTATTTGATCTTTTAGCAAATAAATCCTCATCTTTAATAAAGTCGATGTTGTAATATAGATATATAACCGCAGTGGGAGTTGGGATTAGTTAAGATAAGTCATGGTTTTGGTTCCGTGTCCAAGGTGACTCCGTTTTTAGCCTAGCTAAGCTAAGCTAAGCTAAGCTAACATTAGCATGTTAGCCGTAGCTCTCCGGAGCCGCACAGGCCTGCAGAGGCTGCATGTGTGTCAGAGATCAACCCGCCGGCTGGAGCTGCTCAGACGGGGGATAATCAGATAATACTTCGATAAATAAAACCTGGAGGTGTTGATCATCGGGATCTGACAGTTAGCTTTGTGACAGCTCCATTCAACCACGACATCCACTGACCCCCCCCTCCCCACCCCCACATCCTCACATCCCGCATATGCTAATTGTCCCATTTTGAAGTAATATAAGTGTCATTGCCCTCTAAGTTGGTTGTGTTGTTGCTGAGCAGAGCACCCCGGGGAGAGGAGTCACCCCAGCGGGTCAGAGCTGCTGCTCAGGCCGCTCCTCGGGTTTCTCATCCCGGCCTCAGCCCCTTTGGCTCGGAGCCCTGATGGCCCCAACGCCACAACAAGAGCCCTGACCTTCACACATGCAGATTAGCCATGTGCCCATTACCGGCGGCATAACACTGGAGCTAAATATGCAGCATGTTCACACACACACACACTGCAACTCTACCTCCCCCACACCACCACACATGCCAGGCCTGACCCCCCCAGACAGCCCCTCTGTGCTGTCTCCGGTCAGCCTTGCCTCATGTAGTGGGACAGTTCACTATAACCTCTGTTCATTAAACACTCTGGAGGATACCAGAGGCCTTTTTATTTTTATTTTCTTCTTATGAAGGCATTTTTTCTTTTAAACCATGGTTTTATCTGCGGGTCATTTTCAAATGTCTAAAATCCTAAACTGCAAAAAAGCAAGTCAGCAGGGACGTAACAGTATGAAAGATTTGCTCTTTAAAACTTCTGTTAAAAATCACTAAAACATAATTAATTATGAAAATAGTTGCTGGTTATTATTCTGTTTATAAAATAATCAATTAGCTGCATTTCAGCTAGATTGATAAAAGCAGAAAATGATCATGTTTTCTCGTCAGGAGGTGGAAATCATCGGGATCTTGCTTGAAAAATCGAACTTATGAAAACGGCTGCTGATTTAATTTTATTTTGATCAGTCTATCACTTCATTAACTTGTCTTTGCAGCTGTGTTTTTACAGAACAAGTATTGCTAAAATCGCCCAAAAAGATTCAGATCATACTACAGTTTGTGCCTCTCATGTATGAGCATTGAGCCTCTCATTTAAGTCAAAGAACGCAGTTTTACGTATTTCTAAATTGAGATTTATCAAAGCTGCAATCCTTTATACTTAACACAACTATAAGTTAACAAAGTGGAACAAAACGGGACTAGAAAGACACTGGAAGTTGTACCTTTTTATATTTATTCAAATTGATAACTCGTTTTGAATGCGAAATTTCCTTAAGTCTTCCTCATCGCTTGTTTGTGTGTATTACTTTTTCATAATTTAATAATAAAGCCTGTGTGCCTTTAATGACCAAACTGTTAATGGAGAAATACATTTCTGTTCAATCAATGATGAATAAATAATATAAAAAAAATACAAATTTTCAAACACAAAAACTACATTTATAGATTAGTAATTTTCAGCAGTTGTCAGAGGAGAGTCACAATGCCACGTGCAATATGTATGTTGTATATGCAAATGTAATATTTTAAGGTCAGATTTTTTTTTTTTTATTTTTTTTTTTACACTCAAGAAATGCTCTTGCACAACCAGTAAGTGGTGACGAAGGTGTCAGAGGTTCAGTAAAACAGATGCTCAGCTCGACAGTGATGTTAACACATGTATTATGACCCTTGCTCAAGTGGCCGCAAAATAATGGAGATAAAAAACATAAGGCTACTTTTATTAAACCAAACGTGACCACATTAAGATGCCAAATTAAATCTTCACAGTAGGTCTGTGCAATGAAGTGAAATATAATGAAATTACAGCACGGCCTTGTGCAACAACCAAATCAGAAAAAAGAGGCGTTGCAAAAAATGAAATGCAGACATTTCCATTTCAACTAATAATATAATCAGCATATCCATTGAAATTGAATCAGAATGTGCAGCATAGCAGAGAGAGATTAGTTGACAGCCAGGATTCATACCTGGAAAATGTGCCACGGGTGTTCCAGATGTGCCAATCAGCTGCAAACAGAGCCAGAAAGGATCCTAGACCCCCAGCAGGAGCCCAGGGTTCGGCACAAACCACAGTATTTCTCCATATATAAACATAATCAACTTTAGTTATAATTCTACCCTCTGCGATAGTAAGATGATATATTGATGTTAAATATGTAAGCTTTTCAGTTTCCTTGAAACTGCATGTCTTGGACTGTAAGAGAAAATTATTAAAAGTTCACCAAAACATTCATGCTTGCAAAATTCAATTTCTGAGATGTGGCATCATCTCATTCCCCACTGTGGACAGGAACTTGTGTCCCGTCCCGTCAGCCATGTCAGTCTATTGTGTCGCAATACCACGATAATTGCAACATGTTCCAACGTGCGTGGCCTGTGAGGGCCCGCCCAGTGCTGCTTGGAGATTGATTCACAAACCAAATCATGACTGTAGTACCCAATACTTTTTTTTTTTTTTTTTTTTTTTAAACAAAAAACGTTCATATTTTGTTTCCATCTAGTGCGTGATGAAGTATAGGGCCGCTTGGCTGAAACACTTCAAGCTTTAATTGTTTCACTGCAGTAATTTAGCTCTAATCAGTGTCTTTCAACCGTTTTCGGAGTTTGCTGACAGATCTGAGTATCACACTGTCAGATGTTGTCCTGAGCATCACCTACGGCCAAGTTTCCCTCGCTTCTGTTTACATCTGGATTATTGATCAGGTGCTTTTCCAGTTTGATGATCCTCCCTTGCTACAACCAGCTGTGCGGAGTTGGCAGAGCTCCAGAGCTCCTCCACTTTGCCTTTTTTTTTTTTTTTCCCTCCAGTGTGTATTTACTCTGCTCAGCTGATGGATGACGACATTTCATCCAAAGAAAACACGAAAGAAGAGTATTAAATGTCTGGATCATTTTTGTGTGTGTGAGAAACCCATAAATAGTATCTATTTTTAGCTGCAGCCGTGAAACATCTGTTTGCACTGAGTCACTTCACTCACTTACTATTATGTCAGCGTGTCAAATATGGTGTGTGTGAATATTAAAGTGTGCCCAGGTGTGACTGTTGACTCTGGTTTAAAGTGGCCTACCAGGCTTTTGGATTTCTCACGTTGTGCTGTTCCAGTTGAATCTGCTGCTGAGTGTTAAGCCTCTATTGTGTTTATTCTGCACTTCAGCCTGCGATACATTAATGCTAATGTATTACAGTAATACATTATGCCACAAACCAGCTGGTGAGCCAACTCCTCTGTCTTGGGTTAAATCTGTGTCATCTATGCTTATTGATATTCAAACTTATCGTTGACATTGTCCAGATGTTTTAGATATTGTTGTTGATTATGATTTAAATACACATTCTTAGCTCTTATTGTTTTTTTTTTTTTTACATTTTAGTTAGTTAGTTTTTTTTTATGTTATTTTTTTTAGCTCATTCTCATGACACTCAAATATTTCAACAATCTATCAGCTTCACTTACTTACTTGAATGACAAAGGATTTTTCTTATTTCGATAGTTTCAAACCAGTTCAGTCTCTGCAGCAGCAGAAACAGAAATGGTTTTGTTCAACAAACCAAACTATCCACTATCTGAGGTACATTCAGATGTTTTCCTTTTAGTTGCTAATGTTAGCTTTAAATTCTTTGTGTTGACTGATCCTCTCAGTAACTTGAATACTATAACTGAAATAAATAATTTTGATTGTAAAACATCAGACACCAGCATTTCTGTCTATTAAATCACAAACTAAAGTACTGGATGAAAAAAAGTAAGAGTTCATCTGGAGGGGAGTATGAACAACCAACGCTGAGACATTTCGCTCACCATCCAATCATTTCTCTTGCTTCAGGTGCCGTCCATGGACCCGATGGCAATGAAACGCTCTCAGCTGTACGCCATGAGCAACAACCCGTACTCCCAACAGCAGCAGCAGCAGCAGCAGCAGCAGGGGGGTCCGTACCCCGGCCAGCCCTACGGCACCCCGTCCCCCCACAGATACCCGATGGGGATGCCCGGCCGAGGGCAAATGGGGATGGGAGGGATGCAGTACCCTCAGCAACAGGTAGGAGTTAAAGTTTATATCCCATGATGCACTCTGTGCCTTCTTAAGTCCTTTTTGAGACGATTTCACTTTCTGTTTCTATTATCTGTGATGATTATTTTTGGGTTTCACACCAGTCAGATCAGATCTCACAGTTTGAGTTTTAGGCTTCTTTGGGGGATTGAGCCACAAATCCAGCTTGGGGGGGTTAACCAGTTATCTTTGAGTTTAATGTCGGCTTTCTGGTTCCATGAAGCAACTCACTGGAAACACTGAAGCTTTCATACAGTACAATGCAGAGGAGCATGAGAAAAATCAGCAATAAAAACCAGAATAAAATCAACTAAGACAATACAATTTGATTAAAAAAAAATGAGATAAGGTATAAAATAAAAGTAATAATAGAGCAGAAATACAGTTAAAGTGCAGCTACAGGCGAGTTGCCCCAAATGGAACAGAGAAAATGAAAAAATCAATCAATCAAAGATTGTAGAGGTTTTAAGATCAATAGATTGTTATAGATCAGTCAAACTGTTTTTGCTGTTCCAGACTCAGACTGTGTTTTAAAGTGGAGACTCTAAAAGTGAAGTTATCAGAATAAACAAACATAATCAGGATTAAAGCAGATTTATTTTCTCCGACAGTGTTGATGATTTTAGTCTTATTCCATCTTCATTCATAAAATTAGACTCTGAAAGAAAAAGTCTAAGAAATTTTACGACTGAAGGCTTTTTTGAAATGTATTAAACAGCCAAATATCAGGGAATCACTGAATTATTGTACTGCAGCAGCCGCTTACGCTCACAGCTCCAGTTTGTAAGTTGTTGTGCATTTGAAGTCGTCTGTGTGTCCCGAGCGGTTCAGTGTTTCCTGCCACACTGAGGCTGCGACGAATCCACAAAGACTCCGGGCTGGTTGTTTGTTCGCGGAGCCGACCTGCTGATTCATCCGCAGCGTCACCATCTCGTCACTGCATGAGCCGCTCGCAGGACAACAAGGCTATTGATGCTGTCAGACCACATGGCTCCTGCCGAGTTGGAGCCGGCCTGGGCCGGGCTGGGCCGGGCCAGGCCAGTCTGGGTCAGACTATTCCTGGTGTGGACTATTTTTAGACTCCAGACTTCTGGTCTGGGTTTCAGATGGGCTTCTCCAGGTCTGCCTGTGCTCTGCCAGGGCTGACCTCCCGTAACCTTGAAGGCCGGCTATATTGAACGTCCCTTTCTGCGGCTTTCAGGGAAGTTTTCATGGCGAAGAAATATAATTGACAGTTTGATGGACTCATGACAAACACTCCTGCATCATGCTGAGCTCCACTGCTGTTCACCTCTATGATTAGTGCCATTTCATCCAAATATTTCCACACGCATGGCTCCTTCTTCATGCATGCACAGGGCCACCAGCATGCAAGCAGCCATTTTTAACCAGTAAACTTTATTCTATCAGTCAAAAAAAAGACTTTTTTAGAAGACAGAGTAGATGGAAAACTGAGGGTTGCATATTAAACTGTGATTCAGTGAATTCCTTATTGCTGCCAGATTTAATACAAAGACTGAAAACAATGGCGCTCTGAGGAGGGTGGGGCTTCTCAGAGGCAGGTGGTCTGTGATGAGACTGTAAATCAGCCATATTTAAACCAATACAATATTAAGTTAGTGACTTTAGTATTATATTTTATCAAATGAAGTAATCTCTTCAAGTGGCATCAGTGGGACCTTCCATTATAAAACACTACATCCTTTAACAACGTAATTAATCTCCCAGAAACCCCAGAGACTTTCTGTTTGGCCCTAATTCACCCTGACTGGACTTATCAGTGTCATTATTTCCCCAGATACCTGGAAAGCAACCAGAACTCTGCAGCAGATTGATTAGCTGATTCATTCATTTGTTGGATTTGAAGAAGCCTCTGCTTTCCCATTTTTTTCTGACACTGAACTCAGCATCTGACTGCTGTATCAGAAGTCAGACCTCAGAGAAAAACCATGAGCGATATTTAACACACTGAGGAATCAGTCAGTTATTTAAAACAGTAATTTCCTTTTTTTCCATGTTCCTTGGTGACAAAATGAGTCTGTTGATCATGCATAAAAAAATTGTCTGTTGCAGACTCTCAGTCCTTCTGCAATGGAATAATTAATAACCTTAAAAACATTACGTTTTATAGGTCATTGCCCATAGACCCACAAAAAAGAACTTTACAACAAACAACCACAATATAAACCAAAAGAACGGGTCATATTGTTCTCCAGCAGAACAAGAGTCAAAATTATTCACCAATGATCCTATTTGACTTCTAAACGTTATAAAGTTTTAACTGGCCACGAAACATCAAATATCTGAAAGCCGTTAGTCAGCAGGAAGTCTGTTGAGGTAAAAATCATGTTTTCAGTAAGTGGAGTTGTTCATGGAGTGGGTGAAAATTCCCCCGTGGCCCAAAGCGACATCTTCATCATCATTCCAGCTCAAAACCAAACACATTCAGCAGAACCATCTAGTGTTGGAAATTTCTGATTAAGCGATGACAGAAGTAATTATTGAAGTAGTCCCAGATTAATTTTCTGGAGTCAGGCCTGCTGGTCTCGGGTGTGTTACTATAATGAACACGACTTCTAGGTTTGGATTTTTGTTTTTGCTGCTCTCTCTGTATCTCCTTGCCTCTTTTTTTTTTTTTTTTTTTTTTTTTTTGCTTTGGTCTTTCTAGTAAAAGTAAAAATAAACATATTTTTTTGAAACCTGACTGTTGGCCCATATGCCGGTGGCTTCTCCAGGTCGTTCCCGCTCTGTCTTTGTTCTCAGGTCACAGATTGCTCAGATCTGTTTTCTTCCCCTGGAGCTTTTCTTCCCGACAAACCCCCGATGTCGTTTCACAGATTCCTCCAGAAAGAAATTGCCATCACCGAGTAACAGCGATGTTATTACATCATTACAGGTTGACAGAGCCTTTTTTTTTTGAGCCCGGGGGAACTTGTCAGTGATGTTGAATGTGCTCAGATGAAGACAGCCATGGGGGCAGAGCGAGGAAAGGTAATGACTTTTATGTGAGCGAGGCCCCAGATGGCCCCGGGACTCTGCCTCTTAACGCTGTGATTCCAGATGAAATTGATGCTGACCACTCAGTGCCCCCATCCCCCCCCCCCGTGCTGCTTAGATTGTTCATGGTTTCTGGGTCCAGAAGTCTAAAACTCAAGTCTGGTCTGCTGCCCGTCAACAACAAAAATGCTTCATTTCATCCACAAGGATCAAACCAACTGTCTCAGTTTGTCCAACCGGAGAGGTTCAGTTCTGAAAGCAGAAAAAAAAAATGTAATCATTTGAACGATCAGTCGTCAATACTTTTTAGCTCAGCTCTGTATTGAAGTTGTCTCTCTTTAGATTTGACTGCAGATATCATCATCACCATCATCGCTGACTCCTGCTTTCATCACCAGACTGATATTTCACTGTGGTTGCCGAGCGTCTGAGCACGTGCAGGATTTGCTCTTGAGCAAGGCAGTCAATCGTGAGTGCTGCCGTCGCTGCTCCAGTTCTTACAGATTGCAGTCAGGTTGCGTGTTATTGCACTCTTGTGTCGGTTTGTATTCCCGAGGAGGGCGTGAACTTTTGGGGGAGGAAGGGGGTTAATGGGGGAAAATGTGTGGAAGTGTCACAACGCCTGATGTCAATACAGGATCTCAGCTTGTGCACACCTGTTTGTACAGAGGCTTATTACGAGCAGTTTGTGTTGGTGAAGCTGAATCCGTTTTAAATCTCCGGCAGGAGGAGGAGTCAGTATTGGCTGTAGATCCTCCAGAACCGGTTTGCTTGATGTTGTTAGAGCAAGAACAAAGATTAGTGAAGCTTCCTGTAGTTGATTTGTAGAGTAACTCCTCAGAGATGCGCCTCATTCTGCCACTTTAATGTGTCAGCCTCATGTCTGACAAACATATCGGTCCATTCAAAGCATCACATTAACTGCAGCTGATGTTTTATCTTCATTTCTTGTGCTCGGATAAAGTAGAGCTAGTTGAGTCATTTTTAGGTTGTTGAACACATTCTTCTCAGATCAGATTGGTCGAAAAAACTATTTCTGCTCATGAAATGACCAGAGGAGGCTTAAAAGCCTTATTTTTATAACATAATGTTACAGAAATTAACAGATGAAAATGATGACAAAAGCATTTGAAGAAATAATTTGGTCAAAGGTGAACAATTATAATTAATAGAATAAAAGAGATAAATCAGGTCAGGGGAGTTTCAGCAAAAAGCCTCTGAGAGCAGGAAGGTCTTTTACTGTCCTGTAATTTTCAGCTTGTTCGCTGTCAGATATCATAAAACAGACAGAAGAAAATTTTCTGTAATAAGATTAAGTGATGAAACTGATGTGAAAGCGTCAGTGGATTCTCTTTAGAAGAAGAGGGAAGGATTCACCTCGACAGTCTAATGTAACTCTTCACAGTTTTTCTTCACTTCATCGTGGATATGTCAAATTCTCCATGAAATCAAATCCTGCAGGGGATGATGTTGTGGTCAAGAGGGCGGGGCTTGGCTGCTTAGTTGTGACATCACAAAGTTCCAGAAGTCCTGACGGCTGAGCACTTTGATACTTTCACAGTTTTAATATAGAACGTAGACCGCATGGAGCTCCACCTTTGGATTGTATGGGACCTTTAATTTAAATACAGTAGCGCTCAAAGGTTGGCCGTCTGTGGGCAAATCCAACTGACGTTTGAATTAAGAAAAAAGGAAAATTTAACTTCTGCTCAAAGCAACCACGTATGTAAAGCTATTTGAACTGTGCTGTCGACTGGGGTTCACTTTGTGTCTTTAGCTGATGTGAAATCGTCAGGAATGTGTTGAAAATCCTAAACACAGTCACATTCACAGCGATGATCATGTGATTCTCCTGAGACTCTGATAAATATAAACTGAGCTGCTGTTCAGGAGACATTGGGAGGCAGTGACAGTGAAGGGGGTCGGACGTCAGTTGTCCTGGCACCCTGACATCACATAATAAAATCACAGAGGTGTGGAAAGTTTTGTTCCAGTTCAAGAATACACATTGTTGGGGGGGGGGGGGATTTTTGAGCAAAGTGAACATATAGGTCACTTTCCAGGAATATAGCAGAAGGTGCTTTCCAGCTCATTTCACATGTTGGGAAGAGCAGAAACAGACCAAGACACAATTTAGCAGATACTGCAAAGTCTGCTTGACGTGAACAGGTGGATGTTAATGGTAGATAAAAAGTTCGCTAACTGCCCAGTTAGAATATCACAGCTCAGAATTAATGACGTCAACAAGGATGATAAACTGAACACAAATTGAAATCCTTTTGTTTTCCTTTTTTCATGAATTTAAATATAAGGTCTAAGATTTTTCTATGGGATGGTACGATATCTAATCTTTTGCTGGGTCCTTTGAGTGGAGTTTACATGTTCATCCTGACCCAGTCCAAGTTCCCTGCTTTCCTACCACAGTCCAAAGACATGCAGTTTAATTGTCCACAGGCGGTTTACTGCGGCCCCCCTGCACAGATAAATGGTATAGATGATGCTGATAATGGCCTTTTTCTATAACATCACTCCAAAGATAAATACACACAGATGATGATCAGATCCGGAGGCCCGTTGTCGTGCAATCCGTCCGCTGCCGTCGCCACATGTCGCCGAATCAACATGTTTTAGGCGCTCTGCACATATGACGATGTGTTTCACTTCCTGCCAATATCCAACAACTTGGCAGCCATTGAAGATGAACAAACTCAGCAGATACTGACCCTCACCCCAAAAATGTGCACGTCTAACGGACCAGTCACGTCAAATCCACAGTCCAGAGCGTTGTAATTGTGTGTTTTTCTAAATAAAAGTTTAGATTTTAAAATGGCCTTTTATTTTGATCAGCCCAAGATGGATTATTTGGGCCAAAAGACACCTTTTTTCTGCAATCTTCAATTTCAATTCATTAACAAGTGGAAAGAAAAACAAATATTGTGTTTAATATGGACATTTATGTTATGGCCGTCAGTGTTCATTATTTCTCCTCTGTTTGGCGTCAAAGACGGCTCTAAATCCTACCCAGGAGCTTGAGCCTCTGCTGCGTTACAGTTGCTGAATTTGACCCAAATGTAAACAGATTTAAACAGATTTCAGTTTTCTCACCACATCTACATGATTATAGTTTTGGATTTTTATCAACGACCATATTCCTCGAACATCGCTGTTCATCTTTTGTGCCCAGCGGAGACTTTCACACAGAAGTTTTTCATTAAGTTTCCATCCAGATTTTACCCAAACTATGGAGAGAACCGTTAAAGGAAAATGCAAATGAAAGTGACTTTCCCTCTGCTCCTGCTATGTGACGGTGAGTTGGCTGATGGAGGTAAACAGCTGGTGGAGCTCATTCTCCAGTTTGCTTCTGTAAAACCATTAAAGAAGATGAGGTCATTAAAAGAGACCCGGTCAGATAATGGAAAACAATGTGGTAAATGTGATGAATGTGAGGAAGGCTCCAGTCTCCTCCTCCTCCTCCTCCTCATCATCATCATCATCATCATCATCAGCACTGCTTCATATATGTCAACGTTTGTTTTTTTGTTTTTTGTTTTTTTATCTGCACAACTCATTTTTTTTTAAACAGATGTTTTTTATTTTATTCGCAGTGTCACTCAAACTAAAAATGCTTACAAAACCGGGTGGATGGAAACACACTCGGTGTCTGTGCTAAAAATGAATGACTCCTTCAGAAGAGAGGGCTCCTAAAACAACTTCTGCTGCAACCGAGATCAGCTCATTTTGTCTGTAGTAAATCAAGCAACTCGTTATTTATTCATCAGACTGTCGTTTCACTGATGTTTGTTGTTTGTTGTTCTCCACAGATGGGTTCTCAGTACGGTCAGCAGCAGCAGCAGCAGCAGCAGCAGCAGCAGAACATGAGTGGTTACTGTCAGCCAGGTCAGCCTCCGTACTTCAGCCCCCCACAGCAGCAGCCAGCCGCCCCCAGCCAGCCGCCGTACATGCAGCCCCGCCCGCTGCCGCAGCAGGTACGAATATCTCCTGCTCGATGGTCATCACCTCCTCCTCCAAACTCTGCTCTGACATGCTGATTCTTTCACAATAAAAGACCTCAAAGAAAAGGAAGGGAATGCTGATTAATTGACTGATTATTGTCTTATTTAGTCGATAACATTCAGAAAAACAGTGAAAAAAGAGCAGGTTAGGGTCACAGTTGTTCTTCTGTTTCCCAGAAGCAGCAGCAGTGGTTATGTCCATGAGTCTGGGGCTATGTCCACATGTTTTTGTTTGTAAAACACCTCTTTTGCACCATCTTTGACTCCTGTGCACATTACCTCGGCACCGATGGACCTGCTTTAGTTTGAAAACTCCAGGGTTGCGTTGTAGTCTGCACGGGTAAAAACAGGAGTGACCTGGTGTGATTGTCAACCTTGACTCGCTTTAACAAAAGATTGAAAGAGTAAAGAGCTGCTGCAGTGAAGTGAGGGTCCAAAAAAGCTTTGCATGGAGGGAATCAGGACACTCTGAGCTTTAAAACAACTTGGAACTTGTCAAGGTTGTGTGAAGACCAACTCTGGAACAGACAAAAGCACACGTAATATAATCAATATGCAGGTGAAACTGTCAGGGGCTTGTTTGTGTGCGAGGAACAGTGAAGGAAGTCCAATCACGGTAACATAAAGCAGGATTTCCCCTGAGACACTGCCACTGTGTCGGCCTTAATTAACTCTGAGAGCGAGCGAAGGGGAAGAAAAGAAACAGCTCCTGGTGAAGGTTTTCTCGTCAAATTCACCTTCACTCATTCTCCCAGACGCTCGGAGGAAACGCATGTGCCGACTGCACCGGATCACACCAGGTCACCTGACGCTGTAGCAACAAAAAACCCCAATTTGAACAAATTAGAACATTCAGTATTTCCATTGAGTCCCATGAAGCTTAATCCTAAACTGCACTCCCATATTGACTCAAATAAAGTCACTACAGTAACCTAAAGGACTGAGGTTTGACTCTTTAAACCACAAGGCCTCAGGACACTGCAGAGAAATTCAGTTTGACTCCAACACCTTTTATACTTTATTGTGAAAGGAAAAATGTGAGGTGATTTCATCATTGCACATGGTGCACATTTTATTAACTTAATTGTAGCCTGAATATCACACCAACTCTCACTTTATGCTCCCTCTGTGAGGAAGAGCAAAAATAAAACCTGACAGCAAACTGCCAAAGGTTGTCTGAATTTCTGTTCTTCCATCAGAGTGAGGCGTCTTCGTTCTACAGGATCTTCTCACATCAATATGAGGCATTTTCCCACTTTCAATAATTAAATTTGATCACTTAAATAGTTTTGAATCAGGGCCTTCGGGGTCTGGATCAAACAGCTCGTCAAAAATCTGATTAGATTTCATGTCAGGTCTGCAGGTTTTTTCCTCAGTGGGCCAGATTTAATCAACACTGAGGTGAACTTCAGAACCTGGTTCTATCAGCAGACACTCGTCATTGACGGGATATCGCTAAAGCTAACGTCTGACCCGAGTTAGATTTTGCCGACTACAAGTCTGTGAAGTTGAATCAATTGGTGTCTGCATGAGGCCCGGCTCCTTTGATTGGTTGATCAGCTTGTTTAGTTCACTTGTGTCCATCTGCTGTTGTATTGACACACAGTGGACACATTGTGCAGACAGAAGGTGTGTTGGGGAGGAAGAAATAGCTGCGTTTCCACAGAGTTGTCTTGTGTTAGTGGCACAGCAGCGTATAATGATGTGGCTCCATGTGTCAACTCGCCTTCATGCTACTGTTTAATATTCTGTCAAAGGTTTTCTCCCTTCAACTCTCAGCTATCTGAGAAAAGGCAGAAAATAACATCATCCTCATCATAATGTGATGTGTTTTTACTATTTACGCTAAATAACCAAATCCTCAGCTCAACTTTCTCCGCCAAATACGGTTTCTTCTGCCTCCAAAATACCAAAATGGCCGCTCACAGATCAATGAGTGATGTTTCGGGGGTTTGGCTCTTGGTCAGAGTGCTGATTGTGGCCTGATCTTTGCAGGTATGAGAAGGTTTTTTGACCAGTGGAAAAGAGGCTGAAGTAGAAATATTAAATATTTGCTGGAATCTATGTGAAAAACGGAAATAGCTGTTTTCTTTTGGAGTCACATGATCATCATCTTGATTTTTCTGCTTTAAAACTGCAGCGCAGTTTTCTACCACAACATGGACTGCAGCTTATTTCAGTCTTGACCTCGGAGTCAGCTGTGAACTAAACCCCTCAGCTCAGGTCCCTTTAGCAGCTGTTCTGGAGCTTTCGAAGGCATCACACTGTCATCATCGGCAGATTGTTTCCACTGAAGCTAAGTGAACCTATATATGCTAAAGCGCCTCGACGCCTTCCAGTCCACGTTGACTTTAACGTCTTGAGACGTGGTTGAACGCTCCAGAGCAGCTGCTTGTTTGCAGATTGTTTCGGTTCCAGCAGGAGTTTAAAAAAAAAAAAAGATTATGTGATGGCTTTGCCGTTTAAACCTTATTCATCTGCCTCTCTTGACACAGGAGGTGCCGCAGGAGGCGTACGGGGGCCGGGGCCAGTCTGCCGCTATGACTCCTGGGAAACCAAACCACGAGGAGATGAGTGTGAGCCAACAGGAGCGACCGTCCAGTCTGCCAGTGAGTCTAAATGTCAGTCAGCCTCGGAGGAGAGAGTAGGCAAATATGGAGGAGGATACAGCGTCTCACAAAAAACGGCTCCTGATTTTGAGGAACAAGAAAATGTACGCTCACAAGGTTCCATATTTAAACAAGCAACATTCAGCAAAGTCGAGATGCCTGATGTTGTTATCATTGACCGACCAATAGCAGCTGCAGATGACAGCTTTTCTACTGATGTTTCAGGAGGCAAACGTGTTCACATGTGTTTGATTGGTGGTGCTTTGAGATGGGGATCATAAACTCAGTGAACAGACTCTAAGCTGGGCTTCTTCATGTAATTAATCATTTTAAAAATTAGATTAATGCCTACAGAGAAGTCTAAGGTCTTCGAGGCCTTAAGGAAAAGACTCTTATTTAGAAATCCCTCAGATCTGGCCAGACATGTTTCGTCCTTGCACTCTGGGCAAACTTTATTTAAAGCCCTCAAAAGCTTCTTTGTCCTGATGTTTGATTCTGACAAAGCGACAGCTCATAAATGATGAAAACCAACAGATGAAGCAACATAATACAAAGCGGAGAGAGTCAGGCTCAGTGGTCGTGAATCAGACTCCCACTGTGTGACAGATTGAACATGGTTCAGACCTTCCCTGTCGTCTGCAGGCTCCGATTGTTCTGCAGCTCGGCGTTGTTGCTGAACCTCGCAGGTATCACATTCTGAGCGCCTGATGCCTCTTGCAGAGATCATGGGCTGTGCATCATGACGCTTGACTGAAATGACACGTCGTCGTCGTCATCTGTAGCCAAGCGCAGACTGAAATGTTGTCACATCTTAATACATATATTTACAACCGCTTTTCTGCTGCTGTTCCCTCTGAACCCTCTGAGATGTTGTTGATCTTTGGAAGTTATTTTCATAAATGACTTTTTAAAGTTCAACTGGAAATAAAGCAGCCACTTGAGATAAAAGCAAAAAATAAATAACTAGATAATAATTGATTTTTTGAAGTTTTTATATCATAATATATTTCTAACCACAAATCATGGTTGTGGTGATTTACAGTTTAAAAAAAACATTTAAATGTCGAAGGAAAATATGTTTGTTTTTTTTAATTCTACTCAGTTTTTCCTTGACTGTATTTAAAAGTCTGAAATTTAACTCGTACTAAGGAGAACTGAAAAGCTTAGAGTGGATCTGAAGGGGAAGAAGAAAGTCTCACTGCAATGAAATAAAACAACCAAACCGCGGTTGTACGTGAATTACTTGACAAACTGGAAATTCTACAGAATGAAATCTGAATTCGAAGCTGGAGGCGTCAGTAGAGTCGATAATGGCAAATGCTGTAAATGACTGATTACTTAAATTATATCGACCCAAATTAGATGGATCCATCATATAGATAGAAGAAATAACAGCAGCCCAGCTATAGAGCCCTGAGGTTCGCATCCATCCACCTCTGATGGCGTTTCCCAAATAAAGAGTGTGACAAACTCTGAAAATGAGTCAGAAAGTATTCATGGATCCGAGCTGTGTGTTTTCCAGTCGGTGTCAGTCCTCCCTCAGTTTGGTTGCAGATGTTTTACTCTGTTAGAAAAACCGTTTTATAGCTGCTTCAACGCAGTCTCTTTCAGCTCTGACTGTGAGCGGTCCTCTCTCTCTCCATCCATCTATCCACTGCTGTTTCTCTCCCTGCGTCTCTTTTCATCTCTTCCTCCCTGTTTAAACTAGATCCCTCTGTCTCTTTACATTTGACTTTATTCCCCCATTTGCTCATACTTTTTCTCCTCTGGCTCCCTTTTTCATCTCACTGCTATCTTGAGCCCGTCCTCCCTCTCTCTCTTCTCCCGCCCCCCCCCCTCGACTTCCCATCTTTCTCTTTCGGTGCCTCCTCTTTGAAGTCACGGTGCTGATGCAGTTGCCATGGCAACAAGCGGCGGGGAGACAGGCTCCGTTGCAGGATGGGAAAATAAAAAAATCAGCAGAAATCAGCTGCAACCAAAAGCCTCACAGACTCTTTAATAACTTCAGTTCCGAGTGCACGATGCTGAGATTATTTCCTCTCTTAAAAAATGATTTGTGTGTTGGTTTTGTGTTTTTATGTTTAGCTTTTTTTTTTTTGGCTGACTGTCCTTCGTGGTCTCAGTGGCATTGAAGCAGTGCTGCTGTCTCCAAATGCATAAAACATTGCACATCTTGGGTTTCATTTTACTGATACAATATTAATAACATTTATTAACACAGCCCCTTCAGAAAATCTAAATGAGCTCTATTCAAACTTCACTTTGTTTTATATATATACTTATTACTTAAATTTAGAACTGAGTGGTATATTTTGATGCCTGCTTAGAATAAATAGATCACACAAATACAAATGGAACTGGAAAAGAAAAATAACCCTTAGTAGGAGTATTAGTAGGTCCTGTAACCTCCAAACAACATCTTAAAATTTATTTAAGCCATTTTACAGCCAGCATCATGGCTCTGGTCTCAGGATGCAGTTGACTCCCTGTATAACTCACCTAATTAAAGCAGCTCCCAGAAAAAACATTTTTTAAACCAATATTACCAAACTTTTCCAACAAATCAGCTCATTAAATCAAAATATCAAACAAATATACAAAACCAAGCTGAAGAAATCCAAAATATATTCATATCAATGTCCATATCATTGTTATTATTAGACTGTTTTTTAACCCCAGTCCCCATAATCCATAAAGAGACAAACAAATTTGAGCAATAATGCTGCCCTGGATTTATGGCTAAAGCTCGAGTCCTGTATTTGGATTTCTGTGTTTGGTCACATTCAGTCAAACTGTCTGTAAAAGAAGCTGAATTCTCTGTGATCATCGACGTTCAGACAACTGTCACAACATCCCTGTGAGACGGAGGAGAACCTTAAAAACAGGGCGATACTGAATAAAGTTCTGCAGCTACAGCATCCTGCTCGCACAGAAAAATCGAGGAAAGATGGAGAGGAGGAGGTAGAAGGGAAGGATGTGAGGATACAAGGGGAGAAGGAATGAAGGGGGGGCGTATGAAAAATAGGATAAGGAGAGGAGGAGAAAGAGGCGGTGAGATGAAGTAGGAGGAAAGAAGGAACTACAGAGCAGAAGGATAGGAGGACGATGAGGTAATAAGAAGAAACTAAGGAGGCTAGGAAGGGTGAGAAAAGAGGAGGTGAAAGTTGTAGGAAAAGGACAAGTAAGGAAGACGAGCAAAACACCAGGAGGTGAGCCGAATGAGCAGGGGGAGAGATAAAAGAATGGAGAGAGGGAGGAGAAAGACAGAAGGAGAGAACACAGGAGGAGGTGAAGGAAGTGAGGGAGGACACGGCTGAGGAGAAAAGGAGGGATGTGGAAGAGGAAGTTTAGAGGAGGAGAAGAAGGTTGAGCAAGGCTGCAGAGAAACATTCGCTCACACTCTGCAGCTCACTTGTTATAATTAGACTGTGTGTGTGTGTGTGTGTGTGTGTGTGTGTGTGTGAGAGTGAGAGGCATTGCAGCAGCTGATTGGCTGAGCTGTTGGCATGGGGAGGAGGGAGGGAGGATGGGTTGCTAGGCTGTGATTGGTTGGTCCCAGGCCCAGGGGCAGATGGGAGATTTCGGTGCAGTGTTTCTCTCCTCTTTCTCTCTTTCCTCCTTCTCCTCTATTCCTCACCTCTCACTTCTTTTCATCTTTCTTCCTGCAGCCTCCTCGGCTCCCCTTTTTCTGTTCCTTTTTTTCTTCATTATGTCTCATTTATTCCTCCTCATCTTTCTTTTCCATTTTCTTTCCTCTCTGACTTATGCCACCTTCTTGTCTCCTGTCTTCTTTTCTTCCCCCCTTTCAGGCTCGTGGAGTTGTTTCTTTCTCAGTTGAATCTTCTGTGTTTTGCCTTGTTATAAAAAATATCCAGCTTCCATCCCCCACAAACAGCCCAGCATGTAGAGTGTCTGAGCAAGGCACTGAACCATGGACATCAGAGCAGGAATTAAACCCTCAATCTGAGCTGATTGGAGATGTTTCTCTTTTATCTGATATCATTTATGTTTTTGTTTTGTTTTGGTTTTTTTTTTAGCTCTCCTCTCACATTCGTCCATGAGCAGATAAAAGTGGTGCCTCTACAACAGTGAAGGACTTCAGGTCATTAAAGTAATAACTGCAGCAACGTGTGATAAAACGCTTGAAGACAAACCGACAGAGATCATGTAAAGTGAGATAAAGCTTATTCACAACACTGCAGGGAAAAAAACGTATAACTCCGGCACAACAAAACCATCCACGATAACATATTTATGTCAACATCAAACAGTTTCAGTCACTGCAACAGTAACAACAACAACAACAACAACAACAATGGTTCCATTCACTGCACAAACAACAATCCTGATTGATCCAGAATGAGACTCTTCCTGAGCAGCCTCCAACATTTTAAACGCTGACTGTTGGGATGACCTCACTCTCCCACCTGTCAGTCATCTTAATTGGCATTGGCTGCTGCCATAGCAACAGCTGGCATCAAGCCATCACCTGTCATCGTTCCTCTTCCTCTCTCCGACATTTTTATACACGGACTTAATCGTCTTTTACCTGTTTTTCCCTTTTCATTCGCGATTGGCTCTCTGATTAAGAAAGTGTTGGACTGATGTTCCGTCTTCCTCCGTCAGTTTTTTTTTTCTCTCAGTTGATCGATGATTCTGGCAGAAACTGATGTGTCAGTGTTTTTGATATAATTCCCAGCAAACGTCTGGACTTGAGATTCCTTTTGTTGAATGCATCAGTCTCCCCCAAATATCCCAAACATCAGAGAGGCTTCATTTAGGTTTTATTTCCGTTAAAGTCCACAGAATAAGATGGGCTGTCCCTGACAAACATTTCAACACTGGGAGACTCATCAAACACTGTTGCTGCAAATTGAAAAAAAAATGTTACTTTACTAACATCCTGCATTAATGATAATAACTCAATAACTTCTATTTATTATTTGTTTTAAATGTTTCTGCCTGTATATAAATTGATATAACGAATTGGAAAAAGAACTAGATTTTACTTTCTCAATATGCACATCCAGTAGTTTTATGGAAAATTTCCACCAAACTATCTGACACCGTTGCTGTTGCTCACTGTATTTATGTTGTCACTTATCAGAGTGTGCAGCTGAAAGTGAGCGTCTAGTTGGTTCGGGGGAGGAGTGGAGGGAGCAGCGATGACTGATGGCGACGATGTGACGGTTCGCATTTCTCAGTCTGAGACGGAGAGTTTGGATTGTGTGGGCGAGACTTGAAGAGAAGTCTGTTCCTCTGTTCGTCCTCTTTCACTCTGCAGAGAAACTGTGAATGAGTGATGAAGCTGGAAAACTCTATTCATCAAATTAGAGACTGTGAGGCTTTAATGAAACACGGTAATTGTGACCATAAATCACAGGAGCTGCCGGGGAGCGCAGCGATGTGGGGAAAAGGTTTGAAATTGTTCTATAAAGGCTGAAATAGACACCGTTTTGCTTCAGAGCTGAAACTGAACCTTGTTTTTTCTCTTTTTTCTGTTTTTCTATCTGTCTTTTTCTTCCAAAGCCTGTGTGTAGTTCAGCAGCTGAATTCTAGAGACTGTCCACTCTGCCAGATGATCAATCTCGATGATTATTGTGGAAAAAAAAAAAAGAATTGCTTCAATAACGGAGAAACTGATGTATAGTTTACAATAAGTGTTTTGCACATGTGTCAACTCTCATGAGCACAATCATTCTGTCGGCTGGAACCTGCAGGGTCATGCTGGGTAACGACGCCAGCTGAAGGAGGTGAGAACGGGGAGGAAAGGTAAAACTGAGTCAAATCACACGTCTGCACGATGAGGAGATTGTGGTGAAGAAAGGAAAAACAACACCTGTGGTTGGGAAATGGTCTGGTTTTCTACAGCTGGAAAAGCAGCAGAGAGATCTGCAACGGCGAAGACGAGACACAGCAAAACATTCCCCCAAGCCCATAGAGCGCCAATATTTGCATCCTCGAGAGACGACGTGCGTTAGCAGCTCGCTCTCTCAGCTTCCTCCTTTGTCTCTTTGGCACCAAACTTGACAATAAATCCCTGAGCGGAGGCCGCCTCCCCTCTGTGGTCGTGACGTAAAGAATCCCACCAGAGTTTCCACCGTCAGTTCTGTTGCTTTTGGACGGCCAGTTAATGCCCTCCGGCTGAGACCTTTACTTCTCCTCGCCTCATTTAGGAGCTGCTGAACGAGGCGTTTATGAGCCGTCGCTGAAGAATAGTCAATGATTCTCCTGTTAGTGCGGCGCTGAAGTCATAGCATGATGTTTCAGTAAATGACCAGTCAGAAAAAAAAATCACACCCAAACCGGCAGAATAATGGAACTGGAAGTAGTCAAAACATGTTTCGACCCAAAATTCTGTTCTGTAGCTATGAAAAGGTTATTTAACTCCCGCTTCGTCGTCTACAGTTGTGAAATAAGTTGACAAAACGACTGTTGTGCTGTAATAAAATATGTATAAATATCTTCTTCCTTCTGTTTTTATGGCCACTTGTGCAGATCTTAGGATGTAGAAACCTTTAGTGACCCAACCAGGGCAACATAAATTTAGATTCACTGTAAAACAAAACCAAAAGACTTAAGGACAAATAAATTATCTTATTATATTTTATCGTGAAATTCATGTCCTTGAAAAAGCTAATTTGTTATGTTTAAATAAAATGGGAGTGACTTTGTGAATTATGTAGAAAGGCCCGACTAACTGATCTGTCTTCTCATTATTGTCCATTAATGTCTGAAACAGAGTTGCCATCACAGTAACGATATATTTATATTATTCAATTATTGGATTGTAAACAAAATGCTGTTCATCAGTCATCAAGGTAATTATCACAATAAATGGGAAGATTGAATAAAAACTGATGAATCAGTCTTCTGTGTTTCAGGATCTCTCCGGCTCCATTGATGATTTGCCAACAGGCACAGAGGCTGCGGTGAGTTCAGGGGCATCGGGATCCGGCAGTGCTCAGGGAGACCAGGGGACTCCGGCCCGTTCTCCTTTCTCCCCTCACGTATCGCCCCGACACCCTCCGCCTGCTCGCACTGGGCCCTCGCCCTCCCCCTCACCGTCCCCCGCCGGGTCCAGCAGCCAATCACGATCTGGACCGCTGTCACCGGCCACCAGCGGACCAGGTAGGATGACGACAACGGTGATGAGGGAAGATGAAGATGAGTCTTTAGTCCTAAATTTATTACGAGTTCATACTTTTTCGAAATTCACATAGAAGATTAAAAAATGTAAACCAAATGAAATTGATCATTTGTATAATGAAATTAACACGTTAAATTTTAAATCAGCCACATGACCATGTGTGTTAACTTCTTGAGCTTGATGTGACTGTCAGCACGAAGGAAGCAGTTTAATAACAGCACATGAAGTGATTCCAGTCACGTGTCACGAGTCTGACTGATGAAACAGTGACAGTGACTTTTATTCTGATTATTATTTTCCATCTTCTCTAATCTGAGGATGTGTTGCTTTTTAAATCCATTTTACACAAAATGAACATCGTGAAGTCGTCACTGTTTTTACAAATCAGACCTAATCAGAAAATAACTAACAGGTTAAACTATAAGGAAAATAATTAGTTATTAATTAAATAGTGCATAATGAGCTGACAGTTTTGTTTTTTTTTGTTTTTTTCTCAGTGTAGAAATAAATATGAATCACAAACAAGCTCATGCACAAACACACACACACACACACACACACACCAAGTGAGAGTCTGTGTGAGGGTTGTTGCATCACTGTGCTGGACCCTGTGGTGCCACGGAAACTGACCCATATATATATATACACACACGCACACACAAACACACACACACAAGCCTAGATGTCACAAGTTACATCCAGTAGAGTGATATTACCATTCTGTCTCTGTCCATCTCAGGCCCTCAGTTGACCCCTCAGGTCTCTGGTCCTGGATCAGATGTTGGTCCTCATCCCTCCCAGTCTGTAATGACTCAGGACAGAGGTAATGTGTGTGTGTTTGATGCTTTAATTAGCTTTTTTTAACAGCACAGAGAAGTGGGGGGGGTGAGAAGTGAGGGGATGACATACAGCCAAAGTCTAGGGTTGAATATGAAACCCAGACCACTGCAGTCTGGACTCGGCTCTGGTAGTTTTCATACTTTCTCCCATCATGCCATCCTCTTCCAGTCTTTGTGCTAAGCTACGCTAATTGTGTCCCGGTCCCTGTGTCTCATACCTGCTCCTCCTGTTTGTTTCTTCAGGTTTCCCTCCTTCCATGCAACGAAACACTGCAGGGCCTCAGTTTGGCCCCCAGCAGTCGGCACCACCTATGTCCCCTCATCAAGCCCCAGGGGGGCCCATGCACCACGGCCCCTACCAGCAGGGTAGCTCATATGGCCAGTATGGACCCCCAGGTAAAAAAAAGAAAAGAAAAGAAAAGAAAAGAAGGGTGAAATAGTTTTTGCACCGTTCTCTCTTTACCTCCTCTCTAATGTCTTATCTCACCACTCCTTTCTCAGGTAATTACCCCCGGCCCCCCCACTATGGTGGGGCTCCCAGTGCCAACTACAGCGGCCCAGGCCCCGGCCCTGGCTTGGCCAACAGCCTGGGGTTGAATGCCAGCAGTCCCATGCACGGTCAGGGCCCCTCCACCCCGGCGGGCCGCGGCCCTGGGCCCGGCGCAGGGGGGCGACCTTACCCTGCCGGAGGGAACACCATGGCGCCCACCTCCCCAGGTATGCCACAGCCCGCCGGTCAGGGCATGAGGCCTCCGGGGCCCAACGCCAGCCGCAAACTGCCAGACGTCGGCCCCAGTGCCGGGCCAAGTGCCAACTCCTCATCCTTATCCCCTGCCGGCGCTCAGAGCAGGTGAGTCGTGACGGATGGAAGTCATCCGGTGCTCCGTCTACCGCCGGAGTTCAGACATAAACTGTTACATTTAATCACCTCGAGAGTGAAAAGAAGCGAAAACCTTCAAATTATTTCAGACTGAGGCTTTTAAAGAATCATTTGAAACAAATCAAAAGTTGTCTGTTGCCTCTGAACCTCCACCATCCCTCCATCCCTCTAGGCCTCCCTTCGCTCGTTCACCCGTCTACCACAACCAGTCCTGGCCCGGGGGTCGTCCTGCCCTCTCTCCTACTCCTCACCCCTCCCACCCCCACCACCCTCACCCCCACCACCACCACCATCCTCCTCTTTCCCACCCTCCTCACCACTCCCAGCAGGGCACCAATGCTGTGCAGACTCCCTCTGAGCATTATGGGTAGGTCTGGCAGCAAAGCCTGATGGATACACAAACACAGCCTGTCATGAAGTTTCGATAAAGGGTGATCCAAATTCTACCTCATTGGATTAGCATTGGTCAGAAACTTTAACAATCTAACATCAATATGAAAACAAAAATACTCAGGCGTGATGAACTGCTCTCCCCTGTTCTCACAATAAAAAGAGATAAAGCTGTGTAAGTGTGCGTCAGGCTCTGCTGCACTCCAAGAGGTTATTGGATGTTTTACTAACCGGCCAACTTCCTGTCCTGTCCTCTGACAGTTCACTGTGGCGGCGGCTGATGTGTCTCCATCAGGAAATAAAACTTTCTGATATCTGCAGCTGCTTCGACTTAATTTCTGCTCAGTCAGTCCAAACTGAGAATGTCTGTTGTATAATATTACAAAAAAACAAAGAACCGTCTCACCTTGCTGGCAATAAAAGAGAAGTATAAACTACTTTGGGCTGTTTCCATCCCAGTGTCCACTGAGCGACTGATGAACAGTCACAAACAAAACGAGGCTTTCTGTTTAATTAAATCATTAATGGAAAAGCAGATTAGAGTATCTAAGGTAACATGGTGGAACCGCCTGAACTAACCTTCCTCTGAGATCTTCCCATCAGCTGCAGAAGACCAGAACAGTTCATGTGAAACTCTTCAGGTCTTTCTGTCCTTGTTTCTGCCATTCTTGGTCTCCTCTAATTGCACAAACCTTAAGGCAGCTGCGTTAATCTTTATCTTCTTCCTGAGCATAATCCCCTCTGCATGTGAGCTTCTACCAGTTTGCTCACATCTCGTAATTATTATTAAACCTTTTGTTTCTTTTTGGGGTGTCCAGGCAGGGCAGCTACCCCGGCATGGCACCTATGGGAGGTTTGGGCCCTGGAGGTCCAGGAGGCCCCGCAGGTCCCTACAGCCAGCAATCAGGCAGTAACTCTGGTAGGATGACGCCACAGGGACCCCCATTCAACACCCCGCCTTCAGGTAGGACTCTCTCTTAAACCGTGTTTGCGATGCTTATACTTCAGAGAATCTCAGGGATACGTGACTTATTTGGAAGTGGATCTGTTGCCTTTGTCCTTCAGGTCCCATGATGATGCCAGCAGAGGGGATGGGCGCTCATCCAGATGCCAAGCAAAGAGCTGAGCTCAGCAAAGAGAGCGTGGGCCCTGCCAACGAACAACCCAAACCCAAGGTACGTCCCGTGGCTTCGTTAACCAATCACAGCGGCTGTTTGCTCTGCCAATCACACCCTTTTTATGCTCCTAGCATGCTCTAACAGATGCATGTGTGCCGAGGCTAGTGCGAGGATGCATCTTGAAGGCGCTGATGTAGGTTAGTTGAAAGGAAGTGTTGAGATTTTGAGGCTTTGTTCAGGGGATGGAGTTAATTAATCTGGTGGTACACAATTTTTGTACCATTTGAAAGCTCCGAGACAGCCAGTGAAAACCCATCAAATGGCCAGAGCTGTCATTCTGGTGTCGTTGTGTTTTGCTTGATTCAATATAAGAAGTTGAAGTGGATTTTCACAGCGAAGGAATTATTTTTGTTGACTTTGCTGTCATTGACTTGTAAGAATGAAAAGGCTATAAAACACAATTTCAGTCTTTATCTGTGACACATTTGCAAACAAAAATGACAAAGTTAGCCTTTTGCACTTGGACACTTTGTTCTGCAGTCACATAGAAGCTGGAGTTAAAAGCCTCCATTTTCATAGCCTGGCCTTTTGAGCTTGACTCTTCCTTCACTACATGCTTCCTCACAGGAGATGTTTCCGATGCTTAAAATGAAATCATTCAAAACACAAATGCTTTGTGCTGTTTTGGCTGTGACTCGATGCTGATTTCAACCTCCTCTACATCTAAAGCGCCGCAGCTCACACATCGTGTGAGAGCTTCTTCTCGATCACACAGATCAGATCATGTGGTAGTACTGATCTTGGAGCTTCACTGTGTGTCAGGGGGCTTTGTGGCGGTTAGATGAACACACACTTTCTGGCCTATCTTGGTCACAGAGTTGTACACATCTTGAACCCCTGCTTTATTATAATTGGGGCTCAGGCCTTTTTGTGCCAGCAGGTAAATTCAGCCCAGCATGGATTCTTTGAGAGTCTGAAACCTGCATCTGTAGAAGAAAACTGCAGTTCAGATTGACATGTCAACTTTTAGGTGCATTCTGTTTGTTGCAGCCTGAAGAGATTTGAAAAGAAAAAGACTCCCTGGTGTGTTTTTATATTGTGCCTTCCTCATTCATCTTCATTGCTGTCGACAGTGTTGACCAGTTTGTTTCAGGCAGCACACCTGTCATTATTTCATCTGTGTTTGGCTGGTTTGGAAGCGTTACAGAGAACCCAAAATAACCAGTTTCAGCCGACATGAGCCGGAGATTTTTCTTCTTCTCCTTCTCTTGCTTGCTTTATCTTGTTTTTCGCCCTCTTGTTTAGTTCGCTCTCGGCTCAGCAGCTGGAGTTTTGAAAACTCCGGCTTCTCTGCGCTGCTGTCTTTTGACTTGTCTCTCCTCATTATCCAGCAGTGAAGAGTCGGCCTTGATCACAGCCGCCACAGATCTGTGTGTGGCGGTCGGGGGTTGCGTGAGACGACTCGGCTCTGTCTCAGCTTTGACTCGGCTTCACTTGATGAGAACTGGTTGCTTTGTGTCTGCAGTTTGTCGACGAGTTACAACAGCTCGGCTCAGAGTTTCTCCGCAGCGCAGAGATGCCGCCGCTGCCGCCGCCACTGCTGCTGCTGCTGCTGCTGCTGCTAATTTTTCCCACTTTTAGTTTTGCTCAGAAGCAGTTTGCTCACGGTTTGGCACTCTGTAGGTTAGGTGTTATGTTTTTTCAGCTGTCAGAGAAACTTCAAAATAAAACTGTGACAACAGGAAATGTGAACAGGGTGGAAACTTTAAAGCTCTGTTGGCTGTTAAAATTCACAACAATTCTACTATTTTCTCAGATAACTAGATTTTTTTTTTCTTTCTTTCTGGAGAAAAACTCAAAATACCAGTAAGGTGGAGGAATAACTGAGCCAGAATTGTTTTTCTTTTAGGCAGAGCAAAAGAAATGTCTCTCAGCTTCTAAAGGAATCAAAGTTGTATGAATATGAACTCTTTAAATTGAACAAATGAAAGGAATAAACTCAGTTATAGTTTTTTAAAAACAAGAAACTTTGATATTCAAATTATGGTGAAATGTACAAAAAATAAGTTACTTAAAGGGCTATAAACATGATGTTGTTGAAGCTGTAAATCTTTTACATGACTGACTTTTTATAAAGTTTATTGTCATAAAACCTGCTGAATGGGTTAAATGTTCATCTCAATATAAACCCCCCCCTCTCAACACCTCTAATTAAGAATTTGCAAAGTTTTGTGAATATTCTGGGACTTATAGACCCTCAAAAATTACTACAGATAAAAATGAAATGTATTTAAATCTTCAGGTGGAGGCCTGTCTGTCTGCTACTGACGCTCTAAAGTTTCACTCTGTATGATGTGAACAACTTGAACTTGACTTTAGTCCAAAGTGGATTATCATCCCTCCGTGTCTTTGCAGGACATGTTAAGTATATTTAATATTTGCATGCTTTATGTATTTCTCCGAAGCAGGGATGTTTGAATATTAAGTCTGGTTGAGGTTTAAGTGATATATATATATATTTTTTTTTTTTTTGGTTTGGTGCTGATCTACATTCGCCAGTTTCACGTTTTTAAAAGTTGTGTGTCAACCAGATTTTGGGAGCTCGATCAGAAAATACAGCTGATGGTTGCCTCTTCTTTCTGCAGTCCGATTTAATGAGTCACATTAACCCGACTGTCCGTCTGCTCACCGGCTGCCAAACGCTAACACTGTCATGTGAGGCTGGTTTCACTCCTGAGCTTCTGCTTGTTTGCTCGGTGAATGTCGAAGTGTTTGCTGTCTGAAATCATGAAAAATCCTGGAAAAGAAAAATCTTTTGTTTATTTTTGTTTGGTTTATTTCTTTATATATATATCTATCTACCTGGCCTCCCCTCACCACGTGGCTCTGTTGTATCTGTCTGTTTGTGTGTGTGTGTGTGTGTGTGTGTGTGTGTGTGTGGATGGATGTTTTCTATGTGTGTTTTGTGTCACAGGACAGCTACAGCTCTCAGTGTGTGTCCCAGCCCCCCACCCCCTCCCCCATGTCCCCCAGCTCAGCTAGTCTGTCCTCCTGTCACGGGGAGGACAGTGATAGCATTAGCAGCCCCGCCTGGCCCAAGACACCGACCAGCCCCGTAAGTGCCGCAAAGCACAGCCACAGCTTCCTTGTTCCCTTTTTTCTTTGTATTTTTTTACTCTCTCTCAGGGTTCTACGGTGTGTGCACTTTTTTTTTTTTTTTTTTTTTTAAAACCCTGTGGTGCTTTGGCCCTAGTTGTTGTCACCGTAGAGCCCTGCTTCCTGCTGCTGATGTATGAAAACCTGGAACCTCCACTTGCCGTCACCCTCAGCTCACATGATCAGTGTTTCATTATTTCACTCTCCTAAACGCAGTGAGCTCGTGCCAAAAGTGATGAGGTAAAGCCGGTCCACTTTTTGGAGATGCAAGGTTTTCATTGGATGAAGCAGCAATGTGCTTGCATCTTATTTTTTCCTGTTGTTTTGTTTTTGTAATATTGAAGAAGAAAAGCTGCTTTTTTTTTTTTTTTTTTTAATTGCATCTAAATGTGTTTTTTTTTCCACATGTTTATTGTGAGACTTTCTTATTAAAACAAAACAAATCAAACATTTTCCATTTGCTTATATATTCGGTATCTGCTGTAACTGCCACAGGAAATGAAGGAGGCGTCTCACGAAGGCTTTTGTTGAGATAGAATTAATTATCCAAATTTTTATCTGCAGTTGTTTTGAAACATTGTGTGTAACCTTAAGCATCGACTGAACAGTCTTATCCGGCTATTTTATCCACATTTCTTGCTCTTACTTTACTCTGTCATCACATATTGAATATTTAAATTGAACCATGATATTGGATTTTTATCCGTAAATCTCAGTGCAGAGTGACGGTTTTGTGTGGAAAAGGTCTGGTAAGAGTGCAGGGACGGTTTATTTTAAGAGGTTAGGTTTTTTTGAAGGGTTGAGAAGGCTGAGGAGAAGTTGCCAGGCTCAATCCTAACGAACTTCCCGAAACGCATTTAGACGTGATTTTCTGACTGTTTTTTAATGAGAAAGTCTCCTTCTGTGAGCCGTGACTGTATCTGATTTCTTTCTGCTGACCCTGTGCCACAGTGCTGCCCAACCTCCTTCGCTTCTGGGCACAATTTCTGTTTGGTTTGGTTTCTGTAACATTTACAGAACTGGACTGAAAACCGATTATCACTGATCAATATTATTTTACTAATTAATATAACTTTGAGCCAACTGTTCCGCAGTAACTGAGCCCTTAACGCTGGCAGCATTCGGACCAGTTTTCTAACTGTAACCACACAAACCATGCTTCAAACAAATGTATTATCTACACTCAGCGAGCACTTTATTAGGAACACTGGGCCGTCAGGTCCATGTTGGAGACCTTCCTCTGTGACTCAGGCCCACGTTGACACGACTGCGTCACATCATTTCTGCAGATTACTCAACATAAAGGAAACCTGACAATTCAACGTCAACACAAAGTTGTCTCCGTGTGTTGTGTGAACAAAATGCAGGTTGGGTGGCACTGTGTGTTTTTGTGTCATTGTGATGTGACAGTATGTAGCTGTTATGCTGGGCTGCTCAGTACCGATTAAAAACTGGTTATTTCAGTTATTTTTATCGTGCTGCTCTTGTTTTTATATCACAGTCAGCTGAATATCTTTCAGTTCTGGACTTTTGGAAACTTTCAGGATGATGTTTCTCTCTGAAAACTTCTGCTCAGCTGTCTCTTCTGCTCTGATGGTGAACCCCGAAGCTGACTGCTGTCTCCATGTCTTGGTCTCTCCAGAAGGCCAGCGTGGCCACCATGACCAACGAGAAGATCACCCGGCTGTACGAGATGGGCTCGGAGCCGGAGAGGAGGCTGTGGGTGGACCGGTACCTGTCCTTCATGGAGGAGAGGGGGACACCCGTCCCCAACCTGCCCGCCGTCGGAAAGAAGCCGCTGGACCTGTGCAGACTTTACCTGGCTGTCAGAGAGATCGGAGGCCTGGCCATGGTGAGTTTGTCCTGTCAGCGGTTACTTTCTCTTCACTCTTATTATATTATATAGATTTTTGCAACTGATTCAAATGCAGTCTTTTGAATAATAGCCGTTTAGTTTAGCAGCCATCATTTAAAAAATGAACACAAGCAGCCTGTGTGGGTTACACGATTTAACCTGTTTTCCTGCTTTGTCGTCTTCTCAGGTGAACAAGAATAAGAAGTGGAGGGAGTTATCGTCCCTGCTGAACGTGGGGACGTCAAGCAGCTCGGCCAGCTCGCTGAAGAAGCAGTACATCCAGTACCTGTTTGCCTATGAGTGTAAAGTGGAGCGGGGAGAGGAGCCTCCACCCGAGGCCCTGGGGCCAACCGGAGACACCAAGAAACCCCCGTCACTCCAGGCCAAGATCCAGCCGCCGTCTCCAGGTAAGAAGTTGCCTGTTTTTTATTAGCTAGTAGCTAGAAACAGTTTATAAATGTTGACACCACAAATATATAACAAACAGTGTAAGTGTGTTTCAAGTATTAAAAATAAAAATGAAAGGAAATGGATGTGACAAATGCTGGAAAGCAAGAAGTGATGATAAACATCATCTGGAATAAAAGCACTTTTATTTATTCGTTTCAAGATTTCTTGTAGAAATGTTTTATTTATTGCTGATTGCCGTCCCCTCTTTCTGGTAATTACACACTCAATTATGTATTTTAATAAATAAAACAAGTTTATCGGCTCAGGAAACAGTGAATGAGCCGAGTCTGTTGTAAACATAATTCTACAGCGCCTCATTACATTTTCAGCTCGATCTCCGTCAACTGCGTGGATGGAAAATTAATATTTAGCAAAACAACACAAATTCTCATCCTCTGTTTTTTTCACAGTTTAATGGAAAACTGGTAATTCTCCAATAAATGATGATTTATTAGAGAACAAGATTTTCAAAAACTCTCCATGAATGTCTGAGTGAAGGGATTTTTTAAAAATATATTTCCTGTCTGATTGATATGAAGACGTCACGTCACAGAGCGGCTCTCTTTAATGGTGTCAGTTGTCAGAGGAGGGAATCCCTTCAGTCACAAACAGCACTCAGGTTACGTAACAGAAGGAGCGTGAGCTGTCGGTGGGGGATGTAAACATCACTGACCTCATTCTGACCTAATTTCCCACGATACCCCCCTCCAGCTCCTCCTCCCCCCCCCCTCTATGAACACACAGTCAGTTTAGTGTACACAGGCTTCCTTTGGGTCCTTGATGTCCTTGACATTTTGTGAATTTAAAAACCGGATCAAAGCCATAAATGGACAGTGTTTGAGTTGATATATATTCTGTATAGAAATAGAATTTGGTTATGTATTTAGATGTAAATATATTTACCTAATGGTAGGAAATAGCCAGCGCTGCTGCTGTCTGCATCTGTGCAAGAGGCCACGAAGTCTGACATCCAAAGTCCTACTGTTACAACAGTAATTAACCTCGGTGCTTGGCTGAAATAATGCCATGTCGCATCCTTTAATTTGAGAAAATTAAGCCTGGAAACTCCTTTAATTCAGTTTTAGATGAAGATGTGTGAACCGTATAATACCATTTGTGTTCCTACAAAAACATCTGGACTCCAATAAAACCTTATTGGAAATGTTGATGTGCATTAAAATCAATGAGTGTATTTAAAGAGCCAAAACTGGCACAGTGAAAGCCAAAGTACAGAGAAGTACTGAACAATAAAGAGTCACAGTAAGTATTAAAGGCCAAGACTTTCTGGGGTGGATTTTTGCCTTTATTGGAATTTAAATAAAAAAAGTACTTACTGACAACAAATTGATATTAATGTGGTCCTATCAAGTCAAGAAAAGTGTGTATTAAGGTAAAGTACTAAACAAAACTATGATTTGTGTGAAGTCCACAAAGGAAATGTCTCGAGTTGGATCCCAAAAGCAAACAGGAAGTTAAGGTGAGAACAGCAAATTTCTAAAAATGAACCTTAAAGGTACTGAAACCTGGAAACTATTAATGTGGACACCAGGTAATAAAAGTAGCAGCAGTTGTTCTCGATCCGCCGGCGTTTGTTTGGTTCTTCTGAATGACTGAGCTGTGAAGTTACATGACGACACGTAATCCTTGTTCTCAGCAGGTTTTCTGTCTGGTCTGTATCTCTGTAGCCAACTCGGGCTCCCTGCAGGGCCCCAACACCCCTCAGTCCAGCAGCAGCTCCCTGACCGAGGCCCCCGGAGACCTGAAGCCCCCGACTCCTGCTTCCACCCCACACAGCCAGATGGGCCCTCAGTCTGGAAACAGGTAGGGAGGGGTCCCAACTGAAACACCTCTTCAAACTTAGTGATTGTTTCTGGAGTTTTTGTGAATATTAAATTAAAGGAACACTTCATCAGCTCCATCACTTGTGGACGATGGACCCTAAAAATAGCACAAACCAAACAGTAGAGCACCCGGGATCAATCTCTGTTGTACACCTCATCTAAAAGTAACAATAAAGAGGAAAACCCAGAGCATTCACATTTTTTAGGCGAAGCTGAAAGCGGATTTAAAACTTAGCTGATACTTGGTTGTACTTCTCCGACTTGTTGCAGTGAATAATGTTATCACCAGCTTTGTCGATCAAAGATTAGAAGATTGTATTGAGTTGTTTTTGCACTTTAAATAGCACAAATCAGAAAACCAATATGCATGAGGGATGTACTAAATACCGAGAAGGAAAGCTGCATGAACGGCCAAGAGCGTTTAGTAATGACATCAGACTCCTGGCTTTTGGGGAGATGAGCTAACTAACAAAACTGCATTAGACTGTGAAGTTGTTGACGAGCTTTATCTCTTAGGAACTTGGGTGGAGTGAGCATCCAGGACCCGTTCTCTGAAGGCAGCGATCCAGCCTTCCACACCAAGCGAGGCCCCGGGCCCGGCGGCGCCCCTTTCCTCCAGGGAGGCGGCCCGACAGATCCATCAATGAGGATGCAGTACGATGCCAACAAAGATCCGTATGGAGGACCGCGGAAAGGTGGGGAGGGTAAAAACGAGGGCTGGAAACATTGTTTTGTTGGATTTCCATAATGACTTTAAAGAGTTCTAAAACATTAACAGACTTAAAGTTTACGTCAGCACTTATTTTAAACACACGCTTTGCGGAAAGAATTTCATTGAAGAAAAATGAGTCCCATTTAGATTTTTATGGCCTTTTGTTGTTGTCATCAACAAAAATAACATCTCTTTAAAAAAAAAAAAAAAAAAAAAGCGGTAACACAGAAGAAAATGTCAGCCTCATAAAACAAATTGCAGCAGGTTCTGATTGGATCACAGGTCGGCGTAATTCAGGAGGAATGTGTGGGAAATGGCTCACCTCACAAACTAAATCCAGGCTGAAGTTAGTTTGATAACGGATGTGTGTTACCTCTACACAGTCTGAGCTGCTCAGAAGTTGGTTTAAAGTTTGATATAGGTCAGTTGAACTCTTACCCACCATGCCTTGTGGTTTTCCCTGAATCCTCCAACAATCAGGATTCAGATTTTTCCTCCTGTTGGTCAGTTTTCTGCCCATCTGATTCAGGACCAGTTTCAAGCCTGGACACGAGTCAAAGCCAGAGGAAAACCAGCTAGTGGTGTAGCTTTAGGCCTTTAATGACTGCGCTCTGCTGCCTCCTGGTGCTCAAAACCTGAACGGCGTCTTCGTCAGCGTCATTAAAGGGCTGAACAAATGGAGCCGCACGTATTAACTTGAGAGCTAACGTTGCAGATACATTACATCATCGGGGATCATTTTCTACATAATTTTTTCCCTCGTTCACCGACTTCTACCATGCGCAACCTCGAACTGCAGCAAATTTGACAAAATAATAAGGCTGATAATTGCTTCAGTATTTTAAAAAAACATTATTCCCATGTGGGGGTGTGTGTGGATGTTTTTAAAGCTCAGTCCCTCCAAAACATCAGAGATGGTCACAGATAAGATTTGTGTAGAAATGAAAAGTGTTGAAGAAATAATTGTTAGTTTTTATCATAATGAATAAATGAGGGGCCTCTCCCTGCTCATTTTCAGGTCCGGGGCCCGGTGAAGCCTTTGGTCCTGGGCAGATGCCCAGCGGTGCCATGCAGGACATGTACCCCCGTGGGCCCCCCTCTGGGCCGCTGGCAGGGATGGGCCCCAGACCCCAGTACCCCTACGGCCCCGGGTACGAGCGGAGGTAAGATCAGTCTGTGCGTTTGTCGTGTGTCTGTTTGTGTCGTCGACCAAAGATGAGCTCAGTGTGTTGAATGTTAGACTGTTGAAACGACGCGGCTGTAAGTTTGAAAACCTCCTCGGTGTGTTTCTGTCCTGCAGGCCGGACCACGTGATGGGGCCTGAGGGGGGCATGGCACCGCCCGGAGGGCAGAACAGCATGAGTCAGACTGGAAACGAAGCCAGCATGTACCCCACCAACAGATACCCCCACCAGAGGTGAGACGCCGTCTGACCTGTTTGTGCTGTGTTTGTGTTTCGAATGTTGTTTCTCAGTCTGTGGTGTGTAAATAAAGTTTGATTGAAGTGTTTCTGACTCTCATCAGACATGACGGCTATGGGCAGCAGTATCCTCACGGCATGGCCTACGGTTCCCATCAGCCCCTGTACCCTCAGCAGCAGGTGAGTCTTCGGACGTCATGCTGAGACGAAACAAAACCTTCAGATGTTGAATGAAACTTTATTGAACACTGACGATGAGGACGAGCTGATTCTTTTTCTGTCTGCAGGGCTACAAGCGTCCAATGGAGGGGATGTATCCTCCCGCGAAGCGTCACGAGGGGGAGGGGTTCGGCGTGCAGCAGTACGGCTCCCAGCAGCCCGACATGTTCGGCCCCCCTTACGGAGGAGGCGGCGGAGGAGGAGGAGGAGGTGGGGGCTACATGGGCCCTGAAAGGAGGCCAGTCCAGGGCCAGTACCCGTACCCATTCAGCCGGGACCGTCAGGGGCCCCCACAGCACGGGCTGATGGGCTCAGGACCACCATCGGTGTCCGGGGGCCCCGGGGAGGGGCTACAGGCCAACATGTGGCACCCCAGGACGGACATGGGCTACACATACAACAGGCAGGGCCAGGGCCCCCCCTTCCCTGGGATAAACCGGGGAGACGACCAGGAGGGCAGGGCCCCCCAGGACAGCCAGTGGCCCCCCAGTCACCCAGGCCAGCGCCAGCCCCCGTTCCCCCCACACTCCTCCTCTTCGTCTTCCTCCTCCATGCCCCCCCTGCCGTCCAGACAACCCGCCTCGTCCTTCCAGCCGACGCCCGCCGTCCCCAACCACGTGAGCCGCTCTCACAGCCCCTCCTCTTTCCCCCGGCCCCTGGGGGGCTCTCTGTCCCCCAACAGCGCCCCCTACCTGCCCTCCATGAAGAAGCCAGGGCTCCCTGGTGTCCCCCCCGTCCCCCTGCCCGCTCCGGGCCTCCCCCTCATCAACAGAGAGGTTAACTTCCCCTCCAGCTCTGTGGAGGCCACCGTCCCCAACCTGAAGCCCCGACGGCGACTCACCGCCAAGGACACAGGTCAGACACGCACACACACACACAGTGCAGTGTTGTTGTGTGTCACAGTATCCCCCAGCTACAGTTTTTGTTTGTGTGTGTCATCAGGAACCCCAGAGGCGTGGCGAGTGATGATGTCACTGAAGTCTGGCCTATTAGCTGAGAGTACTTGGGCCCTGGACACCATCAACATCCTGCTGTATGACGACAGCACAGTGGGCTCCTTCAGCCTCACACAGGTCAGACACACACACACACATGAAGTCGTAGACCAGAGTCCAGGTCATGTTGATGATGTTTCTGTGACCTCATCGTCTTGTCGTCTTGCAGCTTCCTGGTTTCTTGGAGCTCATTGTGGAGTTTTACCGTCGCTGCCTCATCCAGATTTTCGGCATCCTGGAGGACTACGAGGTGGGAACGGAAGACCAGAGAACCCTGCTGGGGCCCGTGATCGACCCCTCGGAGGAGGAGGTGACCACAAAGCAGCCGCCGGCCGCCGCCTCAGAGGCCAACGACCAATCAGCAGAGGAGCAGAAGAGGCCGAGGAGGTTGGTGCAGGAGATGGAGGAAACGCCAGCGCCACACACGACCGCTCCCACCATCAACGTGGAGGAGGCAAATAGCAGTGAGCTGGTCGTCAAGGAGGAGGTGAAGGTGAAGGAGGAGCAGGCAGAGCCCCGCCCCCAACAGGCCAGCAAGTACGACAGGCTGCCAGTCAGAGTGGAGGAGACGGGGGAGGAGTGGGAGGAGGCGGAGGAGCGCTGGGCCAAGCTCAGCCGACCCAACGGCTTCATCAGCGGCCTCCTACACTGGAAAGCAGGGGGCGGAGACTCCACCACTCACATCCAGACTCACTTCGAGCCCCGCATCAGAGACTCCGCCCCCCCAAACCCAGCGGGGAGGGAGGAGAGCAGGGAAGGAGACAAGGAGAGAGAGGGAGGAGGGGAGGAGAGTAAGGAGGAAGTGGAGAGTAACCAGCCGCTCAGTGAGGAAACACCTGAAACCCAAAAAGGTGAAAAGTCAATTAATTTACAAACCATAATAAAAACAAAAGCAGCGATAAACACCACAAAGAGCAGGTGGGAGCTCTGAGTACCTCCCTTCAAACATAGACACGACACACTAGACACAAAGGCCATGTCAATAATAATAAAAATGAGCTCACACTCCTTCACTTCCTGTTCTTCATGTTGACGTGAATATAAAAGATGTTTGTTGAGCTGTTGAAAAGCTGCTGAAGATATTTTGCTCGTGTAAAATCTTGATTTGTGCTTTGATTCTTATGATCTTTTAGTTTTTGCTTTGTTTTGTTTTTATACAGTATTTCCGTTTGAATGTATCTTTAGATCGTACAGATGAAACCTGTCAGGTCTTGTAGTGCAGTTGTTGATCCACTAGGTGGATGGTTGTCTGATAAAACTGGTGAACTGTCCCTTTAACGGCAGATTAAGCTTTAATTCTTCAGTCAAAGTTGAATCCGTTCGATGAACTCTGCCCTCCTTGTGTTCTGCGACCAGGCTCCCTGTCCGAGGTCAGAGGTCAGAGGTCACCGGCTCAGAGTCCCGTCAGCCTGCTGGAGGATGAGCCCCGCTGCTGGGACGAGGCGCCGCTGTCCACGGCAGAGTCCTGGCAGGACTCTCTGGCCAAACGCTGCGTCTGCGTCTCCAACATCGTGCGCGGCCTCTCCTTCGTCCCCGGCAACGACGCCGTCCTGTCGCGGCATCCCGGCCTGGTGCTGATCCTGGGCCGGCTGGTGCTGCTGCACCACCACCACCCCCGCAGGAAACGGACGCCGCCCACCTACCAGCGGGAGGAGGAGCAGGGTCTGGCCTGCAGCCGGGACGAGTGGTGGTGGGACTGCCTGGCGGCGCTCAGGGAGAACACGCTGGTGACGCTGGCCAACATCTCGGGCCAGCTTGACCTGTCGCTGTACCCCGAGAACATCTGCCTGCCCATCCTGGACGGGCTGCTGCACTGGATGGTCTGCCCGTCGGCCGAGGCCCAGGACCCCTTCTCCTCGGCGGGCGGCTTCTCCTCGCTCACGCCTCAGAGACTGGTGCTGGAGTGTCTGTGCAAGCTGAGCATCCAGGACTGCAACGTGGACCTGCTTCTCGCCACGCCGCCTTTCAGCCGCCAGCAGAAGCTTTTCGCCACGTTGGTGCGCCTGGTTGGCGAGAGGAAGAGCCAGGTGTGCCGGGAGATGGCGGTGGCCGTCCTGTCCCACCTCGTGCAGGGCGACCCCACGGCGGCGAGGGCCGTCGCCCTGCAGAAGGGCAGCGTGGGAACTCTGATCGGCTTCCTGGAGGACAGCGTGGCCGTGGCTCAGTACCAACAGAGTCCGCACAGCCTGCTGCACGCCTCCGCGCCACCAGAGCCGCCCAGCATCAACATGATGTGCCGCGCCGCCAAAGCGCTGCTGGCCATGGCGAGGGTGCAGGAGAACCGGACGGAGTTCGTTCTGTACGAGAGCCGGCTGCTGGACATCTCGCTGTCGGCCGCCCTCAACTCCTCGGTGGCGGCCATCATGTGTGAAGTACTATTTAAAATCGGCCGCTCGTGACACGAACACCGCCATGGAGCGCGCTCAGTGGCGCCGGAAGCAGCTCCGCCCATGTGACGAACTGGCTCCTATTATATTTTTATTTAAAGAACAGAACACAGAAGTTTTTACATACAAATGAATATATATAGAATATATATAGCTCGTCGGCTCCATCCGCAAATGTTTATTTGGGATTTTTAAGTAATTTTAATACAAAAATATTTAATACTCGTATTTTTAATTTTTTTTTTTTTTTTTTTTATTCTTTTGTCAGTTTGTTGTTTTTGTTTCGTTTCAACCAAAGTGTGACGGTTGGAGAACGCTCGGGTTCTGGCTCTTTGTGTTTTGAACTGATGTGGTGGTTTCTTTCTGTTTGCAGGGCTGTTTTTCAATTTTTTGTTTGTTTGTTTGTTTTTTTTATTTTTATTTTATTTTATCTTGGGGGGGGGGTTAGTTAGATTTGGGGGCAGGCTCAGATTTATTTAAATAGTGACACATGTTGTAGATAGACCTCTTTTCTCATGTGGTATGACAGAGGAAAACTGATGTTCAGTCACGTACTTTGTTCTGGTGCAATAGGTTTGTTTTGGGCGTTTCTTTTAAATGTGAATTATTTGACCATCTGCAGTTTGACCATCAGTGTTTTGCCAAACCACAGCAGTATGAAGTGGGGTGGGGGGGGTGTGTGTGGGGGGGGGGGGGGGGGCACTTTCTGTTTTTTAAGAACTTTTTGTCTCTTCCACCAATCCAATCTAAGTTTCCCTCCACCGTCATCATCCTCCTGTAAATAGACGATGTACATTTGAGCTCCGACTGACGGCGTCATGACTCGGTGACGGTAGCTGGCGGCGAATTAACATTCATTTATAATCACAACTCTGCTCACCTGAACGTTTTTGTTGCTCTCTTCCCAGCAGGTGAAGACATTTTTTTTTTTATTTTTTTTTTATTTTTTTTCTGTATTTAAGGAGAAACCCTTCACTTTCAGGATGTTTTCTGCAGTCTGGCTTCGGGAGGGTGTGTTTGATTTGAGAGACTGTGTGTACAGGAGGCTGGGTGGACTCACCGTGTCGCAAAGTGACACGACTTCAAAAACAGTTATGACAAATATAAAGAGAAGAAACAAAAAAAAAAAAAAGAGTCTCTACATCCAGAACGTCTCCTGTTTGATCTGACAGACGTTGATTCTTCAGTGTGAGATCTTTATATGTTCCACAACATGTTAAAGAATAAACGTACATGAACTCTGGTTGAGCACTGTGAACGTAGCTCTGGACTGGTTTTGTGAAAATGACTTGCAGGTCCATCTCACACACACACACACACACACATACACACAAAACTCAACACAAGTGAGTGTGTTGAGTTGAAGTAAAAGGTTCCCGACGTAATTTTGTCTGTTTGAGATAAACTGCAGTATTTTTAAACCGGTCTATTTCTGTAACCATCACGTTGTGTTGAAAATGTTTTACTTCGCAGCTTTAAAACTTCCTCCAAAATAAACCCGGTGGCTTCCAGGATGAAATAAGTGTTTGGGATTAAAGTGAAGTTTTATCAAAGCGCAGAGCTCAACTGTCAACATCCAACCAGGTCTGCCTCCGCTTTACAACGCAAGTTACAGTTTCAGCTTTATATCTAATACATCATTCAATTTGAGCTCAAATTTCTTCTGCCGAGGTTCAAACTGTTTAATATTTTAACTGAATGCCACAGAATCAACATCTTTTAACGCAAATTATATTTCTCCTGCAGGTCGTCTTCCCCTTCGTCACAAAGACGCTTCTAAAATGTCCAAGAAGAAAAGGAGCCAGTCTGTTTTTTGTTTGTTTTTTTTTATTTATTGTGTCAGAGCAGCAGGAATCATCGCTCCAGTCAAACACCAGGCAGGTCCAGTATGAACCACTCAGATTTAAATCCTGTTTTTATTATTATTATTATTATTATTTTTTTTTTTTTAATGTAACACATTAATTTCACAGCAGAAAAACACGGACGTGAAGATGATATGAATCCGACTTTTCTCCAACGTGACGTCACGTCCACACCGAGAACAAACGGCTTCGTTAAGTTTTCCTACAGGAACAATAAAACTCGGTCCTCCAAAGTGTTTTTCAAACAAACAAACAAACAAACAAAAGAAATTAACACTTAAGTTTGTCGACCCTCCAAAGTCAGCTGTAAAGTCACAGGACCAGGACCAGGACCAGGACCAGACGGGTCCCTCAGAGTCTCAGGTCTCAAACAGCTTCTTGGGTTTTTGTTCTGTTTTTTTTTTTTTTTTTTTTCCACATTTCCAGTCTTGTCTCATGTGATTTGTCCTCCAGCGGCTTTGAGACTTGATCACTTGGACTTGAACACAGAGTCCCAGTCCAGCGGTCCAGGTCCAGCCGTGTCCTCTGCGGACTTTGGGATGGACGGGAAGAAGGACTGCATCTTCTGTCTGAACTCCGACAACTGAGGAAAAAAACAACAACAACAACAACAACAAAAAAAAGTATCACACCGAACATTTAACTGCTTCTGTCTGGTAGATGCTGTTTAGAGGACGCAGGCTCTGCAGGTACGTACGCTGTGAACACCGAGAACTTTCCACACAGCGAAGCCGAGCAGACCGACCCCACACCAGGCGTACAGGGACCCCCACCCTAAAGCTCTGAGGGCCAGAGAGGCTCCACTCTCTGGGACCGCTGCCGTCGGAACAACCCCCTGAGGACCGACCACAAAAAGTTAAAAGTCGTCCCCTCGGAACGGAGGGACACATTCGGACAGCAAAAGTTCTGTGAAGAGCATTTTGCCTGCGATTTCTAAACACATTTATGGATGCTAAATAACAGCTTATGTTCAGAGATAAAGAGGAAACAGGAAGTGGAGTTTAGGGCATCGATTGTCTTTTGTTCTTTCTGAGACTGTACGACCTTTTCTGTCAGTCTGGGGGGGGGTCAAAGGTTAAATTCTTAGTGAAACTTTAATCACATTAACGGATGAGAAATGATTCGTCGTTCACATGACTATGAGCTCTGTCTGTGACCTTTGACCTCTGAGTTTGGTCCCTTAAGCCATTTTAATAAGACTTAAAACTCTGCGCAATGGAGGGCGTGGCCTCTTTGAGTGACAGCTGGTTGATCGAGTTTGAAGTCGAACAGAAACCTCCTTCCAACTTTATTCAGTCTGTACCTTTCTACCAACGTGAACATGCATTTGCACTTAAAGCATGTGGGAGTGTGGAAAAAAAAAAAAAAAGTGAATTTATTTATAATTTCATTTGAATTTTTATGCAGCCAAGTCTTGACCTCATATTGTTAACGAGGCTCACACGTCTCCGTTTTCTTCAAAAGCTGGATTGTCCAAAGTGTGGACGAAAAGCCACATGAAACTAAATCCAACTGTAAAAACATCCCCACGTGCCGCACCATCTTTAATCGGATTTCACAGTTTGTCCGTTTCAGCTTCAGCTCGGGCCTGCGGGCCGGAGGCCTCGACGCAGACAACAGAGACGAGTCTGGGAACAAGAGCTCGACTGAGCTGCCAAACTAAGTTTATCTCCAACAGAAACGCGCCGCTGGCATCCGTGTGCGTCATGTCTAATCAGATCCTGCCAGCAGCCAATAACTGAGCAGCTCCAGCTGACAGGCCCAGCTCACTGAGGACTGTTGTCCTCTGGAGGATTGTGTCCCCAGTGTTTGTTTGTTTTACGTCCAGTAAGGGACTTTACACTCCAGCGTTGGAGGGAACTAATCACATTATAATCTCTAAAAACAAAATCACAAGACGGTGCCAATAACATGCATTAACGCTGTGAAGGAAGTCCGGTCACAGTCTGATACGACTTCAACATCCTCGTCCACTAACTGAATGACTGTGGAAACATTTCTCTCTGAGCTGATTCTGGTCATCCTGAACAACTCCAGAGTTTACTGGAGTCGGGGGAGAAGCTGTTAATGACCGGAAACATCATCAGAGTGAAGTGTGAGAAAAAAAGGGACAATCAACACGCTGAAATAAAGACAGAAGCTGCAGAAACACGAGAAATTATTCCCAAATATTGAAGAAAGAAAAGGGGAACATTTGATTTCTGTCTTATGTTGTATTTTCTGCCTTTCTGCCTGATAACTAGTACCTTTTTCTGATTAATTAATTGTTTTGCCAAAAAATCGTTTTGGTTGATCAACTAAATCCACAATTTGACGGATTGTTTCAACTCTAATGTGAAGCTTAAAAAGTAATTCATGTCTGACTGAAATGTTCAATGTTTTTTTTTTTTTTTTAGCAATGAGAAATGTTTAGGAGTGTGGATTATTTATTTAAAATAAAAGAAGAAGGTTTGATGGTTATTTCCAAACATGATACTGAGATGAAAAAAAAAATCTTCTGTAACTTCTCTGATCTTTTTTTTTTTTTAACTACATGAATAATAAATTGTACCTTATTAAACCAATCGGGGCTCTTTTTCTTGGCCAAAGCCAAAGTGGAGCCAAATCCTGCGATTGTCCCCGCGGCGGCCACCGTAGTCAGAAACGTCGCACCTGCAAACCGGAAGTCAGCAATCAGCTCATCATCATCATCAGGTAAAAAGAGAATAAAAAAATTATTAAAACCGGGTTTAAATTAGCCGCATTAAACAGAACAGCACACAGTCTTCAGTCAGAATTTATAATCGTCTTTCATTTTGTTTCCAACCAAAAAAACAAACAAACATGAAATTGTTAAAATTTTTAAACTTCACGCCTGAAAATACAAATTTAATCCGCAGCAGCGACCAAAACACTCCAAAAGACCAAATTCAAATAAAAAAAATAGATATTTGGGCCCTTCTGGGATTTATTTAACCTTAAAATGTTTAGTTTTGTTTTGTTTTTTTTTCTTGAGGTTGTGGGTCGACATTGTTGTGACCTCAGAAAGAGAAACGTGAACACACAACGACAACCAGATCACACTTCCGGTTAGCGCGAGCTGAAGGCTAAGTGTGGAACAGCTGGTTGACCTTTTAACATCTGGAGTTTCTCCTCTTCGTCGCTTTGAGCTTCACATCTGTCGCTGATTGTTGTTTCTCCATCGGCTGCTGTCATGTTGCCTCTCGGTCCGTCCGCGTCAACCCACCGGCTGGAAACAAAAGACCAGCTAGGAACCAAAAGTTTTCAGCCATGATTTTATTTTCTTCAGAAAAAATACCGATTTACAACAACAATAATAATAAGTTTAATTGTTTAGAGTTGGAAAACTGTTTTTTTTATTATATAGTTTTATATAATGAATGAATCCTGAACAGAAGATCGTATAGAGTCCCTTTAAATTCTGAGGAAGACTCATTGAAGAGGTCTCACTCCGCTTCATAAAAGTATTCAGTTTTATTTCATATTTTATTGCTGTTTTATGTTTATATGGATAGCTGATTATTATTGTTGTTTATGAATATTTGTGTCGAATAGATTTTTAGCAGACTGAGGTTGTTTTTAAATGTGCAGTAGAGATAAACTTTGATTTGACTTCCCTGATTTAATTATTAAAAACAGCCCAAAGTGATGCATTCAAAATGCTTATTTAACAGACCAACAAACATATTCAGTTCATCATGTTTAGTATGTTAAAGGAAAACGCATTTGTGAATGAAAGAAAAAAACTATATCTGACATCAAATGTTTAAATTTTAAAGAAGTATTAGATAATTACATCCAGCAGATTATTCTGGAAGTTTAAAAAAATCTTTAGAATTATGTTGATGTGTTAAACTTTTATTTACTGTCAAAACTGTGTGTCTTGTTTATATGTTTTTGTATTTTAAACTTGGACTCTGACCAGTTTCAGGGTCTTTCTCTTTTTCTCCGCAGAGTGATCCCTCTTCCTCATGGAGGATCTGTGCAGTCCTGGACTGGGAGCTCCAGCAGCTCTGCGGAGGATCTGGATGCTCTTCACGTCCTCCTCCTCCTCCTCTAGGACTCAGATCATCTGAGCCTCCAGAGCCGCCACCGTCGATCCGGATCCGGCTCAAATCCTGGTCCACGTCTCACCCACCCAGACCCGGATCCGTTAAGAGCCTGGGACTCTAAAATCTGGATTATGTGAGGAAGGGGGGACACTGGATGGGCAGGAGGCGGGGGTGTTGTGGATTTATTTTTATTATCATTATAATTATCATCATTATTATTATTATTTATTCTGGATTTGGAGCCCGAGCGCGTCTATTTGTTTGTTTGTTTGTTTGTGAAATATTCCAAAATAAAAGCTGGAGATTTTTGGATTAAAAATGTGGGGGTTCCTTTTATTTTGGCTCCAGAGGGAGAAACCGGACCGGAGGATTCAGACTGAAGACCCGGACCTCTCCTGTCCGTCTTCACCTGGGAGGACACATGTCTCAGATCCTCCATGCGGCTCTGGACCAGCAGCAGCAAAACCAGCAGCAGTCGGGCCAGTACGACCAGATCTGCACCCGGAGCAGCAGCAGCTCCATCCCGGCCACCGAGGCGGCAGAGCCGGCCCCCTGCCCGGGCCAGAGGGGCCGGAGCCCCCGCAGGAAGTGGCAGGTGTTCCCGGGGAGGAACCGGTTCTACTGCGACGGCAGGATCATGATGGCGAGGCAGACCGGAGTCTTCTACCTGACCCTGGTCCTGATCCTGCTCACCAGCGGCCTCTTCTTCACCTTCGAGTGAGTCAAACACACACACACACGTTTTATAATCCGAATTTTAAATCCAGATTCATTAAAAAAAGAAAAAAAAAAGGGGGGGGGGGGGGGGGTCCTGACCTTTGACCTCAGCTGATAGTCAGGAGGTCAAACAAAGACAAATGTGAGTGTTGATGGACCAAATAAACAGTTTAAAATAATAACGGTGTTTGTTTACTGTGATACAAAATAAACAACAATATTCTGATATAAAATCAACTTAGATCATCAGGAAAGTCCCCAGACGTCCAGACAGTCACTTTGTTGTCTGTTTATTTGTTGTTTCTTTGTTTGTCGTCATGTTCCAACTTTTTCCATCTTTTTGTTGTTGTCGTTCGTCTCTTTGGATTTTGTTTATCTCTTTGTTATCGTTTTGTCTCTGTCGTTCTGACTTTGTGTTGTTTTGTTTTGCCTTTATGTCTCTTCGTCGTTGTGTCTCTCGTGATAGTTTTGTGTCTGTTGTTATGTCTCTTTGTTGTTGTCGTCATCAGACTGACTTTCAGAGATGCTGACAGTCACCTCAGACAGGGGTTCTGGTCTGGGGGTCTTGGTTCTGGTTCTGGACCCGTCTGGTGGACTCAAACGTTGTCAACTTTGGCATAAATGACAAGAATCAGACGATGACTTCTTTGAAATCTCAATAACAAATTTTATTATTATTATTATTTAATTTCTCCTCTTTTTATTTGGTCGTCTATCTGACCAGATTTATATTGTTTATTTTTATGATTTATGTCCAACAAAGTGACTAAATCATCCAGACTGAGAGCAACAATCTGTTTCATTTAGATAAAGTTTCTGTTCCTCTTCAGGTCAGATTTAATTCCAGAGATCAACATGGCCGGCTTGTTTGTAAATCAGATCCTTCATTGCCGTAAATTCCCAGAAATCTGTAAAAACACCAGAGTAAATGATCTGTGTCGAGAGAAGCTGATTTGGTTTTCCTGCTGCTTTTTTCTTCACCTCCTCGCTGTGATTTGTCTCAGCGGATTAATTCACTTAATGTGAATAAACACAGATTCACAAACATGTTTCCTGCCAACAGGTGAAATGTTGTCGGCTTCAGTCGTCCCAGTTAAATTTACCTGCTGGGCGTCACGCTCCGGATCTTTCTCCTCATTAACTCGACTCTGAGCTCCAGATCAAGAAACCTCGTAGTTTTTTTTTAAAATTATTATTATTATTTCCTGATCCACTGTAGGTTGGACAAAGAAGACAATCAGGTTATTTGTCCAAAACGACTATAAAAGCTGCAACAAACTTCAAGTCAAACAAGACGTCAAATGTCCAGCGAGGTTTATTATCCAGAGCAGATTAAAACAAACTCCAGCAGTTTGAACAAAAGGCCTCAGAAGTTTGGGGACATTTTCCTTCTGTGACTTCAGTTTTGTCTTCATTTTTCCCGCCTTTTTGTGCAGCTGTCCCTTCCTGGCGTCCAACCTGACCCCGGCCATCCCGGTGGTCGGCGGCGTGCTGTTCGTCTTCGTCATGGGGATGCTGTTCAGGGCGAGTTTCAGCGACCCCGGCGTCCTGCCCAGAGCCACGCCGGACGAGGCCGCCGACCTGGGGAGGCAGATCGGTAACCACGGAAACACAAACACAAACACGACGTCTGCGTGTTTATTTGATGAATTCGAAAGCTGACCCGAAAATATAACTGAGCAGAAGAATGACAGAAATAGATTTTTTTTAAAAATGGATGCTGCAAAAAGAGAAATCAACCAAAAGACTCTCCCGTTCCTGCTGTTGCAGTCACACGATAATTTGGTTTCATAGGTTTACTTAATGGAGCAAATCTGTGAATTTCTGGTTGTATGTTCTCACATAAATCATAGCGAAGTAGGACCATTTTCCCATAGACTTCAACACAATCTGACCTCTCTGTACCAGCAGAGGCGTCGCCCCCTGGTGGTCAGTGCTGAGAATGAAGAAGCTTTACGGTTCCTCAGAGTCTATGTCCACTTTCTGCTCTCCTGTCCTCCGTCTCTGGTTTTGGCGTCCAGACTTTGACGCCACTTTTGTCGTCAGGTGTCGTCGCCGTGACGTCTCGTGACTGCCGGCCTCCTCGTCCTCGTGTGGAAGAATCTGTAAATAACCTGCAGAGTAATCTGCTCACTAATGATCCATGAGTCATTACAGGGGGCAGCTCAGCACCTCCTCCAGTCAGGGAGTGTGTCTGTGTGTGTGTCTGTGTGTGTGTGTGTGTGTGTGTGTTCACGTGTGTGTCATCTCCTCAGTCTCTCTGTCAGAAATGCATCTTGGCAAATCAGCCGTTTCCACAGAAACTGAACCGTCACCGTTGAAGCTCTTCGGTCTATTTCTGGAAATCTGTCTCTCTTTATTTATTTATTTGTTTGTTTGTTTTTTATTTATTTATTTGTGTCTGGAATCCGTGCAGCTGTCAGTCACGATGACCTCACTTGGGTTGATCTCCGTCTGGGTTTGTCTGTCAGTGTGAGACAACGAGGAGGAAGGACAGAAAAGGCCGCTAACGACGGCAGTCAGGAATGATTTCTGTGACGCTCGCACAACATCCTCACTTCCTGTCTGAAAAATACAACCAAGAGACACACAACTGCAAATGGATGCACAACAAACACAACGACGGAAAACTGAATGTCTTTAAAGACACAAAGCCCATGTGTGTGTTACAGAAAGCGAAGCTGACCTCCAGGTGACGACAACGTTTAAAACACAATCAGCTACTTCTCCTCGCAGCTGCAGTGTAAATTGTTGTGTTCTGTTTGTGTTGAACTGAAATGAGGGAGAAAGTTGATGAAAATGGAGGGAAATGATCTAAAGGAGTCTGTCGATGCTCAGAACTGTCAGCTCTTATTATCGCAGTTAATGAGACCGGCTGTGTCTCTGTGTGTTGTCGTGCTGTGTGCTGACTGTTGTTGTGTTTCTCAGACTCTCTTGGCTGCTCCAGGCCTCCCCCCCGCACCCGAGAGGTTCTCATCAACGGGCAGACGGTCAAACTGAAATACTGCTTCACCTGCAAAATCTTCAGACCGCCTCGAGCGTCGCACTGCAGCCTGTGCGACAACTGTGTGGGTCAGTCTCAGTGTTGTACTGTACTGTTTGTCTCTGACTGATGTGGAGCTGCAGCCTTGAAGTAGAGGAAGTCGAGAACGAGACCATAAACTCACCAGGAAAACATTTACCGAGCTGGTAAATCAAGAGAGAAGGAGAGCCATTTTCCCATAGACTTCAATCCAATCTGACTTCTTTTTACCACCAGTGGAGTCGCCCTCTGAATGCAGATTTAAGGTTTAAACCTCACGGCCTTGAAGTCTACGGCCATTTTTACAGACAGTCTGTGTTACAGACCTGGGCTCTGTGGGCTTCTCCCTGAGTTTTGACTGTCAGGCCACGCACAGACACAATTCAGAGCTGCAGCTCCACATCGATCAGACACAAACAGTGAAGACGGAAACACAAACACACAACGGGGCGGTTTTGGTGATTCCACCTTCAGTTTTCACCTTGGTCTGATTTCCCTCCGCAGAGCGGTTCGACCATCACTGCCCCTGGGTGGGAAACTGTGTCGGACGGAGGAACTACCGCTTCTTCTACCTGTTCATCGTCTCGCTCTCCCTCCTCACCCTCTTCATCTTCGCCTTTGTCATCACGCACGTCATCCTCAGTGAGTAACGCCGACAGCTGCCTCCTCAGCTCTGATTCACTCATCGATTTCTTCACCAAAAACCTTCCGACTGCTCGGCTGCTGCTCGCTTCCTTTTAATAACGCGACACAGTCTGAACCTCCAGGCGTCCGTTCAAACGGCGACAAACGCAACACAAGATGACAAAACAACACAGGACAAATACATGAAAACTAAACCCAGAAGAGCTGGACAGCTCTAATGTGTTATACTCATATGACACAAAATAAACAACAAAAACACAATAACACAACCAGGACTTGACACTCTGCCTGTTTGTTCTCTAACTGATGAATCATTGATTCCCATTTTTTATTTAGAAGCAGCTCATAAACATTAAATGACTGATAATAATGATAATTTCCTGATTTCGTCCTTTAACAGCTTCAACGTCAACACAAAGTGCAGCAGGTTCATTTTGAGGTGCAGCAGTCTACGTGACTTTCCTTCGTCTTTGTGTTTGTCCTCACTTTTCTCGTCTTTAACTCGTCTTTCGGTTTCGGCCTCTTGAATCTTCTTCTTGTCTCGGTTTTGTGGATTTTTGGACTCAGTCTCCCTTCGACCTCCTGGACGTTTGGACTTGATGCCATCTCGTCCTCGTCGACGATTTCGTGGATCTCTTATCTAAGTTTGGTCTCAGACTTCGAATCCTAACGTCCGCCAGGCCCAGACAAGATGGAGCCCAAATATCTGAGACGATCTCCTCTTGGTTTTGTAGAAGTTTGACTCGATCCACTGGATGTTCCATCTCCGTATCATCTTTGGACCTTTTGATTCGTCTCATCTGGTCCTGGACTCATCCTGGATGTTTTGATGTCGTCACAAGAAAGTTTGAGCGGATGTTGACTGAGAAGCATTCGGCCTCTCGGGTAGATTTTAGCTGGAAGTTGGTCAGATGGTGCTCATTAATTTGATGTTTCTGGATCTAAAGCCGGCTGCTGATGCCCCCCCCCCCCCCCCGACCTAACTCGGTATTCAGACGGCTGATGTTTTCCCACCCTGCAGGTCCTAACTGTCAGCAAACTGAAGCCTCTGAGCTGTTTTCAAATCCAAACTCCAACAACCGGCGGACTGTGTGAGACGAACACGTGTCTTCCTCTGAACACTACGCCGATTGTTGTCTGTTTTTAGCAGCAGAGCTACAAAAACATCCGGCAGAGCGTCGTGACTTTGATCTGCGAGATGTGGATTTAAAGATCAGTGAGTCGGCGAACCGGCGGCTTCGGCTCATCACTGGAAGCCGTGCTGTTCGGCTGCTCACGCTCGCTGAGGGGAGTCTTCAAGATGACAAGGAGCCTGAACTCAAAGGGGATATTCATGGTCCTCAGAGGTTGAACCCTAATGATTCATTAACTGTGATTATAATTGCTCCATCTGGAAATGAGGTCACCTGATATTTCCATCAAAGGTGTCTCACGTAGAAATGGACCCAATCTTATCTCTACACTCGATTCTTCCTCGTGGATGGAATAAATAAAAAGGTGACTGACAGCTGATTATTATTAACCTGAACACAGATCTTCTCCTCTGCAGGATCGAACCGGACCGGTTTCCTGAGCGCGCTCAAAGACAGTCCGGCCAGATATCCTTTGACCGGAGACGCCTCATCTTCAACATCACAAACACAAATAATCCAAAGTTTCCACTCAGTTTGTGTTGTCATGCTGTTTTTTTTTTTTTTTTTTATTTCTGCATTTCCCCAAGAGAGTGTGTAATTTATTAAAACGGTCACAGACACATTCATTAACTGGAGATTAGCGAAATATTTCATCTTTAAAAGAACAGATTTCATTTTCATTCACAAACTGTTGAATAATTTAAATTTCAGTTTTTGCCACTTTTTTTTTTTTTTTTTTTTACGGTCCATGACTTTTAGTAAAATCTCTAGTTAACCCTCAGGACTATAATTTAAGATTCAACAGGAACCGTGAATCAATTATATAGTTTAATTTGGTATTTAATCTCGTTAGAAATCCCATTTTTCTGTTCATGTTTAATTACCAACATTAAAAGAAGCTGTTGTTAGAAAACTTGGGATGTGCTGATATAATAAAACATTAACTCTAAATCTCAATAAAGTCACATTCTTTTTCATACTGTGACCTTTATGGTTTTAAAACAGACGCAAAATGTCCTTAATAAATCACACAGCTGACCCAGAAAAAATAAATGAGGCACTAATTTACCCCCCCAAATCAATAACTCTAACACCAACCACAGGTCATTATGTCCCATAATGCATTGCCAAGGTCAAACTTTATCTGTGACTCTCACACATTAACTCCCACTGCGGCACGCTTCTCTGAGAAAAAGCTCAAATTAAAGACAAAATAAATCATTAAAATCACTCGTATTTAAACTTTTCTTCGATCGTCGTAGTCTTTATTTGATGTTCAGGGTTCTGCACGGACATTTTGGAGCTCAAGCTGAACTAAAGAGGCAAATTATTCATCAGGAGATAAAATAATATCAGATAATTCTGACCGGATCATGTTGCTGCTTTTTTACAAATCCACATTTGAAACCAAATTTTGAAACCCAAATATAAAATGAGAAAGAAACCTGAATGATCAGAATGAAAACCGTCAAACCTGAACCGTTAAGGACTGAGCTTTTTTTTTTAAATTTGGAATAAAAGCTGAGACCTGAGTTCGTCCTTGACTGCCCTCGTCACCGTCCTGGAGGTGGTGGTGTGTTTCTTCTCCGTCTGGTCCATCGTTGGTCTGTCGGGGTTCCACACCTACCTGATCAGCTCCAACCAGACCACCAACGAAGACGTGAGTATGGAGAGCCCCAAACTGTGGTCCGAGGACCGCCGGGAGGTCCCCGAGAGGACTCCTGGAGGACTGTGGATGTTTGTGTTTATTAGCTGGACCAACGTGTGTTTGTTTCTGTCCCGGTTTGGTCTCGGTCCAGATTAAAGGCTCGTGGTCCACCAAGCGAAGTAAAGACAACTACAACCCCTACAGCTACGGGAACATCCTGACCAACTGCTGCGCTGCTCTGTGTGGACCTCTGCCCCCCAGGTCAGTACGGACCAGGACCAGGACCAGGACCAGGACTAAACCCACGACAATGTGGATTAAATTTAGGACTTAAATCAGGATTTGACCAAATTTAACACGATCAGGACTAAAACCAGGACAATCATAACTGAACTCAGGTCTAAACGTATGACTGAGTTTAAGGTCATAGTCAGGACTAAACTAAGGACTTGACCCGAGACGATCAGGACCAGACTCGGGACTAAAGCAGGACTAAAGTCAGCATGTTCAGAGTTCAACTGAGGAAACAGGAATCCATCAGTTTTCTCTGTCCGTCTTTATTTGAAGGATCTGCTTTGAAGACTGAGAGTCTTTGAGTTTCTTTTAGATTTACTGACACGACTTTTTTCTCCACTTATTCTTGAAGTCAACCCCTCACATGAACGATCGCTCTCCTCTTCCTCCTCCTCTTCCTCCCTCGGCTGACGGAGCTTCTCAGTGTTTAATGAGGACAGTTTTCAGCCGAGGCCTCGTTTAAAGTAATTACCCTCCTCGTCTTCATCCTCTCAGACAATTCAAGCCATAGAATGAATCAAAAGGCGTCTCAGGACGAAACCCTGCAGTTCGTCGTAGAGATGAGAAGAAGAATATTGTCCTCTTCCTCATCAGCCTTTATGTTTCCAGGCTCAGACTTTCTCCGTCATGTATCGTCATTACAGCGTCTGAAGGAATAAAGTGTGATCCATCTGCAGACACTTTGTCTTCCGTCTCAGAGGAACCGATTTCACACAGCTAGTCTGAAAATCAAAGGCCCAAAAGGTTTGGCATAAATAAATCAGGACTGAATATTGAAAACATTTCCATTAGTTCTTGAAGTTTTAATGTCATTTAAAGGGACACCTCACCTAAATTAGACATCAGACATTTAGACGGGTAGTTTTAATTTGACATATCTCTCTGGAGGAGCTTGTGTTTCAAAATGTTTGACCTTTCAAATGTCTCTAGTTTTCACCGGAACTACTTTCTGCCGAAGAAATAGTCCCCATGGAAACCTTCAGGATATCGTGTTTTAGCACGATATCCTGTGTTTATTTCTGATTAATCTCACGTCAGCCAAAGTGGATCCTGAGCAAAGTCACAGTTTTGTCCATGAACAGCAGCTTTTCCACAAATTTGACCAACGCCAAGTTTCCTGTGCGTTGAACCAATGAGAGCACACGAAAGTGGCACAAAAGTCTCACAGCAAAACAAAACCCAGATAGTTTACACAAAAGCTGACCGGAGATGAAACATGAACAGCCAAAGTCATCCTCTTTTCACTGATGTTGCATCCAGAGCTAATTACAAGTAGTTTGTAGAAAACATCATTTTTTTATTTTGTAAATCTGAACTTTGGCAGAAAAGATTTTAACTTCCTCCTGCAGTGAACGTTCTTATGACCATCAAATGTCCCTAGTGACATTAAAAATACTTCTTAAGATCAGGATTCTGATGTTTAGTCCGCTCTCTGTGCTCCTGAAGTCTAAACAGGCCGATGTCGTCGACACCCAGAGGGAGGAAATGGTTTGATTATTGATGATCGGTTGATTGATTGATGGGTTTTCTGAGTGAGGCTGACATGAGATCGGCGCAGAGACGGACAAGTCTGCACAGATTAAAGTGAATATATGACGGATGATGGAAAACAGATCGAGATGCCTGAGGGGACGATATGGGAGGGCGTGGGGATTTTCAAAATAAGAGCACGTCTCTGCAGAGGAGCTGAACATATGGATATGATCCTTCAGATGGTCTGTGTGTGTCTGTGTAGGTCACCACCAGCTGGTGTGTGTGTGTGTGCGCTGACAGCTTCTGAACACGTTGGCTTCGCCTGCTGACATCCATCTGCAAGCACAAGCTTTTTTTTTTTTCAGGTCGAGCAGCAAAATTTGAGGTTCAGTTGAAGGTTTAGGTTTAATTTTTCATCTTATTATTGCATGTTAATACAAAGAAGCTCATCGTCGTGAGTCTGAGCCTGACTGGACGACAGATGGTGGACGGACGGGGACGTTTTGCTGTGAAATGTCTAACATCTCCTTCTGTCCCAGTTTGATCGACAGGAGAGGTCTGATCCGGTCTGACACTCCTCAGACCACCACCCAGTCCAACGGGACCAGCTCCAGCAGTTACCCCTCCACTCAGCTCCACAGTCAGAAGGTGGGTGGAGGCCCAGACCACCGACACGTGATAGATTATACAAATCATTGGGACATGGAGGGGCAAAAAGCTGAACTTAAAACATTTACAGTCATTTCTTTAAGTCAAATGACAGTTTTCTGGTTTTATCCAAAAGGTAGGATGTATTTTTTTCAGCTCTTTGTGTATGTTGTGCCCCCCCCAGTGTGATCAGGATCAGTGTCTCCAGAGCACCAAGTTCGTCCTGCAGGCAGCAGCCACCCCTCTGCTCCACACTGACCCTGTAGTTCTGGCACCTCTTCCGGGGAAGATTGCCACCCTGGGGGGCCCCTGTGCCTATCTGGCCCCCACCCAGCCATCCCTGCCCTCCTGCGGGGGAGACGTCCTGACCCTGAGGGACACCGCCGCCGACTCCCACTGCCACCACCACCTGCACCATTACCACCATCACCACCACCACCACCCCTTCGTCAGTCCGGATGAGACGCCGTGCACCACGCCGCAGGGCGCCTTGCCCTGCCCCGCCCACCTGCACCTCCACCCGCAGCCACACCCCCCCGTCCCCACCCCCGCCACCCTCTATGACCCCGCCAGTCAGGACGCTCTGCACGAGGACTCGGTCAGAGGGCTGGTGAAACTCAGCTCTGTGTGAAGGAGGAGATCACCCTTCTTCCATTAAAGTCTGACCCCTCAGTTCGTTTCCATCTTTTTCTAAATTTGTACATAAGAAAAAAAAAAAAAACTCAAGAAACTTTCAAAGTTTTGGCAGAATGTTCTGCAAAAACAAACAAAAATCTGCGTTTTTATTAAGTCCACTTTTCTGGAAGTTCATTTAAAAAATGCGCAAAATGGAAAAATGGATGGACTGATGACGACATGAGGCAGATCTAAAGTATTTTACCCTCTGAGTGGAGGAAAAGGACAAAGTCTCAAAGAAAACAGTGAAACCGGTTTTTAAAACCCTCTGCAGTTCATTTAGGTTCATTTCTCCACATTTTGTTCACCGCTTTTCAAACTGACTTTACCTCACATGCATGATGTATTTTCCTTCAGTACAAACTGAGATACCGACTTCTCATTTTTGCCAAACTAGGAAAGTATGGAGATGTCAGGAACATGCAGATAAAATGTGGGAATCTTTAGTGATAATAAGTCAGAGTATTAATATATAATCATTTTTATACGCACAACTACGGCAGGAAAAATGTTGGAATAGGAAACTATAATCGAGTCTGTTTACATTTACAAGTGAGTTTATCCAAACTGGTTTTTGTGCCTTTTTCAATGACTGAAAATATTCATCATTCAGAGTTGTAAGCTTTTCTTTCAAAACCATATTTGTGGTTTATGTAGATATAAATTGGATTTTGTATAAAAGTTCCACTTCAGCACTTTTAACAGGTTTTCTCAGTTTGTCTCTGCATGATATCTAGATGAAGTTCTATTATAAATATGCTCCTGGACTCCAAAGGGTTTTAAAGAAGGGTTTGCATGTAGATGATGAGCACGAAAGCACGAAGATTAGAGTTTAAATAAGAGTTTTAAATGGAGAGGATCAAATTATTTTTCCTTTTTGTTTTCAGAAAGTATGAATGCCAAAAAGGGTTGAAATATTCAGGACTGTTTGTGTATCTGAGGTCAGTCAGCTGCTGGACCAAAGCCATATTACGTCCCCACTCACCTTCTGCTTTTATTTGACTTTGTTTTTGTTTGTTTTTTTAACTTCTCCAGGATTTTGACTTCACCTTCGTTCTTGTTGTCTGTGGTCTTGATGAAGTCAAATTTTGTGGACATTTAATCCAGAATAAGCTACAGTCCGGAGCAGTCGGACCAGGACCAAAGTCACGACTGACTGTTTTTTACAACTCAAGTATGGCTGATAGAGGAAACACAGTTCTGAGGTTTTTTTGTTTGAGTCTGTGGACTCCACAGAGATCAGGACTGAGAACATCTGCAGACCCGAGTTCATCCTCAGCCTGTGAAGCACCGATACTGCCTGATGTTCAGCTGGAGTTCACTTCGTTATGTCATAATAATAATATTAAAAGTCTCATCGGGATTTAAGAAGGCATTTTGGTTTATGACTTCCTGGTGTGACCAGGTTCTGGTGGATCCACTTGAATCTCCAAACAAACCAAACTTTATTGAACATTTTAGTGCAAGCTGCTCCTTTCTGTATCTAAGTGATTGTTTTTTTTACAGCTGGGACAAAAATGTGATATATGTCGATGCATCAATGTACTTAGTAAAATCTGTTGGCCTTATTTTCCCCATTCACCCGAGCAATGCCTTCTGGGAATTGTAGGACAAAAAAAAAAAAAAATCCACTGCAGCTTTAAAGGCTGTGCTGCGGCTGAAATCAGCAGAGGTGAACTTTGGTTTCCAGATGTTGCCCAGATGTGACTGCAGGACTTTATGAATGAATTGTTCACGGTGTCACCTTCACTTTGATGATGATGATGATGATGATGATGATGATATATTCATCCAATCAGCTCTGGAGACGAAGACTTGCTGATTGGACGATTGTGTGTCGCTTTACATTCTGTTCAATAGTAATAAAAAAAACAACAAAAACACAATTTAGTAACAAATGTGCGCAGATTGTGGTTTTGTCACCCACCTCAAGCTGTTGTGTTACCAACTATGGATTAAAATAAAACACTTTTTTTAAATGGAATAATTTATTTTCTTTATTTTTTGTAGTTTTGTGGTTAACAAAGGAGACACCAACCAGGTATTTAAAGACAATTAAATATGAACATCACAATGTAACTAAATCAATTTGAAAAGACTAATATATGGTGTGTAATGACTTAAAGACATAATGCAGTTAAAAAGAGACACAAAGTCAAACCACCTGCCTCCAAAATCACCAAAAATAATCTTAGATAAGTTTGTTACCAGTAAAAACAACAACAGCCTTGAAAGGAAAAAGTCAGATTGATCAACAGTTTCAGCATTTCTGCCAGGTGTTTATCTCTTAAATGGTTGGATTAGTTCCTTTCACCTAATTCAATAATATTTCAGACTAAATATATTTAGTTTTTCACTGTTTTATAGACCAAACTTTAAAAAAAAACTCTCAAACAATAAAAAACAATAAAGCAAATAATTTTTTTTTTAAAGTTGGTGAGTATTTTTTTTTTTTTGTCTTTCTGATTTAAATCTTTTTCTTTGATAAACTTTCCATGATTAAAAATGTAAGTAAATCATCCCGGCCGACAGGGGGCGTGTCCGTTATGACGTTAGAGTCCAAAGGGTGTCGTTCTCTTCCTCAGGAGCCAATCAGAGCGCTGGATCGGGACTAAACCCGGAAGCAGTTGCTGGCTTCTCCTGCAGGGACGAAATCCGCCTCAAACGTCTGATTTTAGAGGGAAAATGAGGATAAAACGTCTGTTTCAGAAGATGAAACCCGAACAAATCCAAGGTACACAATATTCACATCACCAGAAACACAAACACACAACGATCTGGCATTTAAATCGTGTTTGTTGTGTCGAAGTTTCCGCAAAAAAATCCGACTCTCTCTCTCTCTCTGATGGTTCGTTTTGTTCCAGTGTTTTTGGGCCCAATCTAATAAAATTCAGCTTTAATATTCACAGCTGACGGTAAATATGATCACTGTAAATGAAGACAGGGGTGTAATTGACGTGGAGGTGATTTTTGGCGCTAACTGTCTTAACGACAACGCCTTTATGTGGCAGAAAACCAGGAAAAAAGCGCGGCAGCGGGAAACAACGACGGAAAAAAAAAACAAAACACAATGCAAATCCTCCAACACAAATAATGACACTTTGCTGACATTTTCAATTAATCCAAATGGATCCAAGACACATTCAAATGCTGAATTAAGAACAAAAACACCATTAAATCCGTTTTATATTCGTGTCCAGTTCAGTCTGAGAGGATGTAAACTGGTATATAGACCCAGATTATTAAACTTTGTTCACATGGCAGTTTAATTTGTTAAAACAGTTGAAAAAAGCACATTAATCGACTTATTTCCTGTTACATGTAAATAAAAGTGGAGTTTGCAGATTTAGACTTTAAATTAAACTTTCTAAAAGTGCAGTTGAACATCTTTAAAGTGTAAAATCTGTGTGTTTCGTGTCGGAGGGTGAACTGTTTGGTAAGCGCTGGTTTTTAGTCGTTTTGTAACTTCAGTTTTGGGCAGTTTTGTAACTCCGGACAGACAAAGACTTTTGAATTTCCCGCAGTGTTCGGGTCGTCACGTGAGCGCAGCTCGGAGGCCGATTGGCTCCGTCGCAGCGTCGGTTTAAAGAGCCGGCACGAGCAGCGCTTTGATTGGTCTTTGCTTTCTAGCGCCAAGATTTCAATATAAAAAGGAGCCGGCTCCAAACTCCGCTCCAGTCTCTGCTCTTCGTCTCTGTCTGCTCCTCTTCAGCTCACTTCGACTCTTTTCTGCCTTTTTTTTTAAACTCAGCTTTTATTTCCGGACACCAAAATGCTTTCTGCTCGCTCTCCTCTTTCCGTCAGGAATGAAAACACACTCAGCGTCCAGACCAAGAACATGTCGCTGGACAAAGAAAACACGGTGAGAATGAGGAAAAAAACCTCAAATTCACATTTCATCTTCTTTTAAACTCCTTTAAAACTCCACTTTCATTCAGGTTTTCCGCTTTAAGTTTCATGTTTTGGTGTGTTTTTACGTTAAAACTCGTGGCGGCCATTTTCGGATCCGCTCAGTCCGACTGACTCCGATAATGTGTGTTTGTTTTTCGGTCGACTGATCGACTCAAACACATCGATTATGTATCGACGGTGGTTTCAGGTCACTTTGGTTGATTTCAGCTCGTTAATCTTTCAGCCTCCGAGTCTCAACACCACCCGGATCCTGGCGTCCAAAACCGCGCGGAAAATCTTCGACGATGAGGTGAGTGACTGAAAATCTGCTCAGACCTTCAGGATTTAAAACCAATCGATCCGATCAATGATCGATACTCATCATAAAGTCCAGGGAGCTGAAGCTTTGTCTTGTTTAATGAGCTCCCGTGGCGCCTAAAATGGTGGTTGTGGCGCCAACGTGGACGGTCATCAGAAACCAGCAGTCACTTCTTCAGGTTTAATCCTCCACAGATTAAATATCCTCTTCAGGTTTAAGAATCTGAATCTGAACAGTTATTAATCTAATAGATGTGTTCAGGTCCTCATTCAAATAAAAACTTTTATATAAACACTGTAAAGTTCTGATAACAGCTGATCTTAGATTAATGATCCTAAATGTACTGATCTGAATTAAAGAGAACATGAACATGTAGTCAAAGAGATGAAGTTTGTCTGACTGTGATGTTTGAGTCTAACATTGTCTGGAACTTCAGGTTTTCTGCTGGAGATGAGTTACTTTGTGTTAAAGTTAGACTTCACTTATTAATAACATCAAACTCAGACCTTCTTCAGACCTGTTGTGAAGTTTGTATTAACAAGTGTTTGACGTTGTCGTTTGGTTTTCAGCCCCAAGCCGTGAAGAAGAGCAGCAGCCGGAAGGAGGAACCTCTGCTGAAGGAAAACCCTCGTCGCTTTGTCATCTTCCCCATCGAGTACCACGACATCTGGCAGATGTACAAGAAGGCCGAGGCCTCTTTCTGGACCGCAGAGGAGGTAGGTGTGACTGCCGCTGCGCTTCTGACCGCAGTGTGGACTTCATGTGATGTTCACGGTTGTTTGTTTGTTCAGGTGGACCTGTCCAAGGACCTGCAGCACTGGGATTCTCTGAAGAACGAGGAGAGGTACTTCATCTCCCACGTGTTGGCGTTCTTCGCCGCCAGCGACGGCATCGTCAACGAGAACCTGGTGAGGACCTGAACTTTGATTATTGTTGTTTCAGCTCTGACCCCTCAGACCTTCAGACCAGCTGTCACACACCACAGATGCCTGAGTCCTCATCTTGTTGTTTCACTCTGTGGCCACCAGGTGGAGCGCTTCACACAGGAAGTGCAGGTGACAGAGGCCAGGTGTTTCTATGGTTTCCAGATCGCCATGGAGAACATCCACTCTGAGATGTACAGCCTCCTCATCAACACCTACATCAAGGATCCCAAAGAGAGGTGAGCTGATACCGGACTGTGCTGGTCTTGTACAGAACTCTGCTGGTTTCTGAAGTCTGACGGTGCGTTTACTGACCCACAGAGAATACCTGTTCAACGCCATCGAGACTCTGCCATGTGTGAAGAAGAAGGCCGACTGGGCCATCAACTGGATCGGCAACAAGAGCGCTGACTACGGTAAACCTGCACGCTGTGACCTCACCCGATGTTTGTGCTCCTGATGGATCAGGTTTGGTCTTGATTGTCTATCTGATATTGATCCTCCAGGTGAGCGCGTGGTGGCCTTCGCAGCAGTGGAGGGAATCTTCTTCTCCGGCTCTTTCGCTGCCATCTTCTGGCTGAAGAAGAGAGGCCTGATGCCCGGCCTGACCTTCTCCAACGAGCTCATCAGCAGAGACGAGGTGACGACCTCACACTGATGTTTCGGTTGAAACGAGACCACATGATGAATAAAATAAACGTGGACTGGAGTGGTGGTCTAACTGTGTGCTGCTTTCAGGGTCTGCACTGTGACTTTGCCTGTCTGATGTTCAAACATCTGGTGAACAAGCCGTCCAAAGAAACCGTCACCAGGATCATCAAAAACGCCGTGGAGATCGAACAGGTCGGTCAGCAGCGACACAAACAGAAAGACTGAGAATCCTGACTGTGTTGGTCTGTTTCGTGGTCTTCAGGCCGCAGACGGTTCTGCTGTTTGTTAAACTGTTGTTTATTTGTTTGTGTTCAGGAGTTCCTGACAGAGGCTCTACCTGTGAAGCTGATTGGGATGAACTGTGAGCTCATGAAGCAGTACATCGAGTTTGTAGCTGACAGACTGATGCTGGAGCTCGGCTTCTCAAAGGTAACAACTCCCTGACCGAACCACAGATCCCAATATGACCAGAGTAAAAAGTACTAAACTGTCACAGCTGGTGTTTATGACGTGGAGCGTTAGAGGTTATAATAAGGTTTAATCTTAGAGCAGCTGGTGCAGCAGGAGCCTGATCTGCAGCATGCAGGGTTTTTAGACCAGGAATCCGGTCTGTGATGATGAGATGCGCAGGGGTACGGACCTCAGCCGGTGATGGGGGCTGAGTGCTGCTGCAGACTCTGATCAGAGGACGAGTGGTTCACTGACAGACGGCAGCGGCACGAAACAGACGCCACACTGAACAGACCTCAGCTCAAGTCCTGGACCGGTCCTGATCAGGTCTAGAGTAGCACAGCAGTTCACCCCATTTATTATCAGACTCAAGTATGAATCCAGGTACAGCTGAGTGAGACAGGATCAGAGTGAAGGTCAGACCTGCTGAGTTCGGTCCGAGTCGTTATCAGATCGTCTTAATTTACCCTTTAATGACCAAAAAATAAATAAAAAATTTAGCTCAGTAATCCAATTGAGGTCAAGAGAATAAGCCACCCTCTGCTCTGGTGTCTCTGCAGATCTACCGGGTGGAGAATCCCTTCGACTTCATGGAGAACATTTCCCTGGAGGGAAAGACCAACTTCTTTGAGAAGCGAGTGGGCGAGTACCAGAGGATGGGCGTGATGTCCGGCCCCACAGACAACACCTTCAGGCTGGACGCTGACTTCTGAGGACGCAGGTGGAGTCACACTTCAATCACAGAAACTGGTTCAGAGGAACTCCACTCGGGGGGGTAGTGTGAATCCTAAACCAAGTGAGTGTTCAGACTGGCTTCCACATGAACATCAGCAGACTTCCACTGAACAGAGTGATTTATTCAATATTCTGCTCGTATTGTGATAAATTGAAATGTCATCTTTCTTGTTTTTCTTTTTTTGAAAACCATCAGAGCACTGAACTTATTTCTGTTAACTTGTTTTACCCTCATTTGGTGAAACACTGTTAACTTGTATATTAGAAGTTTTAGAGCAGATTTGTAGATTACTTTTTGTGAAATATGTACAGTTAATTTTTTTTAACGACTGCTTTGAAATTAAACTTGTATATATGTATACAATGAAACCTGAAGTCTTGCTTGCTTGCTTGCTGATCGATTGACAAATAGCCATGTTTTTAGTCCGGATTCTGTAACAACCTGTAGACTCAAACAAGTTTATGAAGTTGGTTTATTGGTCACAAATAATATCATACAGTTAAATTTGAGCAAACAGATTAGTGGACACTTTGTTCATTGTATGTTGTTGTGATTTGAACACAAAGTTAAGGTAGGAAATACTCGTTAAGTCTGAACACTGAACAGGATGAAGAACAGGAGGTTATTATTGCTGCAGCAGGCACTTCATATAAATACTAACTTTGTATTCGGTGTAAAAACTGGTTCAGAGGATCTTGATGTCCAGCAGTGTCACATCTCCCACAACCTCGACCTGGTTGATCTGGTTCAGGTCCTGGACTCTGTGTTTGTAGTCCAGCTGGTGGACCCCATTAACCGCAACTCTGAACTGCTGAGCGTCGCACAGGATGATCATCTGCAGAGAAACACAAAGCTATTACTACGATATTAGAATTAGTTCAGAGTACAGTCCTTTTAATACTCAACACGAGGAATTGGATTTAAAAAAAAAAAAAAAAAAAAGCTGCACTTCTTAAAGGGTTTCACGATGAAGATTAGTTGCAGTGACTATTTGAAACTTTTAGAATAATGACTAAAAGAATCACTGATTAATCAAGAATGACAGTAATCCTAATTTGCACCCCTACATTTACAATTAAACACATTTAAATAGCGCTGCAGCTAACAATTATTTTTCTCACCCGTCTTCTACTTTTTCTAATTCAATTAATTTTCTGTCAATGTCAAATTATTTTATAGAATTTAGATTTCTTAAGCTAACAAGTGAAAATGGACAAAACAGGCAGAAGCTGTATTTCTTTGTTAAATATTTTCTATGTGTAAACAAAATAATTTTCTTTGTCCTTTTCTTACAATTACACACCTTACTAATCACACCTAAATGTTTGCCTTGTGAATTTCTTTTCTAGTTAAAGTGACGATTATTATTAATATTTGGGTTAATATGTGAGCCACAATCAACAGTAGTCTTAATTTTACAAGAAGGTGAAGTCCAGATGTTTTGTTCTAAAAGTGGCCCTGAACACGTTTAAGTCGACCTGCAGAGGATAAAGTTTAAACTGTACCTCAAAGTATTGTCCTGCAGCGAAGGGGAAGGAGACCTGCTTCGTTTCCTCGGGACCCCAACACTCAGACAGGAAGGAGTTTCTGACGAAGGTTTGACGCTTCAAACGAGGGTTGAGGTGAAGAGCGATGTCGCTGCTGCCGGACGTTCTCAGGTTCACACCAAAACTGAAGGAGAGGAAATCTTTTAATCGTTTTTATCCACTTAGTTGATTTTTTTTTTTTTTTACATTTCTGTAAATTATAATGTAACAGATAGGATTAATGTTATATCCACATCCTTCATTCTAATAAAACCCTTAAAACCAAATGTCCTGCATATGAAATGATCAGTTAAAGTACAGAAATGTACTAAAAGCATCAGACGAAGTATAACGAGGAGGTTATTCAGGTGATAATTACCTCTGTGCTTTCTGATTGGTTTCTGCTTTGATGGTGATCCTTCGGCCGACGGTCAGTCCTTTTCCCAGATCACCTCTGAAGGGAACGCTCTGCAGGAAACAGGCTCAATATAAACACTTCAACATATTCAAAACCTCAGTGCTGAAATTACAAATGAAATCATAATTTTATGCACTTTTATCCTCAAATGTAAAGATTTGACACTTTTCTAAAAGTCAGATGGATCTCTGTGGTATTTTAACTGTTGGTTTGACAAAGTAAAATAAAAATGTAATGTTAAATGTTCACAATAAAAGTAACGTTAATCAAAAATTTGAAGAGGAAATTCATGAGACCTTTGATCACATTTTATAAACACCTTGTGAATTAACTAAGAGATAAATCAATAATGATTGTTATCACTAGGTGTGCTACAGCCAGTAGGTGTCTACTGTAAAGCTCTAAGTGAACCACAATGACCATCATGCATCAGTGAAACTCACCAAGTCGCCTGTTGAGGAGTTCACCTGCTGAAAGAGGAACAAGGGCATCAGTTTAAAAACAATTAACAAAAGGTTCATCAATATATCATCAATAAAATCAGCATGTGACATGTGATAACGACTTTTTTACTTACTATAATGTAGTTAGTGTTAAGTGTTACATGTATGAATAGAAACTATTTGTTCTACATATATCACTATTTATTATGGCACGGCAGATGTGTTTTTTTGTTTACATGTAAACATCAGTCAGTTACTTGTTTGTTCTTACTTTTGTCTCTGACGCCTCACTGGTCAAACTGGCTGAAGGAGAAACTGAAGTCTGTGAAACAACAACAACAACAACAAAATGTCACGAACTTCATCACATGAAGAAAAAAACAAAAAACAAAAACAAAACACGACTTTCATCCGAGTCTCAGTTGCAACTCACAGAGCTCGGGGGGAGAATGCCAATGGCGTCAACTTTGATCTTCCCAGAAATGGCTACAGTGTCGACTCGCTTCAGCTCCAGTCTGTGTTTATACTCCAGAACATGAGCTCCATTCACAGCCACCTGCAGTACAGACACAACAGACAAAACACTGATATGATCCTGCAGTACAGACTGAACTGTGCTGTCACTCCGAACATTTGGCTTCTGATTAATCAACTTTTGCAGCTCTTATCTGAATTACTGACAAACAGTCTGACCTTCAGTCTGTTAGTGGCTACTCTGGAGCTTTTGTTAAAACTCACAAACTCAAAACCCAGCAGACAAATGTGTATGTGTTTCTGCTTCTTCTACCTCTACTGATTTGACTGAAAGCTTAAGATCAGCCACTAAATTGACCTTATTCTTCCAGGAATTCAAAGTATAAATGTGATGTGATGTCTGTAAACATATTTTCACAAACATATAAATGTGAATATGCCTGAGATGACATTAGTCACATGCTGCTGGTATCAGCTTGACGCTCACCTTGAATCTGTCTTTCAGGATAAGGATGATCAGCTCGAACATCCCCCCGACCATGAAGGGCATCTTGTACAGGATCTCCTCGTGGCCCCAGCGCTCCTTCTGCATCGTGTTGCAGACGATACACGGCGACCTCTGAAACCTCGGATTGAAGTGAAAGGCCACGTCGGCCCTCGGCTTCATGCTGCTGCCACACGTGAAGTCCACCTGAAACCTGCAAGACAGCGGAGAGGGACGACAGGTGAGTCAAAGGAACAAAAAGAGAAGGAACTGCAACGTTTTTTAAAGAAATTTTAACGGGGTAGAAGTGCAATTAAACATTATTCAAGATTACGCTGGTTGATAAATGACAGAAAACAAACAACAAAGCACAAACTGAGAAACCACAAACAGCCAAGAGCGATACTTTCACCGCATATTGCAAAAAAAAAAAAAAAAGTCAAATAAGTTTAGTGTTGTGCGTCCTCACCTGTCTGCATTAGGCAGCACTAAGCCCTGAATAAGAACCATCTCCCCCGGCAGCAAACCACCCAGGATGGTCCCAGCGAAGGGAATCATCTGCAGAGGAGGAAAACATGTCAGTCATGACGAGACGGAAAACAGGGAGAACATCCCCGTTTAACCTGCCGAGAATTCAAATACCTAATGGACCAATGGACCTTTGAGCCTTTAACAGTCACGTTTCACGATTCATAAGTTGTTATGGAATTGAATGTATGATTGAATATGAGGCTTTAAGAGGAAATATCCTGCAGACAAATTTAAAAATGCAAACATCATGCCAGACGGATAAAATCAAGCTCTAATTTCATTTAAATACCCACACAGGTGGTAGAACCTCATCTTTAATTATTCCCAGTAGCAAAAATACTCAAAACTTCCAGCCTATCTTATTTGGCTTAACCAACAAATGTATAAAAAAAAATTATAAACAATATTTCCAGGAGTAATGAGTGTACTTTCTACTCCACGATTAAATTTGAGATCATAGCCATCTAATAAAGACGAAACTCTTGCTATTTGTGATTTTTAAATTAATCTTTTACTAGTTTTGTCTATTAAATCTTGAAAAGGTCAGAATGAAATCTTCAAAGTTGTTTTTTTTTTTTTTTTTTAAATCTGGCCAGAAAGTTCAACATAAATGAGTTTGCAACGATATAAATAAACTACAAGCAGCAAATCCTCAAATTTCAGCATCAGAAACAAGCGAATCTTTACTTTAAACTGATAGAAACCATCCAGAAATGACAAAACATTTCATTTAATATACCAAGTTACAATTACAGAACAGGGATTTTACTTTTAACTGGTTTTACTTTTTCTAGAAAAGCACTTTACTAAGAAAAGATGGATATAAATATTACAGAACATTATCCAAACCAGACTCCACTCTATATATAAGATATTTTTGTGTTTCCTAGTTTATCTGTGAATGTTAAATGATGGCAGAACCAGAATTTATGTGGAAACTAATCTGCTATTTAATTCAGCCAATGTATATATATATATATAAAATCAACCTCAATTAACAGTCTGCTTAAAAATAAAAACAACTTTTAAATATAAAAGTTTGTACTTAGTAAGTAAAGTTAAGTAAGTTTAAGTGAAATACGTCTGTTAGGATAAAACAGTCTGAGCCAGTTTAAACATTTAGTGACAAACGTTGAAGCTTAGCTAAACTTGGCTAACACGTTAGCTAAAGCAGCTCACCGACAATCAGAAAAATGTGACTTAAACGGTCAGGAGGACAGCGAACATGAACAGAAACGGATGAAGGTGTTCGGGGTTAAAGCAGCGGGAGTCTTACCGGGTTTAAAAACGTCTGTCTCGGCTGTGAGAGCGACATTTTGGTGCCGAACAGCTGATGAGGGGAGCGGCTCTTCCGGCTGCCTCTGTTTACTTCCTGGTATGACGTCAACGCGGCTGACGCAAACAAGGATGAGACGGAGACGACTTCAACCTGCAAATTATAATAAAATACAAAATTAAAACAATTTATTTTACAAGTCGATGAAGGCGGTTAAAGTCATCTGTTAGAATTAAGAAAATTTAATTTAATTTTTATAGTTTTTATTTTTTTATATTAATACAGATTGAGTCGGACCGTGATGACGAAGCTGTCTGTGCCTTAAATACTGAAGACGTTTGGTAGAGAAGGAGCCTCATGATTTCAATTATGATTAACTAACATCAACATTAACTCACCTGTCCATCCCTAAGAAAAGAACAAGGAAAATAACCGTTTATATTTTAGTTAAAATTAAAACGGCAAGTTTATAAAACTGTGGAAACTTAAGCACTCTACAAAAACTAAAGCTAAACTGTTTCACTTCTTTTTTTTTTTTTTTGCGGGTGCTTGAATCAGTTCCTGTTTATAAGGAGAAAAACTGGATACAAGTGTCATGAACTTAATCACAGTCATTTTCCACAACAGACAAAAAAGAAAATAAATAAATACAGTGTAAATAGTTTGAGACAATTGTTTATTTTGCCCGACTGTAATAATATCCTACTCACTTACAGTTAAAGGAAAAATAAGACATTCAGCTTTAAACATGTTTAAATCCAAACCATAAGCAGACAGGCATAAACGAAATTGCTTTACAGTTCATAACTATTAAAAACTCTAAATTTATGTACAAAAACAAAATAAAACTCCTTTATTAAAAAAAAAAAACAAAAAAAACAAAACAAAAACAAAACTCTACAAAATAAGTTTAAATATAAAGACGTAAAATAAACTACAAACACAGGTCACTGGTCCAAGATTGAAAATGTTATAAAGTTAGTTGCTGTCTTAAAGTTTAATATTTTATTTTAAGTTATGTAACTATGACACCAAGTACTGGGCAGATCACTGGGCTGCAGTGTCTCCATTTAATATTATAAAATCATTCAATCAACCTGTCAGCTGACCAGCTGCCAACCCAATAGATGCGTTGTGATGCGTTCATACACGCAGCATATCCACCCACATATAAAATCTCATGTAGTCAACTTTCAACCCTGGTCCATTGTCCTCTCAGCATCAACCAGTTTCTGTGATTGAAATGTGACTTGAGTGCAGATTGCTCCACCTGCGTCCTCAGAAGTCGGCGTCCAGCCTGAAGGTGTTGTCTGTGGGGCCGGACATCACGCCCATCCTCTGGTACTCGCCCACTCGCTTCTCAAAGAAGTTGGTCTTTCCCTCCAGGGAAATGTTCTCCATGAAGTCGAAGGGATTCTCCACCCGGTAGATCTGCAGAGACACCAGAGCAGAGGGTGGCTTATTCTCTTGACCTCAATTGGATTACTGAGCTAAATTTTTTATTTATTTTTTGGTCATTAAAAGGGTAAATTAAGACGATCTGATAACGACTCGGACCGAACTCAGCAGGTCTGACCTTCACTCTGATCCTGTCTCACTCAGCTGTACCTGGATTCATACTTGAGTTTGAGTCTGATAATAAATGGGGTGAACTGCTGTGCTACTCTAGACCTGATCAGGACCGGTCCAGGACTTGAGCTGAGGTCTGTTCAGTGTGGCGTCTGTTTCGTGCTGCTGCCGTCTGTCAGTGAACCACTCGTCCTCTGATCAGAGTCTGCAGCAGCACTCAGCCCCCATCACCGGCTGAGGTCCGTACCCCTGCGCATCTCATCATCACAGACCGGATCCTGGTCTAAAAACCCTGCATGCTGCAGATCAGGCTCCTGCTGCACCAGCTGCTCTAAGATTAAACCTTATTATAACCTCTAACGCTCCACGTCATAAACACCAGCTGTGACAGTTTAGTACTTTTTACTCTGGTCATACTGGGATCTGTGGTTCAATCGGGGAGTTGTTACCTTTGAGATGCCGAGCTCCAGCATCAGTCTGTCGGCTACAAACTCGATGTACTGCTTCATGAGCTCACAGTTCATCCCAATCAGCTTCACAGGTAGAGCCTCTGTCAGGAACTCCTGAACACAAACAAATAAAACAGTTTAACAAACAGCAGAACCGTCTGCGGCCTGAAGACCACGAAACAGACCAACACAGTCAGGATTCTAAGTCTCTTCTGTTTGTGTTGCTGCTGACCGACCTGTTCGATCTCCACGGCGTTCTTGATGATCCTGGTGACGGTTTCTTTGGACGGCTTGTTCACCAGATGTTTGAACATCAGACAGGCAAAGTCACAGTGCAGACCCTGAAAGCAGCACACAGTTAGACCACCACTCCAGTCCACGTTTATTTTATTCATCATGTGGTCTCGTTTCAACCGAAACATCAGTGTGAGGTCGTCACCTCGTCTCTGCTGATGAGCTCGTTGGAGAAGGTCAGGCCGGGCATCAGGCCTCTCTTCTTCAGCCAGAAGATGGCAGCGAAAGAGCCGGAGAAGAAGATTCCCTCCACTGCTGCGAAGGCCACCACGCGCTCACCTGGATGATCAATATCAGATAAACAATCAAGACCAAACCTGATCCATCAGGAGCACAAACATCGGGTGAGGTCACAGCGTGCAGGTTTACCGTAGTCAGCGCTCTTGTTGCCGATCCAGTTGATGGCCCAGTCGGCCTTCTTCTTCACACATGGCAGAGTCTCGATGGCGTTGAACAGGTATTCTCTGTGGGTCAGTAAACGCACCGTCAGACTTCAGAAACCAGCAGAGTTCTGTACAAGACCAGCACAGTCCGGTATCAGCTCACCTCTCTTTGGGATCCTTGATGTAGGTGTTGATGAGGAGGCTGTACATCTCAGAGTGGATGTTCTCCATGGCGATCTGGAAACCATAGAAACACCTGGCCTCTGTCACCTGCACTTCCTGTGTGAAGCGCTCCACCTGGTGGCCACAGAGTGAAACAACAAGATGATGACAGGCATCTGTGGTGTGTGACAGCTGGTCTGAAGGTCTGAGGGGTCAGAGCTGAAACAACAATAATCAAAGTTCAGGTCCTCACCAGGTTCTCGTTGACGATGCCGTCGCTGGCAGCGAAGAACGCCAACACGTGGGAGATGAAGTACCTCTCCTCGTTCTTCAGAGAATCCCAGTGCTGCAGGTCCTTGGACAGGTCCACCTGAACAAACACAAACAACCGTGAACATCACATGAAGTCCACACTGCGGTCAGAAGCGCAGCGGCAGTCACACCTACCTCCTCTGCGGTCCAGAAAGAGGCCTCGGCCTTCTTGTACATCTGCCAGATGTCGTGGTACTCGATGGGGAAGATGACAAAGCGACGAGGGTTTTCCTTCAGCAGAGGTTCCTCCTTCCGGCTGCTGCTCTTCTTCACGGCTTGGGGCTGAAAACCAAACGACAACGTCAAACACTTGTTAATACAAACTTCACAACAGGTCTGAGTTTGATGTTATTAATAAGTGAAGTCTAACTTTAACACAAAGTAACTCATCTCCAGCAGAAAACCTGAAGTTCCAGACAATGTTAGACTCAAACATCACAGTCAGACAAACTTCATCTCTTTGACTACATGTTCATGTTCTCTTTAATTCAGATCATTACATTTAGGATCATTAATCTAAGATCAGCTGTTATCAGAACTTTACAGTGTTTATATAAAAGTTTTTATTTGAATGAGGACCTGAACACATCTATTAGATTAATAACTGTTCAGATTCAGATTCTTAAACCTGAAGAGGATATTTAATCTGTGGAGGATTAAACCTGAAGAAGTGACTGCTGGTTTCTGATGACCGTCCACGTTGGCGCCACAACCACCATTTTAGGCGCCACGGGAGCTCATTAAACAAGACAAAGCTTCAGCTCCCTGGACTTTATGATGAGTATCGATCATTGATCGGATCGATTGGTTTTAAATCCTGAAGGTCTGAGCAGATTTTCAGTCACTCACCTCATCGTCGAAGATTTTCCGCGCGGTTTTGGACGCCAGGATCCGGGTGGTGTTGAGACTCGGAGGCTGAAAGATTAACGAGCTGAAATCAACCAAAGTGACCTGAAACCACCGTCGATACATAATCGATGTGTTTGAGTCGATCAGTCGACCGAAAAACAAACACACATTATCGGAGTCAGTCGGACTGAGCGGATCCGAAAATGGCCGCCACGAGTTTTAACGTAAAAACACACCAAAACATGAAACTTAAAGCGGAAAACCTGAATGAAAGTGGAGTTTTAAAGGAGTTTAAAAGAAGATGAAATGTGAATTTGAGGTTTTTTTTCCTCATTCTCACCGTGTTTTCTTTGTCCAGCGACATGTTCTTGGTCTGGACGCTGAGTGTGTTTTCATTCCTGACGGAAAGAGGAGAGCGAGCAGAAAGCATTTTGGTGTCCGGAAATAAAAGCTGAGTTTAAAAAAAAGGCAGAAAAGAGTCGAAGTGAGCTGAAGAGGAGCAGACAGAGACGAAGAGCAGAGACTGGAGCGGAGTTTGGAGCCGGCTCCTTTTTATATTGAAATCTTGGCGCTAGAAAGCAAAGACCAATCAGAGCGCTGCTCGTGCCGGCTCTTTAAACTGACGCTGCGACGGAGCCAATCGGCCTCCGAGCTGCGCTCACGTGACGACCCGAACATTGCGGGAAATTCAAAAGTCTTTGTCTGTCCGGAGTTACAAAACTGCCCAAAACTGAAGTTACAAAACGACTAAAAACCAGCGCTTACCAAACAGTTCACCCTCCGACACGAAACACACAGATTTTACACTTTAAAGATGTTCAACTGCACTTTTAGAAAGTGTAATTTAAAGTCTAAATCTGCAAACTCCAGTTTTATTTACATGTAACAGGAAATAAGTCGATTAATGTGCTTTTTTCAACTGTTTTAACAAATTAAACTGCCATGTGAACAAAGTTTAATAATCTGGGTCTATATACCAGTTTACATCCTCTCAGACTGAACTGGACACGAATATAAAACGCCTGCGGTTACAGAAGTATAAAAAAAATACACAAAAACACACAATATTGTAATTTATTTTTCTGAACGTGTTTATATTTACTGAGGATGGACTGGAAATGAGGCGATGTCAACTATGTTTTTGTTCCAAACTACAGTGTTTTCACATCAGTTTTCATTCTATCTAAAGTTTCATTAACGTGCTATTATAATCATAAATCACGATATTAATAATATTTGTTTGCGGTTAGTTTCCCGCTATCGCGCTTTTTGTTGACATATAGGCGTTACCTTTCTTTATCAATCTGACATCAGACAATAATCTTTCCCACCACACGTCTTCATAAATCTATACTTAGAGCTGCCGTTTACTTATTAAATATGAAAAGTAAACCTGCATTTAGAAGTTTGGAGGCTAAAAACTATTAAAATATCTGACAACAGCGGAACACATGGCGGTAATCTGCCGGTTTTTCAGGCGTCACTTCGACATAACTGAATTAAAGCCCGGATTGTTGTGTATTTGCGTTTATTTTTGTGTTTGTGGTGATCACAACGTGCTGTACCTTTTATTTGTTCAGGTTTCAGCCTCCTAAACTTTTCGGAGGCTGAATTTTCCCTCTAAACAGGCGAAGGCGACCGATCAGCTGTTTTCCGACGAAGAGCGACCTGATTGGCTGCCGGAGAACCCGGAAATACGAGCGAACAGCCGGTGTCGCCGCCTAGAGACCCGGATGATCAATGTCAACAATACGAACAACACCCCCAAACACACAAAGGGTTTTTAATCCACAGCTGTTGTGCAGTTCCAGTTTCTATAATGGGAAACTAAAGACTTTAATTTATACAATTATCAGGTTCTTTGCCTTTTGTCGTTTTATTTCATCTCACTTTATATTTATTTTCCTCTACATTTGTGTAAAATACTTTCTTACTGCATTTCTACAACAAAATGTCTGGATCGAGTCATTAACACGCTTTTATTTATTTGTTAATTTACTCATGTGTTTATTTTGCAATAAAGGAAATAACATATATACTTGTATCTGTAAAACGATTTAATTAACTATGTACATTTTAAATATTTATGCGCAACAGTAATATTTGTCCAGGTTACCACACATATAAAATTATAATTAATTATTGTGTTGCCTGGATAATTCAGTTAATTTATTTATTTTTAGCTTTTTTAAATGAACGAATGAAAGTTTTGGCAAATTTAAATAAAAAAAAATCAACAAACGTGTCTCCCATTGATAAGTTTCTGTTAAGCAGAAAACTCACCCTGTTGTTTTGTTTTTGTTTATATTTTAAACGTTCTTCTTTTTATAATATTGTGAATGAGCTGCAGTACCGTTCACCGCCACGTGGCGCTGTTTCCCTGATTAAGGGACTCTTCTGTTTTATTTATTTATTTACTTTATTTAATTTATTTCTTTTTCTTTTTTTTCTTTTTTTTTTTTTTTTACTTTATTTTTATTCATTTTCTTTGGCTCCAGCTGAATGTCGGTCAGTAAGGTAAGTGGGCGGGTTCCTCTTCAGCCAATCAGGAGCCCTGCTCACGTTACCCAGCTCAACGTCGACGTCCGCTATTGGTCACACCCCCTCGGCGCCGGCCGCTGATTGGCTGAGCGCTGTTACCGGGTGGTGTGGGGAGCTCCGGTTGTGTAACCGGCACGTAACGGCGTCGCTGTCGCCGAGCAGAAACTTCATATGCGGGACAATGTGCGTGTGTATATAAAGAAACTTAGCCCGGAAATCTGATTTAACCCAGTTTTTTTTTTTTCCATCTTTTAAATCTCTACACGTCTGACCCGAAATCCGCAGAAGAAGAAGCTGCACAGCCGAAAAAAATCTTATTTTAAAACACTTTTAGATTTTTCTCTTTGTCATAACTTATTTCTTTTTGTGTGAAAGTTTAAAGACTCCTTTAAATCTGTCCTTGATGAATATCCATTTTTTTTATTCAGTTAAATTAATCAGTTGTTATAAATTATGTCATTGGCTCTCTTTGTGACTGATTAATGAAAAGAGATCCTAAAAATGGGTCACTTTCAGACTTTCATACTTCAGCAAATAGATATCAAAGTGTTTGTTGCCCAAAGTTTTTTCTTAGCTGTTTGGGGCAATTAGTTTGGTCTTTTTGTGACCAGTTATCATTTTCATTGTTCTTTTTTGTTGACATTGTGGACAGTGTTAGTCGATTGAGGGACGTTTGATATCTGCATTGTTATTTTGCATCAGCTAGATATCTTTGATAATTTTTTTTTTTTTAATCTCAATGGATGTTATGAATCTCGTTGTGGTCATATTGTGTCGTTACTTTATCCATCCATTATCTGTACAGTGTATATTTTGGCCCTTATGTCGATTCTCCCCATTAGATCCACGTTTGAGTGTTTTTTGAAATATATTTGTTTTCAGCTTGACACATAAGCACACGTTAAACATTTGATCTCAGTGACCTGAGTCTGGATGTGGTCAGTTTGAATTCTTGATGAATGAAAACAGCAGTTTTTCCATGATCAACTGCAAAATTAAATTAGCCAGAGTTAGCCCAGGAAGGATGTTGTTTTAGCATTGTTAAACATGCGTGAAGAAAATACAGCAAAATGTCGATGGAAGAGTGAAAAAACAAACAAAACACAATTTCATGGTAAATTTTTATTATAAAAGCCATATTCTTCACCATCGCTTACAGGCAAATGTTCAGAAATGGGATTATTCCGATAAAAGCTGTTATTATTAAGAATAACATTTAATAACATGAGGTATTTTCTTACTGGCTACACTATGGGCCAAATCAAGCTATCAAAAACAGCATTTTTTCCTCAACAAATGTTTATTAAATAATAATAATATTGTGTAAAGCAAAGATAGTAGGTAGTATCACAGTGAGGAATACTGTCCACTGACATTTTTTAAAATATCAATAACTCGTACTGTCAATAAATGCAGATTGGAATACACGTAACATTCATATAGATATCAATATATTTACAATATTTACAGGCACAGACAAATAAAACAGAAGTAAGCTAACATCAGAAGCACAATACAGAGGCTTTGGCAAAAATAAAAAGAGTGCATACAATTTTGCTTGACATATACACATGAAGTAAACATGATTATACACGGAGAGAGAGTACAAAAACAACCAAGATTAAAAAAATCCAGTGCAATGTCAGGTTTTTGTTGGTTTCTGTCCGTGGGTGAATAGCAGCCTGTCGCCATCATGTCCTCCTCCTCATTTTCCTCCTCCCTATGAGTTTTGTGGTTAGTGGGATTAAAATGTCCTGAGCAGGGTGGGAAAGTCGCTCTGTGCTCTGCTGGTTGCTCCGGCTACGTCTACTCGAATTAAAACTCAGAATATCTGGATTCTGACGCATTAGTATCAGATATTAATCATAATCGTTTGAAATACTATACCGTGATTACACCTGACGGTCGCGTCACATTTCAAAGCATCTGAGTGAATTTTACAGACAAGTGCATGTTTAGCACGTTATTCGGCCTTATACCTTATCAGCTTTTCAGCTGGACGGACATTTTTTTTTAATGATTGTTAATTTCATTCAGTAAAGACCTCCTGAATCAAGTAAGGTTTGTTTTTTTTAAGAGCAGATTGATTGATTAATTCCACACACATCAGTAACTATTTTGATAATCAAGTGATTGCCATAAATTTAAGGAAAACATTTGCAGATTCTAACTTCCACACTGTGAAGATTTGATGCTTTTCTTTGCCATGCCAGGCCGTAAACTGAGTATCTTTGAATTTTTGGAAGAAAAAAACAAAACAAAACAAAAAATAAGACACTTTAAGACATCACATTGGTCTGTAGTAAATAATAACCTGCAATTTTCAATATTTTCTGGCACTTTATAGAGAAAACAATGGAATAAATACTATCAGATTAATTCTTAGTTCCATCCCTACTGCCTCATGGAGTTGCTAGTGTGTCTGTAGACTTTTAGACTTGATTGGTTCAAGTTTAACTTGGAGAAGTGACTTCTGGCAAAAATGGAGTTTAAAAAAAAAAAAGGTTAGGAAACAAAGGAAACAGATAACTGGTCCGGTGTCCATGACAACTAATAACAAAAAGAGACTTAAGACAGTCATTTTCACGTCTTTCCTCTTAATCAGAGTTAAGCATGTTTTCATGACCCTGTTTTGAGGTCCTTACGTAAACGTAGCCAGGGCCCAGTAGCTGTGTTCACCGCTCACCAGCCGAACGTGATTCAAAGCGTAAAAAAGAAAGATCGTCCTGATGTGGCTGGTGGAGCTGATTGAAACAACCAATCTAACCTCTAAATGTCTGGTAGCTCCCTCCCCACCCTTCCCGGAGTCCTGAGTTAGCCCAGTGAACTCCTGACTGAGTTGGTTAGTTGTTGGTGGGAACGAGCACACCAACAGGAAGCGCGGGGCCTCGGTTTTGGCCCTTGGGCAGGGCCAATTTGTTGAGATCTCCAGTTTCGGTGGGCCACGACGATGACCTCTTGGTGGTCATGTGCCTCCGGGCGTGTTTGGTCAAGTGGTCACTGCGCATGAAGCGTCGGTCACACACATTGCAGACGAACTTCTTCTCGCCGGTGTGTGTTCGGCGGTGACGGGAAAGCTCATCGGAGCGGGCAAACTTTTTGTCACAGCCTTCCCAGTGACAGCTGAACGGCTTTTCACCTGCAGAGGAGGACAGACGGTTCTCAGCAAGTTCAAATTAACGTGTCAAGCCAAAACGGAGACCCTGTTGACGAATCACCTGAAACTTTGTTTCTCAGCTGACCTGTGCTTGATTTGTTGGGCTATTTCTACCCAGAGGTTGCCATTTAGCTCGTAGCATCACAGGGCTGCGACTATCAATTATCTCTTGATTATATTCTCTTGACTATTTGGTTTATAAAATGTCAGAAACTGGTGAAACATGTTCATTACGATTTTTCCAAACCTCATGTGATGTCATCTCTTATCAAAATCACTACATTTATCTCAGTATTTTTTGGATCTAAACAGGGATCCCTGTATTTACCTATTTTTAGTTCATTATATGAAGCACAACTTTTGCTTCGTGTAGCTCAAATGTGGCTTTTTTAAAATAATTTTTTTTGAAAAGTGTAAATTATTAAATAAACTGAAACTCAAACCACTGGAAGTGGAAGATTATTTTGCCCGACACCTCTTACCTGTGTGTGTCCGCAGGTGAGCCTTCAGGTGTGAACTCTTGAAATATGTCTTCTTGCAGCCGGGGAAGTTGCACACATAATTTCGTCTGCGGGAGAAGTCGGTCTGCGAGGCGCCGCTGTTTGTTCCTGACGGCATGTAAACTGGAGCCGGTGCCAGGGGGAGCAGCTTGGTGTTGCCCAGGGTCATGACAGTCTGCGGGCCCTGCGGGGGCTGGGACACCGGCGGCTGGGGTACCACGAACATAACGGTCCCCTGTGGCACAGCAGAGCCCACCAGCAGCGGCTGGGCGAAGCTGGAAGATGACTGGGGAAGGATGGGCTTCGGCCCCCCCTGAGTCTGCACCTGAACGGGAGCCTGGACGAAGGCCGAGATCATCCCCGTTCGGCCGCTCACTGGGAACACTTGGCAGAGGACCGGGGAGGCGGACACTTGGGAGGAGGAGGAAGACATTTGGGAGGAGTGAGGAGAAGATGCCGATGAGGGAGGAGAGGACGGGCTGACAGGAGATGGAGGAAGTCTGTCCTTCTCCTCTGTGAGAGTCTCTGGAGGTCCAGGCTGAGACGGCGTGGAGGTCTCTGTTGGCTGGGAGGAGGAAGGGGGAGGCGGAGGAGGTGGAACGCTGAGGCTGTCGGCTGTGTGGCGGATGACGCTGGTCGCCATTGCTCTGCCCAGCGGAGCCACGCAGGCCAACTCCATCTGAGGTGGAAGTTGTGAGATGTCTGAAGTGAAGGGGGAGGAAGAGGGTGAGGGCTGGGGGGGGCCAGTGTGGGAGTCACAGAGGAGGGCGTGGCCAACACTGAGCCCAAGGCGGGGTAAGACCGGTCTGGAGGCGGGGCTCATAGCGGAGGTGGTGGTGAGGACAGCCGTGGTGGAGGCTTCTGCGAAGCTCGGACTGTGAGGTGGAGTCATACACTGAAGAAGAGACAAAGAAAACAAAAAAGTTATTTTATTGACTTTAAATTTAGCTGCAGTGATTATCACACACTAAAATAAGTCTTCATTCATTTTCTGCTTCGTTTTTTTTTGCTGACTTATGAAATGTTTCGATCTCTTCTTACCAGTGATGACAGACCAATCAGATCTTTGGGCGTGTCTCCTCCTTCTGGGTGGAGCTGGATGGAGTCACAGGAGTCAGAAGTTGGGGTCAGTGGGCGGGGTTTGTGTGATCTTTGACCCCAGAAACTCATGCTGACGAGCGCCTCGGCGGCCTCCAGGTCATGATACTCGACACACGGCTTCAGCTCCATGGTCGCTGCTGGCTGGCTGTCCATAGGGTCAACCTGAGGGACATCAGGAGGTCAGAGGTCAACAGCTGGTCGATTAAAATACTGTTACACAGAAATGACAAGAATCAGAGTCAGAATTCAATATCAACAGGAATCAATCACAGCTACATAATACTCGTGTGTTTAGTAAGTGAGAAGGATTTTAGGGCGGAGAGAAATTTCAAAAACAAACAAACAAACAAACAAAAAAATCTGTAAAAGCTTTGCTTTCCTTTTGAACAAAGAAATTCTTCCACTGTGGTGGTTCAGAAAAAGGAAACATGGTTCTGACCATGTCGACTGCATGAGCTCACTTTAAGGGGAGTCAGGTTTCAGGTTTTATTTGATTACAAAGGCGGAGTCAGAAATGAACGATGGTTTTAAAATGTTTATACAGTCCATCACTAACTCCACCATTTCTCACACAGGCCGCAGTATTTTGACACAATAACACGACTAACAAACTTTAAGCTCCTACGCTGGGATCCCAAATGTGCTCTGCCTTTATGATTCAGTCTGTCTCACATGAAAATGTCCTGCTGTTTAACATTTTTTTAGCCATGATATTTGAGATGTAGATTCATCAACCATCGAGATTCTTCTCATAGTAATTTGGAATATGAGTTTGAATCCTGAAGGTGTTATACTCAGTTCCATAGCGCTACTCAACCACAGGTTTTAATCTTTTCCTGTTAAAAATATAAAATTCAATTTGATGTGACAGGTAACATGATGAACGACGGTCCTCATCTTTTCATAGCAGCATTAAATATGAATTGGACTAAAGGACTATTACCGCTGTAATGAAAGTGTCTTGATTTTATTATCACTGAGGTTTGTTTTTTTTTTTTTAATATTTCAAAATTGGGGAGCTACAAAGGCAGCAGCAGGGATGCCAAATGTTTATTCATTTATTCTCATTTGAGCTTATTTGAGATCCCGACTCATTTTTGATTGTCAGTTTGATAGCTGCTTTAAATCCTGTTCTTGACAAGGAACCAATAGAAGAAAAATGCTTTCTAGGAGCTCGCCAGTTTCCATGTAAAATTTGGATGAAAGTTATTTTAGGGCCTTTGTTTGACAGAAATAATTAAGAGTGACAGCAAATTTGGGAGAGAGAGTAAAGGTCCTGGAGTCAAAGCAAGGACTTGCTGCTTCAGGCCCAATAAGGCCATATGGTACGTGCCCTGAGCATTCGCCATCACAGCGCCCAAAGTTTGATTATTATTCCTGCACAGAGTTTCACATTTATGATGCAGAAGATAACTGACTTTGTTAATGAAGAAGAGGCCGCGCTCTTCTTTCAAACAAACTTCTACCAACTTGAAACAAATGACCTCAACTGTTTTTTGTTTTTCGGGGGCTGCCAGCAGGTGGAGCTTTGCCCCCGATGACCCGTCGCCTGTAAAGGAGCAGTGAATGAACTAATATGGGAGCGATTTCAGACAAGCGCAGCCCATGTTCTTCTTCTTTCCCTCCTCTTTTTTTTTCTCCTTTGGGAACCAAAGTGAACACCACCCATGTAATAACCACTGATGTCACTCACTTGCTTCTTCCTGTCTCTCTGAGACTTCAAAACATACTAAATGAAATTACAATAATAAAATACAGCTGACATCAAGAAAAATAAATTAATAAAAAATAAAAATAAAAATACAGACGTTAATTGGGAGTCGATGGAGGCACAAAGGGCATCTGGGTGCTTGGGTAAGTTTGCTGGCATCTGGTGACTGCTCAGCTGCACGTACAGGAAGGGTGGAGGGGAGGGCGAGCAAGGGGCGAGAGACCTTGGCATATAGATAGAGAGAGAGCAAAAGAGCGAGACAGAGAGAGGGGCCCCTCTGCAGCGGGTACACCCATCGCTGCACTCAGGCCAAAGGGGGAACCTCCCCTGTATCCAGAATAGATGACGGGAGGTGGCGTGCCAGATATTACAACCCCCCCCCCTCATTGAAAAGCCCCTCCCACTACTCCTCTCACATTAACATGCACCGACTCGCCCCATGAGAGAGAGAGAGAGAGAGAGAGAGAGAGAGGAAGCTCCCCACAGGAAGTATACTTGGAAAAAACAAAGTCAATCTGTTGCAACAAACACACACACACACACACACACATAGTATGATGCTCCAACACTGCAATTTCCCACGCAAAACGTCACACAAACTCATCAGACAGCAGCACATAATGAGATTACAGCAACACCACACAATGCAAAGCACAACTCATAATCACAACCACTTGTAACAGGAATTAATGTGTTTTTAATCACTCTTAAATAAATATTGTCATCGTTCAGTTCTCGACTTTCACTGAATTAGGCCAAAGAGGATTTACTCTGTTGTCTTCTCAACCTTTGTTTCCTTTTTGAATTATTATTCTTATGTTCCTTTCTTCATTTTCTGGGACTTTGGGTCTGGTTGTTGACATTTTCTCCTGTTCTTGGTCTTGTGGTGTTGTTCCCTCTGCTGTCTCTTTGTTGTGCTCAGTTGCAGTTTTTTGGGTGCAACCTTCAGGAACGTACCTGATCCTGAATCTGTCAATCAACAGATAATCTATCGATGCTTACCCTGACATGTGGATTTTGATTGACAGACATTCAAGGAGCAACAATTTTGCTGGTCGTCTGGTCATTTAAGCAATTTTTAGAGCAAAAGATCACAAATTCCAGCTTCTCAAATGTGGATATTTGTTAATTTTCTGACTTTATTATGACAGCTGATTGAATTCATTTTGGTTTTGCAATGTTACTTGGACAAAGACTGTAATAATGAAGTCTTCAACATGGGGCTTGGAAAACTGGGACAGGCATTTATCACATTTTTTTGTCATTTTATAGAGCAAAAGTCAAATAGCTGGCACATAAATGAGCTAATAATAATCATTAAAGGCACCTCTTGACTTGTTTCTATTGTTATTATCATTTTCTATTTCTCTTTTGTCTCACTGATGAATGATTGGATTAAGCGCCAAATCTAAAGACAACACTTTGAGGTTTTGGGATATATTGTGATTGTCAGTCACAATTTATTGTTTCACTTGAAGAAAATCAACCACAAATAGTCGATTAATGGATTGACAGAAAATCCACCCCTACCTAATCAATCCCTGACTGTTTCAGTCCAGACGTTTGATGATTTGTGTTTTCATTAGTTGGTGATGACAACTTTTGCTTTAAGACAATATCGTGTTGTTGTTGTTGTTGTTTTTTTTATGATTAATTAAAATGAAATGATCAGCTGCAGTTTGTTATTGAGCAGCAGCCTCCTTCACTCATCACAGCAACAACAAAGACCATCAAGTAGAATCTGATTCTTTTCAATCACCAACAATAATAAACAAAAACCGGTGAGAGCTGCAGATCCATCACAACAAAGACAACCGGGGTCAAAGTGTCTCCATCAGTGCCTTAAACTTTAAGATGCACCGCAGTGATGCAACTGTTGTGAATGCACGGCAACACAACACAACACAGACACACACAGACAGGAGACACCGGGTTCAGTATGACCTCAGATAAACCAGCGCCAAAAATAAGCCCCCGAAAACCAGCCGGTGCAAGCGGACACAGACTCAGCTGGAGCCCCGGGGAGCGGAGCTGACACCCGGGGCGAGCTGCTGTGAAAGAACCGGTGAAAATAAGAAATTAAAAAACTTTACCGATAAGACCGAGAAGAGCCCCGGCGGGCTGTGGGAGCCTGCCGGGGGTCGGTGTGCTCGGAGCCGGACTCACCTGGCGGCAGCGCTCCGCCGAGAAGCCGAGCATGGAGGCGGCTGAAGAGGAGTCGGACACCGGGAGAGGGCGACGGTTCAGGAGGCAGGAGGAGGAGCGGCGGAGCGGCGGAGCGGCGGAGGACCGGAGGAGGAGCGGGCCGGTGTCTGCCAGCAGACTGAGCTTCAGCTGAGAGGAGCCAAAAAAAAAAAAAAAAAAAATTAAAAAATAAATAAATAAAAATAAATAAATAAATAAAAAAAACCTGAGAGGAGGAAAGAAAAAAAAAAAAAAAAAAAACACAAACAAAATTCAGAGCAGTCTGGCGGGTGGTAACACGCAGCCAATCACGGACAAAGGTGTAGCGGGCGGCGGCCAATCAGAGGTGAGGCGGTGCGTGATCGGGACGTGGCCTCCACGCCATTGGCCCAAGGCGGGGTGCGTGGCTGTCGGGGGGCGTGGCCGGGGAGTCAGCGGTGTCAGAGTAAACCCGGTGAACCCGGCGCGTGCCCGAACTGGGGGAAAGGTTGGGAAGGCGCGAGGCGGGACCCGCGAGCACGCGCGTGAGAGGCACATAGTGACCAACTACTGGTTAAAAATATATATTAAAAAAAAAAAACAACAACAAACAAACAAAAACAACAAAATTTATGGTTAAAAAAATAACTAACCTGACGTTTATAACGACAAAAAGCTTTAAGATCAGAGAGAATTATTTATAATTCAAAAAGAATGATTTCTTTTTGAACTTCTTTATTCAAATGTGTCCATAAACACGTTTTATAGAAGCTGTGGAATAAATGTCGTATTTAAATATCAGGGAAACACAAAATTGGAAGAATGGCATGTTTAAATTGTTTTTGTTTGTATTGTGAATTTATAAATATCAACAATATGTGTGAATGTGATATATGACTCAGAAATTAACCCCCCCCCCAAAAAAAAAAAAAAAAAAAAAAATTAATCTGGATATCTGAATATTAGAAGTCAATCTGGGGATTTTTTTTTTATTTGAAAACTAACAGATTCTACATTTAGTCCATTTCTCCATCCACCGCTGCTGCTGGCCTATATTCTATTGTTGCACTCTGTTGAAACAGATGTGAGACTCATGTAAAATGTAGATGTAAACACAAGTGTGTGGAGGAGGAGATGGGAGGGGTGTGCGAACTACAGTCACAGATTATAAACAACATGCGAGCTGTTTTACCATTTCACCGTCCGACACCGCAGCTCAGATACAAGATGAACTCCAGCTGGACGGGTCAGCGGCTGTGAGGCTAAACTGACCTACTTATACCAGATATAAGACTTCAATATGCAACGTGAATTATTGTTTTGTCTGCTGATTTGCTTCAGTGCAAACCCTGCAGACAGGCTGAGAGAGAGAGAGAGAGAGAGAGACGAGGCTGCAGCTCTCTCTGAGAAGAAGAAAAAATGAAAAAGAAACTAAACAAGCCCTCCTGCTGCATGTCTTTACATAAAGGGGGTTGTGAGATCGGCTGCAGCAGAGGAAAGAGGAGGTTTTTTTTTGGGGGGGGGGGGGGGGGGGGGGGGTTGCATTCCCTTTCACGTGTCTGCATCAACTCAGACATGTGCATGTTAAATAGTGTTAAAGAAAAAAAACTAAGACAGAAATGTAACAATATCATAAAGAATCAAGCAGACACGTCTGGGAACAAAGAGGAGAAACAAAAGCTCAGATCTGCAGCTCTTGAGGCCCTCAACATATTTTTTTATTGTCTTCTTCCTGTAGCATTTTCCTCTCTGCTCTCTTGTGAGTCCAACAACCTCCCCTCCTTGTCGCCTTCCCTTCTTCCCTTCCTCCCTCCCCCATCCTCTTCCTCACCCCCTCCCCACTGGGCCGATGAACCCGGGGACTCCTATGCGTCGAGGTTGTAAACAGCCTCTCCAATAAAGAATTTCAAGGCGGGGCTAAAAGGCAGCTGGAGCCCCCCCCCCCCGACCACCACCACCACCACCACCACCACCACCACCACCACCATCACCGCTACCACCACCACCCAACCAGCACCATCACCACCTTCTCCTCCCACCTCCCCCACTCCCCACTCCCAACTCATGCACAGCACAGGCTCCTTTGTTGTGGCTGCATGTTAACCCTTTAAGCTGCCGCAGGAGGCTGGAGGTTGAGCCACGCTGCCACCACCACCACCACCACCACCACCACCTCATCCTCATCATCATCATTATGACATGAGCTAACACTGGAGGGGGAGGAGGGAAGGTGGAGGTGATGGCTGGACGTGGCGATACGTCATCCTGTCTGAGGCAGACAAAGAGCTTGTTTCATTCCCACCGTTTGATGATGCTGAGCCTTCATCTATCGGTGTTTGATTGACAGCCCCCCCCCCCCCCCCTCCTCGGCCTTAGGTCACCTGCTCGCCAAAACACCTACCGGTGGCAGCGGAGGCCTGACTGGCCCCGCTGCGCGTATGCCAAAAGCAGATAAACATCTTCATCATTCAAAGTGAATCATCTCAACACGACGCTGCTGTTTTAACTGTGTGCAGGGAGAGAAAGAGGTGAGCTCAGTACTGTAAACTCAGCACAGACAGACGGCGAGGGAAGAGAGAAAAACTGGGACAAAAGCACAATCTGGCAGCAGGCAGGGGTGACGTGAGTTCATTTTCATTTTCAAGTTCAGCGAGGTTGTGAAATAAAGAAAAAAAAAAAAAAGGAAGAGGAAAAACACACAGGCGGGCGGGCGGTCCGTCCGTCAGTCCATAAAAACAGTTTCCAGGCAGAAAACACTCCCAGACTTTGTGCAGGAGGAAATCAGAAGCAGAGACCACGATGCTTGACTCAACCAGCTGTTTGCAGGATTAAGTCAGAGCGAAGAACCCACAACAGACTCTGGACACAAAGTAAAGTCCTGGAGGATGACAATGAACACAACAAAACAGACTGGCTGACACACTGACATACCTGATGAAGTTATAGCTGAACTTGTGACGTTTGTTCTTCCCAACTTGTTGTTGAGGTTGAGTCTAAAGAGCAGCGAACAGGGTGAAGAAGAGTAATAAGACGCCTGAACCATCCACACTGTAATTAAGATTGGGGAGGTCGTCTTTCTGTGCCAAACACAACGATTAAAAAAAAATGCAGATTAAAGTGGGGAGAGAGTGACTCAACTCTCAAGACAAAAAAATTTTAATTGTGGTTTGTATGTTCCTTTGTAGGCGTCAGGGAACCTAAAAAACAGGGTTAAAAATGTTGACACGTGAATTTCCCATTTCCAAATGTCAACCCACCATGACATCACCCGTTGGTCTGTGAGTTGATGTTTTGAAGCCTCAAGTTTGTAAATTGGCCCTTTCCATCTTGGTGTTTTTGAAAACCACAGGAAATCACATTTTCCTCAGGAGAAGGTGGAGCTGTACTCCATCCAATCCATCCTCTGCTCTGCGGTCTTTCCTCTAAATGGAAACGTCATTAAAAAATGAACATCGTGGTTTATTGCCAACTTAAACTAGAGACCAAGACCATAAACTCCTCAGGAAAACATTTACTGGGCTGATAAATTACCAAAGAAATAAGTACCTTTTCCCATGAACTTCAATACAATCTGTATTCTCTTTGCAGCTAGTGGAGTCGCCCCCTGATGGTCTTTAGATAGACTGATGGTTTAAAGCTCTTCAGCATTGTCCTCACTTTACTGCTCCAGAGTCCACGACCATAGAAACAAGGTTTCTATAGCTTCACCTCTGTTCCTGTCAAATCGTGTTTTGTCAGTCTCATGGGTAAAATACTACAATACCCATAATTCTCGGGCAGCATCAGCATGGTAAAAGGGGGCCGGTCAAAGGAGCAACTCGAATGTGAACTTGTCTGAACAGCATCGTCTTTAGTTTTTCACCTGTAGTTAGTGGCACACTTCAGTGATTGGATGCCACCGCCCTGAATGCATCTTGGGAGTTGTAGTTTACCTCTGCACATTTGCCTTATTGTAAAAAAAACCAAACAAACAAACAGACAACTTCAGGATTCAGAATGAATCTGAAAAATTTTTTAAAAATAAAACTGGTGTAAAAGAACGACTGAAATCTTTCAGTCACTTATATTTCTTCTTTCTTTGTCCGTGAAAAAAAAAACAAAAAAAAACTGGAGCATGATGTGATAATTGACTGTCTGTTGCCATAGAAATGGGAGAATGGCATGAAGCCTGGTTAGTTATTACCTTCGACCCACACCGGACTGGAAGAGCTGCAGTAGAAGGCAAAAGAAAACACAGAGGAACAGTTTAAGGACGGTGGGGACAGTTTTACAAAGAGACGACACTGATATTATGGAAGATTAGGAGAGTCTTTTTTATAAGCAAGTTTAACTCTGGGAACAGAAGATTTTTGGAAAATGAGAACCGTGTGGGAGGCGAGAACATTTGCGGAAAGGCACAGAGTTTCAGGAACATGTAACATTTTGGGATATTCCTAAACAGTGGAGAAGTTTCTCGAAAATGAAAGTCATTTTGGCCAATCTTGTGGAAAGCGAGGGCACCTTGAAGACATTTTAAGGCCTCTTAAATTGTCAAAGCTAAACCTTCAAAGAGCCCACAGTCAGGTTTTTGTTTGGGGCCGAAGTCCCCCGATGCAGACAACTACAAACGTGTGTGTTTGGAGGTTTGTGTCGGTGCCTGTCATCAGTCTGTCTGGATAAGAGCACGATGTAAACACGCCCGAAAGTGCTGTGTGTTTCCGTGTGCGGTTTCAAACCGCCGTGGCAGCAGATGTCCACGTTACCCAGGGGTCAAAGGTCGTCCCTCCTTCAAGACTTCCAAGAATCGAACCTCTAGGAACTATGACCCCCGGCACACGTGTGCTCACATTACTCCAGTTCAGATTCAGCTGTTGTGCGAAAACTCATCTGGATTCCAGTCTTAAACGACCAACCTGCAGATTTAATTATTTTAATGTTTATTCTTTCCAAGTTCCCCACACGGGCACAAGAAACAGACCAAACAATGGCTGTGGTTAAACCCTCCTGCATGTCTCTAAGCATCTGCAGTCATTTTAAAACTAGTTAGATTAACCAGTCAGGTAATCTGGAGTTTAGTCTCTGACTTCAGGTTAATTCATGAGTCCTGTTGACTGTAGTTCATCATCTTACTCCCAGAATCTTTAAACTCTTTGTAGTTTGGTTTGCTGAACCAAGTCCTTGGATTTGGTCCTGTGTTTAGTTTCTTCAGGAATGTTTACTTTGCTGGGGCTAAAAACCCCTCTGAGCTTGATCGGGGCAGCAGATGTGATTTCCCTCCAAAGCCAACAGGAACAACCTCAGCAGGGACACACCCACACCGGGTATGTATATCTCTATATATGTATGTGAGGGTGGGAGTGACGGGGGCATCCAGGCTGGGTGGGGTCACTGGAATCTAGGTCAAACTCCATCCAGGACCAGGAGGGAAGTGCAGCGAGTTCGCCGTTGCTACGTTGCTAAACAAGGACAGTCGTACAATGTTTTTTTTTGTTGTTGTTGTTGTTTTGTTTTGGTTTTTTTTATGTCTTCTCTGTCAACAGCTGAGATCAAAACACCCGGAGACAGAGTCCAGATTGATCCTCATCACTGTGGTCTTTGTACTCAGAACGGAGGGACTCACCCAAACGTACATTTGAGTCCAGCTTTACTAATCCACCTACCAGATTAACATTTAATATTCAACTACAACTACACATATCTGCCTTAATCAGGATATTCCCACTGTAAAATATCTGAAACCTTTATTATCTGTACATTTAGGACGGATTATATTCTAAATACCTTTCTTTCTTTGACCTTAATCTATATACATAACGGGAGGTGTTCTGAACTCCTGCTTCAGTGACATTAAGTCAACATAACTCTGACGTGAGAAAAATAAAAGGTAGGATGAAATTCTTAGAGGAAAATGTGTTATTTTTTCCATCATTGATGTTTTTATTTTACATCATCCACATCAGAGCTCCCTTCAGCTCCCCATGATGAGCTTTTATGGACTGAACTCCTCTCATCTGTGCACGTGGCTTCACTCGGAGCTACGATGGGAGTTTAATTTGTGTTGAGTCCAGACCTGCAGTCAGACATCAACAGACACTTCCTGGATGGCTCTGCCCTCCTTCCATGTCGACAACTTGTGTCGTGAAAAAAGTAGAAAAGTACGAGCTATGGGGAACACGTTCCTGGACAGAAACACGGAAACTCATTCTCATTATCAACTTACCAAAGCGATAATGAGTTCAGTTGACAAAATCTCATTAAAGATATTTACAAAAATTGTCTGCCAATTTGCATAAACTCCCCAGCGTGCATCTTATAGAAGGTTAAAACCAAATCTGTTTTTTTTAAAGCCATGATGGAGACTGTCAACTGATAAACATGTAATTTCTTCTCTCTCTCTCTCAAATCCAAGCTAAAACTTATAAGAGCAGTCTGGACTTCAGCTCCAGCACTAAAACATCGTGTTTATACGGAACAACAATGTCCTTGGATTGAATTATGCAGATGTTCCACACATTGGACTGAGTATTTTAACAAAGCCAGCTGTGAACACATAAAATAACATCAAATTACCATAACATCTGACTGCAGTGTTGGTTAACGGAGCTAAAAAGTCCAAGTTGGATAAACTTCCTCTCCTTACTTCCAATCTTTTCCTTTTGTTTACAGTGCAATGAATGCTTTTAATGTGCAGAAGGGGAGGAATAATTAATTTCTCCTCCTCCTCTAAAATGCCCGGCTGTTCCTCTCTTTGTCTCGTTTTCACTGCGCCGGCAGGAACCTGTCAGCGTTGTGGGAAATGAGATGCAACACCTTAGCGAGTGAGCCAGGAGACTGTAAGATGGTGAACTCCGTCACCTCCACCTGCAGCCGACACGTGACCGCAGGAAACCTGAAGCTGAGGAGGGTTCGGCTTCCAGCAGAGTCAGCTGATCCGCTCCTTCGGCTCCTCCGACAGCATCTTCCACCTGGGAAGTTTTATTACGTTGAAAAAACGGCTGCAGCTTCCTGGAAGACACTTCCCTCTGCAGACGAAGAAAAAAATCACATCAGACATGTCGACGCTTGTAAGGCTCAAACGAAACACAGGGAGAGTTTTGTATCCTGAGATGTTTTCAGGGATTCAGCAGAGACTCAGCTGGTAGTAAATAAAAAAAATGCTTGCCCACCTCTCCCTCCTCTAAAGTCCAATAATTAACAAGTTTTATTTTGGTGTTATCTGTGGTGGAAAAAAAAAAAAACAACACAATTTGTTCTTTTGTCATTTTCACATGTTGGAGTCAGAACAGATTGTACAAACTAAAGATTTCTGAAACTTTTAGGGAGTGACATTTATCGTACTGCTCTGATTTTCACTGTCATCTCAACTTCCTGTTCTGTTTTTTGTCGACCACCTAACATAGCTAATAAACTAGGACACATTATTATAAAGACTCTGCACACATTTTATTTTGTATATTTTCTAAACTTTGAGTGAACAATTTGGATTTTCACATCTAAACTTTATTTCTTATGCTGATGTTACAGTTTCCTTTCAAACTGCAGGATCTGCTTTCTTTTAAGCTTTAGATAAAGAATGTTTTATATTCATCATATTCAGAAGATATTGAAAACGTTTAAGACACTCTGAACATAACAGGTGTGAAATTTATCACAAGAAGGGAGGATTTAAGTTCCGAGAGAGGAAAGGTTTGTAACTCTTTTCTACAAATTATGATTCTGGTTCTTTAAAGGTTCAGTGTAATTAACTTTTTTTTTTTTTTTACTGAAAATTACGTTTCACGTTAGATCACTTATAGTAATAATTTCATTTATTGTAAATCTGGAAAACTATTTTCTTTGGTTTATGTCAACAATCAAACAAATAAACAAGAAATATCTGCTAGAAGATGATAAAAAAAATGTCCAAATACAAATATACACAGATATAAACATTGTGAATTTTTTAATTAATTAGGGATTGTTTGAGAGTTTTTTTAACAGTATTGGATGGTTAAAAAAATCTATTTATATGCTTAAAAATATGCTTGACAGAATGATAAATTTTTCTCTCACCCACTCTGAAAACATAAATGTTCTAATTATTAGATTTTTTATAATCAGAATGGATAAATACTTTATATGAGATAACAAAGCAAATTTCTACTTTCAATTAATTTAATATATATATATATTTTACAAATTTATCATACCATGTAATTAATGATTTAGTTTAAGTAAAGTCTGATTTATTTTTATTGTTACCAAAGATTACCTGTTCACAGATAGAAGTAGAAAACTGAGTCATGTACATACAAACATGATCATTTCACTCCTGAAGCTCATTATTTTTACATTTTACTTAAAGCTGAAGATGAAACAACATCATTAGTTTCAGTTTAAATAAAAAAAAAAAAAAAAACACAGATTAAAATAATTCTTTTTTTTTTTTGGTGCTTCTGGCCCCAAAAAAACTGCTCTTAATACTTCTAGATAAATTTAATAACTTTACTAATTCAATAAATAAATCAGTTTTTATTTAGTTCAAACTGCACAGCATTATTTCTATAGTGATAAAAATCATCTCCACTTTTAAGTGGATGAATATATAATAATAATAATATTACTATAAAATGGTACATTCTGCCTAATGAGGACTTTTAATAGTGTATTTATCTGATGCTTGTATGTCTAAAATTCTTTTGTATTCGTGACCTTTGAATGAGCATTTATACGTTGTAGAATCACTAAATCTTGTTTTTATTTTCCCAGATAAATGGTCACTTTTTAAATGATAATAAAGCCCCTTTGCTTTCTTACATGTTAGAACCTAAGTGGACTATTTCTGGGCAGAGTCTCCAGCGCCATCTCAGATGTTTGCTTTTTAGGAACTCAGTGTGTGATCTGGATGTTTTCCAGACTCTTACTATCAGGAGTCTGACAGCAGCACAATCTGTTTCTAAATTAGGAAACCGAGTCAGGATGCTCTGTGGCACATTTCAGTTGTTTTTTTGTTTTTTTTTTTAAGCCCGTGCTTTCTTTTCTTGGTCTGGAAAAAGAGCAGAGCAGCCAGAATGAACTCTACCTGCTGTTGAGGCATTTCCCAAAAAGATGGACGATTGTGAAAAGAGTCGCCTCCTGCAGCTTCTTTCTGTCCTGAAAGAAACTAAAGCAAACAAAACAGCATCCAAAAGACAGAAAACAATGAGAAAAACCAACACATTGGCTTTCCCCTGAGAAAAACCTGGACTCCTGTGAAGCTGGAAATATTTACTGATGCCACTGCTCCCTGAAATGACCAACAAGATTCATATTACTGCTTTAAGTCATTACACTTCTGGTCTGATTACTACTATTAGTGGGGTACAAGGTGCTCTAAAATAAAAGGTTAGCCTGTGTTTACAGGTAAAAAACGAAGAGAGGACTTAAACATCATCTGAGTCTGGAAGAAAGTTCTCAGAGCGTTTCAACTAACTGAGGATGGAGGTCAAACATACGAAGACTGATTAAGTATATAGATTTATTGGTAACGAGATAATAATAAATACAAGTTGGGCTGAAATGTACAACACGCTGGAATCGAACCGAGGGAGTTGTGTGTGATGAGTCGATTTCAAAGAGACTCCAGAACTGGACCTGCAACAGCAGCAGCGACATTGAACGCACCACCACCATCATCATCATCATCATCATCATCATCGGCACCATCAGCATCCCTGGATAAAGTCCGTCACATCAGACCAGCTTCAGTCAGACGAGGGTTGTGGGGTTTTATTTTGGCGGTTGCCATGTTCGTGGCTGTTGCTAGGGAGCTTTACAGCGTTGGGCATGTTGCCATGGTAATACTATAGCGAGCAGCATTACCTCCTGTCACCTCTGCGGAGGAAACAGCATCGTGCTGCATTCACATACGGCTGGTCGACTCCGGCGTCCTGAGATGACTCCTGCTGAGTGTCGAGCTAAGTTTAATTTAAGTCAGAGACTCTGATGCTGCTGAAGCCCAAACAGTGACATCAGTACGAGCCTTTTGTTGTTGTTGCTTCATTCTCGTATCCCTTTATGTCAATTTTATCAAACTAAAGGAAACAACAACATAAAAATGCTCACCAGGAATAACAGAGAGGAATCGGCAATGATGGGGATTCAAGTTGTTGTATTTTCAAAATAAAAGCAGTGAAAAGCTGCCCTGCTCAGCGGCAAACAGCTGACAGACAGTTAAAGACCAGCCGGTGAACATGGTGGAGCATTTAACAGCTAAAGAGGCAGATAAACTCCGATCTGATGTCACCGTTCGTCTGTTTGTGGCACATTCGCTCGTGCTAATTCTTATCAACATCTGTCACTGCTGGCTGCTCAAGTGCAATGTCTACATCTAAATGTGTCCCAACAAAAGGTGCCATCATCATCATTTGTAAAAAAATTCTTAAGTGCAAAATAAAAAAAAAGATAAAAACAATTATTCCAACTGAAATCAAGCAGATTTTTTTTTTTTTTTTTTGCATATTAAGCAGCTCTGAAAGACAAACAGGCCTTTCCAGGATTTAAGAGACTGTTAACTTCCTTCTGTTTGATTTGTTGAAAGAATGAACAAGTGTTCAGCTGCAGAACGGCTCCAAAATGTTTTGTCTCAGTCTTAAGATTTAAGGTTCAGTGATTCCTATTTGATTTATATTTCAAAGCAGGAGTCATCTGAGCAGTTCTGTGTTTGAGCTCACATCTGTTTTCTGATAACATGTTGAGTTATGTTGTGTTTATATTAGTTTTTTTTTTTTAACTCTTCATTTAGCATCTGGTCTGGAAACACTGTTTTCAGAACTAACTAATCTACAATTCAAAACTTTTTCATTTAATCAGTAACTTAGTAAAGTGTCAAGTTTCCGTTGATCCTCATTTAATCTGACCGACTGAGAAGACGTTCACTTTATTATCACGTCCAAAGAAGAACAGACATATTTATCTATTCTTTTGAACTTTACTTTGTGTAAAGTTGAAATTCAATCATTAAATATGTTCTTAACGTCTTTTATGTCTGAAGAGTTTTTCTGAATGATGATGAGAAACTTGAGCTTTGGAAGGGAACTAATTCATAATTATAAATACTATTTACAGATTATCATGCAGGAAACAAGTTTGTGTGTGTTTAGTTTCAGCTCCTCTCTTTGTGTGCGTCTCCCTCTGCTGTTTATTTCTGTTACTGCATTTTTCTGGTGTCTCTTTGTCTTCAGTTGTTACAGCAGCTTCAAATCAAATCAGGAGGACAAAGACATAAAAAAAAAAAAATCAGGACAACGTTGTCTTAGCTCTCACGGTTGTCAGGAAACGGTCAACACAGTCATTTCCTCCAACAACTGATCTTTAAAAAAATGTAATCACTCGTCTTTTTTTTTTGTGATTTACATCATCAACTTCTGTTCATTATTTTCTTGCAGACTGATGAAGGTAAACAACCGACGACTGAAAGTGGAATTTATTAAAAATAGTTCTCATGTACATGAAGATCATTTTCACAAAAATGTTTTAAAGTGCCTCAGCGAACACCTCTGAATATAACTCAGAGGTTTTTATACATTTCCTCGTTATTTTGTCCAAATTTTTATAAACATTCACAAGCAGAAAGCCAAAGTTCTCTGAACTGATCCTCATCGGTCAAACTATATATTTCATCATTCATGGCTGAACATACGAACAACAAAAAAAACCTAAATTTAAACATATTAGTCTGTAATGTCTGTTTCTATAAAGAAGAGAAAGAATCCCAGCTGGATTTTTATGACAACAGATTGAGGATGTGAAAATGTTCAGCAGTTGACTCTCAGATCCTGGATTTCAGTTTCCAGAGAGATGATGATTGTTTTTGCCCTCTAGAGAACAACGAGGTGTTTTTTGATGTTACCTGTTGGGTTTTCATGTTGATTCTTCAGTTTCTAGTTGCCTCTGTGGCGTCCCAGTCCTGGTCGTGGTCCTGGTCCTGGTCCTGGTTTTCTCCTTCTTTGTGGCGGTGAAGATTCGTCTCTCCACTCTCAGCACCTCCTCGTACAGAAGAGCTGGCTTCACATCCAGCAGGAAGGAGAAGAGCTGCAGCAGCCAGACGAACGAACGAGGCAATGTCGGCTCCACCTCCGAGTAATGACCCCGACAATGCCTGACGGGGGAGAGAAGAAGAAAACCACATCAAGACTGGATCTACACCTGGACCCGGAGCACAGAGGTGAAAGGTCAAGGTTTAATTAATGCAAGCCCAAATAAACTGGAGATAAATTCAGCAAAAATCACGACAATAACAACAATAATAACTTCCTCCTTTTCTGACAAACCCACCAGGAGGTACAGGGCTTGAGCGCCGGGTGCCAGTACGTGGAGTTTGTGGGGGTCAGGGCATCGTTTTTAAAGGTTACAACTTTGTCCAACTTCTGGTGGTGCAGACTAGGACCGTCCGCTCCCTCCTCGTCCCCCCAACAGAACCTGAAGCTGGACGGATCTCTGAGCGGGACGCTCACCGGACAGGAAGACAGCTTCTCGAAACAGATCTTAATCTGCTCCGCCGTCCCTGAACACACCGCAATGTTATTATAGTTCCTATAGTTATTATTATTATTACTAAACTCAAACTGTAGCTCACATAAGACTTTTGTTCTACAAACTCAGGAATTCTTACTTTTCTTCTTCAACAGAATGTTTTTCATCTTCTTGTTTCTGTGAAGAATTTTGTTTGCTTTCCACTGTTTCCTGAAGATGAAGGAAATAATTCTTCATTAAAAAACTTTATGGTTTTTAACAGCAAACACACACACCCATAAAAAAGCTTCTTCCCATTCCACGACACTAAATGGGTCGTTTCATTTGTAAGAAGAGGACATGTGGATTTTACCATCTACTGATATTTACAGCATGTTTCTACTGACTGTCCCTGTGAATATTTTATAATCACTGGTCAGCTGTAAAACCTGTTGTTGATTATGTGAGAGTTGACGTCTCACCTGGCGATGTTGTGGTCTCTCCTCTGCTGAGCTTTGATCAGAGCGGCCTGCGTCAGCCTGTACCACCTCCTCAGGTTAAACATGATTCCTGAGAAAAGAACAGCAACAAAACTCAACAAAACAAGAAGGTCTGCAAAAACAAAAACACGAGTAAAGCCTAGTGTGATGGCTGATGTTAAAATTTAGAAAATAAAAATGCTCAATGTGATAATACGCTAGCAGGACACTAAACTAATGAGCATTAGAAGTCAGATTGTGTATCTGGAGAGACCGAAACGTAATAATGACTGATGTATTGTGACGCTGAGCTGGATCAGTGCAGAGGATCTTCTTTTCTCATATGATTTTCCAACATTCCTGATACAGAAACCAGGGTGTTCCAAAATTCTTCTGAGAGATGTTTTAAAAGTAAAAATTTCGGTGTAAGTGTTGAGATGAAGAACCAACCTTGGTCGTCCTGAGCACTGACTTCATTGGACAAATCCCTAAAAGACACAAACCAAACTAACTTGTTATGACTGTCAGTAAACGCAACACAGTGTCCCTCAGGTCCGGCAGGGAGACGGGCCGAGGTGAAGATGATGAAGAGGAAGGTTGGCAGTTACCACTCTGTGTGGTCGTCCATGCCGAAGATGAGCTTCACAGTGACGATGATGAGGGCGGCTGCTGTGACGTCGTACTGCGGCAGGCTGGGATGAGATGTGGCCTTGAACGTGTGGAGCGTTTCATCTGCCATACCAGCACACTCAATCGTCCTGCACACCCACGGGTGGAGCTCATCTGAGGAGGGGGGTGGGGGACGGAGACAAGATTAATTGTCCATCAGTGGTGATATTTCAGCAGTGCTGTGTGTTCGGGCTGTACCAGGCAGGTTGGCGTCCATCAGGTAGCGCACGCTGAGCAGCGCCGGGTGGAGCAGAGTCTGTCGGCTGATTGGAGGAAAAGCCTGAAGCTGCAGGAACAGACCGAGAGACTGAGCCTCCTTATGGACCATCTGGTAGGACGGGATGCTCTGTGGAAAAAAATTTATGAATAAATAAATCAATTCAGAAAGTCCAGGTCCCGCCCATTTAAACTAATCTGATTGGTTTAATTTGCTGTCAATCAACATATCTGGAGTAAATGATAGACGGAAAGAGGCAGAGAACTGGAGGCTTCTCTGGACTAAAACACAAATTTAAAAGATTTTGAAATGCCGGATTTCTGACCTCGACTTTGAAGATGACAGCGTCTCTGCCGTTGAGCTTCATCTCCTCTGGCAGCTCCTCGTAGGCGTTCACGTACGGGACGTGACCTTCGTTCACCAGCCTGAAAACAGACGTGTCAGCTCAATGTCACAACTCAAAATGGTTCCCTGCTCTTCAGCCATCACGGGTCAAAGGCGTTACCTGAGCAGGTCGCTGAGCGTCAGTGGCTCACGGCTCCAGATCAGAGCCAGGTGGATCAGGGCCAGGGTCTTCTTCATGCTCATCAGACCAGGACTCTTCGCATGCGATGCCTTGTAGGTGACGCCGTCCACCGAGCCCTGCGACCAATTGCTCTCTGTGGCGTTTCAAGGATAATTTCACATCATGTTTAAAATCCTCGGTCAGTTCAAATCTGTAACTTCTAAACTTCACCCCAAGCCAATCTGGTGATCTAATAATCACCAGAAGTCTTTGGGAAATTTTCCCCAATTAATTTTTTTAACGGTGGTTCCATTTAAAGGAAAATAGACCATAAAACATGGGATGGATTGGGGGGCGGGGCTACTGTGTGACGTGGTGGTGGTGGTGCGTTTCATTACCTGCGTTGGATTCAGCTTGGCTTGTCTCTCCGTCCGTCTCACTGGCCGACATGACGGACGACTCAGCCATGCTGTCTGTGTCTGATTTTGAATTTCCCTGTGGAGCCAGACGGAGCCAGTCTATTTTTTCTTTTATGCTGTTCACTGATGATAATTTTATGGTGTAGGTGTTGATGTAATGCTGCACCTACGGGGTACATCTCACCACTTTAAAGATGGCCATGCTCACTGGGTTGCTGGTGTAGGCCTGATGGCTCCCCTGCAGGTAAAGTCTCCACAGCTGACACAAGACCTGGTCCTGAAACAACAGGACCCCCTTCAGTCCCCACTCTCACTGATCCCTCAGGTTCAACAGAAGTTGAGTTAAACAGACCTTAAACAGTGGTGAGACTCCCAGTCGGATCAGAGCGTTGGCCTGGTTCCTCAGGATGAACTGGAATCCTTCGCAGACCGCCCACTTACGACCGCTCTCTGAAACGCAGAAGACACCGAACTTTCAGCCCACAGTGATTTCAACCATCTGTTGATCCTCCGAAGTCTAAACTAACGTCTTTTTGTTGTCCGACCGCAGAGAAAAGATACAGATCCTGACTTTTGAGGCCAGGCCTGAGGACCTGAGAGAAAAACCCTGACCTGGCAACTTCTGTCTGGTTCTTCTGCCGAGGGTGGAGATCCTGGCTGAGCCAGGAGTGAAGGTCAGATCCACCACCTCTTTGGTTCTCTGAGGATATTTGGACACAAATGCACATTTAAAACCACACTGACATTCACAGAGATGAGAAAGCAGCTAATTTTTTTCCCCCTTAATGTTAAAACTTCTTTTTAAATATAAACAGATTCAGTCTGAAGCATCTAATGCTTGTTGGACTGTTACGACGCCTGACGTTCAGGTGACTGATCCAACGTCAGCTAATGATGCTGTTGCTGTTGTTGTTGTTGTTTTTGTTTACCTCGATGACGTTATGGCAGGATTTACAGTAGAAACGACCCTCGTCTGAAATTCCCCAATCCACGGCAGAGCACTGAGTACAGGGCTCCCTGAACCCAGCCTACACACAGACACACACAGACACACACAGATTATTTTTCACATCAACAGTTGAGTTTTTACAGTTCAGTCAAATCTGATTTTTATTCTTCTTGTTGTTTAAAGTAAAAACAACAAAAAATAAAAATAATAAACAGCCATATGATTTTATTTATGTGGCTCTGCAACAATATTAAATACGGATACTGATAATTTAGTATCATCTTTAAATAAAATGGAATTTAAAATTCCAAATAAGAGGGAAAGTAACTGACTTGTATTTGCAGCAGAAACTTCGGTAGTAAAATGTGAATTTGTTGCCTTTAATTCGTCAATTCAGCTTCAACAGCTTTGGTCAGGTTTCTGGTAAATTCAGCCCGTAATATTATATTTAATTTAGTAAAATTAAAGCAGTTATTTCGAAAATAACCGGCTGATATCAATGAGACCGGTTTGGATCCAGAATTTCAGATAATTTAATAAATTAAAGTGAAAATATAAAATCGACTGATTATTGAACGGAGTTTGTTTTTAGTCTCGACGAGCTGAAGTAAGAAAAATAAAACGGCCTTTTTCCTCACAGGAAGATAACAAATAAATATATTACCGTGTGTTCGTCGTCCATCTTCACTTGAAAACGATATATTTTTTTTTATTTTTAAAAAGTAAAAAAAAAAAAAAAAAAAGTATCTGGAGTTTGTCAGAAAAACACCACGAGGAAGAGAACCGGAACCTGAAGGGGACTTCCGGTTTTCTGCGCACTCTGCTGCCCCCACAGGCTGAGACAGGAACTACAATTAAAAAAAATAAAAATATTTTTTATTGTTATAAAATGAATATGAATATAAATAAACATATACCTGGACACAGAGCTTAACTTATAGATTTAATTTTATCCAAACAACAACTTTTAGCTGTTTTAGTGTTTCTTCTTTTTCAGGAATTTTACTGCATCTGATCAATATGATGCTAAAGGAAGTACTTAAAATCTAAGTAAAATATAAGTAAAAAAAAAAAAAAAAAAGGAAAGGAAATATTTCTGCGCCATCACGTTTCCTGTCCTCTGCAAGTGCAGTTGTAGACAGGAAACGTCGCTTTTGCAGGTTGATGTTAACAAATAAGTGGTTAAAACTTCTTTAAGACATTGAGGTTATCTTCTGGGAATAATTTCACACTGATCAGCCTGAACTTTAAGTTTTTTCCCTTCTCTCCTCTGCTGTATCTTTATTTTCTGCGGTGGTGTAAACATAGATTTAGTGGCTGTGTGTGTGTGTGTGTGTGTCATGGAGTAAAAGCTGATGAGATCAGATGTTATAAATAGACCTGGCAGATGTCTTTGTGTTATTCTCTTATATAACACGTTTCACGTCTGTCTGCTTCACTTTCTGTTCGCTGTGCAGCTTTGACTCCCACATCAGCCGCTGATCTGCACAAAATCCCGATCTGATCCGCAAAACCTTTTTTTTTTTTTTTTGGAGCTTTTTAGATTTCAACATGTTTCATTCACCACCTCTGTAAAGTTTCACTCAATGCTAACACTTCAAAACGACGGCTTTTCAAAGTAAAGCTGATATATCACTTTTTTGTTTTTAAGCAAGAATAGCAAAAATATTACTGATATTAGTTTCTTAAAAATGTTAATTTACTATCATCTCACCTTAAATTAAATCATATCAGTGTGCATCAATAAACGTGTTTGTTTAAAAAAATATATCTATATTATTTGTACTACTTTAATTAATTAATTTGTAACGTATTCAACCATTGATCTTACTGTTTTTTATTTTATTTTGGTGACAATAATGCAAAGCTTTGTTTTTATATCATTATTTTAGATCAATAGATCAACAAATAGATATACAGATAGATAAAAACTTTTACAAATTGGGAAATAATTCGTTAAAGAATAAAGTTATTAAACACACTTTTAAAAATAAAACTGAATCTAAAACCAATTTCAGGTGGTTTTATTTTAGCGGCTAAACTTTCATGCTATTATTGTGGAGGCCGATAGATCCACTTCCGTCCGTCACGTCCTGTTTATCGCTGACTTGACTTCGGAGCTTTTTTTCCGTCTTCCTGTTTTATTTTTTTTTTGTTTTGTTTGTTTTGCTTTTTGTTTTTTTGTTTTTTTGTTTGTGTTTTTTTTTTGCTGACCGGAGACGGGTTTTATTTGTTTGTGCCTGTTTCCAAACAGAGTTCAGACTGAAGGACTTTTATTTTGATTTTCATCCTAAACAGCGTCTCTAAATCTGATGTTTGGGGGACTTTGGGCCGCCGGCCGTTTTCCATTCAGCCCGTCCTGAAGTCGGAATTAAACCTCCGTCAGTAAAATGAGTCTCACTTTTCTCACTTTTCTCACCTTTTTCCGGCTCCACGCTGAAGCAGCCGCCTCCCAGCCGACACACACCGACCAGCCCGAGTACGGTGAGTCCGGATCGGCCTGCCGGTCTTTCCTCCACATCCGAACTTTACAGCCCCGAAAAGGTTAAAGTGTGAATTATAGATGAATGAGATAAAATCTAAATAAAGGAGCCTTAAAGATCTTATAATTATTAATTCAGTAATAACAAGGTGATATCACATCAGATATAAAACACTGTCTGACCTCAAATACTAAAATAAAGAAATAATAAGTCCACATCAGGAGGTAGGCCTAATAAAGTCTGATAAATTCATTCATTCTGATCATGCAGAGTTATTTTCTATTAGAGAAGAATACCAAATCACCACAAACCAGACAAAGTAAAAATATCATGTCAAGTTAAAGCCTTTCTAATAATCGATATGATCAATGTGTAGATATTTTAGATAGTGACACATGCTTTAGGTTGTCTAATCTAAACAGTAACAACAGATATTTTTACTTACCATCTCATATTTCAGGCCGTCTTAATAATAAAGTAATAATGAATCAGAGTTAAGACTAAAAACAGTGTTAATATCTTAGATTTTACTTACAGTCAGTCACACTCACGACTTTCTCACTTCATATCTTCTCACAAAATCAAATTATGATATAATCAAAACTGATTCAATTTGTATTATCTCATTTTTATTAAAGTGGACGAAAAACTGTCATATAAAACACAGTGGAAGGTGATGGAAACATGTTAGTGTTCAACTAAAAGGCAACACAAAAACACAAATGAAAGATTTACAACGATTAAAACAGAATGCAAACGAGGAAAATCTAAAGAAAGATCCAAATCAGTCGGTTTCATCTTGTTCAGTTAAATCAGAAATACAGATTGAAACTGTCGTCAGATGGAACAAACGATTGATTCTCTAAAAAGGTGTTACAGCAGCGTAAACATGAAGCCTGCCGGACTCTGTGTTTCCTCCGCAGCCTCTCTCCGGTCCATGCTGGATGACTTCGACGTGCTGCCTCTGTCCGACCTGCAGACTCACTCCATCCGCCGGCGGGACGTCCAAACTCAGACTCACGTGGAGAAGACGCTCAGCTTCAACGCCCTGCAGAGGTTTCACATGTCGTGCAGCTTTGTGTCTCTTTCTGTCCTCGGATTGTAAACGTCCTTTAACGCCGCCTGTGCGCCGGTTTGTGCAGGCAGTTCAGACTCTACCTGAGGACCAACGACGAGCTGTTCACCAACGATTTCAAAGCCGTGGTCGTGGACGAGGACGGCCGAGAGCTCAGCTACCCGGTCAACAGACACAACTACTTCACTGGACATGTCATTGGTAAGACAGACCAGCTAATTAGAGGATTTCCTTCATTAACCAAAGTTTGACTTTCAGCAGCAGTTTTAGCTCCTGACCTGAAATTTCATCTGAACCATAATGACTTGAAGTGACGATGTTATGTTTAGATGTCTTTGCTGAGATTTTCTGCTTTAGGAAATACTCAAATTGAAAATGTGTCTGTGAGGAACCGATGGGGTTTGAAGCCGAGGCCTCAGACTGAAAAGTGTTTGGATGTTGGATTTATAGGAGAAAAAGACAAATGTAGATCCTTTAATTCATTTTTTTTCTCTTCTAGGGGAGGAACACTCTCGAGTTCAGGCTCATATCGACGACCACGAGTTCTCAGCTCACATCCTGACGGAGGAGGGAGAGTATAACATCGAGGTAAAACCAGGACGCTGGCGGTTGTGTAAAACGCCAGAAGTGTAAGGAATTTCACAAAAAGTGTCGTCCTCTGTGTTCAGCCTCTGTGGAGGTTCACGGCGGCGCCTCCTGACGACCGTCTGCTCATCTACCGCTCGGAGGACATCAGGAACCTGAGCCGACTGCACCAGCCTTCAGTCTGCGGCTACGTGACCTCTGACCCCAGCCACCTCCTCCCAGACAGTGTTAAAACGGCCATGTTGGACGATGAGGACGATAACGGTCAGAAAGTTTGAACACAGAAGGATTTTCGTTTCCTGCTGCTCTTCAGCTGTAACTATTCCTTCCTTCAAATTAAAGTCTGACTGCTGCCAGGATGCACCGAAAAACAAACAAACAAGGCGAAGCTTTAACCTCAGAGATGATTAAAGAGCATTTCCTGGAGCTGCTTCACAAAAAAGACTTTGTGTGACTCACTTTTCACTTTGAGGGATTCAGATTTTAGTTTTCAAAGATGATCTGCATCTTTAATGTGACACAGAAAGTATTTATTTAGAGAGAAAACAACTTTGGTTTGTCCCAAATATGAAAACTAGCTCTTCACAAATCTTACTCCATTAAGTATTTATTTATAATATTAAAACAGTCAGAGTCTGTAGCTCTGATTCTCACTGTGTGTTACGTCTGCTCCTGCTCAGACTCCGTGTTCAGAGGGAAACGTCAAGTCTTCGACCACAAGAAAAACACGTGTCCCCTGCTGCTGGTGGCTGACCATCGCTTCTTCAAGCACATGGGCAGAGAGGAGGAGAGCACCACCCTCAACTACCTGGTTAGACCGCTCACCTGCACAATGTCAGCATCCCTCTGTGAGTCCTGGTTAAAGGCCCTGACTGTGTCCTCAGATCGAGCTGATTGACCGTGTGGACGACATCTACAGAAACACGTCGTGGGACCACGAGTTCATCGGTTACGGCGTTCAGATCCAGCAGGTGAGCAACATTCAGACATTAAAACCAGACTTTAAAACGCTCCGAAAGCAACATTCAGTCATTAAAGTGACGACTTCCTGCATCAGCACCATGAACGCTTTTAAAAAACTATGGAAGCCCTGAGAGACATTTAAAAACATAGCTAGAGGTCAGAAGTGGAACATAATTACATGTGAAAGAAAAAACAACACAGAATCAAAGCAGATTTAAAAAAAACTTAAAAATTGAAGACTCAGGTTTAACATGAAGCATTTTGGAGCTGCAGAAATCTATTCTGTGATACAAACTAAATGTTTTCAGAAGATTTCACTTAATAAATAAGCACTTTCTCAATATCTTACCCTGATGAAACCCTCTAACAGATAATTTGTTCAAAGATTTGACAGGAACTTGTTTAAATAGAACCGCAGAGATCCTCGCGGCCCGTAATCGATCATTCGCTGTATGAACTGATTCATACGGCCCGGTTTTAACGTACGCTGCTGCCGTTTCTCCCGTCAGATCATCATCGAGAAGAGTCCGACGCCTGTGGCTGCAGGAAAGAGTCACTTCAACATGAGAGGAAGTCCAGTGAAGGACAGAGACGTCTGGGATGTCAAGAAACTACTGGAGGTAAAACCCCGACCCAGCACCACAATAAAATGAAAATTACACAACCGCAGAAGTAAAGTTCAATGCTGGCATCTTTCAAATCCTGAACGGCTCCTCTGAGACCGCCGTGGTTTTGTCCTCCTGCAGCAGTTCAGTGTGGACATCGCAGAAAAGGCCTCCAACGTCTGTCTGGCTCACCTCTTCACCTATCAGGACTTTGATGAAGGCACGCTGGGTCTGGCCTACGTGGCCCCGTCTAAACTCGACATCCCTGGAGGCCTTTGCTCCAAAGGTAGAGTCCTGCTGCTCCACCGCAGTCCCAGATCTTATCTGATCAGAGCGAGACGATCATTCTGGTTCTTCTGTTGTGCTTCCTCAGCGTGTCCTTCATCTACAAACGAGGGGAGGTCGATTTACCTCAACACGGGTCTGACCAGCACGAAGAACTACGGGAAGACCATCCTGACTAAGGTTGGCTGGTTCGTTCAGGTCTCCCTTTAGTCTGATCCCAGTCTGAAGATGTCCTTTGGTGTCGTCCTCACAGGAAGCAGACCTGGTGACCACTCACGAGCTCGGCCATAACTTTGGAGCCGAGCACGACCCCGACAACATCGCGTACTGCGCCCCCCAAGAGGACAAGGGGGGGAAATACGTCATGTACCCCATCGCTGTAAGCGGAGACCGCGTCAACAACAAGGTGCTGCCTCCCGCTCGTGATGAGACTTTAGGTCGTCTCTATAACGCTTGAATCTATAATTTACTCACTTTGTCCTTTTTGTCCTCAGTCATCGTCAACAAATTCAGATCAAACTCTTTTATCACAACAATATTTCAATATCTTATCATAATGAAAGGTATCTTCAGCTCTCTTGGTTTGAAATGAGCACCTGAGGCGGGCAAAAAGTGTGATTAAACAAAACAGAATCTGATCGATAAACTCGATAAATTCTCTCCTTGTGTGTACAGCTCTTCTCTAACTGCAGTAAACGCTCCATCGTGATGTGCCTGAAGACCAAGGCGCCGACCTGCTTCAAGGAGAGAAACATCAACGTGTGCGGAAACTCTCGGGTGGAGCAGGGGGAGCAGTGCGATCCCGGACTGCTGCACCTCAACATGGACCCGTGCTGCACCGCCGACTGCAGGCTGAAGCCCAGAGCCCAGTGCAGGTCAGAGACAGAGACCACCACCAGGAGCCTCGTAATAATGTCGGGAAGGAAAGTAGATACATTTCAGATTTGAGGCTCTTCAGTTTAAAGATGGAGCTATCAGGCACCCGTCCAATCAGCCATCGCCGCCTCACAGACAAGAACAGCAAAAATTTTTAAATATTTATCAAAATATGCTCAAATGTAATCATGAATGACGTTGTTAGTCAAAAACACATCTTCCGCAGGTTGCGTAAACTAAAACATTTGGACGGTTTGTTTGTGTTTCTGTCAGTCCGACGTGAATCTGTCTGTCTGTTTTTGTGCTCAGTGACAGAAACAGTGCCTGCTGCAAAAACTGCAGGTTTGAGGTTGAAGGTGAAGTTTGTCAGGAGCCCATCAACGCCACCTGTAAAGGACACTCCTACTGCACAGGTCAGGGCGCACGCCACCAAGGTCGTAGATCCGCCGACCGCTCCGGTCGCCTCATGTCTGCTGTGTTTGTGTCGACAGGAAACAGCAGCGAGTGTCCTCCGCCGGCCAACGCCAGAGATACAACGGTGTGTCTGGACAGCGGCGAGTGTCTGAACGGAGAGTGTATTCCTTTCTGCCAGGCTGTCTTGAAGCTGCAGCCCTGCGCCTGCAACGGTACCAGAGTTCGATCTGTTTGGTGAAGACACAAATGAATGTTTTTGCAGTAAAGTAAAGCAGTTTAGTCCAGTTTCACTTCATCAGACACTGTTAATGTTAAAAGAAATGCAGGAAAAAAGGATCCAGACTTTCCCTGGAGGGGTTGGTAGGGACCAAAAGCGGAGCTAAAAGATGCACAGAAAGCAGTGGTGAGTCTTCTTCTTTGGTCTTCGTAGAAACCAACGCGTCCTGCAAAGTCTGCTGTCGAAGCAGCAGCGGCGTCTGCGCCCCTCACCAGGACGCTTCAGGCAACTTCCTGTTCCTTCGTAAAGGGAAACCCTGCACCGTGGGCTTCTGCGACGGAGCGGTGAGACGAGCCGTCGGGCAAAGCTGGCGTCAGTACCCAACTCTCCGGGCGGCGAGACGTGTAAACGGACGGCTGTTCTTCTGTGTCTGCAGGGGAAGTGCATGAAGCAGGTGCAGGACGTGGTGGAGCGACTGTGGGAGTTCATCGACAAACTGGACATCAACACCTTCGGGAAGTTTCTGGCGGATAACATCGTGGGCTCGGTCGTGGCGTTCTCGCTGCTCTTCTGGGTTCCCTTCAGCATCCTGGTTCACTGTGTGGTGAGTCTTTGAGTTGATCCAAAGAAAGGTTCATTATTTCAGGTCGGACGTCACGTTACTTCAACGTGACGTCGTCATCATTATTCTGTTGTTTCATTTTCTTCTTCGTCTCTTCTCTCAGGACAAGAAGTTGGATAAACAATATGAGCAGACCACCAAGTCTCTGTTCTTCCCCAGTGTGAGTTAATCATCTCATCTTCGTCACCGTCACACAATAACACACTGAATCAGAGACACACTCACGCCATTCGGCCAATCAGATGAATCCCAGTTAAAGAAACAGGAAGTAAATGTGCAGGCGTAAATATTGAACAATCAGTTTTCCTCACTTTGTGGGAAGATTTACAGATCGGCCAAAACATTATGACCGCTGACCGGTGAGGTGCGTAAAAAAGATTATCTGGTTACCATGGCACCTGTCAGTGGGTGGGGCTTATCAGACAGCAACATTAATCTGATAAGCTAAAAAAAAACCAAAAAACTTCTAATCTTTAGACCAACTGGCTCTGATGGTTAATTTTTTCCCAGAATGCCGAGCTCCTGAGCAGCCTGGAGTCTGCGTCTGTTCGGATCTTCAAACCTCCGAGCTTCCCGATGAACGCCGGCACCGCCGCCTCCCTCCGCTTCCAGCCATCCGGTCCCGACTCTGCCCCTGGACCCGTGGCCCCCCCTCTGGACAGCCCCCGGATGGCCACCATCCAGGAGGACCCCAGCTTCGACTCCCACCTGGACGAGGAGGCCCTGGAGGAGGCGTTCGGGCGGCCGGCGGGGGCGGCCCCGCGCTCCTTCGAGGACCTGACGGAGAACAGCGTGGTGAGTCGCAGCGAGAAGGCGCTGCTGTTCAGACTGCAGAGGCAACATCAGATCGACACCAAGGAGACGCAGTGCTGAGGCCGGAGGACGTCAGGTCGCCTGTCCTGTTCAGGTTTTTACAGCCTGGAGAATGCTGCACTGTTGACTGAAAACTCTTTCTGATGATTTTTTAACTGTCTTTAAAAGTAAAAGAAAAAAATATCAAATTGTCTCCTGTACGGTCACACCTTAGTTTCAAATCCCTCCTTCAGGTCAGTGACACTTGAAGCTGCTGCAACTGGAGCTGCGTATGGAACCTTTAAATCTGGCTCAGAAAATCAAAGAGTCTGATCAGGTCGGTCACTTCAGTCAGCTGACTTTAATAAAATAAGCCGACGTCTGATGGACAGACATTCACGTTCCACTTCGTTTTGAGATTTTAGCGCTCAGGTGGACTAAAAGTGGCACCTGACGGCCATGCTCCTTTTAGTGCTGCAAAATCCTGCACTCATTTTTGTTCCTGAACTCGTAGCAGAGGTCAAGGTTTAAAGAAAATTACAAATTATGTGCTACAAAATAAAACGCTTATTCTTGTTTCGTTTGATGAGCAGAAAAATAAATATATATATGTGAAGGTATTGATGATACCCAGCTCGAGGTGCAGCACTGATTTTAAAAACTCTCACGCAAAAAGGTTCACCTGCAATATGACAATCATTTGTGTTGATCTTTGTGTTTCCGTCTTATGTAAGTAATAGATTGTCTTTTTGACATCACACAACACGTTCCGGTGTTCTGGTACGGAGGCTCAAAGGATTTAAGGCAGCAGATTAAGAAACCTCCACCTCTCCCTTTAAACATCCAGTTTTGTGTCTCAGCGGGAATTGTTGCCTTTCTCAACCTACTGAGCTGTGTGTGTATTATAAATACTCAAATATTCCTGCTGCAAAAATTATTCATATCCAGCTTCTGAGGTGTTTTCCAGATTTTAAAGCCACTATGTGTGAATTTTATTTACGAAAGCCGACTTCAACCAGTGAATGTTTAATTCACTAATCAAACTGTTTTGCAGGAAATATAAAATCTTACAGCACAATAAATATTCCTTTAAAGGGACATTAAACGAGGTCAACTCAAGAACATTTTAATGGGCTTTTTTTTTTTTTTTTTTTTTAACAGGATTGATCGATTATTTATGTTGATCAGTAAAAAAAAAAAAAATCTCTACGGCAGCCCTAATTTATACAGACAAATCCACAAATTTGCTCTAAATGGCTTTAAAACATTAAACACCCTTTTATATAATCAAAAGTTTGCCTTTTTTTTTTTTTTTTTTTACATTTCATTTGTTTTCTCTTTCTTTTGGATAAATGGGGTTCCATTTTTTATCATGAGGTCACAATAAGTTTGTGTTTGTAGAAAATATTGACATGTAGTTGAACTGTTGCTTTTAAACTTGTGCGATTGTGTCTTTTTTGGGGGATAAATACCACATAAACAAAACAAAGTCCAAACAGAGCTGCTTTAAACCAAACTTTAGTCTAAAGGAGTTTAGTTTTCATAAAATCTGTTTTTTGTGGATAAAATGTTTTAAACGCCAAAGCTCAGTGTGCCTTCTCTTCTTCTGTGGGGTTCAAATGCACTTGTCAGTATTTTTAATGTTGTGTACGACAGATATGTCTTGAACACTGCCATGTTTTGTGTTGTGTACGCTTGTGTTGTTGTCGTCGTCATTGTGTTTACCCGTCAGACGTTCAGTCTGGTGTCTGAAAATAAAATGGACTGCTGTTTTTGTTATCAAACTGTTTTCAGTTTAATAATTCTTTTGTGAACGCTGAATGATTTCATTTTTTCATGTTTGTTCAGTCCCCAGCTGTCGCTTTAAGAAATTATTATTGATATCATTTTAATATTTTATTCGATTTTATTTGTTCTGATTTCAAACCGAGCCGAGAACTTCATGTCCAGTTTGATCAAAAGTTCAAAAAATATTCAGAGAAAAACGTCAAATCACAAACTCACTGATCCACTAAAAGAACATGTTTATTTTTCTTATGAACAAATCAAACTTTGACACATCTGTCTTCTAAAAAAAATCAAGTACAAAAACAGTCAACAGTGTTGTTGGTGGATCCGTCTGCTGATTCCTTTGGAATCACATTTCCAACAAAGAGTGCGTCTTTGTTAAAGAAGCCGGTAAAACGTCTCTTCCTGTTCCTGTATTCAGTCTTTATTATCAGAATATAAATAAACAAATGGTTTATGACAGTGTGATAATCTTTAAACACACATGAAGACGTGTTCTTTTAATATTTGTTTAAATAATCTTATTCCAGCTGTTTATTAAACACGGACGTGATCACAGCTGCATCAATCTGTTATAAACCAGTTATTGCATATTTATATTCTGATTATTAAGGATCAATACAGGGAGTTAAAGTGTTACCAGGAAGGCAAACATCAGTTTATCATCGTCGTCATCACCACCAGCTCGCAGCGGTCAGCTCATCGTCAGCGAAGGCGCAGATGCCGCAGCTGGCGCAGATGCCGCAGCTGGCGACATCACGTGGTAGGCGTGGTCAGTCAGAACGCGGGGGTGAGGGCGTCGTAGAGCCGATGGACGGCGACCTCCACCATCTCCCTCAGCGTCTCGTCCTCCGCGCAGGTCACAGACTGCGGGTCAGCATGCACAGGGGTCAAAGGTCAAGCTGGCCTTCAGGCGTTTTTATTAAATCACGAGCTTGTTTGAAAAAGATTGAGAATGATTTCCGCTCCGACGATTCCGTGTGGACTTAAAATATCAGTCAGTCGACTGGATTTAAACTGAAGTTTATACCGATTGTTTATGATCGATGAGCAGATATATAACAGGAGGAAATTTCTACCTGTTCAGTATTTACGCTCATAGACCGACATCTGTCATCAGCTTATTAATAAACTGTCTTCAGTCTCTGTTGACATTTAATAAATACATTTTTTTCTCTGAGCCATTAGAGCCTCTAACGTTTTATTCAAACGAAGCAGATGAATTAATTCAGACGAACTGCAAACATTATTGTGATATTTTCATGACTGACTGTGTTTTATTCACGTGCTTTAATTTTCTGTAATGTGGGATCAGACTCACTCTGGTCTCGGGGTCGATGAGCGCCGTGACTCCGTCCACCTTCACGCTCAGGTTTTTACTGTCTTTGAAATTCACACAGTCGTCCCCGAACATATCGCTGCAACACAACAGACATTGTTCAACAAAGATTTGATTTGTTGACGGCTCTTCTGAATATCTATTTACATATCTTAATAATTTTCTGCTGCTTTAAATCACACAAAGGGTGTGTTTGTTTTATTTATAGGAGGACAGACAGGTGGGCGGGGCTTCAGAACGCCTCAGGTAACAAAGACCAAACTGCCAAAACTGCCAACAGAATCTCTGCTGCTTGTTGCGGTGTTGACTCCACCCGACTGATACTCCGCACAAAGCCAAACAAACACACCCAGCTGGTGCTTTCTTTAGTACTCACTGCAGCATGAGCTCCATTCGCTCTACAAACAGCTCCATGTCGAAGGTTTCCTTCTTGCCCTCAAGAACTGAAACAAACAAATAAAGAAAACAAGACAAAATGAGTTGTTAGTTTTTGTTCCACAGAATAATAAAAACGTCCCTCATCACTTTGTTGTGTTTACTCACATTTCTGGGCGTTGGGGTTGGATTGGACCTCCAGGATCACCGTGGTGACGGCGTCGGCATACATGTCGTTGAGCGGGTTGGCGATCCACTGAGGCGAGAAAATAAAGTCAGTCATTCTGTTTCTGTTAAAAATCTTTTTCACTGATCATCAGTCCTCTGTCTTCAAGTTTTGTTTGTTGTTTCTGTTGTTATGTTTGTGATCCAAATACAGATTAGAACGATTATCATGAAATCACTTCAGGTTCATCCTGAACTATGTGAACATGTAATAATTGGTTCATAATGCAGCAACAGACTGTAAATAAAAATGGATGTAAAGTGAAGTCATTAATGAAGTGTCTTATGCCTTCACGATGACCACCAGGGGGCGACTCCACTGCTGGTCAGATTTTATTGATTGGGCCTACATTTCACTTTTCACTTTAATTATTAGCTTTAAATTCTTAAAATCATGATTCTAATTTTGTCAGTGTGTGGTCGTTGTCGTCTCTGTGTCCGACCTCCAGCATCACCATGCCGGCATCATGAACCAGAGTGATGCTCTTGAAGATCTTCACAGTGATCTTCTCCGTTCCTTCCACCTGCTCCACGTCTCCTGAAGAACAACAGACGGGTCGTCAGCGACGACCTGAAGATAAAGTCTGACGTTGGACCGCAGACAGATCGAAGCTGCTGACTCACCTGCGAGGCTTCGCAGCTGACTGACCAGCAGGGAGATCGGTCCGGTGTACGGGATGGCCTGGGTCTGTTTCACTGTGCCCATACACAGATCTGTGTAGTCTGAAGGGAAACATGAGGAAAAACAGTTAACGGACCTTTGTTATTGTGTGTCAGACACACACACACACAAAGACACACACAGTTACTGACTGGAGAGGTCGGATGGCGTCAGGATGTGATAGCTGAAGTTTCTTTTGACGAGGATCCCGGAAACCCTCTGACCCTGACCGCACTTTTGGTCAGCCAGAGAGCCCATCACCTGCAGCAGAGCAGAGCAAAGCAGAGCATGCTGGGAGTTAACACGGCCGTACGACACACGGACACACACACCTACAAAACTCTCAATGGGCTGCTGTGTCAAAGCGAACCTTTGCCAGTTTCTCTCCTCTGAAGTTCAGCGTCACGGCCTCTGTGTTTCTCGGGTTGTGGACTTCGATGTGAACCTCGTCGTTGTCTTCGTACTCGCGGATCAGCGCCGCCTTCAGACGGGCCATCTCGTTCTGCTCGCCGTGGACCAGGATCTGGGACGCAAACACGAAACACATGTGGCTCCACTTTTTCTCCTGAGGCTGGTAGCGCCTGTTTGTGTGTTTACATGTGGATGTTTGCTCTGTTACTATGGTAACACTATAGAGAAATATCCAGACAGGCGTGTAGGACAAAAACCTGATGAGTTTATGTCACTGAGTGTGTTTCCATGGGAACCAGGAAATGGGACATGATGTTTATATCTGTCAGGGACTGTCAGGAAACGTGAGGTTTGGAGTTCTAAGGACTCAAAGGTAAACGTATTTAAATCTGAATCAGACTCATCAGCTGGACGAGGTGTCACAGCTTCATGTTGTGTATCTTTGAACAGTTGTGTGTGTGTGTTTGTTACCACGTGAGGAGGTTTGAGGGCTCTGATGAACTCGCTGGTCTGCTGGTAGTCGGTGTGAGCAGAGAAGGAGATGTAGTCCACCGACATTTTCAGAGGAAGCTTCTGCCCCGACATGGTGGTGATCTCATCGGGCTCCGTCATGATGTGCTGAGACACACACAAACAAACAAACAAGCTGAGTGACCAAAACAAAACAAATTCTTGTTTCGTGCCAACAGATTCTGGTTGATGTCGTACAGAAACTAAGCGACTGTCTGGGGCGCTTCACGCTTGCTGAGCTCACCTTGGCGAGCGTTCCCTCCACGCAGTATCCGGCGATGATGACGCCGTTCCTCTTGTCGGTGCACCAGCTCTCAAACAGCTCTCTAGACAAACCGCTCTGCATCATACCGGGCGACGCCATCACCACACTGGGGCCGATGTCGTCGAAGTGATCCATGCTCTGGAACGAGGACGCACTCAAAGTTGGGAAACTGCTGCAGCATCAAACTCCAACACGCCTGTGACGGGACGGGTCGACTCACCTTGAGGTTGCTGATGTGTTTGAAGACGAAGGGGTTGTTAATGTTGATGGCTTTGCGGATCTTGTCGTTCATGGCGTTGATGTAGGTCTGGTACACGGCCATGCACTTCCTGGCCAGAGACGAGGCGTAGTAGATGGGGATGTCGTGGAGCTCCGGATGGTTCTGCCAGTACTCGTCTGGTTCAAACACACAAACACATTATGAGTTTTTGTCGCTCATCTGGTTGGAGGGATTTCATTTTAAAAACAGTGGCGGCGTGGGCGTGGCCTCACCCAGGATGAGCAGCAGCTCCTGGGCTCGTCCCAGAGCGAAGACGGGGATCAGACATCGACCTTCCCTGTTCACGATGTCGTGCACTGTGTTGCAGAAGCGAGCCTCTCTCTCCTCTCGCTTCTCGTGGATGTGAGTCCCGTAGGTCGACTCCTGACACACAGCACCACAACAACAACAGCAACAACAACAACACACAAACGGAAATGTTGAGGCTCGAGTCACTTTTATATGAGGTTCATAAAGTCTGTGCAGCTCCGCTCACCGTGATGAGGATGTCTGGTTTAACACTGGGGATCTCTGCAGCCATCAGATGTCTGTCTTCCTGACGAGAGAAATCTCCTGTGTACAGCAACTACACACAAACACACACAAAGGATGAGCTCCAGTGACACAATACATACACAATACAGACATTAAAAAAAAGGTTTTAGAGAATAAATCATACTGGACTTGGTTGTTTTTTTTTTCTGGGTCAAACTGGACAAACCAAATCAAATCATGAAGTTCCAGCAAGAAGCCTCCAAAAACCAGCTCCAGGGCTGTGAGCTAACAGCTACCTTGACGCCGGCGATCTCGATCATGAACATGGCGGCTCCGAGGACGTGGCCGGCGTGGTAGCACCAGAACTTAATGCCGGCCACTTCCTTCACCTCGTGGAAGTTGATGGTCTCGATCTTCTCCATGCTCTCCTCCAGGTCCGTCTCAGTGTAGAGCATGTCGTCTGCTGAGATGTTACTGCAAAACACACACACACATCACATAAAATAGACCATACGAAAATAAAATCTATAGCTTCAGCTGGCTGCTTCACTTCAACCTGCACAGCATCTTTTTATTTATTGTTTTTTAATTCTTACACCCTCCACAGAAATTTCCCTCATATTACTGCTATTCATACTAATTTAAATTTATTCTTTTTTCTCATCCACAACTAGAAACTAGAAGCTGAAACCATAAACTCATCAGAAAAACGTTTACTGAGCTGATAAATCAGGGAGAAGCATGATGTTTTCCCATAGACCTCAAGACTTTAAGACAATCTGCCTTTTTTTTTTTTTTTTAAAGAACCCTGATGGTTGTTACATAGAATGCAGATTTACGGCTCTCCATTTTCCAGGTCCTCCTCTTCTGGTCCTACCTGACTTTGACGTAGTCGGACAGCAGCCAGCGGTAAATGGCCTTGGTGGCGTGAGTCATGAAGGTTCGGCCTTTGAAACTGGTCTTCTGCAGGAACCAGGGCAGAGCGCCACAGTGGTCCAGGTGGAAGCTGAGGGGGGGGGGGAAGGTCAGTCACATCCTCCCTTATATTTATTTTACCTCCAGAAAGGCGGCTTTCACATCAGCGATCCATTTGACTTGACTGACTGTTTGTTTTTCACATTTGCCGTTACGTTACAAACCAGACTGTGAAATCCAAATCTGTAAATTTGCTTTTACTCTCAAATATCAGCGCCGAACAGTGAAAGGAAGTGAAAATGAACAAAGATGGGGGGGGGGGAGAAGACAAACGTGTCGTTGTGGTGATGAAAGAGGTTTTCTGAACTCACTGGCTGATGAGCAGCAGGTCGATCTCCGCCGGGTCGATCAGGTCGATGTACGGCAGCGCATCCATTCCCTCCAGTCCAGGATGGATCCCACAGTCCAGCTACACCACAACAAACACACACAGAGACAGACACACACAGATGTTTTAGTCCACCCTGCAGCTCCAGACTTCCCAGTGTGAGACGATCCGACCGAACCCACCATGATCTTCCGTCCCTTGAACTCCAGGATGATGCATGACCTTCCCACTTCCTGTCCGGCTCCTCTGCAGACAAACACAGTCACATCATCACCTTCATCAGAGGTTTCACATTTCAGCCTTTAGAGACGATCAGAGTTTAAAATAATAATAATAATAATAATAATAAAATAAACTGAAAAACAACACAAATAAACACCCAACATGTTTTTTTTTTTTTTTTTTTGACTTTAGTTGAAGTAGTCCACTGATGACATGTTGATGGAAGATGTTTAAACTTCGTTAAGATGAACCACAAACATTTAGTTTTATGGCCGAAGTGAAGATTTCCCTTTAAGGATGAACTGGAAGTCCTAAAAAAAAATGAGCTTTAACCGTGTTTTTCCTCCGATGGCAGAAGGAAAGCTGTGAATGAGCCGGTTTGTTGGCGGAGTTCAGACACTTTGCGGTAAAATAAAAAAATAAAAAAGTGAATTAAAGTTGTTGTTGAGACTCACAGCGGGCGGATCAGCAGCTGGTCACTTTCCTCCGCAGGAACTACGGCGTCCGGTTTGCGTTTGGCCGCCATGTTTATCCAAACAAACACGACAAGAAGCCAGAAAAGACGAGCTAATTCATCTTCTGCATGAAAGCTGCAGCTCCTTCCGGTCCGTCCGGGAAATCTGTCCGTGCTCCTCTCTGACCGGAAGTCAAAGGTTCCCCCCCCCCCCTTATTATAAAATAATAAAATATAAAATATATTATTTTTGTATTTTTTGTCCTCATAGTTTAACACAACAGGGTGTGTTTATCAGATTAATGCAGTTATAGTCTTGCAGCTAAATATTATTTTTATTATTTCAGTTCACATCACCAGCCCTCTCTGGAAGCTGGTTTGTGGATCTTTATTGAGTGGAATGACCTTTGTGAGTTTGTCACCTCACTCAGGATTCAGAGAGTCAGGAGGGTTTCCGTGTAGATCCCTGAAGAGACGGGGGTCCAGAGAGGTGAAGGTTTCCCAACAGAGGAGCCGAGTCAAAGAATGAAAGAGCTCAGCCCATTTTTGGCTTTTTTTTTCTTTTTGTACTTTAAACACGGGAATTATATTTCTTGTGTTTTTATTTTAAAATAAACAAACATGAAATTCCTTTCTGCAATGTCACAGGAGGACAGACGCTGTTTTTATATCATTGTTTTATTTACTTTAATGAGATGGCAGAATGTCTAACTGTTGTTTAACTTTTATTTCTGTGTAATAAAAGATAAAAATAATTTTAAAAAGATTCCACTTGAATGAATAAGAAAGAATAAAGACAATAAATACACAAATTTTATTTAATAGTTTAAAAATTTTACTGGCAAGTTTTCATATTTGAGAAAATTTTCTTGAGGTCCTGAAAACTTTAGCAAACATTATAATGTTCATATAGTTTCATGACTTTCTGTTATGTCATTTTTTTAGTGTTATTGTCTATATTTTTATTATTATAAAACCAAATGTATGTAAAGACCTACCTTATTTTAAGTGAATATGGTCGTGCTTTGGACAAAACAAGACAGACGATGAGCCAAAGGAGGGACAAAGATAGAAATTGAAGAGAGAGGGAATAGAACAAAAATTAAAACTGGAAGAAATAATGAGTATATAATAATAAAGGAGGAGAAAGTAGAGTCATCAGTATGGTTAAAAAAAAAACAGAAACACTTCAACAAAGTGTTAAAGGAGTAATTTCATGTTTTTAATGACACAGTGGTTTATAAGAACATTAAAATCAGAGTGGATCTTTTGGTTTATACGTTGAGAGTCCCTGCAGCCCTTCAGCCAACAAGATAAACTGTAAAAAAAAATATATAATTATAATAAAAATCATTTTCTAGCTAAAACTGGAATTAACAAACATTTCTGATCAAAACATTAAGAAACAGAAAACAGATGAGATCAGCGGATTTCGTCACAGAGTCGACACCAGCAGCAGAAGCTGTATGAGGACATCCCTGTATGATTGTGATGCTCCGCATACATTCGGACATACAGCGGATATCAGCCAAGATAAATATTTTAATCCATTTTTATTTCTGCTGCATCATATTAAAACTATTTCCACAAAATTCAGCCTACCAGAGTTGAGATTTTGAGTAGAAATGAAAATGAAAAACAACATGAGGTCAGCTCTTGTGTGTTTGCAGGATGATTAAAAAGCAGGCTCAGTCTGTTGTTTTAGTTCGTTTAGATTTTGGCTCTCAGTTCTGGCTACAGCTTCCTCATCCATCCAGGATGATGATGATGATGATGATGATGACGACGACGATGGAGGAGTCTCTCCTCCTGCTCGTTTCTGTTCAGACTGAGCGGTGCCATCGGACGACAGGAGGCGGGAATCTCTCCGCTGATGGCCCACGTCACTCTGTGATGAAGTGAACGAAGGTGACAGGAAACACTCCTCGTCTGCTCGGCTCTCCTTCAATGTGACCGATCTGAAAAAAACGCAGAGAATAAAGAACGTTCAGTTCCCAAACATCCTGACGTGGCCTTCCTGTCTTATTTCTCAAAGTGACCATGAATGCTTAACTTGCTGTAACTTTATTATTACTGTAGTTATCGTTATGTTGTTTAGGTTATTATTTATTATTTTGATTTATTTCAATAGTGTTAAAGTTTGAATTGTGGGTCAGACAAAAATGTGGCGTTTGTTTCTACAGCAACGATGAATAAAAAGCTTCGGTCTCACTCACCCACCACTCGCTGTCCTCCTCCCCCTCCACCACGATCACCTCCCCCTCGCTGAACGTGAGCTCGTCTGAATTATCGGCTTTACAGTTGTAGATGGCCTTCACCCTCTGAGGCTTCTGCTTCTGCACACGTTCGACACAGACACACATCTAAGACGCTGCACAACAAGCAACTAAACCAAACTCCACTCAAAATAACCCTCTAAATTGGAAGTCTTCTGTCCGAAAAGTGAGTTAATGAGTAAATTGATTTCATGCTAATTAAACACTAAATGTCTTCAGCCAGCAGGTCACAACGTGGAGGAACATCATCTGCACTTCAGTCTTATTATATCTATTCTGTGTGGCGCCCTCAGCCTTGACCTCTGACCCCTGTCTGTGCTGCTGCTGCTGCTGCTGCCGTTTGATGACTTACAGAAAACGTAGCTCTGGGTTTGGGTGTTGGAGGAGCTGGACTTTGGGGGGATTTGGATTTGGATGCTGCAGAGAGATATAGATAATGAGACATCAGTATCAATACAGTTTGAGTTTGAGTGTGTGTGTGTGTGTGTGTGTGTGTACCTCGTTTTTCCACAGATGCCATCCTGAGTCGAGGTCTCTGTGGAGGGGGTTTTCCTGATCTGAAATCAGTAAAATTGGTAAAAATTAAATCATCTGATTAAAAAAAAAATAAATCTGATGTAACATTTGAACCAACAGACTTTTATTGACCTAATCTGACCAGTTCAGACCAGTTTAGTCCAGATCAGACCAGCATTGTTCAGTATGTACCCTGTGGGTGATTTGGGGGACTTGGGTCCTGGTGGTCCTGGTGGTCTGCTGGTCTGGTGGATGGAGACTGGCGGGGGAAGAGGCGGAGCTTTGTAGTGGGGGTGTGGTGGGATGGAGAGCGGTGGTGGGATCAGCGGTGCCGGGGGGCCGGAGGAGAGTCCCGGCGCCGGAGGCAGAGGAGGGAGGGGGGTGTTCCTGGCTGATCCAGTCTTGGTCTCCGGACTGGGCTTCTTGTTTATCGGAGGAGGACCTGCTGGGAGCAGTGGGAGCGGAGCAGAGGGAGGAGTCAGATTTAACCTTGTTACCCCCCCCAGTCGGACTCAAACCTGGACCGCTGTGGTTGGGACTGAGCCTTAGAAGGTACACAATCTACAATCTATTCGTCACGGGCAGAGAAGCGCTGACAGGAAGTGACACTCACCGTACATGGAGGAGTTCCTCTCGGGGACCTGAGGGTTCGGGGGGTCAGAGGACGACCGCTGCCTTCCCACAGTCTCTATGGTAGCAGGTTTACTGATAGCTGGTCCTGCAGCGACACAAAGCCAAAGGTGAGAAGACGAGAATAATTCAGTTGCAGCGACTCAATTTTGTCAACACATCAACTGTTTTATTTGATCGCTTGGCCGGACGGACCTCTGCTCTGACCTCTGGGAGGCAGCGGGGGCGTCGGTCCCACCGGAGGTAAGTTGAAGTCCAGCATGGTGCCGTAGGTCTCGTTGCTGATCATGGTGCTGGGGATCTGAGGTCTGTGTTTGTCCCGCACCAGAGTGGCGGCGTCCCGGGCCAACGCCGCCAGGTTGGGCTGCATGGGGCCGCTCCCTGGCACAAAGCAGCTGACCGGACGCTCCTCACGGCGGTTGGGGATGGGCTGCAGGGGGGCGCACGGGGGACCCAACAGGCTGTTACACATCCCGGACATCTCTACAGGACTGTTTACATCATCAGGTAGACCCAGCTCACCTTGTCCTCCATCTCGTCCTCGCTCTCGTCCAGGTCCTCGTTCTGGAGACGCCACTCATACTCAACGTGAACGTGGACGTTAAACTTTCCGGTCTGCGCCTCATTCAGCTGAAACACAACACGCAGGTTTTTAATACAAGATGAAGCAATCGATCAATTTTTACTGCGATGGTGGATCTGACCCGCTGCGCACCCGATCCTGATTGTCAGGCAGGTCAAACATTAGGGAAGCATCAGGAAAACGTTTATTAAGCTGATAAATGAAGTGAGAAGTAGGGACATTTTCCCATAGACCTCACTATGGGGTCGTCATTTCACTCAGTTATATCCTGTCGTGTCTTCTTACCACTTCTTCACACTGGGTGTGTCGGAGGCGTTTGGCGATGTCCAGCGGCGTCTCTCCGGCCTCGTTGGCTGTCGAGAAACACAAATGAAATAAATTTAATTTAGCTAAAAACTTTGACTTTGACATTCAAGGTTCACATTTAGCATGTTAGCACGCGGGGCCAGTGTGAACAGAATGTAGAGTTCATATCCGTGTGGATCCATCTGAATGTGCCAGCCTCTAAAGTTCATCCACTGGGGATGATGAATGAACAAGAATTTGGGTGCTGATGTGGGAAAAGTATTATTTTGTCAGATTTTGTGTATTTTCTGTCTCCCAGTTCCAGAAAACTTCAGCACAGCAGTGATTTCGTGATATTGTTTGTGTTCTTACTGATGGACGCTGAAGCTTTTCCTCTCAGCAGCAGTTTGAGACACTCGCTGTTGTCGATCAGGCAGCAGTAGTGCAGCGCTGTGCTTCCTTTGGTCGTCTGCTTGTCCAGGTTCGCACTGAAACACATTGCACGTTGAAATAAAATAAAACAATCAGCAACGCTGGACATGTAAAGGTCCCATCCTTTCAAAACTGACTCTAAAATACGTGAACTCGTCCTTTAAAGACGTTTCATGATGATGTGCAGCAGTCACCTGTTCTGAGCCAGGAAGTCAACGATGTGGAGGGAGTTCCTGTCGACCATTCGGACCGCCAGGTGGAGCACGGTCTCTCCCGGTTCCTGACGGGGACACAGAGACCTTCAGTCAAACCTCCACTCACAGAAAAAACAGCGTTCGGCTTCACTGGATTCACGTCAGATGACTATAAATCATTGTAGTCCTACGTGCTCCTTGGGCTGGGAGATGACCTCCATCAGGTCCACCCCCTCGGCGTAGACCTGGATCAGAGACAGGATGTCCCTGTTCCTGACGGCCTTGTATAAAGACTGCACTCTGGACGCAGCGTCGGCACAAAGCCGCCGGGCGAAGCGCTTCTCTGTGTACTTGGCTGTGATGTAGTCTTTCCTCATCTGCCTGGAAGACATCATATAAGAGAGAGAGAGAGAGAGAGAGAGAGAGAGAGAGAGAGAGACGGGGTTAAGAGCATCACTGCTGAATCAGGTCTTGGGATCTCCCTTCCCTCAGCCTGTGTGGGCGTCACTCACATGTCACTGCTGGGATCAGGTTTAGTCACGTCCTGAGCCAACAGGTCTGCCTCCATGATCTCATTGAAGTTCGCATTTCCAACGTTCTTCGCCAACTAAAACACAACGTCAGGCGGATGATGTGATGTGTCACATACCCGAATTAAATCTTCAAGATCAAAACATGAAACAAAATTCACGCTTTTATTCCTTCACATCGTCTCATATTTTTTTGTCCAGATCACCTTGTCTCATATTTCCGAAAGTGAAGTGGACTCACCAGCAGCTCAGAGGTTCCCAGGACGTCCAGGTCCAGACTCTGGATCCTGGAGTAGTGGACCCCCATCTCCCTGTGGATCCCCGAGCACTCGATGCAGATCAACACCCCCAGGTTGGTGGACAGCCAGGTGGGACCTGAAGTGAGACCTGGTTTCAAATCTCAACTCTTTCTGTGTGACGTTAAATGGTACAGGATAAAGGTGGTGTGGGGGGGCTCCTCTGCTCCGTGGGGGCCCCGCGAAGGCCAGCTGAAGAATGCCCCACGAAGGTGAGGCCTCAGTCCCCGACAGCAGCGTCTGCAGGACTGATGCTGCGTTACATATCAGATTCTTCATGACCAGCAGCTGCTGCAGTACTTGTTAGTATTCGGAGCAGCAGCGATACTTTTGGTGATATTTGTAGTATTCGTAGTGCTAACAGCAGTAATAATGGTAGAATTCACAGCTGTAGTAATATCACTATGAGTTATAGTATTAAGAGTAGTAGAGTAGTTCCTGCCAACAGGAAGTCAGGCGCCCAGTTTTAGTATTAGTATTTAGCAGTATTATTAGTTATAGATCAGCTGTATTATTAGTTATAGATCAGCAGTATTATTAGTTATAGATCAGCAGTGTTATTAGTTTTATATCAGCTGTATTATTAGTTATAGATCAGCAGTATTATTAGTTATAGATCAGCTGTATTATTAGTTATAGTTCAGCAGTATTATTAGTTATAGATCAGCAGTATTATTAGTTTTATATCAGCTGTATTATTAGTTTTATATCAGCTGTATTATTAGTTATAGATCAGCTGTATTATTAGTTTTAGATCAGCTGTATTATTAGTTATAGATCAGCTGTATTAGTTTTATATCAGCTGTATTATTAGTTTTATATCAGCTGTATTATCAGTTTTAGATCAGCTGTATTATTAGTAATAGATCAGCTGTATTATTAGTTTTAGATCAGCTGTGTTATTAGTTATAGATCAGCTGTATTATTAGTTATAGATCAGCTGTATTATTAGTTATAGATCAGCTGTATTATTAGTTATAGATCAGCTGTATTATTAGTTTTATATCAGCTGTATTATTATTTTCTCACCGGGGGCTCCACAGTCGCAGCAGCAGTCGTTGCCGCTCATCCTCTTCACCTCCCCCACAATGGCCTTGGTCAGCTCCTGCACGATGTTGTTCTCCCCCTCGTCCTGGTCTCCTTTGAAGGCCATGTTCAGAGCCTCCTCCTTACTGTTCTGCAGCACCGACACCCATCTGGACACACAAAAACCTCACATCAGTCATGACAACCAGCTGGAAGCACAAAAAGCTCGTATCAGACCCCGACACCCGGTCCAGACCTGCTGGTACTCACATCTGACACTCCGCCTCGTCCTCAGCCTGGAAGTGATAGGTCCTGTCGTCTGAGGGAGGGAGGGAGACACACAAATATCAGCCAAAGAGAACAACACAACGCGGAGACACAACAGGTCATATAGCTCTGCAGCGTACGTGAGAACAGATCGAAGCTCTTCTTCTCGTCCGGGTTCATCTTCACCTGGCAGGTGAGCAGGTTGAGTTTGGCTGGAGGTCTGTTAGCCTGCGAGACAAAGAGCAGGGAGAGACCGGTGAGACGGCAGCAAACACAAAAGAAACAACAACAATACAAGGAGTTGTGTTAGTGTAGGTGTGTCGGTTCAGGTTTCCAGGTGGGACCAAAGTCTTTACCAACGATCCTCTGTGGACCATGAAGGTCACTTTTGGGAGTTGAGCTAAAGGACGAAGATTACTGTATCACTAACATCCAAAGGGTTCATCCTCTGAGGAGCACGAATGAGATCTGGACTTTTCATGATGATATCTTTTAAAGTAAAGCACAGATTTTGTCCTGAGGGCGGCGCTAAAGAAGCTAAAAACAAATCAACAAACAGGTCATCCTCTGGTGACCACGGCAGTCTGCAGCACTTAACGTCACCACGAAATGTGAACAAATTAATTTGCTGCTTCTGTCAGAAAGACGCTGAAGCTGAAGCTGAAGCTGAAGCAGAGAAGATGAAATCAGTGAGGAAGATAGCGACGTTGTTCCCTCCCCTAAGCTCGTCCTCTTCCCACCCTTCTCTCTGTCATCCTTTTCCTTATGCTCTTCCTCCTCCTCCTCCTGTTTCTCTTCCTCTGCTGCTTGCTCTGTCCTGATTGGCCGTTTGACTCTTCGTGTAAAAACTTCAAAAGTAAAAAGACAGAAGGAACAAAAAGAAGAAGAAGAAGAAGAAGAAGAAGAAAAAGAAAATAAGAAGCTAAATTTAAAAAAGAAAAAGAAGAAGTTGTTGTTGTCCATCCCCAGCTGATGTAGACTGTAAAACCCATGATTGGACATGCAGGCGGGAGGGCGGGAGCTCGTCATGCAGGAGGACCAATAGGGGAAGAGGATCTGGTGTCTTACCGTGCCGTGGCAGATGGTCAGGAAACCGTTCTTCACCGAGCACTTCCTCTTCTGCCACACCTTCCTCAGCCTGAGGAGGAAGAGTTTACATACATGTTACACAGAACCTACTCTGCTGCGTATCGGCATGATGGAGAATATTTATTCTCCTGGAGGATTCTGGGACGTTCAGTTCACCGACCCTTCGCTTCTCTTGTAGAGGACTCCGGAGCGCTCGGTGCCGTGGGCCTTGTTTCCCTGCAGCTGGTGGAGGCTGTAACCGGCGTTCTGCTTGGCCTGAGAGTCCTGAGGAGACCAGATTACAGACAAAATCTGAAGAAACAACATCCTGATGGCGTTTTTATTGGTGGGGTTTGTCCTCTGACGAGCAGGAATGATATCAGGACATTCCCATCTGCCGTTTAAAAGGTCGAACTGAAATTTAAAGTAATCTTTGCTTTGGTAACTATTAATTTATTATACATGTAGTTTTTGTTAAGACTCGTGTAAAGTATGCTTTATTAGTTTAATACGACAGCACCCATCAGCCCCAGCTGCTGTTGCTATGGAGAGTAAGCCCATCAGAAGTTCAAAATGCTTTCAGCTTTGTTCCTGAAATCATCCAAAAATTGTCTTGTGGCGAAATGCATGCTGGGAGTTGTAGTTGGTGTTCTCACCTCCTTCTGTTCAGACTGCAGCGAAGCCTTCAGGATGTCTCGCAGCTGAAGCAGCTGTTTCCGCTCTCCATCCTGAGTCTGTTTAATCTGCAGCACAAATGAGATTTAAAGTTTATTATTATTAATATTATTTATCCTAAAATAACGGAGTGATGAGGAGAAGTTTTACCGTAGTCAGATCTGTGGCCAGTTTCTCTACGGAGGGTTTTAAACTCTCCACCGCTTTTAATCCGTCCTGGAAAAAACTAAACGAGACACAAGAAATCACAATAAATTAGTTATCTCAAAGTGTGCGCCAACTAATTTCCATCTTTATATTATATTTATAAAATCATTGCTGTTGAATAAAAATTAAATTGCGTGGTAACATTAAGAAAGATAATGTGATTACATGCATATATTTAAATGAACCGGAACATTATTTTCATTTTATTGATATTTTTTTGTCTGTAAATGAATTTTTGACCACTCTGAAGAAACTGAATGAATTCTGCACGTTTCTGTGACTCACTTGCACTGAGCGTGGAAATACTTGATGAGGTTCTGCAGGAAGTCGACACCCTTTTTTACCTTAATCTCGTTCACTTTGAGAAGATACTGCAGAGGCAAAAAAAATTTTTAAAAATCCAACAGGAGAAAGTTCCCCATTTTATTTCCTTCCTTCCTTTATAAAAGAAATAATGACGACATTACGACTGAAATTTGTGATAATCAATAAAAGATTTTTTATGCAACAGCTACTTTTTCAAAACAATTAAATTGTTTATTGCATGTTTAATTCTGGATAAATGAAATAACCAGCTCTGTTCTGATGGACAAAAAATAAAGAATGAATAATAATGATAATAATAAATAAAAACCTCACCTCACACATCTGCAGCTGGAAGATTCGTCTCTCTTTCTCCATCTCCTCTGCGATTCCTCCTCCACTGAACTCGGTCCGAATCATCCCGTGCTGCTTGGCGAGCTCCTTCTTCTCCTTCTCTATCTTTGCTCTACACAGTAAAAAAAAAAAAAAAAAGTCACATTGGGAAAAAAACAAACAAACAAATAAAAACAGCAGCAGAGTCATAAAAAAGGATCCTTACAACTAACTTGTAAGTAATTGCACAGCTGAAGCAGAAATGTATGGAAGCCGTGATTATAATAATATTATATGATTTTTTAAAATATATTTACATCTTTAAGAGCTGTTTGAAATTAACCAGTTTTTGAGTCAAATAACAAAATAACATAGAAAATGAAATATTACCTAATAATTTAATGATGAATTCTTAGCTTCTATCTTTTTTTCTTATTTATCAATAAGAAAATCTACATCTAAATTACTTTATTTTTGATTTTCTTGTCTTAATGTTGCTCCTGTTTAAAGACTAAGTCTGTGCGTGACAATGTGGTTGTTTTTTCTTACAGTTTTGTCTCGTAGTCCTTCCACGATTTGTCAAATGGCTTCTTCAGATCCTGAAAGAGGCAGCGAGGTCACATAATTAGTCCGAGCTCGGACGAATCGGATCGCAGCTCTGATTCACACCAACAAACACCGAGAGGACTTTGACCTGTGAGTCACTCATGAAACATTTCTGCTTGATAAAGAGTGTGTGAAGTCTTTTGAACTGCCCAAAACAGGAAGGAGCAGCAACCAGAACAGCTGAAGATACATATTCTTTTATTCAACTGATTTTTTTTTATCCGATATTTGATCTGAAGGACATAAAGTCAACAATTAACCTCCTATAGTTGGTCACAAAGATGGCAGAAACTTAAAAAATGACACAAAGAAAGAAAAGAAAGGTAAAAAATGAGTATTATAGATAATTATTATTAAAAAAATGTATTCTATTAAATTTCAAGATCAATAGAATAATTTTAGTTGTGATGGATGTTGTATTAATATTTTGAGGTGAAATATTTAAAGTTTAGCAGCTCTCGGTTTATCAAATCAGGACTCTTTTCTCTGTTTTTGCATCACAGCGCCCATCATGACAAACATGGAGGTAGTTTAAAGAGGAAACTGAAACACGAACCCCTTTGACTCCTTTCAGATCTCCCTTCAGCAGACTGTCCAGAGGGAAGGTGATGATGTTGTGCATGTTCTGCATCTGCAAACAGAGAAGTCGCGCTAAAGCAGAAACCAACACACAAGCTGCGGTTCAGGTTTATTCATTTATAAGGTCAAAGCCCGGCGTCGGCTCTGGAGTTCAGGACCTCACCAGGTTTTTGAAGAGCCCCGTCAGCTCCTTGGTGAAAACGGCGAACTTGACGAAGGCGGCGCCGACCTCGCCGTCATCTCTGCTGATGCAGTTGTCCCCGAACTTCTCGATGGCCTGGATGTACTGGTCCTCATTGTCCACATGGGCTGAAACACAAGAAAGGGATCCCAGCAGCAGTTAGAATTCAAGATGAATAATTATATTATATGAAGATTTGTGCTGATGTCTAAAAAAAAAAAGGGAAGAGATAAACATGTCATTTAAACAGAACACTTTTTGTATTTATGGGGAGCCCTGAAGGAGCTGAGGAAGCTCACGCTGCATCAGACACTCAAAGGCAGACCAAACATATTTCAGACTGAACAGCTGATTAATGTTGTTCACGCTTTGTGGTCGTGGGCTCGTGGCTGACAGGCGGCTCAACTTCCTCTGCAGGCCTCACTTTCGTTTCTTTACTCTCCGACCTGAAGCAGGAGGATTTTCTAGTCACTGATTCTTTATACAGTTGAGTCCCTTCCTGAATATTCAGGAGATGTTTTTAAAAAACATACAAATCTGCAAGCTGTCCACATACTTTTGGCCACATGCAACTTTTGAAACGTTTGTCTGTGTTTTCCCTCTTGGCTGTTCGTTTGTTTGTGTGTTTGTTTGTTGTCGGTGGCGGCGTGAAGAGCAACTCCTTTGACTGACGACACGTATGAATGTTTTGTTTTCTGAACCCGCCTGGTGGGATCGGGGCTCTTCTTCTTCCTCTCCAGCAGATGGGCAGGTCCTGGAGGCAGGCGGCTTTCCCTTGGCATGCCGGGACAGGAGGGCAGTATGATGGGAATGTTTGGGAATGTTGAGACTCCACCTGCCTGAACACAAACTCTCCACAAACCGCTCTGACAGCGTGCAACTGAACGCACAACCAGCTGGGCCCCCACTGCTCCTGGATGATTATTCTCCAGGATGTTTCCGGGACATTTTTCAATGACTTGGATTGTTTTTGCTGAAATGTGCTCACATTTTTTGAGACTGAGGTGAGACTGTGTCACTCACCCTGACCAGATGTGTGGATGGACTTGACCGACTTCTTGATCTTATGCAGAACTGATCTGTCTCCGTCCAGAGCCTGTTGAGGACAAACACAGTCAGCCAGGAAGCTCTGCACAGCACCTTCAAAATAAAACCTTTTCTTGTTTCCTCTTGTTCCTGAACATGAGCATCCAGGTGATATCCAGAGTCCGAGAGGAGACCAGGACCTGGACCGGGAAGCATCAATGCTCAAAGAAACCGGCTTCTTCAACTTCACGCAACGGTTAAAACTCCATCGGGCCATTTTACCTGTTAAACCTTCAGCTTTCAGCTTTAAATCATATTAATTTACAGCAGTTGTGTCAAAAAAATAAAGTTTCAGGATCCTGAACAGGAAACACTGTGTTTCAGACAAACCGTGAAATCTAAACACGAAAACACAACGGACTCCTTTCAGCAAAACAATGACCTCCTGCATGTAAATCAGCTGCTGCTACTGATCAGCTGATTTCATGCAAATCAAACAGAACAGCAGCTGGACGCTCACCTGCAGACTGACGAAAAAGTGTGTGTCCTTGTATCCAACAACATCCTCCAAAAGCCCAAAGTTACCATTAAAACCTCCCCAAATGACGCAGAAACCCTGTGAAGAACAGAAAACCCAACAGGCGGACTTTGAAAACCTGGACCAACAGTTAAAACCAGTTAAATCCTAAAAAGCTTTCGTAGACGTCTGTAAACCCGTCAACATCTTCTGAAAATCCTTCAGTCTCTCTTCAAAAAGCCCTTAATGATCAGTTACCTCAATCGCCTCGAAGAGCCTTAAACCCATCTGAGGATCTTTGAATCCCCCTGCAGCTTAAACACAAGACTGAAATATAAAAACAAGTACGAGTGTATCGAACGTCTGTGACTCAGAGAAGAGGCGACGGGGTTTTTGTAAACACCTGATGATGCACGCAAGCTCGTCGTCTGTGAATTTCTATTCATGTTTGTCGTCTCTCTCTCCAAAAAAAAAAAAAAACAGAACAGCTGAGCGTTTATTTTAAACTTCAACCTGAACGTTCATCAGATGTTCTGCTCAGAATTCCTCGGCTTCCTCGAGGACCTCCTTCTGGTTCCTCCAAGTCCTGATTACCTAAAGCCCATCTGTGTGCAGCAATTTTACAGTCCATCTCATGATTGTGAACGTTACCTTGACAACCAAGCCGATACACAGCCAGGTTATAATTACAGGCTGTTACCTTCAGCAGGCAGAGCAACAGCACCACCATCATCACTTCTAATTTAAGGGTGAGAGTTTGCAAACAACGGCGGCCGTGGCGTCTCACGTGGCCGACTTCCTGGACGCTGGACTCCCGCGGCCGCTCGTCGAGTCACGCCTCAGTGACTCAGTGGATGAAAGATCGACAGTCCAGAGCTCAGGCACCGTTTGACTGAACAGACCAGAGTTTAACTCATTTTGAATCTTTCAGTCTCTGCAGGTTTGTGAAAAAAAAAAAAAACCAAAACAAAAAACAGACCTAAGAAAACAACATATTGGTTTTTTTGTGGTGAAACTTCCATTCATATTTGCAGCTGCAGCACGAACATTGACACCATTTTGAAAAGCTGTAAAGGACCAGTGCGAGCAGGGAGGGAGGGGAGGGGGGTTAAAAAGTTGCTTTTTGTGCCTTTAAAACAGGAAACTGGTTCTCATGTTGTGGCTTTGTTTCTCTATTCTAGATTTTTCTTTTCTTTTTTTCCATTACAAGATAACAGGAAGTCTAAGAAAAGGAGTTTTAAATGACATTATTGACGGTTCAACTCTTTCAAAACTGTCCACGCTTACACAACAATCAGTCGCAACACTGAAAACAGCGGCCTGATTTAAAAGTGGAGCCTCTGCTCGCTCTTCATGGAGGCCTCCGTCCTCCAAAGGCGCTCGCCACTTTGTGTTTTTCTGAATACAAAAAAAGTTGATAGGAACATTGCAGACGGTTCGTTTTAACGTTGGCGGTGGAGAGTGTTTGACGTCAGGGGGCTCGGTGACCATCAACAGACGAGTCCGAACAAGACTGAAGCGGAGAGAAGATCTAAAACCTGAGCTAGACGGAGAGAAAGAGGGAAATAAGAAGAAGAGTTTAGAGGGAGAGAGAGATTAGAAGGATGAATACACAAACGAGAGGGAGAGAGAGAGATATCAGGTCTTGTTGGGACGAGATCAGATGGGTGAGGCTCTGTCATCGCCCCCGGGTCCTCTGGGTGGGGAACATCCCAGCATGCAACAGGAGGAGGAAGACACAACAAGCAGTCTTGGCTCGGAGATTAGTCAAAAACCTCACCTCATCAAAAACTGAGTGGGAGTATCAGGAGAAATATACCTTTTATTATTATTTCACTTCTGGAGGTGTGTTCACCGTGAAACTGAATTATCTACGTTTCTGTATGAATAATAGGCCAACACAATGTATTTTATCTAAGAACACACAAACCATTGTGTTTCTCTTCAGACATTAATAGGAATGTAGGAATGATAGTTAACTCCTGAAACTTCTCCAAGAAGCGGCCCATAAAACCTCATGAGATCTCCCGGAAGCCGCTCAAGGTGCGTTAAACCACCTGGACCCAGGTGAAGGACCACAGGAAGCCCCTCTGAGGCGACTGTAGCTGCACCTTCTAAACCGCTGACCTTTGACCTCTAACTACCGACTCCTCCTCTCAGCTCTGTTCACACATCGTTCCCTTCACGGGTGTGTTGCAAAACAGAGAGGCATCGAGCTCTGCGGTCTCATGACACGCCGAGCAGCCTCAAATCTGGACTGTTGGTACATGAGGAAGTAACCTCACTCTGTTCCTCTTTAGGGTTTAAAAAAAAAAAAAACACACAAAAATTTTTTATGTCTCTTGGTGGCCGAAAACCAGGAGGTGGAGGAGGACACACACCCTTACAGTTTGCAGCCTGGTTTCTGTCTGCAGGCTCACACTGCTTCATGTTCACAGCCTGAGCTGCAGCAGGTTGGAGTTTCTGGGACTTTTATTATCTGAGTCTAAACACAGTGATGCTGCATGCTGCTGGGTTCTTACCTCCTCCAGAGCTGCCACCGTGTTCCTGCAGTGGGACATCCGGGTGGTGAAGCTGGAGGCGGTGGGGGCTTTATAGTCCTCATTAGTCTCCTCGATAAACTCGGTGACGCTGATCAGCTCCGGCATGTTGATCTGCGGAGCTCAGACCGTCCGACAGCAGGAAGTAAAACCGGAAGGACTCAGGTACAGCAGCCACACCTGGGCGGACTCAGGCTGAGATCCTGTCCGGGCTGGACCGGCTCCGCATAGCTGAAGGCTCCGCTCAGACTTTGGATCCGGTCCGGGTCGAGGTCTGGGGGTTTATGTCCATGATCCGGTCCTCGGCACAGGTTGAAGGTGAAGCCCGAGCAGCACAAGACCCCACCGGTCAGATTCCTCCGCCCTGCAGCCGCAGACACCTGAACCAGCCGAGCTGAGGAGGGCGGGGCAAGTGTGGGGCGGAGTCACCGAGGGGAGGAGTCACTGAGAGGCGGGGCCACAGATTGCTGAAGTTAAATAAAAATGTTCATTATGAAAAAAAAAAAAAAAAAAAAAGAATAACTGTTGGAGGTTAAAGAACAAAAATAAATTAAAATTCTGCCTGTCAATATGACTTAACCCCAAAATCAACATGTTTTGCTAATTCAAAAACTTTTATTCTTTATTGATTAAAATTGAAGAAGAACACTGACAGGTTGCTTTAGTTTGGTACTTTTATTTTGAAGATGCTGATGACAAAGAGTGGATTCATTGAGATCACTTTTAATGGCAGTTTACACTCTGCAATATTTAACCACATTTAAGATTGTGAAAAAGTTCCATTCAGGAACTTTTGTTCCTTAACACTGACATTTTTAATAACTTCAGGTCCGTTCTCCTGATCATGATTTTTAACTGTGTAAACCGCCTGGAAGCCTCCTCCACCAGAGAAGTGTATAATATTGTTTTCTCCTCACATTGTATCAGTAGATAAAATCATGTTTTCTATGTGTGCTGGTTGAAGCGAATGGAAGGAACATCTGTTTGTCGCTGCTGCCATCTACTGAAAACATCTGGATAAGAGATGATAACCACAAAGTGACGGATCACACTGATATTATCTGAGTCATGGTGCTCGGAGCCAACACAGAGACTCTGAGTGGCTCGACCTGGTCTTAGACCCAGACCTGAATCCAAACCCAGGATACAGAGGTTGAGTGAATATGGTGGTGCATCGGTGAGGAAAGATCTGAAGAGAAGAAGCTGCTTCAACAGTCCTGTCTGAGAGTTTGAGCTGAAGAAAAGTCACTTCCTCATAACTGAACCTCTTTTCTTCTCATATCAGGAATCAAACGTCATGTGATGAAGTTCTACTATCTGTCCACCAGATGGAGATAACTGACTGAGTTCTTCATCATCTGTAAACAGACAGTCTGGATCAGAGATCATCGTTTTCTTCAGCTCAAAGAATCAGACACTTGCCTTTGTGTGTTTTTTTGTGTCTGATGCGTGACACACGGCTCATAGGCCAAAGTCCACGGTGGCCTTCACGGTGCACCTGTACAGATCAGATATCTCAGCTTGTATATGACGTCTTGCTGCAGAGCTATTATAACGCTCCAAGGCACCAGGTGGAAAGGTCACGGTGCAAACAACTTTTCATGTTTCAGTGACAGAGCAAACAGTCACTGTGGAAACAGGCCGGATTAAGACCGGATGAATCCTGAAGTTCCTTCTCAGGTTCCCTTTAAAAGCTTGAACAGCAGCTGATTGCTATGATTATAAACTTTGAGTTTCTGGTGATTCGCTTGGATGAACTAAAAGGTTCTGTGGTCAATGTTTTTCTAATGAGGCTCATGACGTATGGAAAACAGATCAAAGTAACTGAACTAAACCGCCAGTCTGATAGGTAGAAAAATGAAGGCCACGGACAACAATTCCCTCCGAAGATCTTCAGCATCGATGCTGAGAAAGGTTCAGATCTCATCATCGGTCCAACTGTCAAATGTTTTCTTCTCCTTCTTTTTCATGTCATAATCTCAGTAATAAAGTCCAGATGTGTCTCAGACCTGGACTTTAGAGACTCCAGGGATGAGAAGTGAAGTGTCTCAGTCTCTTGTTTCAGGTCTCCCTCAATACAACATCCTCAGAGACACTGAAGAACAAGGTAAAATTGTGAACCCAGGATACAGAGGTTCAGTGAAGGTGGTGTTGAAGGTGTGGATGTGGATCAGTGAGTCAGAGGAGACTCTGTAGAAGGACAGAGAGCCAGCAGGAAAGTCCAAATACACTGCTACTCTGTGAGAGACAGAGGAGGAGGAGATGGATGTTTTTGTTGTGTTATGCCAAGCAGAGTAACCATCAGGATCGGAGCAGATCAGACTCCAGGACTGATCATTTCTTCCAAACAAACTGTCAACATTGGCTCCATCCCTTCTGATTCCTCTGTAACTCACTGAAATACAAATTTCTCCACTCCACTCGACCTCCCAGTAACAGTGACCGGTCAGACCGTTTTTACACAGCAGCTGAGACCAGATATCAAATCTGTCTGGATGATCAGGATACGGCTGATACTCCTTCACATGTGACACCTTCCTGTTGTGGTCAGACAGTTGGAGGTTTGTGTTCACCGTGTTTGTGTCCAGTTCCAGTTCACAGGCATCTGATGGAGAGAACAAGGCACAACAGCTTCAGTTTATCATCTGATTTATCAGTGAATCGTTCAAACTAACATTTCATCAGCTGTGAATAATGTTTGACTGCATTAAAATGAAAACCAAAAACCCAGTTAGAACAACATCAACAGTTACTGAACATGAGAGTCAGGATAGCAGCAATGTTCTGCTTTGTTTCTGCTGTGGAGCCAAAGATGACGGCTGATGGAGATCCACATCAATAAACACATGGAGTGTTGATGCTGAATGAAACTCTGGAGAAATTCATCTTTGTACTTCAGTCTACAAAATGTTCAAATCTACTGTAACATGAATCAAAGTGCAAACACACTCACACTTCCTCAGACCAAGTCTCATTCTCTGTGGTCCACCATGGTCCACCCTGGAGGAAGAAACAGAGTCAGGATCAACTTGATCCACCATGAGTTCCTCAGTTAGTCAGAGAGACAGAGAAACAGTGAGAGCTGCTGTTGTCTGTCCATCTGTCCATACCTCAGAGTGTCCAGTCTCCAGCCTGGATCCTCCAGTCCAGCAGAAAGAAGCTTCACTCCTGAGTCTCCTGGATTATTGAAGCTCAGGTCCAGTTCTCTCAGATGGGAGGGGTTGGAGCTCAGAGCTGAGGCCAGAGAAGAACAGCCTCCGTCTGTGACCAGACATCCTGACAGACTGAAGACAGACATATTACAAAATACAAACAATTTCATCAGTGCAGCTCTGACTACAGTTAACCAGGAAACAGGAAATAACTCAGATAAATGATCAATAACATATAATCAGGCCTACAGACACTGCAGCAGGAACAGCAAGCTCTGATGATCTGCAGGAATTAATTGCTGGCTGAGCAACATGATGTGTGCTTGGTTTGTTTACCTCAGTGTGTTCTCCATTAAATCAGTGATTCATTCTGGAGCATGAAGCTTTTTATGCTGATGACAGTTTCCCAAATCTACAAACCTCTTCAGTTTATTATTACCTAATTTAATACAAGATCATGAAAAAATATAGGACCTCTCAACACAAAGATTAAATCCTGACCTCAGAGTCTCCAGCTCACAGTTTGGACTCTTCAGTCCAACAGACAGAAGCTTCACTCCAGAATCCTTCAGCTTGTTGTTACTCAGGTCCAGATCTCTCAGACTAGAGGACTTGGAGCTGAGGACTGAGGACAGAGCTTCACAGCTTCTCTCTGAGAGGTTACAGCCACTCAGTCTGAAGAGGATTCAACAAAACAGGAGAAAGTGATTAAAAAACAAACTAAAGAAAAAGACTCAGTTGATCTAGATGGATTTATCGGCACATACAGAGCTTTGTTGGAGGCTTTGACCACCGGCAGCAGCTTCAGAAGAGCCTCCTCTGAAGCTGAGTATTTCTTCAGGTCAAACACGTCCAGATCTTTTTCTGATGACAGTAAGATGAAGACCAGAGCTGACCATTGAGCAGGAGACAGCTCATCTGTGGAGAGACGTCCTGATCTCAGGGACTGTTGGATCTCCTCCACCAGAGAACGATCATTCAGTTCATTCAGACAGTGAAATAGATTGATGCTTTTCTCTGGAGACAGATTCTCATCCATCTTCTTTCTGATGTACTGGGCTGTTTCCTGATTGGTCTCTGAGCTACTTCCTGTCTGTGGCACCAGGCCTCGTAGGAGAGTTTGATTGGTCTGCAGTGAAAGACCCAGGAGGAACCGGAGGAACAGGTCCAGGTGACCATTTGGACTCTGTAAGGCCAGGTCCACAGCTCTCTGGTAGAGACATGTTGGTTCAAGCTTTACTCTAAAGATTGTGCTCAACAGAGAGGATAAAAGTTGAGTAGCCCAGGATTCTTCTTCTGACATCAGATTGATTCCAGAGTTGAAGAAGGTCTGATGGACATGAAGAGCAGCCAGAAACTCCTGAACACTCAGATGGACGAAGCAGAACACCTTGTCCTGGTACAGCCCTGTCTCCTCTCTAAAGATCTGTGTGAACACTCCTGAGTAAACTGATGCTGCTCTGATATCGATGCCACACTCTGTCAGGTCTGATTCATAGAAGATCAGGTTTCCTTTCTGCAACTGCTCAAATGCCAGTTTTCCCAGACACTTCAACATCTTCTTGGTCTCTGGACTCCAGTGTGGAGCAGTCTCAGCTCCTCCATCGTACTTGACGTTCTTCAGTTTGGACTGAACCACCAGGAAGTGGATGTACATCTCAGTCAGGGTCTTGGGTAGTCCTCCTCCATCTTTGGTCTTCAACATCTCCTCCAGAACTGTAGCAGTGATCCAGCAGAAGACTGGGATACGGCACATGCTGTGGAGGCTTCGTAAGGTCTTGATGTGGGAGATGATCCTGCTGGTCTGCTCCTCATGTCTGAACCTCTTCCTGAAGTACTCCTCCTTCTGGGAGTCAGTGAACCCTCTGACCTCTGTCACCATGTCAACACACTCAGGAGGGATCTGATTGGCTGCTGCAGGTCTTGTGGTTATCCAGAGGCGAGCAGAAGGAAGCAGTTTCCCCCTGATGAGGTTTGTCAGCAGCACGTCCACTGAGGTGGACTCTGTAGGATCAGTCAGGACCTCAGTGTTGTGGAAGTCCAGAGGAAGTCGACACTCATCCAGACCGTCAAAGATGAACACAACCTGGAACTGATCAAAGCTGCAGATTCCTGCTTCTTTGGTTTCAGTGAAGAAGTGATGAACAAGTTCCACCAAGCTGAACTTCTTCTCTTTCAGCACATTCAGCTCTCTGAAGGTGAAGGGAAATATGAACTCTATGTCCTGGTTGGTTTTGTCTTCAGCCCAGTCCAGAGTGAACTTCTGTGTTAAGACAGTTTTCCCGATGCCAGCCACTCCCTTAGTCATCACTGTTCTGATTGGTCCACTTTTTCCAGGTGGGACTTTAAAGATGTCTTCTTGTCTGATGGTTGTTTCTGGTCTGTTCTGTTTCCTGGATGTTGTTTCAACCTGTCTGACCTCATGTTCCTCATTGACCTCTCCAGTTCCTCCCTCTGTGATGTAGAGCTCTGTGAAGATCTGATTCAGAAGGGTTTGGTTTCCTGCTTTAGAGATTCCCTCAAACACACAGTGGAACTTCTTCTTCTGGTTAGATTTGAGTTTATGTCGACAAACTGGAGCATGACTTTCTGAATAAACAAAACACAAATTTGGTTAAAAAAATAAGAATATGATCATATTTCTCTCCGTCTCCTCAGACTTCAGTAAATGTCTCATTGATCCATCATGTTAAATCCTCTTACCGCTCTGCAGAGAGTCAGCCAGCTCCTCCTGCTTCATGCTCCTCAGGAAGTTCACTGTGATCTTCAGAAATGCCTCTCTGCTCCTCCTCTGCTCTTCATCCTCGCTCCATCTCTCTGAGGATTCTGGGTAATCCGGTCTCAGGAGCCTCCTGACCCGCTTCAGCTCGTTCTTCACAAAAGTGACAATGTCCTCCTCCAGCAGCTGGAACAGATGACAAACTGAACATTTCATTTAAAGGGAACAACATTCATGTGTCAGTCTGAAGTTCTGCTGGTCTAAACAGAGCAGCATGGAGACTGTTAGGATCTGAAGGGAAGGTCTGGATTTAATCTGTGGTTGATGGAGTTAAACAGTGAAAGTGTGACGGTTCATGTACAGACCATGAATATGGAGTCCAGGTCTGGTTGATGCTGCTGGGCAGACTGATCACTGTGGACCTCTGAGCTCTCTTCATCAACTCTGAAGAGAAAAACATTAACTTTAAAGGTTCTGTCAAAGCATAACGCAGAAAATACTAATTTAATAAAGAGTGGAGTCCTGAGCAGAGAACCAAGTCTGCATTGACCTTCTATATGTTTGAAGGAACTTTAAAAAGCCTCAGAGCAGAGCACATTTACATGACATCTAAAAAACTGAATTATTGCGTTAGTCCGACCAAAACTGGACTTTTAAAGTACATATAAACGTGTTAGCTCGACTGAAATCGAGTTTATAATTGTGGGACTAACACACCCAGATAATCGATTGAAAGTCGATCTACTGCTGCATGTGTAAGGACAGTCGGACCGGAGCTGGAGGAGCTGATCTGCGCATGTGCTAAAGTTTCGCACTAAACTATGACCCGGAAGTCGAACGGCATTTAAAACGCAAACATAGGAGGTCAGACAAAAAAAAAAAACAAAAAACGGCTAACTGCTAACACGTCGAACATGACAAAGTCTGCAGCAAAAGCTAATTTTTGGACGGATGCAGAGGCTAACTTTTTAAACTTTTTTTTTTTCTCTTTCCACCTCTGCTGTGGTCTGTGACGTCATCGGTCAATTGGTAGTGGCCCATTACCCACAAGCCCAAAGAGTGCATATCCCCACCTATCGTAGCGGAGGTGACATGATTTCAACAAATAAATCGATTTCACTCCCGTGCATGTACACAGGGACGAGGACAGAAGTCCGATTAGATGGCTTTATCGAGCTATAAGCATAGCTCGACTTAACTGTGCATGTAAACGTACTAGAACCTTTGAGGAACATCAATCGGACCAAACTTAATAAAGACCACAGATGAGTTTTAATTCCTCCGATGATGAAACGAGGATGTCAGGTGACCAGGTTGAGGATTAGACTGCAGATGTTCCTGTTGACAAAACGTTATCACAGAGCTCTGACTCAGTACAGAGACCAGATAGAGGATCTGTTAGATCAGGGCAGAGCAGTCAAACTGCAGGATCACAGGACCGGTCACCTGAGCACCTGATCATCAGGGACCAACGTGACAACAAGGGACACCTGTGAGATCCAGATGTTGGTCAGTCTACTCAGGACTCAGCTGACAGACCAGGACAAGTCAGGATTCCCTGACTGATTCAAAACCTGAATCTCCTCTGAGGTTTCTATAAAGTACCACCCAGACGGTTCAGTCCATAGAAGACAGAATATGAAAACAAGACTCTTCTTCTCAGGAGGGTCAGATAATGACAAAATTCAAATTTAAATTCTTACCTTGTATCAGCAGGTTTCTCATCTTTAAATCCAAGCGGAAGAAACATAGACCTGTTACTCTTCAGGGACACACAGCTGAGTCCAGGAGAGTCTGCTCTCTGCTGCTGATTCCTGATACAAACAAAAAATTGTATTAAAACATCTACCTGGAGTAGAAAATGAATACAATGCTCAAATGTGGCTATTAGTTTATTCATACCTGTTCTATCCCCATCAAATAAAGACGGGAAAAAAACATTAGAGTTCAGAGGTTTTTCTTTAACTTCATAAATATATATATATTTTACACAGTACATAAACTTTTACTTGAGTACAGTTGTTGTCTCCTCTCTGGACAGAACTACTGACTGTCGTTTGGTTGCATTGGTGATTTTCCACATTTTGAATCAACTGGATTTTGTTCCAAAGAAAAACACTCGATTTTCTCCAGAGACAACAAACTACGAACCTCTGGACACAAACACGACTCCTCTTCTAAGGAAAGTCACAAAATAACAAAGATCATTTTTAATTTGTTACCTTCCATCAGCAGGTTTCTCATCTTTAAATACAGGAGGATTAAACATTGACCGGTCACTCTTCATGGACACACAGCAGAGTCCAGGAGAGTCTGCTCTCTGCTGCGGCTGCATCCTAATAAACAAACGGGTGACAGATGAGGAATGAGGACCGACATCTTGCAGCCCGGACTCAGATTACTTATCTAGCACACGTGATTTCAGTGACACCCACTATTACTCAACAAATGTTGTTGAGTGTCAAAGGAATGCATCTTTAAAACACACACACACACACACTTTTAAGTCAAAACAACTGAATCAGAGGAGCAGAGGTACCTTTGGATATAATCCAACCATTTCAAACTGATTGATCAAACGTTCCTGTGCAGGTGCCTCATCAACCATCTACGTACCTACATGATTTAAGTTCATGGACAAAATACTCGTCTGCATTAACACACAGACAAATTGAAATTATGCTCCTGATTGAGTTCAGAAAAACTAAAACTGTCCTCTGCACAAATTAAACACGTATCTTGAAAACATTGTTTTCTAAAGAGGGCTATAAAGATGCTGCATTTGACACCTATGTCCAATTCTCTCTTTGCTGGGTTTATTATTTTATTTTATTTTACAGTATATTTTATTCGTTGCAGTTGGTTTAGGCATCTTGGATGTGAAAACAATGATTCAAAAGATGCAAGAAGTTTTACATCAATGCAGAACTTTTAGCAATAATAAGAATAAGATAAACCTAAACTTTAGTTAAGACAACAATTATAACAGGCGTGCTGTATAAAAACAGGCGGGGTCCACTCATTTCTGCACTGCTGCAAAGGCAAAAACATAAATACAAACAAACCAGCACCTTTAAAACACACAAAAATTGACAATAACCAACAACATTGGCACCTGAAAGCATCAAATATGTGATTCAGCCAATCACCACAAAATAGTGTCCCACCTGCTGAACTCACTTCAGATCGACTCACAGACTCTTTCCAGGTTTATATGTTGAGGAAACATCTGAAGAGAAGAAGCTGCCTGTTCTCCGTCCTCAGTCCTGTCTGCGTTTGACCTCAGAACAAGTCACATCTTCAAAACTTTACAAAAAAGAACAAAGTCTGTGGAGACAGACTTTGTCCAACCTAAACTGACCACACTGACAGGAAAGGAAGGAGGAAGTGAGTGTGTTTTAAAATTCCTCCATACTTACTGAAACAGCTAATAGTTTCACTTTATGTAATGAACTGGCCCAACCAGTTTGTTGCATTTGAGTTGTATATTTTAGGATGTTTGGACTTCTTTGTTTTGATTGTGATGCATTAAATCAACCTGTGTGTTACATGTGTGGACAGTAAAAAGGAGAATCTGTGTCATTTTCCGTTTCCATCTAATGATCCCATCTTGGTTTGATCTCCTTCACTCGCTGCAGATGTTCCCGGCTGATCCATGATGGGGAAGAGGAGCAGGAATGTGATGACAAATGGACGTGGAAGGGCCGACTGGCACTACAGCTGTCTGTCTCTGTCTGTCTTGTTCCCCTGAAGGTCAATGAGCTCATGATGTGGTTCACTCTGTGGTCCGACTGCAGAGAAACATCCAGAGGATGTCCTGCTGTCTTGCTGGAATGAACTGTGCCCTGGGAAGACTGGATGGAAGAGGCTTTTAAGAAGAACAGGACCAAGTACAAAGAGCTTGCAGGCTAATGCCAGAGCAGTGGGAGGAAATCCCGTTGTGACCCCGTCGAGGCTGGCTGCTGAGGATTTGCTGGCCGGTCACTCTGCACAGCAAAAGAGCCATCAAGAACATCACTGATGCTGATGCTGGATAAACAGGAGTGATCCATGGACCACGCAAACTGTCAAGACACAAGTGGGCGAGGGTGTATGAACCTGAAAGACTCAAAACACTTGATGGCCCTCGGTAACATCGGCAGAAACCAGAACCTTTTATCTCCGCCCTGCCCTCCTGATTCTGTTGTGGACATGGCTTCCATATTCTTCTGACATAATCTGTCAGTAACAGACATCAGACGGTGTGATTCTCCTGTTCTTCCACCAGATGATGCTGATTGACTTTGGATGGGCCCCTCACTCTGTTCCTGACAGGCTGAATAAGATGCTGTTTCATCAATCATCATCAAATAAATAACAGTTTCAGGACACTCTTACTCAGACGTCTCTGTAAACACTAAACTTGTTTAATATATCTTATACAGATAAAGTTCCCAACCTTCTTCTGATATACAAGCAGGATCACAAAAAATAATCAGACACTTTCCAGCTTCACGTGACGAGTTGAACATCTGAAGAAGCTGCTTGTTCTCCCTCGTCAGTCTTGTCTGAGGTTGATTTGCAGAAGCAGAGATGGTGTGACTGCAGAGGAACATCCTGAGGACCAACAGATCATTTCATGTAGGTTATTTTGCAGTTGTAGATTCAATATGGAGCTCTCACTTTTGTAGAATTTTTCCTTTTCTGTTCATGTCAGTGTGCGTTTATATGTCATCACTTAATATGCCAACATTGTGCTGATCGGCTTCAGCAGGGAGGGATTTGCTTTTTATTTCTACGATGTAGATCACTTGTTTTATACTTTCATGGCCTAATGTTATTGAGTAAAAATGCTTCTGAACGACAGAGTGCGGCTGCAGGGAGAACACACAGAAAATAAAGAGTTAACACCAGAAAATTCATTTCTCACGTGTTCCTCAGATTCAACATGATCAAACTGGTGTTTAAGTGCATCTGATCCTGATGTCAGAGATCCATCCATACATGTAACAGGATCCCACCTGGATACCTCCACACGTCACTGTACCACAGAAGAAATAGTTAAATCCACCCTGTCTGAAGGATAAATGACGCCCCGCTGACCTCAGCCTTCGTTCTGACTGTCGTCGGCCGTCAGGTGATTTTTCAGCCAATCATCTCTACATGTGGAAACGTTCACACATGCAATTACACTTCAGATCTGTCAGTCAGCTCACAAACGTGACGCAACTCACACACACACATCTGACGCCGACGCCCCTTCACCTGTTGACATGTGCACAGAGTTCACCTGTTTAAACAAATCTACACTTTATTATTTCAGCAGTGCATATACAGCATTTTAGTGGTACAAAAAAATCAACAGAACATGAAGTAAAAAAGTGATTTTTGGGCAAACGTATGTTCTTGACATGAATCTACCTTTGTATGTACGTTGTTAACTTCAGAGCATGTATATGTGTTATGACCAGCACAATGCAAAGAAAATAGTGACGTGTATATACACAAGTGCTTACAGAAAGGTACAACCAAGTACACATTAAAAACCAATGGCTTGAAAAAATTCCTGGAAAACAGATTTAAGTCGTTAAGTGCACTTATTCAGCAATGCCTTCTCATTTTCAAAGTGGAAGCATTCAAATTATTTGACCCCACGAGGCCGACGCATTGATGTGAGGTCAGACAAGCCTTCAACTAATCAGGAAATCTCATCACCAGCGTTTTATCCTGCTGATATCTGACAGGCAACGCACCAGAACATCAGTCAGAATACATTCGGCTGGAAGAAGACGGCTTCAGAGTCAGCTTCAAAACACGGTGAACTCAAGAAGCGTATTTTAAACATCTGCAGTAATTTCAGGCATCTAAATGACTGTTGGCAGGAACTCTCAGTTTAATGCATCTGACTTCCAGAAACCTCCACCAGTGAGCTGGTTTTCCTTAACGAGCCTCCAGCCGCCCAGATTGTCTGATTCTCAGGAACGGACGGCCAAAGATGGAGGCCTATGTGGCCAACCATGATGGCTCAGATCAGCCCACCACGCTAGATCAGGACGCCAATAACCAGAGAACAAGTATTCACAGCCAGAAAATGAGGATTATCGGAACAATCTTATTCCGTTAAAAGCCCGACAAGGAAGCACCGTCGTAGACGGAGAAATCACAATCAGAATCCTTCTGTGATGAACGGCAAGCCTTCCACGCTTCTTTCTCCAGATTCACGTCCAAATAAAGTCGCTGTGTCAGAAGGACACAGAACACCGAAGGAAGGAAAAGGAAGGAGAGTGCAGAAGGATCCGAGGTTCCATTTTTCTGAATTTACAGCACAACTGTAAGCTGCTACTTCCACATCTGGATCCATTCTGGCACAAACACACACACACGCACAAAATAAAAAATCTTCCGGCCGTTTATCAATAGTGGACGATAACAGCCAGACTGTACCCAGCTGGAGAAGCACACGGGCTTCACCTGAGCTCAAGCTCTTGTTGGATCAGAAATTTTATTTCACTATCTGGTTTTGTTGATTTGAGACGTGAAAAAGGGGAGCAGTGACATTCCCTCTAAGATCAGCCACTACTTGTGGACAGAGGCTGGGAAGACCTGTATCACCAGCACAGCGCCTCCTGCTGATGGATTAGTGAATCTGTTTGCAGGAAATCTTCACGCGTCAGAAGCGGAAGCCAAAGAAAAGTGTTTGATGACCCAAAAAGTCCAGTTATTTTCTTTCCCAATAAAGCAATTATTAACGACTGATACCTTCATAACTATCGATGTTATTATAATAATACGCAACATTCAAGTGGGATCTTTCCGTGTGGTTTCCTGGTGTCAGTAAGTTCCAGCAGTCACAGCGAGAAACATTATTGCTTTTGTTAAACTCTTTGAGAAGAAAACGAGTGAGAGAGAGGAAAAAAATCTGAATTGAGGAGAAAGTGAGAATGAAGAAGATAACTAGATTCTTGGAAGCTCAAAAAGTTATCACTGCTTTTCATTCTCAGGTCTAAAAATTATGAATAGTTCATCACAGAGTTTGTAAATTAACCCCTTTTTTTTGTGTGTTTGTATAAAATTGTGTAGTGAGTCTGGTTCTGTCCTTAATTGAACTAAAACTAAAAACAGGAATTTAGACCAACACGGAGGCACTTCAACATTTTAGCATGAGGTAGAAAAAGTCATTTCTGGCTGCGGTGCCATGAAAAGTCAAATTTATATCCTTAATATTCTTATTTTTTTCCCCCTCTCACTTGGACACAAAATTCCAACAGTCATCATCTTTGTAGATTCACTTTCATGAAAACAGTTTGAGCCATTTGTTTAAAGTCGGCCGGTTTATACAGGCAGACAGACTTCAGTACGGCTGAAAGCATCAAAGGGAATCTGAGGCCTTGAGGAGAGGGGCGAGGGGCGAGGGGGGGTTCGCCAAATTTGAAGGTGGACTAAAATGTTTAGCGCTCTCCGCTTCAAATATAAAACACGACCGTGTAAATAAAAAGTTTCCTGCACGGAGTTTAAGTCAACCTGAGCTCTGTCGAAAAGTGAGCTGGGACACTTCCAGCCTTTTTTGAATCTGAGAGAAGCTCTATAGATTAAACCCCCCCCCTGCCCCCGAGAGAAGAAAAAGCTTCTATTCAATGGTTGGTCTGGCGTGTGTGTGTGTGTGTGTGTGTGTGTGTGTTAATGCTGAAACAAAGTTTTGGCAGCGAAAGCTGACAGAGCCGCCGTTACAAACTGTCCAGGGCAGGCGTCCATACATCCATCTGTTTATACTCATCTGTTCTCTCTTCTTCATAATTGCTTCTTCTGTCAACTGTTGTGCCTGTTAACTTTTCCAAAAATCTGTTGTTTTTTTTTTTCCTTCTATAAATGTCAAAGCACACAGTGAGCAACAGTTTTTGGATTTTTCAGGGTGAAGGATGAAACACCAAACCTATTGTTCTACCTCAGAGCAACGTTAGCGTTGTTATTGTCCGGCTGATGCTGCACAGCCGGTTTATCACGCTGTTGCTGCCTCATTTAACTGGAAGTCAGGATGAAATAATGGCATTAAAGCAGAATTGCAGTTTTGGACAATAATTCAAACACTTCTCTGTGTAGTTAAGGCAAAAATACTTTTTAGTAGAGCTTTAAAATCAACTTTCCCTTTCACGTTAATGAACACTTGCAGAGTTTTTGACCACTAGTGGAGCAGCAGGTTCCTGCCTTGTTCCTGATCTGCAGCTGGTTCCAGTAACGTGCTGGTGATTGTGACGATGCTTCATCTAACAAACCCCTGACTGCAGACGAAACATCCATTTGGGCGCCTTTAATTCAGCTACAGCATTAAACCTGCAGTGACTCGTTAGTTTTTGGTCACATGATGAACCTTTTTAAAGAGGAATTACATATAATGCAGATACAGAGCAACATTTTCATGGATTTGGAGCCGTGTTTCTCTCCAAATGGAGGATGTTGTAGCTCCGATCATTCAGAGCTCTGTAGAGCCGACGGGGGGAAACGACTGCTTACTGAGCGACGCTATATGACGGGTATGATAAGGCGAGACTGTAACGCTGAGCGAAAGCCATTCCTGCGTGATACTGAGAGGAGCAGCTGCCTGTAAATGAGAAGTCGGTTCATCAGTGAAGTTTCTTTATGTGCCGTTTCAGCTCTTCAGCATCTCGGAGACGACAGCTCACAGAAATGAAGTCTCCGGGATGATGAGGTTGTTGGATCAGTGGACTCCTGGACAAGACGTCACCTCAGTCCTACAAAAGGTGAGCTCTGTTATTCTGCCCCTCTGTGTGTAGCTACTGATACTGTGGAGTCAATAAGAGCATGACTTTGTTCTTCAAAGTGTAAAAAAATGTGTGCATTTCCTTCAGCCCCCCGTGAATCAGTCCGGTGGCTAAAACAGTCACTTGTTTAGTCGTGTAGCTCTGGAAAAAAAAACAAAACAAAACACAAACAAACAAACAAACAAACAAAAAAAAAAAAGCTGGTGAGACATCGGGCACTTTGTGGCTTCTTTTCAGTTCAAGGCCCCGTTTGAGGAGACATCCGGCCGCTGCAGCAGGACCAGCAGGATCCTGAAGGACTAGATGGTGCACGTCACACCGGCGTCCTCAACGTGGCCACAGTTGGTCTTTCCCCAGCCAGAGAAGTTACACTGATGGATGGTGTCCTCAGTCCCGGCGCAAGCAACGTCGTCCATCCAGATCAGACCAGTACCTGCACAGGAAGGAGGACAGCGTTACAAAATGTGGGAATTGTTTCTGACGGTGTGGAACTTGAGGTTTCACGGGTGAGTCTGTTGTGTCTGAGCAAAACATAATCACAGTGACTTCCCCTTTTTCCCTTATTCCCATTGATTTCAAGTGTCACAACAATTTGTGGTCAAGCAGCAACATCTGAGGCCGAAAGATGAAGCCAAAACTGAACACACTGGTTTAGTTTCTCTAAAGGCCTCGGCTTTTGGATCGGCCTGAAGTTAGACGGAGGAAAGTAATGCCAAGATGGTGATATCATGGATGCTCCGTCCAGGAGGATTCAAAATGGCAGCGAGGTGACACTCGATTCCAACTCAATCAAACCCAGAGCAGAAACAAATGACTGGAGAGCAGCAGCACCCTCAGGCTGGGAGGGAGAACAACACAAACACTCAAACATAAATAGAAACACAACATTGTGACTCAATCTGAGTCGGTCAACTCACAAAGAGAAGCTTATTTACGAACACAATGCAGGTCCTGAAGATGTGGCGTTGACCGACTGAACTGGTTCACTGGCCTCTTTTTTGATATTTTGTCCCATCTGTTTCCTTTTCACGATCTGAAAACTAATTCATCATTAGGATTTATTGGGAAATACATTAAAGTCACATCTGGACCTCAGCAGCGTCAGTCCAAGCTCAGCCTTCTCTCAGATGGCTCATCACTTTGTCTCCGCTGCGCTCACGAAGGCCGCCACGATAACGTAACTGCAGCCAAAGAGGCTGAGCGTGTTGGCCGGGCTTTACCATCAGCTGAGCGTCATCATAAACACAGAGAGAGAGAAATAAACACATCCTGACACTTTTCTTCTTTTGTTGTTGGACGTGAAAAGCTGATTTAATTCATATGATTGAAAAAAAACAAAACAAAACTATCAGGTGATGTGGGGAAGGCATCTGACTTTGGATTTACTTTGAAATCGTAAAGCTGTCCTGCTCGGTGGCTCGTTTTGATATTACCCAAACAGGAAATGGAGACTGACTTCTCAACGTCCAAATAAACGTTCATCATTACAGCTTTAAGTATATGAGTGCTGTGATTGAGACAGCAAGAACTCCCAGCGCTTGTTTGGAGAATTGTTGAACAGATAGTAATAAATTCGGTAATAAGTCCCAGCTGATAAGAAGAGCTTTTGGCAGTATTGTTTTTTTCCCATAAAATTTGCTTCCTGTTCGTAAAACTAGAACCTCTGGAGGCTTCAGGAAGTCCCGAACATTTCAGTTTTGCAACAGTTTGAGAGGGTCGGTCCTCAGCTGTGAGGGGAATCGGGGCGAGGCCGAGCGACATTTGGTTGCACTCACATGTCGATTCCTCACTTGAAAGGAAAACGTTGAAGGTGCCGCCTTTAAAGCAGCATCTGGAGCCGTTAAGTGGAGATACAGCTTATCTCTGCTGCTGTAAATCACAGCTGTTTATCACTCAGATGTACAGAGCTGTCAGCATCACAGGGCGGGGGGGGGGGCGGGGGGGTCACATGGTAAAACTAGAGTCCATGTCCGTGCATCCTGGGTAGAAAACTAAAAGGAGGTGGAGATGATGTAGAAACAAATACACTGTAGACAAAAATACAAAGAGACAACAAAACAACCACAGACTAACAACAAAAAGACCACAACACAAACCACACTAACCACAAAACAACTCAGATTGGTGGAAGCGAATGAAACAATAAGTTAAATGCTGGTTTCGGCCTTCACGTGACGGTTTTGGGGGTTCAGGGGTTAATTTCTCTCCTTCTGGGAAACAGCGACATCACGTCAGCGCGACACCATTGTTCCCAGTTCCCCGACCTGAAAAACGAACTCTTTTTACAACTCCGGCCTTTTTCTGGCATCGCTCTCTGAACTGGAAAATCATTTTCATACTTGAACATCGGAGGCACGTTCCAAAAAAAATTCATACAAACGGAGACATGTTTCATAAACCGTGTGAAAAAGAGACGTCCCTCGCTGGGACCACATCACACACTTCTTCTTTCACGTTGTAAATCCAGCCTCAGTCGGTAGCACAGAAACTTCGCCGATCTGATGGGAAAGACTCTGAGGCGTCAACGTTTGTTTTTTTCATTTTACTTTTGGAACATTTTCGGTATTGAAATGAATGTGACCGCGGCCGGTCGTGCCAGTTTCAGCTTGGCATCTTTACGTGTTTTTACTTCATCAGCTGAAGTGGAGCAGCAGCAACACATAAAAAGAAAAAACCTGGTCTGAAGTTATGAAGACTTTAGATCATCATTGGACGCAAAACTCTCCAGTCGATCCCAGGGAAATAAAATTGAGATAAATTTTGTTTTCATTAACAAAATCCAGATTCTATTTCTTCTCTGTGTCCAAATAGATTTACAGTCTGACACTAAATACGACACACCTGCTCTTTGGATCTCAGGCAGAACAAAGAAAAAAATCCTTCCTCCTGTACAAATGTTGTCCATAAATATTTTTACACACACTTCTGCGTAATCTCACCGAAATGTCGCATTTAATGGCAGATATCTGAATTAAAAAGCCAAAACCAATATTTGACTCAAACATACTGATAAAAAAAAATAAATAAAAAAAAGTTACACAAAGAGAGATGAACGGCAGCACGAAAAGTAACACACACGTCCATATGAAGGCGTGAACAGGATGGAAATCAGGTATGTGCACGTGAGACGGCAGCAGAAAGCTGTTCAGTAGAGTTGGTAAATGTTAATAGTTTTTATTTTGGATTTTTATGCATAACTTAATTCTGTATAATTGCTGTATTATCTTTTGTTTATTTTATGATGTATTGTTTTATATTCTATGTTTTTGACAGTCTTGTGGTTCAGTTTTTTCATCTCCTGTCAGATTTGGGTTTGAAAAACTCCCAGAAAGCCATTTAAAGATGTAACGAAGCTGTAAAAGTTAAAACTAAAAACAAAAATCAAAAGGTGCCCGACTTTGACTGAATATCTACATTTGAACTTTTGGTTTTAAATTGGATCCATCTCAGGCCCTGCCCTTGTCTGGAGGTCGTCCTCTGGAACAAAGGCGTGTTTTTCCAGACGTAACGGTGACAACTCGTCCTGGACAGAGACGGAGTGATGTAAGGCCGAACGGTGAGTGAAATAAAATAAAGAGAGAGAGAGCGAGAGATGGATCTGACCCCTGGGAATCCTGGTTGACGACATCTGGCTCTTGTGGATTTCCTCATAAAACCTTAATATTAATCCCTGCAGCATTTAGCGGCGCTGTTAAAATACTAACCAGTCAACGGTGGAAAACAGGAGAGTTTGTAAAACCCACGCAGGCACAGAAAGGCCTCCGGCCGCGACCTTCTTATTGTGGGGCAACGACTCTGCCGCCGTGCTGCCGACATTACTTCATATTTAATATTATCATTACTTGTAATAATCGTATTATTGTTTACATTCTCAGGGTCCATCATATCTGTCTTTACAGATATGAATGACGATCTCACAAACACTTTTCTCTTTAACTGTTGACATTTAAAAGTCCATCCATCATACGCTTCCCTTCTGTCACCTTTTCAATCCAATAATAATAATAATAATAACAAGTGTGTGATCAGTGTGTCTCCTTGTCGCACCTTGTCCGAAGCGTCCGGTCTTATGGACCTCGGCGGCTCCTCGGTATCCCAGCATCCTGCACACCACGTCTCCGTCCTTTTTGTCCCAGACGTCGTCGCACACCGTCCCCCAGCGACGTTCGTGGAAAACCTCCACGCGGCCTTCGTGGGGACCCGACCCGTTCACCAGCCGCACCAGAGTCTCCTCCACTGCAACACAACCACACACATGACTGTAAAAATCCAAAAGACCCGCGTGGATTTTATTTCTCCCACTTAGCACCACTGTCTGCAGATAAAAACCTCCACGAGTTAGCAGACGGAGGTTTATTATCATTTATGCCAAGAATATTACACGACTGGCTTTTATCTGCTGCTTGCTGGCATCGTCTTTGAACTCACACCGAGCAGATTACTTTCATTGTGAGTGTTTTTAAGTTTTACGAAGCTCCATAAATCAAACCAGCATGAAAACAAACCGAGAGGGACGGATTGCTTTGGACACGCAATAGATTTTTTTTTTTTTCCCATAAACCACGGAAATACAAAAAAAAAAAAAAAACGATAAAACGACTGAGTGGAGGGACTTTGTTTCCTCCTTCTATGTGAAGAAAACAAAAACAAAAACAAACACCATGACCTTTGCCCTCTGTGAGTTTTTAACCAGTTACCTGACAGGAAGCTGATTATAAATATCAAGGACAAGCGTGACGATTGGTCAGCGGCCTGTGCATCTATTTGATCGGAAAAACGTCAGTTGCCTAGCAACAACATCCAGGAGCCCATCACATCATGCCATGATTAGTTAATAAGTGACTTTAATATAATGCAAATTAGTTTAATGTGTGTTTAACAATCAACTCTAACAGCTCGAAAAGGCGTGTAACTCGGCCGGATTAAAGCCGGCAGTGCCTTGCTCAGGGGCATTAATGACTCTACCTCCATTGTAATCGCAATTGAATGCACGAGTGTGTAACTTTGTCTTGCATAAACAGAAGCTTCGTGGAAACAGAACATCTTGTATGCCTCCAACTATGCAGCAGCTGTAAAGCTCGAATAATTGACTTGATTTATGACCCCTCAGAAGGAGGAGAGGAAATGAAAAGGAGAGGTATACACACACACACACACACACACACACTAATCTGGACGGCTCGTCTGCGTTAAGATGCGCTCTGACCGAGACTGTTGACAAAGTGCTGGTGACTAAAGCCAGACACATTATCTTGACAGGATATTACTCTCATCAGACCATCATAAACTTTAACTGTACACCATTTCACTCATTATACAGTCAAGTTATTTGCACTCACTAGCCCATCATAGGTTAACGTCATACCATCATATCTGCTGCACATATTTGGATCACATTCTCGCAGAAAGATGGAAAATTAAAAGCAGAAATTAGATGTTTTTTCTATGTCCTGCTGCTATTTTCCTTTCAGACCGCGCAGGCAGAAAGGAGAAATTTAATACTCATTTACCTGAAACAGATGTTTAAACTATTTGTTCACCAAAAAACTGCAAGTTGTTCCACATGTGATGTCTGCTAAATATTCATCTTCTACCTGCTCAGTCCGGTGAGGACATTGAAAAGACAGCAGCTCTTCTGGTTGGCAGATTGGCCTCTTAGGAGTCTACTATATTAATACAATTTTTATTGGCTATAAATCATTTTTGCACGAGTCTCTTTTATCTTCACACAGAAAAATATGTTTCTGTGTGTTTTGGAGGCTTCATTTGAAGACCGTTTGCATCATCGCAGGACGACGAGTCCTTCCAGTTTATAATGAAAATAATATGGCAGCAGTCTAACTCCTGGTGTCCTGTATTTACTACATTACCCAGAGTGCTTCTCCTCTGATGGATGTGGAGGAACTTTGCTGCTGATCTGAAGCCAGCTCATATATGACAGTGACACTTCCGTCTCTCTTTTATTCACAGCAGAATTTTTGGGCTTCAGCTGAACCTCATTTAGGCTACATCTTCTCAAGGTCGGATATCTGAAGGACGCAGTTCTTATCCTACTGTCCACTGTCCAGGAAATAGATCTCTATCAATGAACTTTTTCTTTTCCTGGAGTTACATTCGGTCGCTTGGGAATGAAAACATTTTAAATCTAACAATAATAAAACTACACTGATTCAATTATTGTGATAATGTCTGTGAAAATGCCGAGACCATTATCAGTGATACATATTGGTCTAAATCTTCGAGTGCACTGAGACTGTACTCACTACTTTCTCACATTTCTCACGTTTTCTATCTACTCATCTTCCTTTTCCACAGTCCTTCATTCCTCTCCTACCAGTAAAGTGCCAGAAGCTTCCCGTTGTGCAAATGAGAGACTTTGGGGAAAACAGGAGGAGGAGGAGGAGGAGGAGGGACGCTGCTGGATGGAGGAAGAACATGCAGACTTCGGACATAATCAGAAACACACACTCAAACTAAACATACGTTCACGACCCCGCCATCGAGGTGGGCGGCTGGAGTGCACTTCATTTACTCTGCCAGGAAAACTGCAAAAGTCGAGCTGATACACGACGATGACGTTAACGTAAATAAACTCAGACGTGAGATTAAAACTCTTCTGTATTATGAGTCACGTTGTTAGGTGGAAACATTTGCATCTGTAATTTCGGTGACTTTGAAATGAAATAAAGGATTACACCCTTTCTGTAATTATAGGAAAAATCTTTTTTTTCCCAAACTCACAGGCTCATAAAATTCACTTTAAATCATTTGGATAACACCAGAGAAGCCAGAATTGTTTTGGTTTTTTTTTAACTTTGAAACTTTGGCAATGTGGACATAGAAAGCTTTCATGTGAGAGGTGAGAACAGAACCACCAACGAATCTAAAACTATTTCCCAGGCAGCAATTATCTCAGAGTGTGGCGGTTTGGTGACGCTTTGGATCGCTCCTATTCCCGGAGCAAATATGCTGCAGAGAGGTAGGAAGCACAAAAAGAGTTTGGGAGGTGATGTCTCTTTTTGGAGCTTTCCCGAAACAAGAAAACTAAAGTAAATACAAAAACTGAGATGTATGAGATGGATAATAAAGTGCGTACAGTATCTGGAATGAGCAAATATGCGAGTTCACGGAGGGATTACATCCCAAAGAGCTGAGCTAACAGCTGATGTTAATGTCAATATTATGCTATTTACTTACCAGTGTGGGGAGGGAGCAGTGAATAAGAACAGATTTATTTATTATTCAGCAAAATTAACAAAACTCTGCTCTGTAAGTCACCAGCCACCAGCAAAAAGGGCAACGTGTGCAGAACGCAAGGCCACATGATCAGTAACAGCTTTAAAAATATCTTTAATATGATTTCAAATCCTCAAGATGTGTTTAAAAATTGCTAACAACACTAGAGACATGTTCTGTGAAAGAGTTAAAAGTCATTGTTAACTGGTTAAAAGTTAAGCTCTAGTGTTGTATCAGTGATCTACACAGAAGGCTTGATCCGCTGCTCTTGAATTGATAGTTTCTATCTTGAGATAATTGAGCCCACATCTGTTGTTGTTGTTGTTGTTTGGATAAATTCTCACAATGGAAACTTTGGTGTAGCAGGAAATGGCACCATTAATTTTCAAAAAAAAAAAGCTTCTACCGACTCTCACCACTCCTCCCAAACTCACTTTGTTCAAACATCATAAAATGTCAACAAGTCGCAGCCACAAGTTTCAGTTTTGGATCACAATTGCAGAAAATGAATGCGGCTGTTTTTTTTTCCACTGGTGGAAAATTAGCCTGAAGTAGCCAAATTCAACTCCTACTTTTAAGTGGTTAATGTCTTTTTCAGCCCAGAGAGAGAAAAGTTAATAATCAAAACAAATACTTCTTGAAGTAATTGTGCAAAACAACAACAAATAAAAAACAAAAAACCCTTTCTCTCTCTGCAGTCCGAGAGCTCTCTCTCTCTCACCTTGGACGGTGTTTGGCCATAAACTAGAAACTCTCCCTGATTTGGACCGAACTTGATATTTCATAACAAACCGTGAACCTTTTCTGCAAAAAGCAAGCGGCGTGAGAGAAAGGGCGTTTTTGTCCGGGGCAAAGCGCTGTCGGCCTCGGAGGCCGAGCGAGCGCCCGGACTGTCAGTACCTGAGGAAGGCCAGGATGCGGACTGATGGTGTATTACTAATGTTGGAACGGACTGGAGGTCTGGAACAGACAGGACTGAATGGCTGCAGGACAACAGTTAACTACCTCCATCTGTTTGTAAAACACTCAGATGTTATTGTCTTTCATGCTGCGTGTCCGACGTGTTTTTGTCTCTTCCTTCATGCCGTTACTTCTGCTTCTAATTTGATTTTTTTTTTTTTTTTGGGCCAATCCTTCTGATATCATCTTTATCAGATTAAAATTTTGAAGCAATAACTGCAATTTGGGAACAAAGTGTTTCATTTCCTCACTGTTGTATCTGTCCGGTCGGTGCGAGGCCTGCAGACAGTTATTTAGCTTAGCATAAAGACTGGAAGCGAGGGGACACAGTTAGCCTATCGGCCCCGCTACTTAATGCCATGTAAAAGGGAATCAGTCAAACCGGGTGATGAAACTAATCGTCCCTAACTCAGCTGGTTGGCGTCAGCGGGTTGCGTGGCTGCATGTGTGTTTGCTTAAAAATGTGTGCATGAAATTAGAAATGATGAAAATGAAATCGCCCCACACTGCAGGGCTTTTCCGTTCCCGCAACAGATGATTGGATTCAGCAAAAGAAATGTGAACATGAGATAAAAACTGAGAATGTCAATAAAAATTAAGCAACTGCAGGGTATTAAATAACCAGATACTGCGCCTCAGTGGGGATGTTGGCTTCAGGTGGGTCAGCACATAATAACGGTGATATCGGATCATCGTGAGTCAGGTCCCAGGGTGGAGATAAATTTCTCTCCGGTGTCCAAAGCTGAAATCATTAATATCTGGATCTCTGCGGTAAAAACAGCCTGTCAGGCCTTAAACCCACTGCACTTACTGTTGGACCCTGGAGCTTAACTATCAAACTGTCAGCTGAGAGAGAGAGAGAGAGTGTGTGTGTGTGTGTGTGTGTGTGTGTGTGCGCTCTCAAAATAAAGTATCTGCCAAGTGAAAATTACACAAAACTTCGCAATAGTTGAGAAATTAATACCGAATTAGGTGTTTTGTTACACGTTTGGTGTCCATGAGAAAGCAACTTTCAGGAATTACAGCAGACATGTTGTTGGACTTGCTGGCTTCAGACAAAGTTGGACAGATTTGGCACCAGAAAAAAAAAACCCAAAACAAAAACTGCGGTTTCCCCTCAAATCCAGGAAATGGTGTGATTCACGGGTCTGTTTAGCATACGAGGTCAAAAGCACTACTCCGTTAGCTTCCTGCTCTGTGGCTTCAGGTCCAGCAGACTGAAGTATTAACGTCCTGGACAACACGGCGCTAAAACAAAAATAATAATAATGCTCAGACATGTTGAACTGATGACGCACCGCACGGAGAATCGCCATCAAGGAGCCCAGTTTGAGGACTCCTGTTTGATCGGACGGAGAAATGAGCTTTAGCTACAGACAAGACAGTCTTCCGTCTCATGATCTTTATTCTTTAAGTTAAAGGTTTGGACTAAAAAGCGGGAAGTTATTTACAGCTAATCAACGCAGTGACGACTTTACAGCTCTGAACACAAAAGCAGATTCAGTGTGGCTTCCACGTCCTCATGATTTCATTATTGCGAATATTAAACAAACCCGTTAAGAAATTATATGTTTAAAAAAAAAAAAGACTGAAATTCAACAGGTTCTTAAATTTTCTTAAACTCACTTCCTGTTTAGTTAATCTTGTCCACGCCTGTCTCTGTGTCTCTGCCATCCGAGGACAGACGGACAAACTTAACGGGCGCAGCATCAACAGCCAAACAACTAACATGATTACGGCTTTAAAACAGACGCGGACTTCGCGGGGAACATTTATCAAATCCCTGCTCAGCTCATACGGTTTCCTCCCTTTGACTTCCAGGATGTTTCTGGTGGTTAAAATAACATCAATCCACAGAGAGAGAAAAAAGAAAACTGTTCAAAAGAGATGAAAGTCTCAATCTGTCCCGCTCTCTCAGGCGACGAAGGTCTGGACTCCATTTGTTCTTCAAACTCCGGTCTCTGGTCTTTAACAGAGCCGAGGAATCTGATCCTGAAGTCCTGAATGGCCCAACATGTGCACCTCTGAGGTCACTCCGTCGCTCGCTCTGGAGGGCGAACGTTCGCTTTGAACTGTAAAAATTGGGCTTTACGTGTGAAGAAAAGTGCACACAACAAGCAGCATGTGGTCCGAATCCGCCCTTCTTCCTCTGAAACATCAAACATCAGCGTCTCTTAAACGACGTGAGGAAAGAGTCCATCTTCGACAGGCGGAAACCGCCTGCAGATGTTTGACGTGGACATCATCCGTGTTGTTCGGAGGCCACTGATGGGTTTGTTTTTTGTTTTTTTTCTCCTTCAAACCTGACTCCAGATTGGCGGTTTTGTACGAGGTTTCAGATGTCGACGGAGCCCGCGCGGTTTTTCACCAAGTGATCGGAAACTGAGATTACGCTGAGAGAAAAAGCAGATCTGCTGGTCCTTTTAAACTCAGGAGGTCAGGTGGAGCAGCGATGAATGAAGCCCATAAAATCACCAGCTCGTAAATTCTTCATTTGGTGTTACCAACTATTAGTTCTGGATCACGTGCGCCGATGTGTGTGTCCGTCTCACCTATACACAGTGTCAGATACATGAATATAATTCTACTATTTCATTTGACGCTGCTAATGAATCAATTTATAGAACGTCATAGTTCTTTACATGAACCGGCTTTCGTCTCGAACAAAACAACTCAGATTTTTAATTAAAGATAAATAATGAAACAAACATGTTACTGAAAACACAACATAATAACACTGCTGTTCTTTATGAAAGATACAATAATCTTAACTTCAGCGCATTAAAATTGTATCTAGATTCTGTATGTATATATGAAATGAAAGAATTACATGTTAGTTATGAAGTGACTACAAATAAATGTCATAAATAAAGATGTACACAACTACAGATATCCGTATGTTATTTTGTTAAGTTGTAACTTTTAATGAATGCTCATTATATATTAGGATGTAAATTTACACATTAAATCTCACACATCTTAATGACTTTGACGGTTAAACGTCCATAAAATGGTCGCAGAAAGTCGAGGCCAACCATGTGAGAAATGGAACTAAAGCCTCACGAGTGCTGCTTTATTTTTTACTATATTAAGGGATTTAAAAAGAAGCCTCAGTACAACAGAATGATGGAAAAACATAAAACTGTCTGATTTAAAGAGCAGTGATGCTAATTAGCGGTGATATGACTGTAACATAAGTTGTTTCAACATATTTTCCTCAACAGAGTCTATAAAACATGTAATTTGACTGTCGAGTCTTTCAGCAGACTGTTAAATTTACTGGTTAACCCGACCAGATTAACGGACTCTGTGTCCTTGTGTGTGTGTGGTCATCTTACGAGCTTCCAGTTCCTGCTGGCGGCGCGTCAGCGAGCCAACTCAAACTGGATGTGATTGTTTTAAACCCGTTTTTCAGCTCTGCCGTGTTTCGTCCACAGGTGTAACATCATTTTGGTCTCTTGTTTCCTCCTTACAGTTCAAACATCATCATCTCTCACCTGTTTTCTCTCCTCTGTCTCCTCGATCGCCCTTCTCTCCCTTCAAGCCTCTTTCTCCTCTGTCACCTGAGGAAGGAGCCGACAGGAGCGTTTTTAGACTCCTCACAGTCACAACAAATAACATTTTCATGTTTCTGTTTGTTTTTCTGCTTTATCATTACCTCATTGTCTCTCAACAATTATAAGAAAACTCAACTTTGAATCAGTCAATGACGCCAACGCACAAAAGGCCAAAACATGTTGTTCCTCTAACAATTCAAACATGTTTCAGAAAACAGCTTGGTTCTCTATAATAGTTAGTTATTTGCAGTCCAAACCAACGTTGGTGTTGGATTTTATTTTATTTTTTCCCTTTGAAGAAACTTCTGTTCCTTGTTGTTTATAATAAAATGAGATCATCGATTTTCAGAAAACACTGACGGTCACTTGTTGGACAGTTTGACAGAATATTAAAGTTAATCATTAGATCAGTTTTTTTTTTTTTTTTTAAATCTGCTTGTCTAACTTAATGACAGATGTTTCCTGTTTTAGGAAAAGAGGAGCCCAGATCATGCATTTGTAAGACACTGATAATGTTTTCAATTAAAGACCATCAGCGAGCGATCTCTTATACAGGGAAAACCACAACAAAGCACAAACTGGTGGCAGAAACACACACACATGCTGTAGACAGATTTACATTTAATAAAAGACATTTTCTCTCCACCAGTTTGAATATTTTTAGCAGAAGCCTCTAAAACAGTCAGTCCTGTAATTCTCTCGTGTGACGGGCTTAAAATGTGAAAATTAGAGGATGCCACCGTGAGTCCGTCCTGTTTAATTTACCTCTAACTGTTGTTTTTTGTTTTTTTTTTAGATGGAAAGACGTTGAAATAGAAGCAGGAGAATAAAACTGACAAAAATAGACTTTCTTGGAGTGAAATAAAGTCACCATTGTCAAGGTAAATTCTTGGTGTATCTGCACAGTGTAGTGTTGGAAAGGTTGAGGAAATGCAAAACCGCTGAATTCCCTTTGTGGTTTTTCCGCAAAACGACGGTACGTTTGAGCTCGACGCCCCCCCACCACCAATCAGAAGCTTGGATACGGCTTTTTTACTCATTTGTTTTTATTTCAAAACACGACTCTTTTCCAAAAAAACTGCTTTCCAAAGTGGCCATTTGTTGCTAGTTTTTAGGTTTGAAACCACAAGTGTGTTTTTGCCATGAAGCTGGAGAAGGAACGCGGCCTTCGTTCCACCTTTAATTTAAATCGTTCTGCAGCTTCGGCCGCCAGCCGAGGTGGCGCTCGGCCTCGCCCACCACGAGCGGGTGCATGTGTGTGTGTGTGTCCCGCTGTCTTAATTGTGCGGCTAACACTCGGCCACACCTCAGCTTCGACCACATCCTTAACGACAAAATAACAGAGCGAGTCGAACCCAGACGCAGCGCCGAGCTGCTGCTGAGCCACAACAGATGCATCCCATTTAAACACTGTAAATCATTTCAGCGCTGAAAATGAAGAACTTTGAACCTTATCAATCAACGCTTTTACCTCCGGGGACAGCGCTGCTTTTATTCATTTAACAGTGAGGTCACGAAGCTTTGTGAAAACATCCAGGATGCCCCGAGGATGGATCCTAATGAGCGAAATGATCTCCGGACTTTTCTTGTTCCGCCAGTAAATCAAAGTTTTTCAATTATCCTGTAAAAATATATCAGCATCTGTCCCTGCGGAGGGATTTCTAATCACTTTTAGTTTTCATCTTGTGCCACCATCAGGTCAAACTTCCTCTATAGCTATTAATCAGACACACTGGATGTTTGGTGTGTGTGTGCGTGCGTCAATGTTGGATTTCTCTTTTGGACAGAAAATGTTCTTGAAATGTCTCTTGTCCACACGTGGCAGCTAAAATTGTTTTAACATCTGTCACGTGTTAAGATTCAGCCTCGGCACTGAGACGTGAGTGAAAGGGGGTCACTTTGGTGTGACGTTGCTGGTCGATGATTTCAAACACGTCTTTTCTCCGTCGATTCGTGACGGCCATCGAGTGAAAAACAGGTGAGATGCAGAATCTCTAAATCTCTGTGACATCGACACACAACGTGTGTTTCTGCTCGAACCCTCTTAACAAAATGAAAATCCAGATGTTCCAGTTGCCACACAAACACGACAAATCTCTGCGTCTTTAAATCACAACTCAAATTGTTTCACTGAAGATCGGATACAACAAAGTCAACAAAACGAGGTCAGAACCAGTTCCGCCCTTTTCATAAGACAAGTGAAAAGGAAATTGCGGTCGAGCCTGGAGGAAATGAACACATGCACGAACATCTCCATCTTCTCATCCTCTATTTTTGGTCGTACAGCCAATAAATGAACTCGACGGTCCGGATTCAGGACTCCAAGCAGCAAAAGGCAGCAAAGCTCTGATAAATCTGTGAACCAGCACGAAATGATGCGAAACATAACCGGACTTATGAGAAGAGCTGAACTAAATTTGGCCCAGATGTTTGTTTTTTTTATTTAGAGGTGGGGGATGAAAGAAGAGTAAATGTTGGACTTCATTTATTAAATCTACTGAAGTGGCTCCATGTCAGACGATAACAGCGTTAGACTGAACCGCCTCATAAAATAACAACGTTTCAGGACAGTTTTCACAGATTTTATTCTCCAAAGTGGCCAAAAAGATAAATAATCCATCTTTATGCAGCACACGCAGATACTGCATGACCCTTTAAAGCTACACCCGACACCCCCCGCTCATCGTACCTGCCGTTCACCTGTAAAAAGAAACCATGAAGCCGCTTTAACAAGCTCCTCAGGATCCCTCCTCTCTCCACAGCTGAGCGGCAGCCACAAACTCCTCTCTGGTTTGTTAAACTCGCCCGCAGATCCCAGACACACTTTACTGAGAACTACCAGAGTGCAGAGCCAACAGCAATTAAAAAAAATTGTTTCAAATTTGCACCGTCGGCCGGTTTCATGGTGGCTCGTTCTGGTCCAAACACTCCTTCTGTGTTAACTGTGAAATAAATTTGCTGTTAGCATTTGAGCTAATGAGTTAGCGATCTCTAACATGTATGATTTCCAGTTTTCTCGTGCCAACTTCTTTATTTTTTGCACAACTTTTCCCAGATGTGCGTTCGCCTCGATGCGGGGCTGAGAGCCGAGTGTTGTGGCGTCTGTAGTGTGTTGACCTCTCTCAGCCACCGTAGAAATAAATCCAAATACTGAATGCTCCTCTCTTTGTCCGCATCATGTGTAATAATGAGACGGCTGCCTGATTATTAGTGCTCAAGAGATTTGTTTGTTTGTTTTCGTGTGTCGGCTCTGTGACGGACGTCGGCTACGACCCCGATGGATAATGAACGATATCTGTGAGTCAGGTCGAGTGAATCCTTTGAGCTCAACGCCGTCACGGTCAAAGAAAAGACTTTCTTCTCTCCTTCAGACTCCTTCAGTCAGAGTGATTTATTTATTTTAGTGTCTGTTTCTTAAGTCACATCTGAGAATTATCTGTTTTTAAATCACAGCTTGACGAATGAGGGCCAGTGCAGGAAACTATAAAGGATTTATGGAGCCAGCAGGTATTAAATCAAGTTCAAATCCTGGAGTATCAAGATTTAAGTCCCCGTCTGACTCCCCCAACACAAAAACAGTAACTCGAATTGTGATTTTGAAGTGATCACTCCACGAATGTTCTCGGTTGTATACGGTAAAATATTTCTCATTTAACGGCTCGAAGTGGTTTCGCCCGGCGCACGCAGCTGCTTCTGCGGAGAAGCTTCGGATCGTTAAGCATTTCCAGCCTCCGTGACCGAACATAAAGGGAAAACAGTGCCGCCTGTCAGTGATGTAAGACGCGTGAAGGATGCTGTCGCGGAGGAGAAATCCCAGTAAGGAACTTTTTCGCTGCGGACGACCAGCCAACGTCTCGTGCAGCCGTTTGAGATCTGAGTTCGTCTGGTCACGAGCCTGAGAAGATCTGAGCTGTGAATGTGTTGACAAGAGCGGAGTGTGAGCTGTGTAACACTGCGGGGAGTTGGAGTTTATGCTGCTGAGTGAACTTTTGACTTTAATGTGGCTACTGTTTCCCCATAAAGTAGAAAAACCTCCTACATATTTAATACATCGCCACATAGTCTACGTTATCCTCCATTTAAATATCTGTTCATGTCTAAAGTTTCGGCTATGTTTTCGATTCTGTATATTTTTTTAAGGAGTTGAGTTAAGATAATGATATCTTGGAGTTTTTCTTGTTCTTTGCAGTAACACAGCACATGATGTTGTTTCATCTTTTGTCATTTTACCTCATCTTATTTCACTTCATCTTACTGAATCTCACATCGTCTTGAAATTTTTATCCCGTCTAATTTAATTTTTTTCACCTTACGTTATTTAAAACTCTTCTCATCTTGTGCGGAGGGTTTTTAAAAATAAACTAAATCAATTTAATTTTGCTTTTTAAATTTAATTTGAATGAAACTATAAGAACATGCACTGAACGATATCAAATGTTCGACGGCACCTTTAGGTCCGACCGGTCCGATGTCTCCTTTCACTCCCTGAACGCCTTTGACCCCGACTGACCCTTTGACCCCACGGGGGCCCTCCATGCCTTTTTCTCCTGTAAACCCTGAAACACAAGAACACATTGAGGACAGGCGTGAAGCGGGAAATGACAACAGGGAAACTCATTTGGTCACAACTTGTCATCAAGTCTCTCCAGTATCACAGCTTTTGTCTGTTACACACATTTGTTAGAAAAAAAAAAAAAAAGAGGTTTAGTTCTGATCCGCTTTTTATTTATTTTACTTTTTTTTTTTTTTCCTGGCAGGTTTTCTCGTATCTGCACTAAATAACCCTCTGCGGGAGAAAATCTAAACCCTCTTTTCTAATTGCACTTTGAAATGGAAAACCTCAGATCAAACCACTAATGAGAGTGATGTAAGAAGGATTTAGCAAACTTCATTACGGTGACAATTTGAAAACAAAAAGTGAGAAGAGGGAGTAAAGAAGGCGTTGGGAATGAAGCGAACGTTGGTGTGTCACTTGACATAAACACAGTCCATCCGATGTTTACAGTAAGCACACTCAGATGTCTCATCAGCGGGCTCTGATAAGCTCTGATTACGCTGTTGTTACTGCTCAGCCAGCTGAATTATATAACAACACTGATCCGTTAAATTCACAGAACAATCAATTGGCTGGTCGCTGTCTGCTGTTTCCTGTTTCTCCGCCGCAGAGGGCCCATGAAGACCTTCTAGGAAAACTTGTTGGAAAAATGCGAATCAATCATATTTTGGAGCCAGGTGCTCGACAGGACGGTCCCTCAACGAGTCCAAAAGGATTTTTGGACAGATCTCTTGGGCTTCACTGCAAACGGAGAAACAAGAGTAACTCTTTTTTTTAATCATCAGCAAAGAACAAGACCTACGAACTTTACCTAATATGACGTCACCCTTTGGTCTGTGAGCTGCTTTGATTTTGTCATTTGGCTGTCGGCCATCTTGGTTTTTTTTTAAACCAAAAGAAACTATATTTAGAGTAGAAGGTGGAGCTGAAGTCCCCCCCCCCAATACACATGACATTTAGGGTCTATTCATTACAGGAAAATTATTTTCACTGTTACAAACGTGTGTCACAGTTGGGGTTGGATATGTTTCGTCCATGGTTTGGTTTTGGGATGGTGAGGGGGGGTGGGGGGGGGTCACTGTGGGACGGGGAGGTGATCCATTCAGGTTCGGTGGGGGCGGGGGGGGTCTCCTCCCTTTCAGCAGGAAGATAACGCTTCTTGGAAAAGTCATGTGAGACTTGCTGCTCATCGGCCGGGGAATGTGGGACGGATGATGATGACAGGGGAGAAAGGAGGGTGATGAATCAAGAGGTACCAAGCTGGAGGAGTGAACGGGGGGGGGGGGGTGCTCTGAAAGCATCTGGAGTTACATTGTTGTTGTTTTTTTTTACTTTACAGCATCTATGAGAAACAGACTTCTAATGGTTATCACCTGTTGGTTCTGTCTGGATTCATGTTGTGGTTTTCAGGGAATTACCTGCGGGACGAAGATTGATGTCAGGTCCCGCCGGCCCCGTCCACACTCCCACCAAAAAATAAATCAGCATTCAAAGTCTTGTGTTTTTGTTTTTTTTTACTGAGGTGGATTTATTTCTCACTGCATCATTAACGTAACTGAACGTAATCACAAAAACAGAGCTGCGTCAAAACACCAGCCAATGTCTGTTTTGCATAAAAGGTTGATGCTCAACTTTTGAACTAATCTAAATCCCGCTGAGTAAAAAATTTAAAAAAAGAAATTAAGGCTTCACTTCAAAGAATGTGACGTTTGCGGTCGATGACTTTTACAGTCCCCACATAAACACTGCAGAACAATGCCAACAAATCCAACAAGCCAGGGGAAGGAAAATCAGACATTCCTTGATTTTGCATTTCATCACTTCGCCTTCATTAAATCTCAAATAGTTTCAGCTCCCAGCGTTCCGGTAGAGTCTGTGATTCTTATTTTCTTACATGTAGGTGAGACCCTTCCAAAGCTCTAAATCCACAGCGTTCCCAGGATCTGAGTCATCGACTTCATGAACAAAATTCAGATGGAAGTCAGCGCTCTTTCCAAACTGTGCAGAAAACCGATCTGCAGCTACGAATGTCCTTCTGTGCTCATATTTTGAAAGGAAGAAATATTTGAAAAACACATTTACTTGGACAAGCAAAGCCCAATAAATTCCACTGCACATGTAGTCAATACTGCGCAGCACACGAGGCGTTCACTGACTTCAGGTTTTGTCTGACTCATGAAATAATCATCACCACCCGCTCCTGAGAATCTGACAACTTTACTGCTTTCAAAAGCCAAAGATACTACAGAGTGCATCGTCGTTTGAAGATTTATTTAACCAGCTCAGTCTCACTGAAGTTGAAGGAAAGTATAACCACAGAGGTTTAAAAAATAAGATGTTGTTGATACTGTTGGGAGCTTTTCTGTCCGGGACATTAGAGCAGAGGTGACCAATTTAGTTTGATTATTTTGAACTTTTTGCTGCTTAAATATGAAAGAATGATATTCTGGTTGCACCCACCTCTGTGGCCAGTCACCCCAGGAACCCCAGGGTGCCCAAGGGGTCCCAAATCACCCTTCTCTCCCTTCGGTCCCGGAGGCCCTGCAGAGATACAGAAAAAAAATCTGATCAGAGTTGAAGGAAACAATGCAGCCATAACAGGAAGTGATGCAGCTCCAGAAAACTCTGGTCCCTCCCCGATGCGTCAAGAAACAACAGGAAGTTGAAACAGCAACGTCGACAGCGTGGCGAAGGATTTTTTCAAACAGCTGGGACAGATGTTCACTTTGAACTCCAGCGTCTCACCATGTAATACATTGGTACCGCTCAAACCTTCAGATTTCAAAACCCACAAAAAGGTTGAATTCGCACCCTTTCGGGCTGAATAACAAATATGACGAGAATGTGTTCTTGAACGTTCGATCGCCAAATAAAGCACCAAATAAGAATCCACACTGTTATAAAGGGAAACCCAACAGTTGGTAGAAACACCAAGCAGCTGGAGACAACTTCCTTTAAAGTGGAACACATTAGACGCAAATGATCTGAGCAGGAATTCCCAGTTCGATTCCCGTGCCTGCATGCCATCGTCCTTCTCTCTGTACCGTTTCCTGTCTCTCTACACAAAAACAAAACAAAACAAAACAAAAATATTAACTTTGAACAGGAATAAACGGAGTCGGGGTGGGAGGAGGAGAAAGGCCGAGAACAGCTGCGTGTCCTGTTGATTGTTATGGTGAAAATAATGAGAGTTATCTCCGTATAAGAATATGAGCACTCAGTCGCAGCGGAGCGTTTATTACCCGAGCTGCTGCCAACGCTGCGGCGGAAGAAGAATCTTTCAGCCGAACGGGGAACACGTGAAACTCTCAGTTCCTGCGGATAATGATTTTTTTCAGCGTCTCGAGAAATATATACAAACGCACAAAACTGGTTCTTACAACTGGGCTGTGGATTGGGTCCAAAGGTTTGTTTCACTTGGAGAGCGTGAGTAAGAAGAGAGAGAGGTCTGGCCACAATGGGAGCCACATGTTTAACAACACAGCTTGTGGGGCTGCTTGGAAATTCAGGGTTTGTTATGGTCCAGCACACGTCCAGCGGCTCCGAAGCTCTTCATTTGCTGCTCTCTGGTTCAGATACGGATCTGCCCACCTCGAGCCGCTTCACAAACACGTGCAGTGTGCAGTGCAGTGAACAGGAGGCGACGGGACTGCGAGGACGGTCTGCCGGACACAAACGAGCTGAAATGTGTCCTGGCTGGACAGAAACAGTAACAGCAGCTCCTCCAGCAGCAGATGGTTTTACTTTTGGTCAATTTAAGAACAAAACCCCAAAACATCTTGAGGTTTTAGAGGGTCGGTTGGATGAAACATGATGGAATCAGCTTGAGGTTTTGAAAACTGTTTTACTACTTTCTGACATTTAAATCATTATATATGATATGACTGAAATCTGAAATTACTATAATTCGCTGGGATAATAATAATCTTTTGAATAATAGTTAGCTGTTGTAGTGAAGTGCAGAGATGTAATACATTTCCAGCAGAGTTCTCCATTAAAGGTCTTTGAACAACAACTTGAGTTCATCTTTGGTTCAGTTTCTCGTCCGCTTCGGTTCCAGGCCATGTCAAACCCATTAAAGGGCTTGAAAAAACACACGTCGAACTGAAATTTAGTTTGACATGTGTTTCCAGTAAAAACGAAAAGCGAGCGAGGACGTTGACTGGTGTTTACAGCAGACAGCGAAGAATGTGCGTCACTCACATGGGAGATAACCTGCTCTCATTTATTGGGGGAATTCTCGCCGCCACCTTTGCCCACGCTCGCGGACCTCGTAGTTGTGTCGCTCGGGGATGAAATGGAGGAAGATGAAGATGATTAAAACTTTTCTGGAGCGAGGCCATGCGTGTTTGAGCCGAGAGCTGAAGCCAGCGGTAATGTCTGTGGGGGAAAAGACGAAGGCTCGTCCCCACGACAAAGCTTATTTCTCCCAACGGTGCGTTTGTGTCTAGTTTATTATCCACTCATGCTTTTGTTATTTCAACATTACACAACTTTAGAGCAGCAACGTGTCAACCAGAGGTGAAGTTTTAATCCAATGCTCCTCTGCTAATTATTCATTTTTCTGATATTGTTTCGAAAATCAAGTTAGATCTCTAATGTCTCAACCAAAACAGTTTTGTGAAAGTGTTTGTCTGCAGTTTGATCTAAACTTCTTATTGGGAGCATGAATGTCACAGTGAAGATAAACGGCAGGTGAACACCAAAGTCAGAGGCAAGTCAGAGGTCTGTGGGTCAGATCTGCTCAGGTAAGGTTGGTCAGAAATCATCAGCAGCTCTATCAGCCTCATTAGTCTTCCCCGCTTTCTTCTGTTGTCGACTGTGGTGGCAGAATTCAGCGGAGTTGAAAAACAGCAACAGGTTTTTATTGAGACAGCAGACAGCTGGACTCACTCAGCGATGGCTGAGCCTCTTTCACTGCATTCAGTCAGAATGTCACACTGCAGAAGACTGGATGAAACCTTTCATTGCGACTTATTTAGAGCCATCAACACTTGACATGGTCTGCTTTTCGGGGTTCTAGTTTGTGACGCTCATCTGGATCCTCGGATGTAAAAATGTACGCCTGCATCTGTAAACTCTCCTCAGCTCCGGCAGAGACAGCTTGCCCAGGTGGTCCCGGAGTTAATAGTTTGTTTTAGCAGAGCTTCACATTATTAATCTCCTGGCTCTCCGAGTCCTTCGTGCTCATGCAGCTGACTGGGTTTCAACAAAAACAAGCTGAGTGGCCCCTCCAGGATCAGCCTGAACAAATCAAACAGCGCCGGGTCCAAGAATGCAACGCTGGTGAAGAGCGCGGGCGCCGAGGTCCGCCGTCCAGTTTGCACAACAACTTGTACTGCAGATCGGAGCAACAGAGCAGCAAAGGAGTCACAACGTTTGTGTTAGATATGTGTGCATACAGGGAGCGTGTTGTTAAACTCATCATCGGTACAGAAGACAGAAAGTTGTTAACTTAATGCTGGTTGAGAACACAGATGGTGCAAATGCTTTTTATATGGACGGGATTAGGCTGATGTCTACTGACCCTCAGCGTGTCTCTGCTGGTTGTATGAAAACCAGATTTTAGTGAACTCGATGTGAAAATGTGTCTTCTTCTCCACTGATTTATGATCTCAGGAAATGTCTTCCAAACATCTTTTGGTCTCTGGTTTCAAGTCTTCCTTCTATTGTTTCCAGCACAGACAAAATAACGAAAACAACTGAATAAAAGAGAACCTGGGGCTCCTAAACCACTGACATGTGGAGGACCAGAGACATCACGGGAAATGTAAGTAGGTAAAATGTGCTTAATTTAGTATTTTAAAAAGAATTTCAGAAATACTTAACCTCCAGGGGAAACCTGGTAAGACAGGTGGAGATGCCGGGGATTGAACCCGCAAAGCATGTGCTCTACCGCTGAGCTACATCCCCTTCAGTACGTCCATGTTTACTATTGAATGCTGAGAAGTGAACATCAATTCATAACAATCCCAGAATGAGGACATGGAGGCTTTAAATGTTTCCAGGCCTCAGCTCTGAATCATATCAAGAACAAACCTGCACAGACTGAAAAGTCAGTCTGTTTGTGTTGTTGTTGTTTTTTTTTTTTTTTTAACGGGGTGATGGTCATAAATCTTAATATAACACCGCACATCTGTCAAATGCTGAGTGGGAGATTTGGGGAAACTTCCCAGAGGTTGAATTGTGAAATGCCTCGGGCGTAGTCTCCGACTTTTAAGCCTTTAAGCCTCGTCATCCGATCCAAATGTTGCAATTGTTTCTGTTGTGTTTCGTTAACGAATGTGAGAATTAAATATGTTGACAAGGCACTGACAGTGAAACACATCGCCGGCTACCCAAGATCGCAACACTGGGAAGAGTTACCGAAATTTTAGACTGATTCATGGGTGGGTGGAAACAAACAGCAGTGGTCCAATCGGTCCAGCGTTAAAAAGGAGGAATAAAGGAGGGCTTACTAAACACAGTGCAAACTCAGTCTGTCCACAACTACGTGTTGCAGCTGCCCAATAAACCCAAATGTGAACAATGTTTGAACCAGCAACAACCTTTTTGCAGCAGCAGAAACACAACATTGTGAACTTAACACATCAGGAAACAAAAAAAATATCTGTTATCTAAACCGCTAATTCATGACTTTGGACGAGGACCGAGTCCATCCTGGAAAGGCTGGAAAGGTTTGTCACAGAGACAAACAAACATTCACACAGAAAACTATCACTACAGACAATTTAGAGTCACCTATTAGCCTTGTTTCCATGTTTTGGGACTGCATCTATCCTTTTTGGCTCAGTTTTTCGTCCCTACCAACATTCTTCAGCTGTTGTGCACGGTGGTTGTGGTTGTGCGTGTGTCTGTTGGTCTCCTGCAGCCAAATGTGAGTCTGTGAGCAGTGAGAGTGAAGCTCCGATCAAAGCCACAGGCTCTAATTAACGCGTCGAATTACCCAAACGTAAGACAGAGCTCGGATTCATGCGAGCGAAACATCAGCAGAAGATGTTTTTGGAGTTGCAGCTTGATGGAGGAGAGAAAAGCAGAATAATGAAAAACAAGAGGAGGAACGAAAACATGGCGCCACACACGAAAATCAAATGGAGAAGGGAATACCAGTCAGCGAGGGCACGGAGCCACAGTGATGTCGATGTTTTGGCCTCAGCACTGAGCATGTCCCCACTTGGCTTCTTCCATCTAAACTCTAAACTGTTTTGCTTTCTGGCAGTTTGGACTTTTCAGCTTAGTGTGTTTTAAAGAGCGCAGAGTCTGCAGTGAGCTCATCGTACAGCTCGCACAGCTCAGGCGGCAGATCATCAGAAACCACATCGAGGTCAGTTCTCAGGCTGCCCCCAAAATATTCGATGAGTTCACTGAATTTTATTTTATTTTTATTTTAGCTGCCTCACAGCAACAGGCTGTACATGGTACAAAACAACTCCTCGCTTCGAGCGACTGAACCTCGGGCTGACTGGGACGAACCTGAGGCGGAAACAGAGCAATGCCGGACGGCGCCGTTTTTCATGTTTCTGTTGGCCGCCGCGATACGCTCATCTCCGGCGTCCAGCTGACGGCGCTGCGAGGGAGCCGGCAGGAGACACACTTTGACACTGTGTGACTCTCTGTACGATGCTGAGTCTTTGAAGTGAAGCCAACGCTGAAGAGCTTTAAACCTACACACTCTCTCTAATAAAAAAAAAAAAGAAGCAGATTATATTGAAGTCTATGGGTAAATGTCCCCACTGCTCATTTGATTTATTACCTCTGGAAATGTTTTCCCAATGAGTCTTCTTTAATACAAGGAAAATATAAAAAAGGCCATAACGCAGGCTACTGATTGGGGGGCGTCGCACTGTGACTGATGGACAGGAGCAGGTCAGATCCAGACCTCACGCCTCCTCGGCTCCCGCTTCTCCTCCAAATAAGATTTCTTCTCTTTTCAAAAAGCCAAGACGGCCAACGGGCCAAATTACAAACTGGAAGCTTCAAAACTGCAGCTCACAGACCGATGATGTATGAACTGTGAAGCAGCCGAGCAGGAGTCCCTGCAGAGAATGGTTAGAGCCCACCAACATAATGGCCGACCCCCCCCACCTCTTTGCACTCTGGCCATCCAGAATGGAGCTCTTTGTAAGAGCCACCAGACTGTGCGACAGCTTTTTTTGCCGCCAACCGTGAGAGCTGTGAACTCCATCAAAATCTTGTGACTTATTCCTCCATCCGAGACCAAGAGGTGACACATCTGCACAAAAATGCACCATGTTTTATGTTGCATTGACACAATGTGTTGTTTTTATGTCACACAAACGTTTCCTGTTTATCCTGAGCTGCCGTAAATGCTGAAATGTGAACGATGGCAGCGACAAATAAATCTGATTGTGGTTCCAGTGAAGTACCTGATGCTTTTACACTCAGTGGGACGATATTATTGTAAATAACACCACGTTTCTACACGAGGAGGTACCCCCCCCCCCCCCCCCCCCCCCCACAACCTGTCCTTCAGGCCCCATCAGAAGAGATCTCAAACAGCTTCTCGTGTTTCCTTAGTATCGATAAAACCACTAACATATGTGGCGCAAACAATTTAAGTCCCGAAAGAATTAAAGTCAAATGAAGTGAAAAAAAAAAAAGAGGAGGGACAGAACAGAGAAGGATAAACATGGAGAGAGATGTAAAACTTTTCTTGGCTGAGGTGACTGTAAGTTAACGCCGAACAAATGGGCTGCGGAGCTGAAACAAACGGCGGAGGAGTTCTGGGTTCTGGATTGAGCATCTAAATTTAACCCACAATTGTTTCCAGGCCCGGGGGGAACGGCATCCCACCCACATGTGAGGCAGACCCCAGATCAGGGGTCTCATTCGGTTCGAGTTGCCATCAATCAGCTCGGCTCGGGCCGCGTCCCCCCCCCGACCAGCATTACATCATCACATACCTTTCCCGCCGTTAACAGGCCCGGAGAGTCATTTGGGTCGCTGGCAGCGGGAGTCCCGCCCAGTCGGGGCCAATCAGAGTCGAACAGTTCGGAGGAAGAACATTCGAGTTGCTCAATACCCCGGGGGAGTAATCCCACGGTGTAAAAATCACGTTTGCGTGCCGGGGTCACTTGCAGTCAGCACCACTGAACGCACATATTGGCTGAGACGAGCGGCGGCGGATGAGCTCCACCCAAAGGGACTCATTACACCGAGAGTTAAAGTTCTCACGTTCTGTTTCTCATCCAGTTCTACTCTGGATCCTGACTTTGTTTTTTTTATTAGGGCAGGAATGTCTTTATGAATTGTAGCTCATAAATAAGATTTTGAACATTTGTTGCTTCATCATTTGGATTATTTTTAATTCTCCTTCTTCCTTCTATTCTTGTTTTTTACTACAGTGGTGTTACAGTCGAAGCGGGCCTGTGCTCTTTCTGTGTTTGTGCGTTCATCTCGTGAGTCTAAAGTGCTCCAAGTTGTGAATGTGACCTTCTCTGACCTTCTATGATGGTGAGGTTCTTCAGGGTCATGGAGTGCTCCCAGTCCTTCAGACGGAGGTCCTCCGTGATGGTGTTGAGGATCTCCATCTCGTTCCTCAGCTGGGCCTCCGTGTGGACGTGGGTCACCCATAAACTGCTGGTGTCCTCTGTGATGTTGCTGATCTGGATCTGAATAAAGAGAAAGGAAGTGATGATGATGATCATCATCATCAGTATATGTGAGTTAGATGGTTTTCTGCGTCACGCTTGATTGAATTCATATGAAATTTTTCTTCCAGTTGCGACGAACCTGCAGGTCCTGTATCTTCAGGTTGTGAATTGTGATGTCATTGCTGAAGGTGTGATTGACAGCTCCAACCGTCCAATTGACCTCGTCCAGTTTCTCCCTCAGCCCGCTCACCTTCCCTGAGGTTTCCCTGACGGACAGCAGAAGCAAAGAAAACACCATCTTTATCTCCAACGCGACGAAATCACACTCTGCTGCTCTGGAAACGAGGAGCTGGAGTAAATGTGTGTGTACCGGAGCAGGAGGTCCTGGTCGCGCAGCCAGGTGGAGGCTCGGGCCACCTCCGAGCTGAGGCCCGTCAGGTTCCTGCTGGTGGAGCTGCTCAGGGAGGACAGTCTGTCATCCAGCTGGACCAGGTAGCCCTCCGACTGCAGGGAGTAGGTCTGGATGCTCCTCAGCTCCACCTCCACACCCTTCAAGGAAGAAACCTCAACATATTCACCGTCGTCACATCACAGAGAAACAAGACTGAACAGTTTGGGTTATCATTATAATTATGACACCAACACGCTCTTCTCCTCTTCGGTCTGACTGTCACTCGTGTCATTTTTTGTTCCTTCTTGTGAAATGAATTTCAGATTTTTTGCATGGGACCTCCAAAAAAAATGTAAATATGTGTGAAGAATCCACAATCTCTGTGTTATTTAAAACAATAAGAAGAATGGGGGGAAACTTTTTATCATCTAAATTTCTTTATAATTTAATGACATCATGATTTTTAGGGGCATTCTTTGCTCTATTGTAGTGAGGAAAGTTACTTTAGCGTCAACATGAGCAGAATCATGACGAGACGCTGAGTGAAATAATGAAGGACTAAAGGACTGAATCTGCTGCAATCATTTCTACATCTGGATTCACAAAGAGTCCCATCCCTGTGAAGTTTTCCAGGTCTGTATCTGTAGGAGCTCTTGTTCGCCGTTTTCAGCGGCGTCTCACCTTGATGAGGATCTCCAGCCGCTGCAGCCAGTCGCTGTGGTTCTGGAAGATGTTCTCCAGTTTCCAGATGTTCTCCAGCAGGTCGGCCTGAGAGGACGCCTCTCCCAGGGTCTGCTGCAGCAGCCGAGAGCGTTCCGACATCCGGGTCACGTTCTCCATCAGCAACTCCTCCCGCTTCGAGGAGACATGGGAACGCGAGACTGGGAGAGAGAGAGAGAGAGAGAGAGAGAGAGAAAGACTAAGTGAGAGAAAGAGAGAGAGAGAGATTCCCTGATCCCTCGGCTGCGCTGTAGTATCCTTTACTATCAATCATGGCGGTCAGCGTGGAACGAGCCAACGTTTTAATGCAGAGCAGATGTTCGTTCTGTCGCCTTCACTAATTCTGCTCGTCTGTTCCTGCTAAACGTTTTGTTTTGTTAATTTTCATTTTCGCCCCAAAGAGCTTTGGCCCGAGCTCCTCTGTGCTCTAAAGTCATCTTGTGGAAGTTCTGTCGACTTTCTGATTGTTGCTGAAATTGGAAAACGTGGGACCTATAGATTCCCTGAGATGGAAATTTAGCTTAGTGCCTTTAACTTTGATTCCCATTATATACCAGCTAAAGCTTTAGTTATGAAACTTTTGTGAGTATTTTGTGTATCTGTGCTCGACGGGATTCTTTGTTTTTCTTGTAAGCTAATGAAGGTCAGGCCATCGATTGATCCTCCCATAATCAATACTGTTCATCTGTACAGAGCTGAGGCCGGAGCCGATCCCAGCTGACTTCTGGCTCTTCTGGTCTATCCTCCTCTAAATGGGACCATCGTTTAAATAATGAACATCATGTTGTGTTGAAGAAGACCTGAAACTGGCGACCAACGACTGTAGTTACTTTGCAAAGCCGTCGCTGCATTTCCTGCCTTCGCAGCAGAATGGAGATGGACCGGGATCAGCTGGTCAGCATGTTAACTCCATACTGGACTCGCAACATGCCGGTCCTGGTCCTGCTAGTCTTCAGTGCTTCTTCCAGGTTTTTGAATCTCATCCCAACGGCTTCTTCATTTCTAAAATCTGATGTGGAGTTGCAGGTATTGAATCTTTTGTGGTTTAGGGGGTCAGCCACCTTTAACGCAGCCTTGTGGTTAAATGTCTGGGACTACTAAAGCAGAAGAAGCTGTTGGGATGAGACGGTGAAACATCATCCTGAACTGAGAAAGAAGTCCAGTTGCCTTTAACTCCAGAACTTTAAACCAGCTGAGCAGCTGTTAATGCTACAGCTGGCTGTGTACGGATTACAAAAAGCTCCTTTAAGATTTAACATTGAATATCATTAGAAAAGCGTCATTTCTGAAGCCGTCCTGTCTTCTCTTCGGCTGAGATCAGACTTCAGACGTCTATAAGTTGTTATCACGTTTCACCAACAGTAATTTCACCCCCATTTATATGGTTTCTCTGTGAATTACACACCTGTTCATCTCGTTGTAACGTCACATTTGCTGACAGTTAGCTCGTCTTGTTCTTGGCTGCAGCTCTTAGACCAGAGCTTCAGCCTCTCCACCCCACCACGTCTCTCTCTCTCTTTTTCGAGCGTGCCTAATGAGAAAAAGTTCCTCTGTTTCATGTTATGTTGAGAGCATGTTGCGGGGTAACAGCTCGATAGCCCGGGAGATATTTTGAAACCAGATCTTCTGCGTTACGTCATGATGACTTCCCCCACTGCGGTGACCAATGTGTGCAAAAAAACAAAACAAAACAAAAAAAAGGATTACTTGGGAAACTAGAGGAAGCAGATAATCCCCCCCCCACACACACACACACACATGGTGATGCCCCTAAAAGCTGAATATTACACAAACTGAACGTTTCTATTTCCATGCATCTAAGAGCGCTACAATGCTGTGTGTGTTCATGCCAGGAAAGCTTTACATGACCTCAGAGCTAGAAAAGTGCAGCGAAGTCGCACTGCTGCAAACAAACCCCCCAAATGCCGGCTCATTATGTGTGTTAGGTTTATTCTTAATGACCTGAAACATGAAATAAGCTGAAATCTCTCCACTCCACAGAGCTCTTAATTGCTAAATGATGGTCTGTCGTCAGCGTCATCTCGCTCTACACACACAGAAACACACACACACACACACAACGGTTTAATTCCACTCCTGCTTTAAAAGCTTTAAAATTAGAAGAAGAAAAAAGAAAAAAGGATGAGGTTGTTTCAGGAGACGAGTCAACGACGACAGGAAGCTGAAGTTTACGACTTCAACGACAAATGTATATAAATTACGTTCACTGTTAATAACAGGATATCAGTGGATCCTAAGAAGAAGATGAAACTCTCTCTAAACTCCACGTGATGGACTCGAAGGTCCAGGAAAGAAAATCCGTTGACATTTGAGAAAGTGACAATTTTCCCAAGAGCTACAAACTACAACATCAACACCGCAATGCTTTGAGATAATAGTTGTAAGAATAATCCAGAAGTAAGAGATGAAGCGGTGGCAAAGCGCTTTCTGTTAAGTCCATCGATGACTTGTTGTCCAAATTTGTCAGCAGACCTCAGTGTGGTTTTGCCAGTTTAAGGTGCAGAGTTTCATTTCTTCACCGCAGACCGGTTGGGGGCTTTTGGCTTTGGCGCTTTTATAACAAAGACATATAAGGCTGTAATCAGATCTCGTTGCCAGAACTCATTTGAAATGATTTTCCACAGCGTCTCATTTTGTTTTATTCTGGTTTCACCACAACAGATTTAGACCTCGCTCACGTCTGTTAAACTGCTGCCCAGCTAACTGCACACAATCAACCGCCGCGGAGGTCGCCATCGGCTAACACAAGACGTCTCTATCCTCGCTGACGTTTATTGGCTACCTGCTGGCAACAGAACAAGCTGTAAACACAACGCTGAGCATCTCCTTCTGATCGTGTAATGGGGAACATGTGGGCAGGCAGCCGCCTCCTTAAACACCCAGCAGATATGGAGCAACAACATTGTCGTTTGAGTTGTGTGTTGTGGTTTTTTTTTTTTTTTTTAGCTCCGCTTTTGGTCTCCGCCGACTCTTAAAGAAAACGTCCGGCTCTTTAGTTACTAAATGCTGCGTTCTGATTGAATTTATTTAACCCACATAGAGTACAGATTAAATGCACAAAACAAAAAAAATACCAGTGCAAGAAAACTTTAAATTGTGACAAGAAGAAGAGGAAAAAATGCAAAAGAAGACATGTGATGTTGTAATGAGATAATAAGTTGGGGGAATGAAGTTACCAATGCGTAGAAACAAATTACTTTAGAGTCGTTAGTTGGTTTCCCCCACAATACCTGATTTTACATTTTTACAGTAGAGCTACAAAAAGTTTTACCCACTTAAAAGTTTAAGTGACCAAAATGTCCAAAAATGTGTTTCTGGAATGTGCAGTTTACAGTTTTGGCTGCAGCTGCACGTCTCTGTCAGGCGTCAGATCCTCTCATGGCTCAGGGCTGCAGCAGGAAAGACGAGAGTCTTTAAGGTGAATGTTTTGTGTCTTCAGGCGAAGGTGATGAGAAATGGACTGAAAGACGAGCTCCATGCCTGACAAATCCATTTCAAACCTCTCAAAGCTCAGGATGGGAAAATCATCTCTTGTCTTTTCCATTACCCTTCTGCTCTTTCCTCTCGATTTCACACACACACACACACATTCAGAAAAAGATATATATACATAAACACACACAGACATGCACACACTCAGTGGCATAGCAGCCATATTTGCAACCGAGTTGTCCAAAATTCAGAGTTTCATGGTTTCTGAGCTCTTCGGGGGAGAGCAGCACAGTTGATCCATTCATGTATGGAGTCGGCCAACACAACAGCTGGAGCTCCGTGTGTTGTCACGGTGAATTATTGGTCCGCGTCATTCACAATATGTCCAGCACTTTGTCTGCGTGAGCACCATAAACTCAGAGGAAATCAACCCATAATCTAACACTCGGACCCAAAGGGGAGACGCGTTGGACTATATTTAAATGAAGAATATCAGAGCAGCTGTAATGTAAGATGAAGGAGGATGGAGTGTTTTTGTGGAGGAAGGATGATTCACGAGCTCCGATGTCGAATTTATCTCATTCTGCGGTAAAAACACTGGACACTTGTTAACTGGGTGTCCTTTCATCTTTATTTTATTCATCCCACTCAGAGCTCAGCAGTCACTGGTACAAAACAACGGATCTTTGTCCAACTTGTTCGTGCATGAGTGTGCGTCTGTGTTTTCATCGGCTGTTCGTTCAGCCTTGGAAAGGAGGGATCAGGGTGGATGTGTATTTATTGCACAAAGAAGATCTGTTTCTCTGTCGGATGTTTCTTTTCTTTACTTCTGCCTCTGCTGAACACACACACACACACACACACACACAAAAGCACAAACACATTCATTCCTCTGGTTAGAATTTTCAAACTTTTTAACAGAGTTCTATCATCAAAACTAAAATTTAATTAAAGTTCCCAAAGCCACAATGATTCGGTTTCTTGTAAAGTCATGTGTGCACCATGAGCGCGCACACACACACACACAGAGACGATGGCTGGACAGTGTCACAGTCGGGGCAGAGAGAGGAGACAGAGGGAGGTCTTCCATAGCAGCATTCCTCTGTAGGCAAAGCCAAAGACAACATGGTGCCTCCATTTATCTCTTTATCTGCAGCCTGAGTCAGTGTGTGTGTCTGTGTGTGTTGCGTAAAAGGAGATAAACTTTTGCTCGGGCTCCACATAAAAGAGTTGCATCCCACTACAGAGCTCCTCTCTGACATTTTCTTGTTGTCGAGCTCTCACCATTGAATCTCGTTGACTTTAAAGCAGTTTGTTTTGTTTTTTTTTCCAGTTTTCAGTATCGACCCCGTAGATTACAATTTATTGTTGTTATTATATAAAAGCAGATTGATATCCGATTCTTTCTTCTTGCAGCTTTTCTAGTTGGCCATCACTGAGCAGCATCAGTGACAGAGTTGCTGAGTTCCTGAGCACAGACAGGTTTGTGTTTATGGTGTCTCTTTGTGATCAGGGTCCTTAACCTTCATGCTGCTGGCCCCGTGCCTGGTTCTCCTCGGCCCCGCTTCAACAAAGGGCCTCTGCTTTAAACATCTGGGTCGCCTGAAACTCCTTCCATCACGAAGTTACGCAATAAATGCGGTCGCTGCAGGCTGCTGTGTGAACTCAGCCAAAGATCTTTTGTGAGGTAAGAAGCATTGCTCTGTAAAAAACACCAACAGTGAACCAAAGTGCTTCTTCAGTTAAATGAGCACATCTTCTAATTTAAGCCTATAAACTTCTTCTTTGAAACAACCTCCAATATTTGGAATAAAAAAAAAAACAAAAAAGAAAACAAGGCTTATCAGATTAAACAGCCCACACAATGTAGAACTATTATTTAAGTGCTGATTAAATTGGGAAGTGCCGCGCTCGGACAGATTTTTGTCCCTCTAAAGTGCAGCTCTTGTTATATTCTGTTAAAAGTGATGTTCATGTCAAATGTCCTGCAGAGCTTTTCTTTCTGGCCCTGCAGCCATGGTGACTAATCTCACTGTTTAGTTCTCACGGGCTTTTTAATAAACTGACTGAACAGGAAGTGTGTGTGTGTGTGTGTGTGTGTGTGTGTCCATGGCTGCTGTCGGTGGGCTTTTTTTGCATGTATTGTAAAATATCTGGATGTTTGGCTGTAAATATTTTAAACACTTTTTCTTAAAAAAAAAAAAATCTCTTCTTTAAGTGTCTGTCCTTAAAATAAGCTAACACATTAGCATCAACAGCTAATTAGAAGTTAGGAGGTCATAGTTCACAGATGTTTCTTTCTGTATAAGCTTTTAATGCTCATATTAGATATACAGTTGTCAGACAGCTTCCTGATTTCTCCTTTAAAAACATTCAGTTACATACAAACGATTATGACTGAAAAGAGACGGACTGTGTCGTCGTGGTGTTTCTCTTCTCAGGCAGAATTTTGACGATTGAATCACCACAACAAGAAATTAACGAAGGCAACATGGATGATTTCTTTTCTTCTTTGAGGCGGAATTAATTTTTCATTTCAGCAAACAAGAAATTTAACTCATTGCAAAACATCACGTGGACATTTGTTTGTTTCAGTCGGACAAAAATTACTTAAACCGGGACTTTTAGTTCTATTTCCAGTTTTTACTGATCCAAAATTTCATAACACACAGAGACAAAAAAAACCCAAAACAAACTGCTTTGAACAACTGTTCCCCCTTTCTCTGTCTCTTTCTGAATGTTTACCACCACCTAAAAATATCAAGCGCTACTTGGAGGCCGCAGTAAAGCAGATTGCTCGACTCCAGCGGCCTTTGTGTGTGGTAGCGTTCGCCAACACCGATGTTTGGAAACACGTCAATCTCCTTCTCCTGGATTCTATGAAACTTTTTCAGCACTCAGAAAGATCCGACCACAGCTGTGACTCAGTAGCGCTCAGAATGAATGAGAGTCTAAACAGGACAGCTTTGATCATACATGTCCATTTAGTTTTATGAAGAACCAAAACCAATCCCCTGAACCGATGATGGTAAAAAAACCAAAATTGTTTTTCAGCCCTGGACCTCCAAGAAGGACTCAGACACTCTGATCTTCACCTCCACCTTCACACGGAGATAAACGACTTTATCTCCGCCCATAAACGACTTTAACCTGCGTCAGCAGGCCGGAGGCCACACAACTGAAGTTCAAGTCAGTCAACAGAGACTTCTGGGTCTACGCCACCTACCTGAACTCAAGGAGACCAGTTCTGGTCTGCTGAGAACAGAGACGTTCCTCTTTGTCTTCACGAGAACTCATCTCCTCTCCTGAACCCCAAACACGTCTGACTAGCACTTTTGTATAACTTTCCTATCCGATTTAATAGATGTGGCGTTTGAGCCTTTGGAGTCGACGGACGCGCCGGCGTCTCCTAATCACAAAACGGATTTAAGATGACGTAGCAGCAAGACGCTTTGAACGTGTGTCAGAAATAATTTCTGCCATCCTTTTTCCTTGAATATTGTTGTCCCGTTTGGTGCAGCAGGAAACGGAAAAAACGGGCTATTCTAAGGAGAGTGCTCACGAGCAGAAAGACTGACCACATCAACAAATTAAAAAGTTATACGGCAACGCGCAGCATTTGGTTGCTGAGGCAGAGGGGAAAGTTTTGTGTGTGTGGCAAAAGAGAGAGACAGCGATATCAAAAGTGAGTTTTGAGATATTAATAATAATTTGTGAAGCATCTTGTTGTTGTTGTTATTTTATTTATATGCCAGAGCTCAGAGGGTTAATAACCACACACCGTCTCTGCTGCACTGATCATCCTGACTTTGGATGAAAGTGTAAAAATAAAGTTGCATTTCGCTTCATAAGCTCCTTCCTGTGCTGCTGCTGAACGTCACAGATTCGTCCAACATGAGCTCAAACCACGACACCTGTCTCTGCAGACAAAACAGACACACATAATGTAACACAAAGTCAAGCCCAGTGTAGAGTCCGTAATTCACCAAGCAGAGATGAACGCGATCTGACCTGAGAGGAGGACAAGACAAAAAAAAAAAAAAAGCAGAAATATTAAAACAGCTGGTCGTCGGCGAGGAGCAGCCAAAGTACCACAGGTGCTTCAAGCGTTCGGCATGCGTTTGTGAGAGAAGCGACGAGTGAGATTTCAGTCCGACAGAACCCGACACACATCCTCCTCCTTCACTTTCAGGAGGTGCCAGCAGGAGGAGGAGGAAGGAGGGAAGGAAACGGGGGAACAATGTGGTTTCTTCGACGAGACATCAAAAGGAAGCCGAGAGGTGATTTTCTGTGGCTGAAAACCAAAAGGTTAGATTCATATCCACCGCTAAATTCAATTACCAGCAACTGGCTCAAAGATTATTAAATCTTGACTCAAAATAGGTCAAAGAACAAATGAGAAAACGAGGAATATCTCTCATTTCTGATTTGAGGAATGAAAAAACAACAAAAAACCTAATAACATTAAGGATATCATGTCCTTAATCATAAAAACTGAAGACAGATATAATAATGTAATGATCCAGAGATCAACGGTGGATCGTCAGTGTTGCTGTAGTTGGTGGCGTGTGCTGATTTGAACGTGTGACGTTGCTGTGTAATAACTTTGAGCACAAAATATTAACCATTTGTGTCAAACTTTTCCATAATTGCTGTGTGAAGAATGAAAAAATGAGCACGAAACACCCCGACCTTTGACCTTTGACCGCTAAAATATAACGGTAATACCGGTAATACACAGTTCGGGAGAGATCGCTGTCTGGTTTAATACACAGAGACGTTCACAGCGACTCCAGACAACATGGAACCAAAACCAGTATCTTTTCACCGAGACTTAATCTAAGACACAGAAAACCAGACGGGATTCTGGATCTCCAACTGTCAACCATCTGAACCGCCTCCAGCTGCACTGATCCTTATAAATCTAGTCCGTCTGAAAATAAAAACACATTTGCTGTTGCAGTAGAGCTGCATAGAAGAATAATTTCTAAAAGACGGGTTCGTGTTTCCAAAACGGTTTTTACTCTTCCAACTCGAGAGCAGAATGTGTGTTTCCGGGCATTAGTACTAAAAATATCTGGCTGTCTAACAATGTAATTCTGCACCTTGTTCAGCATCTAATTGCTCCTGATTATTTCACTCAAAGCAGCGACAGTAAATCTACTGAACGGTACCAGAACGAAGCTGCAGTCGCTCAAAATCTACCTGTAAATTCACACCGCTTTATTTCTGGGCCGCGGTGAAACGGAAACAGGCACAAACACAGATTAGTATTTCAACATCGAAAACACACATCGCGTCAGATTATCTCGACGGCAGGCAGGAAGGTCACAGCCAATTTATCCGTGATTACGTTTGTGCTTTTTGCTCAGACCTGCATCACGGTCCTGTTTGTGTTGAATCCGGACCAGCAATCAACCGCAGTCCATCACCAGAGCAAAATAATCACACGCCGCAATACACAAGCTACAAGCCACATCACACAACAACAATAACAAAACACACACACACACACTGCCGTGCGAGTTGCTCCTGCAGTTCAGCTGCAGTGGAGGAATGTTTGTGTTTAACAGATGGAGAACCAGAAGAGGAGATTCATTCATTAAACAGGACGAAATAGAAGAAGTAAAGTATTTTATCTGTTCGACTTCAGCGTCAGTCAACAGATCTGTTTAAAGTTTAAAGCGACTGAATCTTAAATTAATTTAAATGCAAAGACATCCGCTGCAAAATTAACAACTAGCCAGGCAGGAAAAGTGAAGAGCTGGACATAAACACAGCTCCTAATGACTTTTATTGTTGCTGAATAGGAAGTTGTCTGTTAACATGTTAGTCCGGCCACACAAACATTCACTCTAAAGTTTATGTCATGTAAAAGTAATGTGTTGATCATTTTCCACTGTCTGTCAGTAAAAACATTTTGGTATGCTTTACATTATTAAAGACATAATGTATATTCTTCTGTAAAGATAAAAACGCAGGGGATCGATGATGTAACGCAGAGAAGACGGGTTTTATGGGAAATGTGGTCTGAATTCTGGTAAACCGCTGGCATCACACGCCGTCCCGCAATCATCTCCGATACGATCTCACTTCTGAATGTAAACACACGACACAACTGACTGGACGGAGATTTATTGATGTTGAAATGTGGCCACATCTGAATGAAACTGACTGAAGCCACTTTGTTGTGTTTTGCTTGAAACTGAACACACATAATACACAAACCACATGTTGAAGGTCCTGAACCGTCGAGGGCGATTCATACACACGATGGCTGCCACGGGATAACGCCTGGTCATCTGTGCAGCTGCAGCAACACACTTATCTCTGCTGAACCGCACATTTGTACGAAAAAAAAAAAAACATGTTGCCGAACTGAGATGTAGATTTAAGTGCAGCACGTAGAAGTATTTTGTTAATTCTATGGAAGGTTAAAATACAACAATGTCTCCACGCCCTGCAGTTGTGATGAAGTGTGTGTGTTGGCAGGGAGGATGTGTGTGTCTGTGTGTGTGCGTGTGTGTGTGTAGTTCAGCCAGCTGTAACTCAGCTGCAGGAATGTCGAAATGAAGTGACAGCGATGGCGGCGGCGGGGTTTGTTTGATTTCTAAACGTGGACCGTGTCTGATGTGGCAGACATCAAAGTGAGGCTCGTGCTGAGAGCCTGAATGACTTAATAGCCGTGTGTGTTAGTGTGCGTCAGCGTGTATGTTTGTGTGCGTACTATGGAAGTACCTGTTTTCTGCCCCCTGTGTCCTTCGATGGTTTAAATGAACAGCTGAGTTCAGTCTCACCACTAATAAGTCGCAAGACTGTATTTTCTCCAGTTTACTATAAAATAAACTCGTGGATTGGGAATTAAACACGATTTGATAAAAAGATCACTAACCTTTTTTTAAGGAAGCAAAAATGAGTCAGTTAAACGTGATAAAGCACAAAACAACAGAATCTAAGTTTAGTTTTCTTAGTTCTGCACTTTTAACTACGATCAGACAATTAAATCGAATCTAATACTGTTTCTTCAAGTTATTTCTGTTCATATTGAGAGAGAATCACAGTTAAAGGGGTCGACTCGGACTAAACCTTCATGATACCAGCTCTGCACGGCGAGTCATCGATCACATACGTTAATTTAGTTTTTAAAAACTGTGTTGACCTCCTTATGTATTCTCTTATTGTTGTCTTATTGTCCTGGTCGGTTTCCTGCTGCATCCGCACAATTATATATATATTATATAAACAATATATTATACATATTGTTTTATTCCATAAAACACACACACAACTGAAATATGAAGAAAAAGCAGTAAAGATGGTTTCATTTCACGGGCCATTTCAGTCGTGATATCCAACATGTCTGTGTCTCGACGGAGAAACACCAGTTGAGTGTTAATTTAACCAGACTCAGACTTTGGAAACTGTACAAACACATTCAGTATTTACGGGCCAGAATTCAACTCCAGAGCAAAATAAAACCAGAGAAAAGACGAAGCAAGATGGAAACAATATGGAGAGCGTGATGACTAACTCTGGAAACCAACAAAATATTTAATAGGTGGAGTTTTTGTCCAGTAGATGTTTTGATGAGAAGGTCCTTCGTTCGTTCAGGTTCCTGCTGTCAGTTTCTGACCAACAGGTGGCAACAATTTACCCAGAAAAGAAGCGACGTGCCAGCAAAACATTGGACAGAATTAGCCAGCAAATACTGACGTAAACAAGCGAGGCCTCCTTTATTTAAAAGACAAAACAAAAGCAAAGTCAGGCCTCAAGGACGCACACAGGAGACAGCGACTGTAAACACAACTCTGTTCAGACGGATCATCACAAAGCGTCTTCATATACTTTTCTCAACCTGCACGTTTCTCCACAACAGTTTAATGTGACTTTGACGTTTTACGAGAAATAAAACGTCCATGCGTCCACGTCAGCCGTTTACGGGACACCGTCGCTCTCTTCTGAAGGAGTTCAGAAATACATTTATTTTTGTTAGAAATATCAGAGTCAGCCTGGAAAGAGATTCAAACTATGAAGCTCACATTTCCATCATTTGGTTTGATTCTTCTTCTTCAACTGAACACGGTCGGACGCCAACTGCCCCCCCCCCAGCACAGAGACGCCAGCGTTCATACTTTTGTATTGTGTTTCTTTATGCTTTGCTGAGCTGTGTGTGTGTGTGTGTTGGACTTGGCCTGCCAAAGTCTTTGGAATCTGTTGTTCTTAATTAGTCTGCTCATAAAGCAGAAAAAAAAAAAAAGGCATTTAAGGGACTAATTTGGGCGCCTGCTATCGTGCTCTCGAACCCCCCCCCAAGATTTATAAAATCACTCCAGCCGTTTATAGAGAGCTGCATCTGTGAGGCCTGCTGCTTTTATTTGTGTTGGAGTTGTTTACACACTGCACTGTAACACAATAACCTATTTGTGAAGTTTTACATGTTTACGCCTTGTTCTTGTCCGGCAGCGACCATGAGATGTTTTCAAGCAGGAAGTTTAGTTCAATGTCAGGGAGCATCCAGGAGCGACCCCCCCCCCCCCGATGAAGAAAGACGCAGCGGAATTACGAGGAAAACGTCCCGTCGCTGATCAGTTTGACAGAAATCCGGTTTATCTAAGTGGAATCGGACTTTTTGATGATAATATTTTTAGTTGGGATACATCTCATAACCTCAGATGACACTAAAGCTGAAGTTTTCCACCTATCGACGAACAAAGTTATCAGCTGATCCCGGTCCCGCTCGTGGAGGGTCGGACTTCTTGGACTGATTTAAATTCGGTGGTGATGTCACTGATCTTGGCCACTTTTCATGCTGGAAACCAAACCAGGAAATATTCAGGACGACAAGCAGACAGATGATGAGACCACAAATTATCACTGCAAAAGTTTTTACTGGCCGCAAAGACGCTTTACCTCGAGATAACAGAGAGAGAGAGAGAGAGAGAGAGAGAGAAAGAGAGAGAGAGAGAGAGAGAGAGAGAGAAAGAGAGAGAGAGAGAGAGAATAAGGTCTGCTCCAATTAGTCCTGACATGTTAATGACCTGTTTGACTGCTGAATGAGGCGTCTGCTGACTTCTGGGGCTGCTCTTGAGGAGGAATAGGGCTGACTTTTCTCTCCGTTTCCCTCTATGTGTGTGTGTGTGTGTGTGTGTGTGTGTGTGTGTGTGCGCATGAGTGTGTGTGAGCGAGAACACTCCTCTTATGACGGACTCCTACTGGGAATGCTGGACCTTCTCCAGACTCTTTTCTTCAGAGAGGACCACGACCACAGTCCCGAAACTCATTAGAAAAAGCTTTAGGTTCTCAGAGTCAATTCAGGGGCCCCAGGACAGTGTATGTGTATGTATGTGTGTGTATGTGTGTGTGTGTGTGCGCGTATGCAACATGTTTTTGAGTCTCTGAATGTCTTACGCAAGTTCATATATGTGTGTTTATATATGTAAGCTGCATGTGTATATCCAATCCACTTGTGTGTGTGTGTGTGTGTGTGTGTGTTTGTGTTATATCTCTGGAACTGTGCGTGTCTTTTGATATTTACAGGATTGTATTCAAACACATGCACAGCACATTTTCTGCATATTACTGACAACAATTATGTGTGTTTATTACATGTTTCTGCATGTGTGTGTCTGAGCTCATCCCTGACTGTGTGCGTTTGCCTCTTTGTGTGTGCGTCTGAATGAGTCTTCCTGATTTTTGTGTTTATATTTGTACCTCCCAGCACATGAAGTGTGCAAAGTTTGTGTTTTTGTGTCTCTGTGGGTTTGTGTGTTTGTGTGTCTGTCCTCTGACACGTGCTCTCTGTCTGTGATGGAGGATTTAGTCTCCTCCAGGCGATGTGTGTTTGGGCAGGAGGTTTCTTACCCGTGTCGGACATAAACACAGCGAGACGAGGAACGCCTCGTCTTGCTTTCACATGTTCGAACCTTCGGAGTTTGTCTTTAAAGCCGTTCGGAGCGGCACTTTGTGGTGTCAGATGGGCCGGATGATAGTTTTTCTACAGCGAAGCTTAGCCCAGGACACATATGGTGTAGATTTACGACAGGTTTTTAATCTTGTATCGTGTTGTGACGGAAGGTTAAATAACCTGAAAGGATCTAAAATAATCAGAAGCACGTGGGTGAGCTAAAGTAAGCCAGGCTTTGGGTTTTTTGTTTTTTTTCCCTAATGGTCAAGTATGTCGATGTCGTCCTCCCTGCTGGTGTCCCATTGAGCCAATTTGTCTCTATGGAGGAGGAATTCCATGGCAGGACCACAAAGAGGTTTTATACAGAAAGAATAAAAATAAAGACAGAGAGGGGGCACCTGCACCAACTTTGATCTGCAGCCCAGAGCTGGAAGTCCAGACTAAGGTTGAAGTCTAATTTCTAAAGTTTGGGATACATCTGCTTCAGGAGGAGCTGCAGATGCTGCAGGAATTATCATCAAGATAATTCAACAACCTCAACGACACTGCCGGTCTGCCGGAACAATATGAATCACGTATCACGCTTTCACAACAGAATGCAGCCGAGAGTCAAAAGGCAGGCGAGAGGATCCATGCCGGTTCGGTCTGAAGTGCAAAAACTACAAAACACGTCCACGAGAGCCGCGTTTGCATTAAAAACAACAGAGTGCAGCCGCTGGATGACGTTTAGCCAAAGCAACCGGCTGGTTTTAGAAGGTAAACGACAAATTTCCTGGTTTCTTTATGGCCAAAATAAAATTCAGCCGCAGCAAGAAAAGTCGACATAAAAAATCAAAAACACAATTTGATTTTCAAATGCATGAGAAAGACCAAAATGAACCAAAGGCTGCCTCGGGGCGCCTCGCCTGTTACCTCCAGCATCGCTGAAGGACACAAACAAACTTTGGTTGGAAGATTTCAAGGCTTAAAGAGAAGAATAACAAATCTACCATCATGTTTTCCAGGAATTAACCGGCCGAGGGAAAGAGATCAACTGTGCCAATCCTGCGAGCTGCATGTTTGCCCCGGCTGGAAAACATGACTCAGCTGCACCTTCAGTCGGAGTCTAAGCAGACGGACGAGGCCGCACTGCAAGATCTGCGACGGCTCGCGTCCTCCGCAGAATATCACAGAGCTGGGGACGAACCGGACGGGGCATGAACCACAGCATCAGGATCAGGATCCACCTCCAGCTCAAAAACAGGAGACACAGAAATGTGTCAGTTCTCCTTGAACCAGCCCGTCTGTGAGCTCTACAGCTGTGTTTGTTGGATGTTGTCATTCTCACTGACTCCAGATGTAAAAAGAAGAAGTTATCTGCAGCAGCGCCTCGCCAAAAAAAACAAACAAAAAAAAAAAAAAACCCATTACAACTCCTCACGCAGGAAAAAAAAAAAAAAAAACCCCAACTTTGTTAGTTAAGGCTGCAGAAAAATAGAGTTAAAAATCTGAACAACGATGGAAATCAGTTCTAAACCATTTTGGTCAGAGAATGTTCTTGGCGGAAATTCGAGGACACTGAAAATCGACGTGGCGACTGAGTAACTGCTCACATCAGTAATTTATATCTTTATAATCCTGATGCTCCTCCGAACGCCACACAGATTTCTTTCCTCTCCTTCTTCTTATTTGGTACTTTTAAACTGGTGTTTTGGTTTTTGGAGCCAAAACGTCACAGTCCTGGTTTTAGCCTCATTTTCCGACAGAAGAGGATGTTCTGTGTTCCAGCGGAGTCATTATCGTGTCGGTGGTGAATCTCACTAATCCGGGTCACGGTTAGCAGAGAAAAGGCTGAATCGAGGGCAGTTGGACTTGGTTTTGGAAACCTTGTGGATTTTCACCTCCAATCCAAGAACATTTAGTCCAACCGCCTTTCACTCAACTTTTCTTTTTTTTTTTTTTATATGATTACATTGTTTTTTTTTGTGTTGGAGTTTTTTTTTGTTTTTTTTTATTTATTAATCTGCATATTTGCATCCTTGTAGATGCAACTTCACAGATGTTTCTTTTTATTTTTTATTTTTTTGCACATCAAGAATTTCATCCTTGTCAACTTTTAGTTGCGTGGCAGACGAGCAGATTGCGGTTTACATAAAATGAGAGTATGAATACTGATGAAATATGAGGTTTCCTGCTGGAGCTGCTGAATAAGCCTCCTGGTTTGAAGGGGCAGCCTGCAGATGTCTTGCGGCCGTATGAATATATGAATTTAAAGCCAAAACATTTTTTAGACTGTATCTTCTTTCTGCTGTTGTCTAAACAACCAGGACGGCTACGGACGACGTCACTTCTTTAACACATGGTGTGCACAGTGTGTAGAGCAGGTTAAAGGTGACGTATACATCATCAACGACAGCATCAAACTCCACTCAGTCTAAACTTCAGTCCATTCTCACGTTTACTAATTGCTGTTTGTTTTATTTCCAAGTGTACTAACTTCAAAAGAAATTGAAAACTATATATTCTATATAGTCTATATGTAAAGCGTCTTGAGGAAACTGATTTGGTCATCTATAAATAAAATTTGATTTGATGTGACTCAGTGAGAAAGGTTTGATAAATGGATGCACGGAGCTCCTTTAATATTTACGGCTGCATTGAAAACATTTGGATTTCTGTACCGATTACTAAGAGACAGCGTGTTCTCTCGTCCTGTTTATTACAGAGTGATGTTTCGCACTCTCTCATCTGTGAACCAAAGCGTGTTTTTGATACTCGGAGTCGGATGGGGTTTCTGTGCTCCTGAAGCTTTGCCATTAACGAGAGACAACAGAAAAGCGGCGGTTTCAGACAAAAGCAGCATCTGGTTTCTTTTTAGTATCACATGTGATACGAACCAATCGGCTGCATCCAAGAGGAGGAGTGTTTCATGCAACGGAGCCAGATATTCTACAACGAAACTCATTTGGGGTTTAAGAAAATGGGCTCACAGATTCAAAGCCTCCTTCACTCGGCCTTCTGTTGTTGGTTCATGATTAAGAAACGAATTGAACTCCGTGTTTAGGGCACATATGTTCTGAACAAGGGGAGTCCCTGGCTCTCTGTCCCCTCATTTCCTGTCTGTCTGCATTGTCCCATCAAATTAAGGCATAAAACGTCCAGAAAATTAACAACAGTAGTAAAAAAAAAACTGAGATATATTAATCTGCGCACTTTTCATTGTCATCCATGTGGAAAACGGTTTAAAGTAATAAAAGTTGCAGTAAACGTCATCTGCTGGGTAAACCGTGTAAAACACTTTTATTGTTCTTTAATACTCAATTAATTTTCATTTCGATCTGAAACCAACGAGCCCCCGTACTGATAAACGACCTCTCAGTACAGACAACACTGTTGGAGTTTGCCCAGAATGCATTTATCAAAATGAACTGTTATAAAAAAATATTTTTTTTATTCTTCAGCTTTAAAAATAATTCCAATTAAAGCTGTTTTTCTGGAAGCCGTCATGTATATGACTGAAGCGATCACTGAGAGCAGATTTTGAGACTTAAAGTGAACGCACCGTCCCCGTGATGAACCTCCGGCTCCTGAAAGGTCAAAGAAAGACCCCCGATCCTGCAACACACTTAAACATGGGGTGAGTCCACAGGGTGTTCGGGGGGGGGGGGGGGCGAAGCTGGATCTGGCCAACGTCAGGCTGGTCAGCGTTCGCACGCTCGACTGCTGCAGCTTTAATGCCAAAAAGACAAAACACCACTTTTAATTAAGGGCTCTTCTCTGGAGCTGAGGCAGCCAGAATGTGGGGCCCACATTCATGGGAACTGAACCGGTCTGGTTCTCCACTACCCTGGATTTGGGGGGCAGGGGGGCATTAAGCAGGGCATTAGGGGGCGTGGCTACAATGTGATTGACAGTGAACTTTCAATTGGAGACAAATTTCTGTGCAGCTAAGATCAGAGTTGAGCGCCATCTCTTATCTAAACTGAGATAAGCTCATAATGGAGCCATAAGGCCGCTCTAAACTTCCTGCACTCATCAGGCTCCTTCAGGTTCCGTCTTTTTTGGGCTTTTATCCGTCTCTGTCTCCCTTTATCACTCTCTTTTCTCCCCCTCACCCAACAGTAAGATTTAGGGACCTGATGAGCTGAGAAAGAAAACACTTTATTAAACTCATCATGTCACGAAGACAGATGTGTTCTGAGCAGAGATGAAGCTGGAACATGGATGTGTTTGAACGTACGGGGATCATATAGGAGCCCTGAAGCTGGGAGGAGGCCGAGGAGGCAAAGTACGGAGGAAAAAAGAGAATTCAAACGAAAAGCAAAAAGTTGAATTTGTGTTCAAGTTGAAAATCTGGCAGCCGCCGTGACTGCATTTGTGCGCACATCAGATTAAAGTGTGTGTGTGTGTGTGTGTATGTGCCTGCATGAGGCAAAGGGGGCCTCCCGTGAAGCTACGCTGGAGCCACTCAGCTTTTGGATGGCTGACGCCGGCTGAAAAACTCGGTTTGATTGCCTCTCTAAAAACAACCTCATCTAAAAAGCCTCAAATAACCAAATAACTCCGTGACGACGACGACTCCGAGCTCTTAACTCCATCTCTGTGCTCGTGAATTCACAAACACAGCCATGAGCGTTTTATGGCAACAGCCATGTGGTTACAACTGAGGAGGGAGGGGGGGGGGGGGACATTAGGAATACTGAGCGCAGTTGATTCCTCCAGGATCTTGCTGGTCTGATGCCAGGAATCTCTAAAACCTGTTCCGGTGCCTGTCGCATCTTTTTCTTCTTCTTCTTCTGTCTTAATTTTATCCCCCCCATTCCCTCTGTCTCTATCGGACTCTCTTTGTCCCCCTTCCTCTAATAAGAGAGCTGACATTTACAAGGAAACCATGGCAGAGTTCGCAAAAGGTAACAGCCCTGAAGTCTGACAACTCCAAGCACACACACGCTAGTGACCTGGCTACGAGGCCACGGTGGCGCGACGCCAGGGTTTTTTCCAAATCAAGCAGGAGTAGGAGGAGGAGCCGCAGCGTCGTAAGCCCTGAAGACACTGGAATTTATTACAGCGCTGCGTCACAAACCCAGCGATATGAAATAACAACAGCTAGAGCTCATTTCCATAACTCACACATCATAATTTCCACATTACAGTTCCACTTGTTTCGTGCCAATCACCCAGACATGTGATGTTTGAGAGAAAGTTGGCGTGAAATTGGGTGGTTACTGCTTTTTTCTCTCTTTTTCTCTCGGCTTGGGAAATGTGGCTGACTCTCCCCGTTTCATTACATAATGTTCCAGTGTTCATCTACAGATTAAAAACTACGACAAATTACCTTCAGCTTCATGTTTCACCTCGAAAAAGCTAAAAGTGAAAGCTCAGGCTGAAGCATTTACCTCCTGGATCCTCAATATGGAGAAAATGAGTGGTGCCACGATAAAAGGTGCTGTAGTTTTATGGTCACCCTGAGAAGCTTTACATTTAGTGGGATCTGACGCCTGCAAATAGAAACGCCAGAACTCCTGCGACCGCAGATGAAGCACAAAAGGTTGAGACCACCGTCACGCTTTACCCCCTCCGTCTTTTATGTCGCAGCGTAAAAAGGTCAAGCTTGTCACGCTTCCACAAAAGACGCTGTGACAAACGTAACATTGGCATGCGGGAATTAAGCCTAAATGTGTCACGGCCAGCTCTGGGGAGGCGACAGGTCGATTTCACCATCCAGGTTAGAAATCTGCGATACTTTTGGCCCTGAAACGTCGCACTGGAGACCGCTCGGCTGTAAAGTGTCCAAATTTGTTCCAGTCAGAAAGTCAATAAACATCAGATTCTGCTTCATCTGATGGTTTTATTCGTGTGCGTCAACGCTGAAGCAGAGCAGACGGTTAAAGAGGAGAGTACAACTGCACAGCACATCCCAGGGCGTTACCTAAGAATAACTAAATGGGATTTTATGGTGCAAGTGTGTACATGTGCATTAGTGTGTCCTTCATTACAATTCAGTCCTGAGAAATGGTTGATGTCATCCGCACAACAGAGCTGTGGGAACAAAGCGGGACACTGTGCCGCCTCTCTCAGCCTCCACAGCACAGCGCTTCTTATCTGCCTTCCTTCCTTCACGTCTCTCTCTGACAAACCTCGTCGTCTTTTACAGATTACTTAGCGCCACGTCATTCCGTCCTGGTCCGACTAACTGTGACGTGAACATCCAGCGCTGCGGCTGGCTTGAGTTATCAAAAGTTTTACTTGCTATTATAGCACATTTCGTAAAAAAGGACACTGTGGCTCGTGTAGTTGATGCTACACACATCAGATGTCTTAAAGGTTTGTGTCATCATGCGTCACTTCACACTTCGTTGCAACGCCAGAAGCCGTTTTTTTTTTTTTTTTTTTTTTTAAACAGACATCTGAAGTTATCTGGACGTTGCAGCGATGAAAACATCGATCTGCTCCTGATATAAAGATGACTTCTGGTATTTCATCACTTCCTGAGCAGCTCACTTCTCAGTGTGAGAGAAAACTGTGTTTCAAGTCCAAAGACTAAACCATCTGGTGCAGATGCAGATAGATTAAGTCGTTATGTGTGCCTTTTGTGACCAAACAAGATGTTGGATTTTTAAGTCCTACCTGCCAGGCAGAGCCCAAAGATGGTGAGAAGAACCAGGATGTAGAGGGAAACGATGGCGTACTTGATGGCTGAGAGGGAGTTCAGGTGACTGCAGCACTGATCCTGCTTCCTGCGACGCTTTCCAGAACCTGATGAAGAAAGCAGCGTCATGATTACTGCACCAAGTTCAAGTTTTCAGACAAACAACACAGAAATACAGAACATGAAGAAGGTCTTGGCTGTTGTTGCTGTGGGTTGTGTTTTTTTGTTGTTGTTGTTTTCATTTCTCTGAATGCGTGTTCCTTCGTGGCTGGAATAAAAATGGGAGCTTCGGGCTTAACAGGCAGTTTGAAAACAACCCAGGTCATATTTTCCAGGTCTCGGGGCAGAAATGTGAAAACGTGTGGTTGTCGCCACACAAATAATTCAAAGATTTTTTTATTAAACCCTATAAATACAAATTCATGCATCTAGCGCTGAGGATGATTAACATAAAAGGGAACATAAACATGTGATGTCATTATTCATTATATGAACTCAAACATTACAGCATCGGGAATGGTTTAGACGTTACTACATACAGGAAGATGACGTTACGTAACGACACACAGATGTACAGAGACGTAAATAAAACAACGTTCACAGGTGGGCCCTGAAATAAGCGTTATGGAATAAAACAAGCTCACTGTGGAGCCATTACTATCAGTCCATAAACACTTATCACACAGATGTTCGAGAATTTGTCTTGATGAAACTGACAGTGTTATAATAGAGGTGGTTTTTCCTTGTGTGTGTGTGTCTGTGTGACGTCTCGGTAGGAGGCAGGGATTAGGCTGTTGATGCTGAGGGAACATTCCCTTCAGGTCAAGAGGATGAAGCGATTTTGGAAGCTCGTACCGGAGTCACATCCTTCAGTCGCTGGAGAAGGAATGCGATAGAATAATGTTTTCAGAGATTAACAGTAGTGTTTGAAAATGACTGTCCTCAAAGGCTGTATCTTTCCAGTGCAAAAAAAACAAAAAACAACAACTTTATCTTGGCTGATGGTGATTAGATTGGAACAAAGAGGATTCTGGTAATTTTCCAGTCACACAGGAACTGATTTTAAAGGTCTACTTTCTGTCCTCAGCTGGATTTTTGGTTGAACTTCAACCACAAATTCAACTTTTATGCACAATTATGACCAAAATTAGCTGAAGTATTAAAGAACCTTCCAAAGAAAACTGTTTCCAAACTGTTTCAAACTGGAAATGCTTACTGTAAAGTCCAATAACAGAGCTGGTTACGCTTTATTTATTACTTATTATTGTTATCATGAATTAAGACAGGCTTAGATGGAGGCAACTGATTCGCTGTGGCGACCCCTGAAGGGAAAAGCCGAAAGGAGAAGAAGAATTGTTATCATGAATTAAAAAGAACTAGCTACCGAATTTACCAAAATTCTCCACTGAAAATTCGTCAAAGTTTACAAAAGAAAGACCACAGATACGTCCTGAATGAGGTTTTTAAATGTAACTGCATACTAGTTATGCTAACAACTAATGGAAAACTAATGGAGGTTAGCAGGTTACAGTGAATCCAGTTGTCACACTTTTGTGTTTTGGTTTTTGAACTGGCAAAAAAAAAAGAAAAAAAAAAAGAAGGATGTTTTGGTTAGCGAGTATTTGCTAATATTTCCCAAATAGTTGGAACGTCGAGGAGATTCTGAGGATTGACAAATATTCCTCTCCTCAGGACAGACAGATTGAGGGAGGAGCTTCGTTAACAGACTGAGTTATTTGATAAAAGCAGAAATACACATGTATGGTGTCCAAACTCCTCCAGGGATCAGATTTCACTGAAGACCGCCAGAGGTGGACGGAAATAAATTCAAATTGAATGATCTACAGAGTTAAAAGTCACTGTGGTCACAGTACACGGACATTATGATAAATATTACACCCACTAAGATGCTCTGAGGTTATAATGAGATTCTATCTCCCTGTGAACGAGAATGATGTTGGACTTTTTAATGTAAACATGAGCTCTCCCAACAGCACGGTTTCATTTGAGCCACGCCAATCTGTCAGTGCACACTGCTGGATTGTTGCTGATGCCCACACACACACACACACACACACACTCTTCCCCTCGGTGATGAAGAGCACACACTTCGGTCCAGAGTAAGACAAACACAGCTGGCTCAGATGTGCGTGTGTCACATGGTTGGAATGTATAGGAACAGAAATAGCAGTTCAAGTCGGCCTGTTCTTCAAAAACACCCAAACATGTCCATGAAAAACCGACAAAAACAGGAATATGAGGACAACAGCTTCAAGTGAAAGGCAGAAAGTTGTGTTTTTAAACTTTGGGAAGAGCCAATCCAAACTCTTTCCCCTTGCTAATCTAAAGTAAGGGATCTCGTACGCTGCTGACTGATCCGTCATCTTTAAAAATGACTTCACAGCATCAATTATCAAAATCACTCAAAATCCTTTTGCCATTTCTTTGACTGAGCATCTTCATCATCAAATGAGTTGAAGCTAAAAAGAACGGAGATATTTCCTTATCTAAATAATTAATTTACCTAATTAAATTAAATGAATCACCTCAACCTCCTCTGCATTGTGGCTGACTTCATAAAGCTGTTTCTTTGATTGACAACCTGGTGAAAAATAACAGACGCTTTTCCGTTTCCAGCTGACAACAGAAGAGACAGAAGAGTCAATATTCACTCTTGTAACTATAAACACATTTGGGAACTACATTATTGCGCTGCTGTAGGTTGTGAGTCATGTCTGTCTGGCGAGGGTGTCGTCAACATACTGTTCTGTTTGGACGGAGTGAAGGCCGATGTCAAAAGCAGATTAAGACGCTTTATTTTACGGGTAAAAATTCATAAAAAACTGACACATTTTGTTTATTTCCAGTGTGAGTCAGTCACTGGCTCAGTTTGTGTATTTGGCCGTTTGGTGGTGAAATTAGTGAGTTTACAGGGGCAGAGCATTGTTCCTCTAACTTTCCAAATCAAACACACGTGTTTGGAAAGTGCACCGTATTCCAATTAAAGTCACTTACTGTCTCTGTAACTGGCAGGTAACGGTGACATCACATATAACTTTGTGCATACTTTCAAAAAATGTGTTTAACCCACAGTCCATTATTATTATTATTATTATTATTATTATTATTAAAATCCTTGCAGACATTTAACAAGAAAAAAATAAACGACACCAACATTCTTGTAGTTCCAGTGAAGATATTCTGTGTTTTGGGAAATATCTCCACTCACTTTATGTTACAGAGTAAGTATTAAGCTTCTCTGTTGACAGCTGACAGGCTGTGATTCATGTCGAAGCACTTTATAAGTTCTGTTTTTCACAGTCGGTACATTAATAAAGTTATTATAGTGTCCGGTGTCTGCTGTAGTCGTGTGAATCGTTGCTGTTCCCAGAGTCTCACAGAAAACGTTCCCACTGCACCTGAATCATACAAACTGCTGCTCCGCGGTCGGGAATGTCTTCTTCAATTGAACAAGGTGTGAAAATGTTGCGGGATTAGCGAAGTTGGACGAGCAGAGTGTTCCTGATGCGAGAGGCTTTTGTCCGCTTTCCATTAAAACGTCAACAAATTCTCCAGTTAATGTTCGCCGAGCCTTTCCCACCAAACTCGCAAAGCCCCAAGTCGAAACCCGAGAACTCCACAGCGTCAACTGTGTGTTCGCTCAGCTGCACCTGTACACACACACACACACACAGATGTTGCTCCTGCACATTCCTCGCTCTCACAGATGACCATAAAGAGAAGAGAGCGAACGCCAAATGGTGACAACACTGCCTGTGTGTTTGTGTGTGGGTGTTTGTATATGTGGATGAATACTTTTGTAGAAAGTCCCTTTCTATAAATCAAAAACAAAATTGCCCCTCTTGTTGTTGTCTTGTTGTTTTGTTTTGTTTTCATTTTTAAAGTCTTTTCTCTTCGTCTCAGGAAGAGACATTTCTGTCCTGCGCGGACTTAACTGGAGTTTTGTGCGACGGTTTGAACGGTTAGCTTCTTATTTTCACCTGAAAACATCACGTATCGTGTTTCCAGTGTTTCCAGCTTCCTCCAGGCCTCTGCTGTCCGTCTTACCTTCATCGCACAGGTTGAGTTTGGACAGGTTGCGTCCATCGTAGGCCTCCTCGTACATGGAGCTGCTGTCTCTCTCCTCGTACGTGCTCAGATACATGGCCTTGTTCTCCATCTCCTCCTGACTGAAACAGGAAACAGAGGAAAAACTGTGATTTATCACAAAACACGCCGGCATCCATCTTTTATATATCTGACCCTGAAAATATCACACAGGTACAAAAGAACAAACTGTGGAACTAAGTCGTGGCCTTTTTAGCTAAAGTCATGATTAAAATCACATGTCGATTTAGGTGATTTGAGTTTAACTTCCGTAACTTTGATTGCAGTCGCGTCTGCATGTGTTCTTTAGTTGGACACAATTTTACACGTCAAAAACCGCCAACATTCATTCATTCATTCATTCATTCATCTTCTATCTTATCCGTTTCCGAGTCGCAGGCGGTGCTGGAGCCAATCCCAGCTCACATTGGGCGAGGGCGGGGTCACCCTGGACAGGTCACCAGTCCAACACAGGGCCAACACACAGAGACAGACAGAGACCAACAACCACTCAGACCTACGGACAATTTAGAGTCACCAATGAACCCAAACATGATGTCTTTGGACGGAGGAAACATGGAAACTCCACACAGAAAGGTCCCAGGCCGGGAACTGAACCCACAACCTTCTTGTTGTGGGGCAACAGCGGTAACTACTTCTCCGCCGTGCTGCCAACCGCCAACATTTCAAAAGGTATTAGGAATTTTTGGTGACAGATTGATTGCGTAATAACGTTGTGGTTGTTGAGATTTTATGTGTCACAGGGGACAGCTGTGTAAACGTAGGTGTGTGTTACCACTGCTGCCCTCTAGTGCTGTGAATCAGGCTGTGAGCTGCAACGACACACACACACACACACACTTGTAGGTCCAAGCAAAACAAACAGAAGGAAATCCCTCTGGAGGATTGTGGCTGTTTTTTCCCAGACCAGCGTGATTAGTTTCCTGTGCCAACACGTCAGGGCAGAGTCGGGGATTTTGCCTTTTGAGAAACATATTTTCACCAGCTATGACTGAATGTGCACAAAACATGGTGTAAAATGTCGGTCACAGGGCAACAGTGACCTTTTTCATCCTCCACACCCAGCGGCCGGGAGGTTCTTTGGCTTCTCTGCCGAAGCATCAGCAGAAGCAGAGCCGACTTCATTAGGCCGCTGAAATGAGGTTTATTCAGTCAGGAACTCCTTTCCCATGGAGGCGTTTGAACATCAGCCCGAATGGAGATGGTTACTGAACAAACACAAAGATTCAGAATAATCCACCGACGGCACACCTCTGCACGACCACACATCAGTCTCTGCTGGTTTTTAAATGGCCACAGACTCCAGCTACAGCTCATCTCAGGCCAGAGAAGACATAACACACCCCCCCGCCCTGATATCCTACTTTCACAGGGAGGTTTCCTGGAGGCATTCCGATCGAGCGCCCAAACCAACACAAAGAAACACAGATTCTCTTCCAAACGTCTGTTAGATGTTCAGGCTTTTCGGCAAAGTGGACCCAGACATGTCTTCACATCATGAGAGACGGCCGGACGAGATGGGAAAGACTAAAGATCGTCAGGAAAAACCGCGCTGTGGCCGTCTAAGAGCCGAAAGCACTGTTGATCGTGGACTCTTCTGGATTTGAGGTGTGGAAGTTTCCCCGTTGCTGATGTTCAGGCTCTTTAGTGTAATGGTTACGAGTCTAAATAAAATCACCGTCACTGTCTACGTACTTCCAAATGTGATCAACGTCGGCCCATCCAAGAGAGGACACCTCTTCGCTGTGATGTCATCTGTGATGTCGTTATCGACGTCACGTACATGTGCCTGAAAGTGTTCGGCCATTTCTTTTTTATTTTTTTAAATCTCCTTGCTGTTTTTCACTTGATCCATTAGCTGCCATATCAGTAAAAATTCAGAGTATGGGTGAAATGAATGCATTTAAAAGAAGTTAGATTGTATTGAAGTCTATGGGAAAACATTTTCCTGGTGAGTTTATGGTCTCAGTCTCTAGTTTCAAGTCTTTAATACAACATTTCTGCTTTTTAAAGGGCTCTGAGGATAATGTTGTGTGAATTAGGGGCGTGGCTACTGTGTGATTGACAGACAATCAGGAAACAGTACAGAGGTCAGTTCCATCTCTCACTTAAAACCAGTGATGGCCAAATTACAAACTCAAGGCATGAAAATGTCCAAATCCAATAACAGTGTGACGCACAAAAAAAAAAAAAAAAACCCACTGAAAACAAAATGCAGCTCTGGGACTGTAACTTTATCAGCAGCAGCTTTCTCACATGCATCTCAAGTATTTCACCAAATATAAATAACAAAAGGAGGTGAAGAATGAAGCCCAATTTGGCAGATATAGTTATGGCAGCAGTCCAACAAGCCCTTCTTTCAGAACCAGGAGCCCAAACGGGCACATAAATCTAAAGAAAGGAGTCCCTGGAGGAGCAGAGAGTCTCACCAGCCGCTCGTCATCATCACCACGAGGCGTAATTCCACTGGAAACATCCAGCAGGTGCAGCCATCGCTGTTTGTCTGGAGCAAAACTTCTGGTAAAGGTCAATTATTTTTAATTTGAAGCAGGCTGAATTTCACTCTTCGAAGAATTCAGCTTGCAATGAATCGCAATCGGTTGCTCAGTTCACTTCCCTTTTTTTCACGTCACCTTGCGGCCGTGCACGCTGCTGTTTCGCAAGCCGAGCGCGTTTGCTCTCCAACGTTTGCACAAGGTTTCCCACGCTGCGAGCGACGCAAACCAAATATGAATAAAGTGAAAGGGAACACAGTACAAACAGATAAGACTCGCGACAGAGACGTCTCAGAGGGATATAATTAAATCTGCTGTTGTCAGGAGCTGGAGGATGTAAAACTCCCACAATCCCCGGTGGCAGATGTGTGAGTGTTTGACAAAGTGGTTAAAAAGTGCTCAGTCTGGACTTTCTCATTGCTGAGGGGGGGTTAGTTTGACATTTAGACTGAAGCTAGGCAAGAACCATTAGGGCTGCCTGGAGATCCCACAAAAACCTCCTTGCATGTGTGTGCTTGTGTGATTGTGTCTGCAGCATGTGTGTCTGTGAGGGGGGGGCTGAGTTATCTTCTCATTACACACAGTGTGATGCAATGTAACGCTCTTTCATCACACGCTCAGCGGGCCCCTGCTCCCCGGTGCCAGCAGAGGATGGTGGGAAAGCAACGCAAGGGTCCCCTCGGTCCGCTCTCAGTATCTCTACGACTGCAGATAAAAGGTCATAGAAAACAACATTAGGAATTTCAAAACAGAGAAGAAAAAAAAAAAAAAAAAGTTACTATAGCGGTAAAATATGTGATTTAAAAAAAAAAAAAAAAAAAAAAAAGGGCTCATTCACTCTAAACGGAAAAACATTAACAGGCAGAGCGTCCGCCCAGAAGCAGCAGCTGCTTGTGTGAGTCCAGGTATCCAGATGCCTGAGCAGATAAATGCATTAAAAACCTGTTTGCTGCCTACACGAGTCCGTCTGTCATTTTCATTCATCCCTATTTCCATCAGATTAAACACCAAAGAAGGTTTTAATGTTCAATATCAGCTGTTCCTCGTGGGGCTGGATTCCCTTTTAGCCTGCTCTTTGGATCTGATTTGAATGTTATTGAAGCTCTACGGGAAGTGAATTTCTACATTCTTCGTCCCTGAAATGACCGGCAGAGAGTTCAAGAGCCAGTGTGGCTCCACAGATCCAGTCCTGAACAAAGTGAACGGAGTTTCTGAGAGTCCAGTTAACTCCATGGAAAACACACAGAGAGAGAGAGAGAGAGAGACGGGAGATTCACTCAGCGAGAAAGGAAACAATTATCTTGTCATGCGTCGTCGCATCCTCAAATTTTCCCCCCAGCTGAGCGTCCGATTATCTGCCAGGTCAGAGGGAAACAGGGTGTGTGGTCTCATTCTCCAAATGTCAGATTTGAATGATGATACTGAGCAGATCAGGCAACAAGGAGGAGTTCATATTTGGTGGTTTGAGTGTGTTAAGAGAGAGAAGTAGAGAAGTAACCAGTTGATGCATGCAGCTCACTGACTTAGTGGATTTATCCTGTTCATCACAGTCAGGCTCCAAAAAAACAAAGTCACTAATAAAACCTCTGAATATTCAAACTTCAAAGCATGTGGGGGGGGGGGGGGGGGGGGGGGGAGCTGCAGCACTTGAAAGCACCCCCTCTCTTGTCTATACATTGCAAACATCCCATGGCATTGCTCAGTCATCCATGTGCCACATTAACCCATTTTCTTTGGTTAATTAGAGGCACAGATACTTCACCCATGACCGCTGAAACACAAAGCAACAGATTTCTGCATTAAATGTGTATTTCCTGACCTTTCTTACAGCAGCAGCAGCACTCCGCTCCCCAATAAATAACATGCAGCAAAAAAATCTGATGTCATCTCACCTAATTGCTATAAAATGAACTGAACAGATGTTAAAACTGGTGGGCCAGCAGAAAAAGATAAAAATAAAAATAAAAGGTCACAGTGAAGCCATCCAGAAATCCTCTGCTGGCTGCACACACACTCAGATGATCAGGGTGTTAATGGCTGAATTAAACTTCTACCTAATTCATGTGATGGTGCATCATTTATATTTTCTAAAAACACACCAATATCCGGTAAATTAAGCAAACAAAAAACATCTCATCTCACCTTATCGGCTGTCAAATTGGCAGGGTGGGCAAAAAAAAAAAAAAAAAAGATTACAACTCCACGTTTCTCATTGTGTCCCAGGAGAAGTTGCGTGTCGACAGTAAAAGTCCCGGTTGGAGTGTCATTTAGAGGAGAAGGGCAGCTGACGGCGGACCGGACGGACTGAAGCTGCAGCTCATCTGCTCACATATTAAACCCACAACACCGTCATGTGACCATCACAAACCTCCAGGTGGAGTTTGAGCTGCTGAGGAAGCTGATGGTGGGCGGGCTCCTCCTGCTGCTGTACGCATGCGCCCTCTGCAGGATGATCCGGACTTACCCAGATCATGATTAACACACATGGCAGGCTGTGATCTGGATCTGTGCAGTTTGATTTATGGATCAAAAATGGTTAATTATCGATCCACCCTGCTGGACAAACTAAGCAAGCTGTGCTTCATTTCATCTACAGAAGGTCTTCCAAAGGATTTTTTTTTTTTTTTAAAAAAGGAGTTTGGATGTGGAATAAAACCAAAGAATGATGGGAATGAACTTTTTAAATAACCCTGAACAAAAAAAAAACATGTTCCAATCAGGCAAATTGTGAATTTTTCCAACATTAAACAGCAGAAATGATCAATAATCTATGATGGATGTGTGAGCTGCGATAGAAAACATATATATTTGCACAATCACAGAAAAACGTCTCTGTTCTTTCTTCCCTGCTAAATTGAAAGAATCTACCACATTATCGTGTTTATAATACTTAACGTTCATTATCGATCATTATATTGATATTGTGGGGGTTGTTGTGGCTGGTTTGGATTATTGGATGGGTTGCAACCCCCCAGCCCACCCCCCCCTATAAATTACACCTATGAGAAGACAGAAAATTGATCACGTTGGAAAAAGTTATTTTTATCACAAGCTAATTTTTGGTCACATGTTCAAAGTGGATTAAACTCATTTAAAATTGTATTTTGGTGTCCTAATATGTAATAATTTAATAATGCTAAGAAAACGAGGTGATGTTTGTTGTAAAGTTCCTTAGTTTCTTTTCTCACCTCTTCCTGATGGAGCTCACCTGATCACCACACAGTCAGTCTTTGGTTATAACTGTTTGTCTGTTTGTTCTTTAGAAGGACAGATTCAGCATTTTTAGATTTGATTTTTCTTTTCGGAGATTAAATCTTTGTCTGAGAAGGAAGTGTCCAATGATAACAGCTGATAACACTAGCAGATAAAACTTTAAACCTTTAATTAAGAAAATATTGCACTTGAATGTTCCATGTAGATGGAAATAATTCCGACAGGTAATGAACGCATCATTCGGGTGATGGGCGTGTCTATGGGCGGAGCTTAGAGAACCAGAAGGAGTACTTCACGGACAGGTAAAGACAAGGACCGACATTAAATGTCTCCCACCGAACAGACGGACCGTGATTCAGGTAGGCACACAAACAAACAAACAAACATCTACACAAAGTTTGTAAAAATGTGTGTTGTGTTCGGATACCTGCAGTTTTTGGTCTCCTGTTGTTGTTAGAAGGAGTGAGTCTCTGTGAATCACGTCCTTCACCAAACTCTGTTCAAAGTTTGGATCTTTGAATTATCTGTAACTTACAAGTTCATGTACTTAAAAAGAAAAACAGCCCTGAAAAGATGTTTTAAGCAGCATGTTTACAAAACAGCGTCCCCTTTTTAATCATGATGTCAAGATCGTTCAACCATCTCAGCAGTTTCTGTGAAGGTTTAGATTAAATGCTGTTCTGCAAAAACAAAAAAAAAAAACCCAAACATCTTCACACAAAGTTCACATTTCTGCACAAACTTATGCTGCAGTCGAACAGGAAGTGGCCTAAAGGCACCAAACCAGATTGCATTATGGGAAAATGGAGAGAAGCTGTTCAGGGAAGAAGTTCTTCATGAGGCCTCTTGAGGATCAGCTCCCATTAAAACTGGGATTTTATGGTCTTCATGAAGAGAAGCTGCACTTCTGCAAGACACCACAAGGTGGTAGGATGAGATCTTTGGATGAGTGTGACACGTCCATGAAACTTGGCTTAAAAACAAATATATATATGAATAAGAAATGCAATCGAGACGCAAGTGTGTGTCGAGATTTTGTGAGAGTGTATGAAGACACTTCCATCCATCTGTTGTATGAAAATCAAACTATTAAGGCTGGAACTATTTAGCACACACTAACTGAGTATGACGTCGTTGTTCGTGCATTTAATTATTGGATATATTTTGATTTAAATTCTCATTTTTAAACTGCGTTTAGTGCCTGTACATGTTCATGCATTATTATGAGGTGTTTTTCTTTTTTTTGGGCTTCCAAATTCAGTCATGTTTCCACCCCCCCCCACCCCCCACCTGTTTTTATTCCTGACCTGTATGGAATAAAAACACTCACTCTGTCTGAATGCAGCAGTTTAAAACGAAACGTTTTTCAAAAAGCCTTTTTTTACGCAGCTCCCACAGTGATATTAATAAACTGCCCCCCCCACACACACACACACTTTGTTTACAACATCAGACACATTTTGTTCTCACCTTTTATTTTTTTTTTGTGACCACTCCATCAGCGCCGCTCTTGAAATACAATTTCATTTACTGTATATGAGGTGAAGCTGCTGAGGAAAAACAAACCAATAAAAGTGAAACTGCAAAGGCAGACGGCCTCTGAGGGAGGAAAGGTGGGTGGGTGGGGGCAGATATCAGGCTGAGCATCACAGCAGGTGAAGAAGACATTTCCCTTAGAGATTAATATCTCTTAAAGTGCTGCAGTTCGGCTGTTAAAAGTGTTTAACTTGGCTGCATTAAGTGTTAAACATAAGTTAATAAGTTGCAGCTCAATAAATGAAGGAGTCGCAGCAAGTGGGACGAAAAGCCAATTTTCCACCGCGCCTGTTACTGCTTATTACTTTTGTTTACAAGGCCGGGATCGGCTGTAAATGGGCAGAGTGGATGTAAAAGGAAATGATTCAGAGCAAAGAAGACAAGTTGGTTTATTCCCCCCGCAGATATGGACCCGCTGGGAGTTCTGTCCCGGAGCCGTAGAGCCGAGGAAATGCCGTCCTCAGGCATTAAACCTCCATCTCTATGTCACTTACCCCTCTGGGACCTTGGCTCCAGCTCTGGCCAATCACGCCTGTCCCTTAATTAACACAGGAAATTACTTTCTTATGTTTATCACCCAATAAGTAAGACCGGCCACAAAAAAAAAAAAAAAGTCTCATCAACAGTTTTGGCCCTTTGAAGGAATATGGCCGGGAGGAAAGCCAAGCGGGGGCACGGAGGCCACGCTCGATCTATTTGTCATCATGTTCAGGAGGTTGTCGAATTAATCACCTGAAAACAGGCTTGTGGGGAGTAAGTAGGTGACACCACATGAGAGGGACATTTAATCCAAAGCGTTGAAATATCAAGAGAGTGTGGCGTCGCCTCACGTTTGTTTGAGGGGGTCCGGAGACACTTTAATAACCACAGACGGTGAAGATATGAGCTGTTTTTATTTTAAAAAAAAAACACACACCTGGTGTTCAAGTTGTGTTGAGAAAATGGAAAAGTGGGTAACAATTTGGGTCAATTAAATTCATTCATCAGTTTTAGTGTAAATAGATTTTTATTTTTTGAGTTGGTGACGATTTCAGTAAACTATTAATCGATTGCTTGATGAAAAATAATCAAAAATTACAAAATGTAGGCTTCTGATAACTCCTCTCTCCTGAGGACTCCAACACGTCCAACCAGCCTTCTTTATTTCATCCCTTTGCACTTACTGAATAGATGCGTCCCTGAATATTTCGTTTCCTGCTGCAGCGAGTTCTTCCCTGGACTCACCTGAGTTGTGGTCGTTTCTGTTTCCTTTCAGGGTGACGAGGTCTGGCGACGATGGGCCTGTCGAAGCGAGTGTCACTGTGGACGGTGGAGGAGGTGCTGCAGTGGCTGCAGGAGCAGCATCCGTCCCAGATGGGCACGCTGCATAAGGCCATCATCAAACACGGCATATCGGGTATAATTCAGCTGGTTAACACAAAGAGAGTGCACACATCCAGCAGAGGCAAAACATTTTTATATAGAGGATTTGTTGAAGTTGAAACTGAGCGCTGAGGGTTTCGGTTCAGTTCACTTAACTTTGGGCTCGCTCTGAATGAATCCGCAGGCAGAGCGTTACTGAGATTAAAGGATCATCACCTGGAGCTTCTCGGGGTGGAAGCTGAGGAGCAGCAGCAGGAAATCTTGCAGGACCTCCTCGTCCTCAGAGTTCAGGAAGAAATCGAAGAACTCTGTAACATCTGCTCTGGTGAGAAAACCAAAACACTTATTCTTCAATCTGAAACAGCAGCGGCAGGAAAGTACATTTTGTTTTGGGTTTGGTTTTTTTTTTTTGTTGTTTTTTGTTTTTCTCCTTTTCCGACCCTCCGTGACCCCACCCACTGGTTTGTCAGCAGCCATTTTGAAGCCTCCAGTTTGTGTAATTTGGCCGTCAATCCATTTAATCTGTTTTGAACCAGAAGAACTGATTCGGGAAAACAAATTGTTATAACTTGAGCTGGAATTCATTCTGTCATATTTTGTTTTTTTCTTACTGGTTACTGTTTTTATTCACATATTTGATCATCTACTGTGCTCAATTTGAACCGGTTATATTTTTTTAAATGTATGCTCTGTAAACAAAGCGTACTATTCTTATTATTCCTCCATTATTTATACCGATCGTCTGATCTGGGGCCACCTATTAATATTTTCATTATTATTAAATCAATTGAGAGGTAGAGTCCTTTTCCCTCAGACATCAATACAGTCTGACTTCTTTTTAAAACCAGTGGACTCCCCTCATTTTGATCATTTCAGTTCAGCTTTATAACATTAAAGTTGCTAAATCCACCAAGACAGTAAAATTTTAAGATTAGTGTTTTCATTGTGGTGTTATTGTTGAATCTGAGAAACTAGCTACAAAACTCGTGTTTTATTTTTCTGCTCTTCTCTGCTCTCCAGACTGTTTTGCTCCGTAGAAGAAAATAAATCTTCTGAAGAACAGCAGCTTACCTTTTTTTTTTTTTTTTTTATATTTCCCTTCCATCCATTCATCCATTTGAAGGAGGGAAAAATGTGGGAGTGACAGAGAAGACTGAGAGGAGGTGAAGAGAAAGAGGAATCGATGAGGAATGACGAGAAAGAAACCTATTTCCTGTATGAAATCTGATCTGTGCGGATGGATGAGATTAGTTTCTGTCTGTCTTTCTCTGAGCCTGGCTGTCCATTAGTCTCTGCCTTTTTTCCCCTTCCATAGCTGTTTTTTTATCCCAACGTTGTGTTACAAAATATTGTATTCGATGCACTGAATTTGGAAAAAGTCCCTTGTTGTTGTTTACAACTCAGAATAACAGCAAATAACATCACTGACGCATCTCAAAATATCAATTATCAGTAATTAATTTGACGAGTTAAATCAAGTCAGGCTTAAATAATATTCTGTTCAACTGGGCAAATTAAAAATGGTTATATAAGATCAAAACAAGCCGGAAGTGTTTGCAGATGTGTAATCGTGTTACCGAGTGATGGCTGCTCTGCAGCAGCAACAACAACTCAACTCTCAGGAAAACAGGCAGGTTTACAGTTTGTTTTTTATTTTTTCAACATTTCAATGTGTCAGATAAGGTATAGATAGATGAGCTACTGACTTCATCTCTGACTGATGAACCACAGCGGAGCGTTAGCAGAGCTGGTTTCTGGATTTGATGCTGTTTTGTTTTTTAAGGATCAGGATCATCCGTCCCCATTTCTGTCATCAAATCTCCGGCTCAGATCTTCATTTGACTGGAAGGTGATTCCAAATTCGTCCTGTTTTATTGCCTTCGTTTAAAAATGTACTTCATTTTCAAATGAAAAGGAGGGCCATTTTCACATACACTTCAATGCAATCTGACTTTGTCCATTTTTATATACAGTCTGTGAAGAATGTTACCGTTGTTGTGATCATGACTGAGGTAAACAACACAAAGCTGTAGTTCCAGTTTTATATGTTGTGGTTGTTGATGATGTGATTAATAGTTTGAATTCAGTCCTAAAACTTTCTGACAGTTTTTTTTTTTTTTTTTTTCTAAAAATAAAAATTCTCTTTCTGTTATTCATGATGTTGACGTTTTTTTTTTTAATAGAATCAATGCCACTATTATAAAAAAGGTCATTTCTATTTCAGCAGATTTTTCTCAGTATGGTCAGCTGAGTTAAAAGTGCTCTTTTAATTTTTTTATATTCTGTCTGATAAAACCATGAATATGTATCTCAGCACAGCTCTGATCAGCATGTCGCCCACTGCAGACCACAGCAAGCGAATCGTCGATGAGCTGCGCGATAAAAATGGACTGTGATCCAGCTGTTGGGCCACCAAAGGCTGACATAATGACGCAGATAAGGAAAGAAAGGAAAAACAAAGTGGTGTGCCTTTGGTGTGAAGGCAAAAGTTCAAAAAGTCTGACAGGTTGATGTGGAGAGACAAAATCCTGAGCGAGGCCGATCGACTCGACCTCCTCTGAGATTTAAGTGTTTGTGCCGCCGTGCCGCTGACAGGCAGCGCCGGGGGTCCTTCAGATTTGGCTAAAAGCTGCATTTGGACTCAAACATGCACAGATCAGATGTTGGGGGTCAAAGGTCATCACGATATCGCCTTCACACGTTTTTGGCAGAACCCCCAAATTCACAACCTAATTACGACACAAAGGTCGGCCTCAGTGTGACATCATAACGTTCTGCAAAAGCACAAATATTACAGGATTCGAACAGTATTTTGCTTCACAGGGAGAGTTTGTGACGGTTGAGCTGTTGGTAGATCAGCGAGAGACAAAAAAAAAAAATTTTTTTTTTTTTTTTTTGTGCCCCGTGGAAAGATGCATGTAATTATGATCATGTAATTTTCTGCAAACACAGAACCGAAGAGAGGAAAAGCCACAACATGCTCATGAGAGAGAGTCAGGCTGCATCCTCACAGTCATTTACATGTTCCCAGAATACCAAACTTCCTATAAAGTGACCTTTTCTCTCTTTCCCCCTGTTTCTGCGGCTGTATGTGTGTGTGTGTACATATATATATATATATATATATATATATATATGTGTGTGTGTGTGAGTGATTAATACCCCAGGAGATGGTGTGACATTTGATTTGGCGTGGCGGGGCTGGCGGGAAGCGTTTACTCAGCACAAACGTAAATCCACCTCACTGATAGAGTGAAGGGGATGATGAAAAACAGCAGTGACCCTGAGCACCAAGCCAAAATGGAAAGTCTGGAGAGCAAAATAAACTAAATGCAAATTTGTTTTATTTCGAGACAGGTCCAGTTTCACAAAGAGCCCCCACCACCAGGAAAAAAAAAAAAAAAAAAAAGAATAATGCGATTAATGGGCTGGAAAAGATGCGTTCAGTTGAATAATTAAGCTCAAACTCCCGTTTTTCTGCTAAAAAAATACCAACTTAAATCAAATAAAGTATGCACATTTGCCTTTTCAACCATAAATAAGACAGTTTTATATGCCTTATTTAATCAGTTCTAAATATCCACATCGCTTAAAGTTCATCTTGACCTTGAAAACAGCAGTCGATGAAAGCAAGTAAATCATAGAATTCAACTGAAACCTCCAGAACGGCTACTAAATGGACCTTGAAGTGAGATTGCTTTGTCAGCGAATGACTTTTGGATGTATTTCATGTTTTTTCTTTTTCCAGTGCTCTTTATTTGTGCGACCTGTGTTGTGGCTGCAGATCATTCACTTCATAATGAATTCATGTGAACCGCTGAATTGATGGATTTAGTTGATATTTACAGTATGGATCTGTTGCATGTTCTCCAGTCGAGCTCCAATCTGATCTTTTCCTTTAAAATTCCTTGGAGCGACATGCAGAAGCAGATTTGGACAATGACCGTCAGTCACACGCTGAGAGGTGACGGAAAAACACAGACATCCATGAAAAATCGGTTTTTCCTTTCCAGCTGTGACGTTGGCTAACCTCCTCCTCGTCCTCCTCTTGCAGCTGCTGCAGCCTCTTCGTCACTTTGTTTGTGATTTATCCGTCGCTGCAGCAGGGAGAGGAAGATCAATAGTTTGTGAGAGAAAAATGAGTTAGCGTCAGGCCGCTAAGCGGGAAGGCTAGAAGTGAGAAGTTCAGCGTGAGTTCAGAGTTGAGGAGGCCGTGACAGGAATCTGCTGCTCGCAGTAATTAAAAACCTTATCAGCTCTAATTGTGAGTCCCTGCGAGCGCCAATTTGTCACATTATGTTTCTGTTGCACCTTAAAAAATTGGCTGCTGGCATAAAGCAGCTTAAGTCTGTTTCTTCTTCTGTGGAAACCGCCGGCAGTGACGGGAATCAGAATGATTTATTTTCACTTCTGGCTTGCTAGTTTGCAAACAAGGCCAGTTACTGGAGAGGAGCTGCCGGAAAAACTAAAGCTAACACAACACCGGCACGCCTGATGTTACATTTATAAGTTGAAAGACCAACAAACAAACAAACAAAACAAAACTAAACCTAGCTCCTTATTGTCACTTCTTTTTCCAAGATGGCTGCCTGATTGTGCCAGTCCAAATAAACAGAAATTCAACCTATATACTAAATTTGACATATTTACATCCACAAATAAGTAGAATTTTTATGACATGTACCAAAACTTCAAAGATATTTCATAGAAAGTTTAATATTGCTGATTTATAACCAATCAGCTGACATTTTTCATGCTGCAGCTATGAACAACATTAACATTAGTTAAATGGCCTAAAGCTAGTTTCAGCCAGAAGGGAAAAAAAACCAAGCAACCGTAACGTGATATCTGCTAAAGCGGAATGACGCTAACATAAATAAGGCAACACAACACCAACAGAAGAAACGCTAACACTAAGCTAACACTTTTCTTTGCTCTGGTGGTTGATTCTTATAATTATTTTCAATTTTTTCTTTATTTTCTCAAAAAAAAAAAACCCAAAACAACCCCAAAACAAAACAAAACAAAACCAGATTGCTGCCATCTTGAACGTAGCATAAATTTCTGCTAGCAAAGCTAAAGAGAAAGAAAGGACTTGCTGCTTTTTTTTTTAAACTTCTAAAAAAATCTAAAAATCCTTTCCCTGGGATGTTTTAACAAGGAAACGGCACTTTATAATTTCGTGTTAGCAGTCTGAAGCACCCTGTGACTCCCGGGGCAATCCAATTTGCATGTGTTGAGATGAAAAATGCTAATGATATTCTAATTCAAAGCAGCTGTGTGGATTACAGGTGTGTGCCGGGGATGCCCTGTGGCTGCACACCAGGGACGGGTGCTGCCTGAAACATCCACCATCATGAAGTAAAAAAAAAAAAAGATACAGATCATCAACAGATGTTAATTTACAGCATTCACAGCTCAGACTACTTTTTCTTTCTTTCTTTCTTTTTCCTGGGGTAATTACGGTTTTAAATAAAATAACAATAACATCATATTAATCTCCTGTTGGAAAAAAAAAAGTAGAATTTAAAAGAACCAAGTGTTGAATGGTTTCTTGTACAATAACACACTTTGATTTCCTGCTGCTGTGCTGAGAGAACAGCATTTACGCCACCGTTCCCGACTTTGCAGCTCACACTTTTTCCGCACCAGGATGTGTGCATTTCAACAATAAATGTGTGCTAACCTCACTTTTTGAGGCCCTCCGCCCGTACGTCTTTCTGCGCCCGTGCACGAAGGCGTTTGTGAGTGAAACGGTCACTAGAGAGCAACCAAACACCAAATCACATTTATAACATTTTTCCCTGAGTCTGCACCTGCTGTAAAAAAAACAAAAACACCCCCAGCCTGAGTGAGTTAACCATCTGCAGAGCCACAGCGTGTGAAAAAATACAAAACACGGCGTCTGACAAATATCTGTATTCATTCGCTGCCTTTGTCGGGTCAAGACGCAGAACGTGTAGGTGACTTCAGGGAATGCAGTTTTGTTTTCGCTGAATTCCCATCAGTTCCAGGAGCGAGGCCGCTGGCTCCAAAAACGACACGTCTTCTTCCCTAACGCTCACCGAAAAGGCCCAACTGAGTGTAATTTCTCAAAATATTAAATTAGTCTGAAGAAAAGCAGCTAATTAACACACATTATCATTCGTCCCTGAAAACGGGCTGCATTATATTACACAACTGTATGAGAACGAGTCATTTCTGACTGTGATGAAAAAACCTTTCTGGAAAGAGTTTTTAATTCTGTTAATGTAGTTATGAAGTTGATAGTTTTGTGGCCTCGAAGTTAAAAGGAAGCAGGGAAATCACCCCTGAAACTTAAATTCACTTCAGTAATTTGGAAGCAAAGTTTAAAAAAGGACAAAGCTCCCAGCTCCTTTTAATGGGACGTATATTTCACTGAAAAGTATCGTCCCTCGCTCTCAATGTTCCTCTAAATTTCTTTAACCGTCTTGCACACTTTAACTTTTTCACGCTCCCGCTGTGAGTCCAGGATCGTTTACTCTCCAAATACTTCACTCTCTTCCTCCATGCTTCAAAATGCTCTCTGTGATTTAATGTTTCCGGCTACGCCCAGACTGGACGTCTGCCACGGAGCACCAAGAGAGAAATCCAATCAGCCGAAGCTTCTCCCTCCTGAGACTCCTCATCCGAGCGGTGATCAATGTGGCGTCTCTCCAGGTGAGAGCAGATAGGTATGGAAGTTAATACAGCCGGACCAGGATGATGATGATGATGATGATGTGTTGTGTTTGCCTTGTTGTGCGTTGACGGTGATGGATCCAAATGTTCAATCTAATCACATTGGCGGGAGCAGAAACTCTCTTACAGCTTTGTCTCTGAGTCATTACCTGCGTCATCTTTCATTTTCTACCAGTTGGAAAAAAGTGGGGACCTGAATTGTATTTGATGCAAATTTTTTTTTTTTTGGCTCAGAGTTTCGGTGAACTCATGCACCTTTTTGTGGGTGAGACTGGAGAGGAGGAGAAGAAGAAGAGGGGCTCGGGGGGGCAAAGGGAAACAAGAGAGTTGAGGAGATGGATAATAGACACGGCAGCATAAAATTAGATTTGTGCTCCTGCTGAGTTTATTAGCAGAGCGCACCTGTTCTCCAGCTGAAGCAGGTGCCCCTCCCGTACAAGGCCAACCCGAGCAGAAATGTGTGTGTGTGTGAGTCCAATTGCTATGTCTGCTAAAGAAAGAACAACACTCCCATTTGTCAAGACAAACGAGTGACACAGGAAGGAAAGTGGATGGGGTGCCAAACCTCCAGCTACAGCCAAGAAGAAGAAAAAAAAAAACAACAAAAAACAACAACAACAACAACAGCACGGTGTATTTTATTACCTGGAAGGGGGAAAATGAGTTTTGCCAACAAATGGCCCGTCTATTTCCCCTCACATCAATAGACTTGTGGCACTTGATTTATCTTCTCTGTATTGGAAGCAATGGAGCGAAAAGGGGGGAGAGCAGTAAGCGAGGTGGGCTCCTGCTGCCTTCAAGTCTGCTGGGAAAAAAAGAAAACACCTCTCAAAAAGTTAAAAGCCAAAATCTGTTTTCTAATTGTTGCATTTTAACACATCAAACAGAAGATGTGAGATCTGTTCCAAGTCGGCCCAGAAGATGTCTTATATTCTGAAGTTGTCAGAAAACTGAACTTTCCAATAAGAAAACCTTTCAAACGTTCTAAACTCTTCATGTTTATCTTTCAAAACAGCAACAAAAACCTACATGCAAATTTAACAAGACTTCTTCGGATGCAAATACATCACAGAAAGATATAAAATACATAAATAGAGCAAGTGTTTAATTATTTAAGCACAAAACATCTGACACCTGCGTGCATTTATAGTATACGTCCAAACAGCAGCATTAGAGATAAAGAAAACACAAATTAAATATGTAGAAGTTCAATGAACATAATTAAAGTGAAATGCAAACCCAGCGGATGTTGTGTCATGTTTTTCAGGATAATCACATATTACAGTCAACATCAGCGTCGTGATGTATGCTCTCCTCTGTAGCTGATCGCTCCTCAAATGGATTAAATCCTAAATTATCCCTCTTCTCCGACTCACTTGAAAATGTATGAGAACGTCATTCATTTGGCTTCGCATAAATATTTCACGCCGGTTAGTCACTGAGGCAAAGCTCCCGCTATAAATCAAAACTTGTGTGTGTGGGTTTTCCAAGCAGGTTTTTAAAACAGAATATTAAAACATTAAAGTTGACAGAATGACAGAGTGCTCTGCGCGGAGTGTTGTGGATAATTGAAATGCCAAAAACTCAAGATGGCTGCTTCATTTTCACATGAATTTACAGCTTCCATCACAAGCCATTAATGCTGGAAATATTTTATGAGAGAGCGGCAAAAGAATTTGTTTACCTGAGCGAATCAACCAGTCATCTGGAAGTTGACAGAAACAAGGTCTCTCTCTCTGCCTTCAGGTGCTGTGGATTAATTTCAGCAGCACCATTCGTTTGAATTCTGCTCCACCGAATACTTTCTCTTACGGATATAAAATATTCCCAGCAATGTGACGTTCACTGGCCTTGCAAGATAAAATGAAATTAAGATGTCATAGCAGCATTAAACATCTGAGAGAAAGAATACAGCACACAGGGATAACTAGAATATATAAATATATGAGATGAATTTAACCAACAGAAAATGCAAAGTGGGAAGTGTAATAAATCAGAATGAGGTAGAGGTCAAAATAAAGCTGCACCCTGCTGATCTGTGTTTGTTAAATGTCCTAATTTTGGTTCATTTGTTCCATTTCACTGAAGATGTTGATGATCAGGACGCAGATAAATTTATGTCAAACTGACCGGTTTTAGTTTCTGACTCTTGCCTTCTCTGTTTTGTTTGTGTTGGACCAGACTTTGTTGAAATCCAGGAAGTCTTGGTTTGTTATTTTTATTTTTATTTTTTTACATTTATTGAACTTATAGTCTTACAGTAACATCTATCTATCTATCAGTTTTCTCCTGCTTGCTTCGTGTCGGGTTGCAGCACATTAATCGGGATATTCTCTCCAGCACCAAGTTCCTCCTGAGGTCTTCTCAAAACCAGGTGGGATGTTCTGGATCTGCCCTCCCGGGGCAGATGTCTGAACCACTTTGCTCTGAGCCCCGACGCTCGAGGAACTGTGAGGACCAGAAGTTTGAGATCAGGGGAATCCACACAAAACCTCCTATATCCGTCTTTTTATGTATCTCCTCTTTGACAGACACAAACAAGTGTTTCTGATCCACCAACAGGAAGAGAGTCGCACACGTTCCTGTTTGTGTTTATGGAGAAGGGAAGAAAAAGGTGAAGCAAGCGGATAGAAATAATCAAAGGGGACAAAAAGGAAAAGCGAAAGTGGCAGACGACATCACAGCAGGTACAACATCCGGCTTCCAGTTTAGCACTTTCTTTTTTTCTGGGTTTCTCAGGGAACACAACAGACCCGCTCTTATCAGTTTTATGAGTTATATCATCTCCACAGAGCCGGCGGAGAAAGAAGAGCTGCAAAGAGGGCAAAGAGGACGGAGAATTGAATCCTCACAGGAGGAAGTCATCTCTTCAGTCTGTTACAACTCATCCTGCTGCAGTGATCAAATAGGATTCCCCCTTTCTCTCAAAAGAACATAATACGAATTTCAATTTGAGATAAGCTGCGAGCCAGCCGGCGCTTATTTTATTTGATTTCTTTCAGAGGGAGCAGCCAACAGGACGTAAAATGGTACTCAGTCAAGTCAGTCCAGATTACAGAGCATGATCTGAGTAGCAGGAGAAACCTCAGCTTTATTAACCAAACTTTGTGTGTGTGTGTGTGTGCAAACACCCATTTGCACCCTAACACGGTGGTTTTATCCCATTTATTGGGATTTTTATATCTTTTATTTCGCTGGTCAATCAATTAACTTTGACATTAAATGTATAATTTAAGAATAAACTAAAATTGGCATTCATTTCAGTAATAAGGTGTGTTAACAGGTAACAATCAGACATTCTCGGCCTTTGGGTGAAGGATTTTCAGAATGAATAGTTAACTAACTCAAATGCTAAAAGCTAATAATAATAATAATAATAATAATATCAGGGGGTAAAGGTAAAGTACAACAGATCAGATCTTTTAATTGACTATAGATGTTTGAAAATGTAACATGATTTTAATGAAATTAACAATATTTTTTTGAATCGGCCAGCCCGGGATCGAACTGAGGAACCCTGCTAAGACATCATCAGACAATCAATATTTTAAACTTCCTAACTCCAGTCAGATCACTCACGGCTTGGATTTATCTGCAGGCGCACAAATGAGATATGAGCTGGCCGGAAAAGAAAAAGAAAATCCAAACAGGATTTGACTTCATCATTAGATTTATCCAGTTAGCCCCTCGTCTGTTTGTCTGAGGCCTTCTTAGGATGAAACATTGTTTATTCGGTAGAAGAGAGTCTGAACACTTCACACCAAAAAAACTAATTACAACACAGACTTTAGAACGCCATGGCGCCACTTTATCTTCACATATTAAACGGCTGTGTTATTGTTTAAAATCATGTTTAAAGAAGCCGTAAACAACGCAGGCTCATTGTTTCTGTTCCACCAATTTGGTGGATGGGATACGGTTTCCATAACAACAGTCCATCTTCGCCCGCCGAGCGGTTTGTGACATTACAAGCCTCCTCTGACATTTTACAGTTCGGGCAGGAGGTCACGAGTCCTGTGCCAAAGAAGAGAAAGTGTAAAATGAAGGAGCAAAGAGGGGTCAGAGGTTATTGATTGACCCTAATACGTTTGCAAGTCCTACATGCTCCCACACACACACACAAACGCACACTTTGCCGGTGAGTGGTGGTGACATGAAAAATCAATTTGCGCTGCAGATGCATTGAGGTGCTGCAGAGAGAAACTCTGACCTCACAGTTTGGTGCGGGCCCGACGCTGCTGAGAAAAGAGAAGATGTTATCCATCGTGAAGTTGCTCAGAGCTGACGGCTTTATCATTAAGAAACACAAACTGTTTTGTTTTATCTCCTGCTTTCTTTTTCTGTCTTTTCTTCCCCATCAAATGTCTTTTGTTCCACATTTAGGAGAGATGCGAGGTTATAAACTGATAAGTGATGCAACAGATCAAATACAAACTGGGAGCTAACGCTAATTATCACGATGACGCCTCCGGTTTTTAAAGAGTTGATCAAAGTGACTGAATATTGATCTCATGTTAAAAAGCATAAATTAATAACAGTTTTTTAATCCGTTGTCTTTTTCATTCCTGATCAGTGTGGACTTTTTAAATAATCTGAATACTTTGTTTTAGACTTTTGATGGTTACTTGGAATAGTTTTTTTCCGTTTTTATTTTGTGACACACAATATAAGTTATTGCCTGCAGAGGAGCAAAATACAAATACAAATTATAATAGTGCAGTACCGTAGCACTGAATCATAGAAAATACTAAAAACAATATTGGACATAGCCCATATTGCACATTCACACCAGTATGGGCTGGATAGTTTAAGTATTTAATCACTTTTTTACTTCCTGTCTCCTCCTCGTTTCCTCCCCTGCTGGTTGTCTGATCCTAACTCTTAATATATTTCACCTGTGTCCTGTTTCCTGAACCTCCATCGGTGGATTTAACTCGGTGTCCCTGTCGGTTCGTCTGTTTTATTCTCCTGTTTGACTCTTGTCTTTGAAATGATGCAGTTTATTTGCGTGAATTAAAGCGTTAAAGCGTTCGAGGTGTCTGCACCGAACATCTCGTAGACACGATGGATGGCGGACGGTTCTGGTCTCTTTAAACTTCCAAAATGGTGACCTGGTGTCCATGATGATCCAACTGTCAACATGAGCCAGCTGCTAAAAAACAAAGTCTGGCTTCTGGACAACAAGGCCTTTGGACACACCTGGGGTCAGGTAAATGTGTTTACCTCTTACTTTAGTTGACCTTAATGTTGGATTTGTTATAGCTGATGTAAATATTTAAATATTACACGGCTGAGTTTTCTTGGTGACAGGATGTAATTATGCTGTCTGTCTGTCTGTATCTGGAGAGGTTTGGTGGCCCCATCAGGTTTTAACGGCCCCGTCGGTGTCAGCAGGGAGTCTCTGTCTTGGTTGTTGCTGATGTTTCCTCGGCATCTGTTCCAAGCAGCTGATGGCCTCGTACTGACGCCGGCAGAACGTGAAAAGGGCGAGACAGATCGAACGTCTGTGAACTGAAACGCCGTTTTTATACCTGAAACTGATTGGACGACCATGAAGCAGCGTCCAGTTAGATGGCAGGAGGTTCAGTGTATTCAGCTGCTGTGTGATTGGCCAATCAGATTAAGGAACAAACTTACAGGGTTAAAATTTAATTGAACATTATTGGCTGCTCGGCCTCCCCGCGTTACTTGACGCTCTCCTCCAGACGCAGCTTTTAGCCGTTCAGTCGCTTCGTTATGATTCTCATACGGATGATAATTACACACTCTTTGTGTTTTGTACGGCACCAGATGGCCGCAAAATGTGGACTGTTTGAAAATTGCTCCACAGCTTCATATTCTGCAGCGGAGCGTCTGAACAGAGCAGGACTGGATCATAGCAGCGAGAAGCACAGCTGGCTTTGTGTGTGTGTTACCTCAAGTCATTAGTTGAAACAAACAATCACAGGCCAGGACAGAGTCATTGATTTTGTATTTTTGTGGGTCTCAGTGCGTTGGGGGGTCGTTCATGATGTGACTCAGTCAACATTGTTAGCATTTAGATGACAACTCCTCCACATGGAATATTGAACAAAGATTTAGACCCGTCAAACCGTTTTTCTCTCACTCAGCGATCATTTTTCGGGTGGCTGATCATCTTTGAGTCAACTTTCAAACTCTTAGTTTCGCCTCACTCTTTGTCACGTTGAAGTTTGTGGGAAAGATGCTCGCAGTTCTGCTTTGATTCATCAGCTCAGTAAGTCTGATTCAGTACATCATGATGTAAAAGTCTGGCTCAGCTCCACCTTCTCCTCCATATTTGGCTTCTTCTCATTTCAAGAAGCCGAGACGGCCGACAGCCAGATTACAAACTCAAGGTCTGAAAACAGCAGCTGACCCAAAACATTCGGATTATTACGGAGTTAGACACGGAATTAAAATTCTCATCTCTTCAGCTTTTCCTACAGAGCATACAATCCAAAATAAATTCATCTATTAAGACTTTATCTCACTATTGGGGAACCGTTTCAGTTCAACTTTTTTGTCTCTGGCATAGAATGATTTTCAGTGTTTTGGAGAGATCGCAGTGAAGAAAGCCAAACTATTTCCAACGTGAAGCAGCAGTGAGACGCAAAATGAGGCTCCGCCGACCGCGATACTGGACCAGAGTCCTGGCGAAAAAATAAAAACGCTGGTGGAGTTTCAGTCTTCAGGAGAAAACCGAGACTGCCTCTCCATCCACATTAACTCTCATCCTGGGAAATCAGACTGTAATTGGATAGACCCAAATCGCATCAAAGCAAAGGTGTTAAGACACAAAGACCCAGTGAAGATCCAATCAGCAGGCCACCTCTGGAGCTGATAAGACTCGAATCAGGCTGTAAGACAAGGACAGATATAATCAGAGCGAAGCAGGTGCAGTAGTTGTCTTTTTTCTCCAAGTTTAGTCGTCTTACTGACCGGCCAACGAATGAGAGATGATCCGAGCCAATAAAAATGTTGATATCTCCATTAGTCATTATCACAGGAAATACAGAGGATGTGTCATATCTGCAATCAAGATGTATCAGAGCAATAATCTTAAAGAGCAGCAGCTGCTCAGTCAATCCTGCCTTACTGCCAAAGGTTAAGAAATGAAGCCTTGCAGACACTACTCAGGGCTGACAGAGGTTTTTTTTTTCTTTTTTCAATCTGTGGACTATTTTTGTTTGTTGAACACTCTCCAACAGAGAAGACTTTGAGAGGAGGCAGTAAAACAGGAAGGTATCAGGTTTTTAATCGAGGTAGAAATAAACAGCCCAGAAAGCGAAACAGATAAAGGCTGAGGTGCAAATAAGCAAGATTAAATGAAATTAAGTGAACAATCTTACACAGAATATAGAGAATAGAGTTCAAATCTGAATGTACTTCAGTCAAACCGAGGATGGGACACAATCTGAAGACAAAATCCGTCATCTGAGACAGATGTGTCCATGAAAACATCCCTCACAGGTGTGGCGGCCCAAGTGAAACTTGGGGCAGACGGCGTGCAGATTTATGCTGAGTCAGCACAGCTGCAGATTAAAAAATGAGAAAGCCTCTCTAAAGCCCGGTCTTTCAAGAGCTCAAATAAATCCAGGCTCTCCATTGATTTAGCGTTCATCAACTCTTCATAGATCCTCTAAATGATCGTCACCCCCAGACCAAAGCAAACGATTAGTCTGCTGCCGTTTGACACGGACTTCCTCATGACATCAGCAATAGCAAGCTGTCGCAGGTCACCGATAAAAACAGCAGATTGTGAACCCATGAAGCTGATTCTGAATCACAGAGTCCTCCATCTGCCTTTTCCTTTTTTAAAATCTTGGCCTTCCAGGACTTAGACTGGTCCTAACTCCTGTTAAAGGTCTATTTGGGCCACAATGTAAACTAAGATCAGCTGGTTAGAGCAGCTTCTGCAGACTTTGAATACGACATGAGTTTATCATCAAAGCTCACAGATGGCTGTCGGCTGCAGATCAATCGCAGCCGATCGATGTGTGCTTTTGCTTTTTCTGTCAGACATTTCTATCTCTGTCGCACCGAAGACCGAACCTGCTCTCCTCAGACATGCACAGAAATATCTCTGCCATCACGTCGCTGTAAAGCAGCACAGGCAGACTGGATGAATTAATACGTAGCTCAGTAGCTCAGACTGGATGGTAGATCAAACCCGAGAAGGTTTACTTTAAAAAACGTTTAAAGTTACTGAAGGTTGACTTTGGTCTCCAGAAAACTTCACTTCCATCTTTACCGTGAACTTACTGTTTAGCCTGAATCTCAGTCCCAGCTCTCTGGACCTGATCCAGACTGAGGCCTCTGCATTGTGTCGTCGCAGGCTGCAATGAGGCTGCAATGAGGCTGCAACAGTTTGTAATCAGGTTACACAAACAGTCGGGGACGAAGTCACTCGTCCCCTGTAAGTTGAGCTGGAGCTGCAGAGACTGTGTTGAAGTGTGGGCTGCGAAAGTAGCCACAAGATGGCGATATCTGATGTCTGATGTGCCATGAGAGAGTGTGTGTGTGTATGTGTGTGTGTGTGTGTGTGTAACATCTGTGAACTCCTCTCTAATTAATCAGATGATGGCATCTGTTTAAATCATGCTCACATTAAATTCATTCAGTCATTGGCATCTATACAAATAACAGCAACATAAATGGGAGGGGTGGGGGGGCTGGAGGGGGGCATCAGTGGTCCTGACGGTCGAAGTTAATTTATTGGACCAAATATTCGAATCATTAAGAGATTTTAATGAGCTGAGACTTAATTATAAGCGGTATAGGTTTCAAAAGAGCCAGCTCACTAAATCCTCAGCCGTGACAAATCCCTCAAACGCCATTCGCCAACAATTCATCATAACCTTAAGGGGAGCATGGTGCTCAGCAAATGTCACACATTACATGATGAGCAGCAGACTCTGCAGCTTCGTCCCTTTGTGTAAACCGTGCAGAATAAACTGCCAGACTCTGTTAGAAATGCTCCTGATCATGGACGACGTGTTAAGGATTTATACCAAACACACACACACATGATGCACCAGGCAGCAGCTGCCTGAAAGCAAAACCTCAACTTTTGTTCACTTTTGGTCAACAAAGAGGAAAATGGAAGCCCAACATCTTACATGTGCTCCCCAGATGTTGTGTATGAGAAGGAAAAGGCCTGAAATGAGCTGGTAGGTCAATGTTTTACATCTAATTTTAAACCCATCAGGCACACGAGCCTTAAATGAGCAGATTTCTGAATGGAGTTTGGTTTGCAAATTAAAAAGCCATTTAGATATGTTAAGCAGTCCTCCGGGACTCTTTCCTCTCAGAGATCGGAGGAACCTCCTGCTACTTTTCTTTACACTTTTTCTGCCGAACAGGCAGCACAGGAAACCACAAATGCTAAATTATGGCCAGCTCTTGTATTATTATCTGAGCCCCCACCCTCCTCATCGCCCTCCACCCCCCCACCCTGAGTCTGGCAGCCTGCTGCTGCTGATGCTGCTGCTGATGCTGCTGGATGCTGCTCGGTGGCGCAGCCCAGATCCAACTCCGGATCCGAGGATGGAGACGTGAAGGCGGCGGGTCTGCACCTGAGATGGAATAAACCAGCAGAGCTCCGATGATCCACCAGCTTTAACCCTGGAGAGGAGGGGTGGAGGGGGACATCGCGAATAATATTAATAATTATAATAATAATAATAATAATAAAGGGGGATTTTACCGATGCGCGTCTCTCCGGATCAGCTTTTCCTTAACTTACCTGGGGGTGATGGTTGGTGCTCAGGCCCCCCTCCGGTGAGCTGCAGCGCACAGGTGGGAGTCTGGATTTAAATCCCAAACTTTGGATTTCCGTTTTTTTTTGTTGGAAAGAAAAAGGGGGAGATGGCAGTTGCGGACCGGAGATGTCCACGCCTCGTTTAACGGATGGATGCCGTCAGAGCCACCGCGGTGCCGCCGGCCGTGCGTCTGAATTCACGCCGTGGAGAGCTGCCCCGCTGACGGATCATCCAGGCGCGTCGGAGGTCCCTCGCTCCCGTCCAGGTCCCTCCGCCCGGGGAAACTTTGTGACCGGGACGCAGCGGAGGACGAAGGCAGCGCACCTTGTCGTGCCCCCCCCCCCCCCCCCCCACCACCACGAAACACACGTGGTTTAATCAGATCTTAGCACTCGTGGTTTTGTGTTTGTTGGTCCGGGATTAAGCGGAGGATGTGTATCCAAACTGTGGACTCCTGCTCTGGCTGGAGAGGAGAGCCTCGGACACCCCCGTCCCTCCCCGGGACCACAGGTGTTCCTGGTGAACAGGTAAGTTTCATCACGGCACCTTTAAATTCTTACTAACCAAAGCGTGTTAGTCAGAAAGAGAACAGAACCGACCGACATGTCTGTCCAGGAATCCGGAGGTTTGGTTTCATCTGCAGCAAAAAAAAAAAAAAAAAAAAAAAAAAGGAGCTTTTTTTTTTTTATTTTAAGTGTCCAGCTGACGCTCTTTTATTGTGAAAGTCCTGTTTTATCCGGCTGCCTCAGTACAGTGATTGTAAGGAAACCCCAGAGAACTGCAGCGGAGAAAAGTTCCTACTCTGCGGAAACAAAACGGCAGCACAGCCCACAAATAAATGGCCGAACTGGAAGAGAAAGAAAAATGTTGTGTTGAGGTAAAAGAGAGAACAGCGGATGTTGTGAAAGGGTTCATTTGTAAGGAAGTTCTGTTGCTTTGGTCTAAATTTAAAATCTTAAACTGTGACAATGATCTCGGTTGGATTAAATATTCAAACCCCCCCCCCGAAAAAAAAAAAAAAAATCAAAATCTAATTTGTCGTGTAGATGATGTGTTGGAGTTGTGTCTTGTGAGAGTTCATTGTGGCTTGAAGATGATAAAATGTTATTATGGCGTTAAAGGAACTCTGATGATCACAAAAAAAAATTAAACTTTTAATTGTATTCAATTTTTTTTTTTTTTTTTTTTTTTTTGCGTTGGAGTTAATTAAGAGCTGAATTGATGCAGAAAATTCTTTCTTTTCCTTTTAGTGACTCCCGATCCCACAATGCCGAGCTCTGGATAGAGGCTGACCTGTGTAGACGTCCCTTCACTCCCCCCTTTTCCTTGTTTCCTAGCTCCTCATCCTCCCCCCCACCTTCCTCCCTTTATCCTCCCTCTTTTCTCCCCTCCGGCCATCACTGACTCTTTCTCACCCCTCCACTTTACGTCCTTCGCCTCCTTGTTGTTGTTTCCTCCCTCATATCCTCTCTCCTTGTCCTCGTTCTCTTTGCCTCCCCCCTCTGAAGCCCACCACTGCCACCACTTCCTCCTCCCCCTCCCCCCCACAGCACACATGCAGGCCAAGAAGCGGTACCTGCTCGTGTCTGTGGGGGCCGGTCTTCTCTTCCTCATCTACCTTTGGGGTCTGCAAATCGGGGACTTCCAGCAGCAGCCGTACCAATATCGCCAGTTACCCCAGTTACCCCAGTACCCCCAGTACCACCAGCAGGAATACCAGTACTACCACCAGAGCCAGGACGCGTTCCAGCCCCAGCCCCTCCCCCAGAGAAGCCCGTCCAGACCGCCCAGGCACTGGCCCGAGCTGACCGAGCTGCTGGCGCCGTACCTGGAGGGGGGCGAGCAGGAGGTAAAGGAAAACTAAAGAGCTGAGCCAAAACTACAGACATCAGATCATCAGAAAAGTCCATCCTTCAAATCCATCACTGTATTTTTAAAAATCCTCAGAGCTGCACAGTTTTTCAAAAGTCTTTTCTTTAAGATGAATCATGTGTTTGTAGCTGGATTCAAAGCTTCAGGGCAGCGGTCAGAAGATGATTCATTAGATGATTAAACACATAAGAAAAACAGAATTGAGCTTCTGCATTTCTACTGCACAGATTTAGTTTTTTTTAATGACTTTCCTCTGCTCTTTGCTTTCTTTTCCCTCTTGTTAAATGAAAGGTTTTACCTCTTCAGGCCTTTAAAGCCGAGGAAGGAGCAGCTTTAGTTCAGCCGCTCAGATGCAGATAGAAAGAAACCAGTCGGATAATAAAATCTGATCCAGGCGTCCGTCAGCATCAACGGTTAGAGACGCCAAAACATCACGTGACAAGCTTCTGTCTGCTGTCGCAACCATCACCACACAACTTGTAGAAATTAGCAAACAACGCATCAGGATTGTTCACTTCCACACATCTGATTGGCCGACGCTGTCAGATTAGATTGTGCTGCAGTGAAAGTTGAGACGAGTCCCACGAGAACATCTCTGTGTTTTCTTGTTGAAGTCCAGGACGGAAACCACGCTGAGCCTCAGCGAGTTTGTTCATGCGGCGCTGTCTGTTTGTTTGATAGTCGGCACGCAGAGACGAGGGAACATGGGGAGAGAGATGTGATGCAACAAAAGCCCCCCCCCCCCCCCACACACAACTGGCCAGGAGCTGAGCAATGGATGATCCAACTTGTGCATCTGAACCATTAGGCTTCAAGGTTGCCTTGATGGATTGAATGCAACCGCAGACTTCCAAAGCTCAGGAGACTTTAATTCAACGTAACACACATCAATATGTTCAAAATGTCTTACACACCATCGCACTCTTTGTAAGTTGGTGGTCTGAAGGTCGTTGGCCACGGTGCTCCGGCCTGAGTGGAGAAAATTGCTCTTTATTTTATAATGCACACAGAATAAGCCACAGAGAGCTAGTTAATTTATACCATAGTACTAATATTTATAAATAAACTTAAAGGGCCTCACAAAAGAGAGCTGAAACTCTTAAAAGGCTCAAACTGTTTCATATCTGCTATTTTAGGACCTTTTTTTTTTTTTTGATTGGACTTCCTGGTAGAAATAAAACGGTTCCAGTTTTAATAGTGAAGCACTTTCCTTATAAAATACGGACAAAGTATGTTGAACTATCGGGGAAAACAACCCAACTCATTCATTCACCTGTCAGAGCTCATGTTAAATTTGGTTTTAATTTGTTCATTGTGGTGACAACTTGTGTGTGTGTGTGTGTGTTTTCAGGAGGACAGCCCTCAGCTCCATCACCAGCACACCTCTCCTCGTGAACGCCGGGCGATCCGGGACAACATCTACAAGAACAAGCGCTGCCGCATGGAAACCTGCTTCGACTTTTCTCGCTGCCAGTCGGGCTTCAGGGTTTACATCTACCCGCCGCAGAGAGGGGACGAGATCTCGGAGACTTACCAGAAGATCCTGACCTCCATCGAAGGGTCCCGCTTCCACACCACGGACCCTTCCAAGGCCTGCCTTTTCGTCCTGGCGGTGGACACGCTGGACCGGGACCAGCTCTCCGCTCAGTACGTCCAGAACGTGAGGTCCCGCATCCAGAGCCTGCCCACGTGGAGCGATGGCAAGAACCACCTCATCTTCAACCTCTACTCTGGCACCTGGCCGGACTACACCGAGGACCTGGGCTTCGAGGTGGGCCAGGCCATGTTGGCCAAAGCCAGCGCCGACGTGGTCAACTTCAGACCGAACTTTGATATTTCCATCCCGCTGTTCTCCAAGGATCACCCTCTGAAGGGAGGCGGGATCGGTTATCTGACGCTCAATGACGTGCCACCTTCCAGGAAGTACCTGCTGGTTTTCAAAGGGAAGCGCTACCTGACCGGCATCGGCTCCGAGACCAGGAACGCTCTGTATCACATCCACAACGGGGACGATATTATCCTGCTGACCACCTGCAAGCACGGCAAAGACTGGGAGAAACACAAGGACTCTCGCTGTGACCGAGATAACGAAGAATACTCAAAGTAAGACCCACTTTTTCACCTTTTCTGCTGCTTCTGCTTGTGCGTTTATTTCAACCTGGAAAGATCAGCACAGAAACGCAGGTTGTGTTCTTGCTTATCGCCGGCTTCCTGTCCTGCACGTGGAGCAGAGAGCCGCCGCTGTAGCAGACACCGTGTCAGTCTCCTCGTTATTTGCTGTTGGTTGTTCCAGCTGCAGTGTTTTTGTTGCATCATTCCAGCATGTGTGTTGTCGCTTTTGTTTGTCAGTATAAATTTTGTTCATAAGCTCTCCTGTTTGTGAGTGTAGCTGCTGCAGCAGGAGGCCCGTGTTTGAGCCTAACAGCTCCGATGCTGTCGTGTACATATCTGAGAATTGAGCTTCACTGTTTCTGTGCTCTGGAGACAAAATTCTCCAAACGTGTGAGTGTGTGTGTGTGTGTGTGTGTGTGTGTGTGTTTGTTGCTGTTGTGTGTAGTAGTACATGCGAGGGGAGCGTCGACTGCCGAGGGAGGGAAAGTTTTTGTCAGCTCAGCAGTCAGTTGTGAGAAAAGCGATCTGAGTCGGGAAGAGTTCCCCTTTTTTTTTGAAGACTGTAGCCGAGACTGACAGCAGGAAGAGGTGCACCTGCTGCATATGGAAGGAAATGGGAAGAACTTTTCCACTTCTCAGTGTCATCTGTTGCATATTTTAGGCTCAGGGGCCCGAAAGGGAAAGCGCGGTGAGGAAAACCACCGTGGAGCTGCTGCTCATCTGCATAAAGTGCAGTCTGCAAATATTAGGACAGTGACACATTTCTCATTCCGGCTTCGGCTCCACATTACAAATGAAGCGAAATGATGACTGTGAGGTTAAAGTGCTGACTTTCAGCTTTAACAGTGTCGCAGTGTTTTCTCATCTGCATCCAGCCAACAGTGAAATACTTTTTCCTGCTCGGCCTCCCCGACGATGAACCCAAACAGGCAGGCCGCAGCAGGAAGTGAAGCTGCTGTTGGACCTGGCAGAGGGCGGCGTGGCCCTGATCTAATCCGGCCCCGGGCTCAGGGCTGTAGATGGTGATGGATCTAGGAAATATTTCAGTAATTAAATCAGTAATTATATACAAGATCCTGTCATTCACGTTGACAAAGAAGTCGGCAGACGTGGCTTTTATTGCATTCACAGCTCAGTGAACCTGTGAAAGGAAAGTTATTCATCGATTAATGAAAAACCTCCTTTTGTTGAAGTGTTTTTTTTTTTTTTTTTAAATTGCCACCTTAGCCTGATTTTAATCTGAATGTTACTCTCATTAAATCTGAAATTTTCATAGTTCTTGACATCATCAAAAAAAAACAAAACTGATGAAAACAAACAGAACTTCTATTTGTAGGTTTGTAGTTTATTCATCCTGCAAGACTGAGCAAGTTTATTACATCAGTCCTACTTGGAGGTCTTTGGTTTTGCGAAGATCCACTCCGGTTCTAGAAAAACGACTTTCCCTTTGTTGGACACTTCAGACCAGATCTACCAGGAAACTGGTTCCAGTAAATTGAGTCCATCCGATCAGTATTTATCTTTAAGCTCATGTCAAGCTGATTCAGATCTCAGACAGGACGTTAAAACTCAGGAGGTGATTTGAAGAGAAAAAACAAACCCGTCCCATCACTTCACTTCCACTCACTTTAACAGTTTTTACTGCTCTGATTAATTGCTGCCTCTGTGTGACGAGTCTTTAAAACCTGCTGGCTAAAATCAAACAAATCCAAACACGTCATGAACCGAGCAGCTCATCTCTGCCCCCCCCCCCCAGAAGGTTTAGATATTGTTGAGTAGTCATTTCCCCTGACACTGACAGCGTCGTCTTTGTTTCTCGTGTCTCTTCAGTCAAGTTTGAACAATTATAGGGTGGCAAAAATTCATTTTAATGTGATAAACAAATTAAAGCTAAATGACAGCAGTTAAACTTTAAAAGCACTGAGAAGCTGACAGATAAACACTCGTCACCGTCTTCACACTGTGTCTCTGGAGATGCGAGCAGAGTTATCATGTTTATAATCAATATTTTTGAAGCTCTTTGCTCCACAGGCTCATACAAAGACTTTATCAGCTGCGAGCTCACATGCTGAACAAACGAAGATTTATCTGTGCAGTTTAAGGAAATAAAAATAACGGGAAACGCTCGATGAGGGTCAGTCGGACTGACTCTGAAGTCTGCTCTTTCCTGTTGTTGCGTAGTTGTTGCATTGCGGCAGTGTTGCGAAGCTTTTCTTTGATTTGTAAATCTGCAGGATGCCGGATGTTCATTCATAAATGAGGTTGGTTGGTGAAACTGCTGGTTTTTCAGAGCTGCCGATGGCTGCTTTTGTCCGGGAGGACAACAAAACGGGTTTTAGTTTCAGCTCGGTTACATAATTTCTGTAAAAGGTGTAAAAAAAAAAAAAAAAAAAAAAAGGCCAAGCCACCAGCATACACTGCTGCTGCATGAAACACAAAAGGTGAAAAGGCTTAAGAAGCTCCTTTACTCAATAAATCAGGTGTCTGTGTCAGTCGGGCATTGTCTGATATTCAATACAGAAATCAAAAGGCTCATTCTGGCGCTGGAGCTGAGTTGATGATTTGATTTCCTGTTTGCGTCTGCTCCCTCGTCCCACCGTTGTTTCAAAGATTCACTTTTCAGCAAACGATTCCTCGAGCTGATCAACTGTCTAAGAGTTGAGCTGAAATTTGCTCAGTTTGTGAAGCATCAGGAGGAAAAAGGTGGTGACATAATTGTCTCTAAATCCACCAATAAACAGCTGCCCCCCCCCAAAAAGCTTCATTTTTATCAGCTGATCACTTCCTGTTTGGGGGTCGGCCTGTCTCTGACGTGAATCTGGAGTTCGGCACCGTTTTGACTCTTAGCAGCTGCCCGTTCTGGCGTTTTTCACCTCCTGCTGCGAGGCTCCCTGCTGGGAACTGAGACCAACAAGGATCTCGAAGCCTCGGGGTGTTCGATAATTGCCCTCCAATTGAATTAAGCTGTGAATGAAGGGGGATAGATAGAAATCTCGCCTCCCACTGAGCGGCGCTGGATTGAAGTGCTTTGCTGTACGCAGATAACAGACGGCTAAACCAATTAGAGCCTCTGCTGAGAAGAAGTGTCTCCCCGAAGAATGTTTGATATCGGAGGCCCGACAGCTGAATTTATAGAGCGGCAGATGAAATGCTTCATTCAGATCGCCGTCACGTCTTTCAAGATGACTTTCATGGTCAAAAGAGACGAGGGGAAGAAAGCGGAGTGGTGATGATGGTTAAATGTGATGAGAGGGGTCATGCTGGCAGCACAGCAAATCCATACACAACATCCCCTCCGACTGGAAGGCTTCAGGTGTGATTTTTAAATACTTTTTATCAGGGCAGCTGAAGGAACTGAAGAATAAACAGCAGCAGTAACCTGAAATCACTTTCTTGGTGATGCAGTGTCGCCTCGTAACAAGAACGCTCTGGGTTCGAACCCTTTTCTGCAACAACAGTCTGTTTTAAGTTAACGGGAGACTCTTTACATGGCGGCCCTGTGACACCTGGGATTAGCCCCGCCCCTTCTGGTGAACAGTACAGGTGATGAAGGGACGGAGAGACGTCTTAAAATCTGTTTTTGAGCAGCAAAGCAGATCTGAGCTTCTACTTCTTCACTTTATATAACGATTTCTAATCGCTATCCTTTAATTTGTTGCTTTTAGATTTTCTGAAACCTTTTTTGTCTGACGGCTAAAATCACACAAATATTTTAAAAATCAGAAAGCGGACGGTCGGACGCGGTGACGGATAAACAAACTGGAACCTTCTTCCACACAACAGGGGGTGCAGCTTCATTGTGCGGCGTTGTCAGGAGACGACGACACAATCCCAGCTTTTCTGCTGCTGTTGTGTCGGCGCCGTACTCTGACATCCGGAGTGCGTTGCCCTTGTTGTGTTAATGGGACATGATGTGTAATACAAATATCATGATGGATGGATAATTTACACTCGAGCGCTGCTTTGCCATTACTCAACATAATTGCGTCCATCACTAACTGTTTCATGAGGAGCAGGTAAAGACGGTGGATGAATTAGTCATGATGCACTTCCCCCCCCCCCCCCCCCCCCAGCCTTTTTCTCATGTAACTCGTCCTGCTGCAGCAAAAAAAAAAAAAATCCCGCCTTGGAGACGCAGCTGCTGTCACATCTGTGGATGTTTGGCAGCTGCAGAAATTTATTATGTATGATGGGAGAAAAGGGTCCGACCGTATTAATTTAAATGTCAGCGGTGGTCATATGGGGGGGGGGGGGGGTTGTTTTTTTTCTTCAGTCATTCCAAAGTACATCAAAACTCAATGTCCTCTTTCCTTGTAGGAGCTTATCTCCCCCCCTCTTCACCTTCATCCCTCCCATTCTTCTCCTCATCCTCACCCGTCCTCTTCTTCTTTCCTCCATCCGTCCTCCCCCTCCTCACCCTCCTCGAGCTAAACTGAACCGTGGAAAAGGTTTTACTGCTGTCTCTGCGCATCTTTGATGCAAGTCGTGATGAGGAGCAACACGAGGAATAATAAGAGTCTGCCAGTTTCAGAAGAGCCAAATTCAGAACTTTTTTTTTAAGAGAACTTTGATGTGTGACCGATTTAAGAGCCTAATTAAAGAAACAAAATACACCAGCCTGTTTGTAAAACTGCACATGTACAGTGGAGGAGAAAGATTTTACCTCAGATGGCAGAACCGTGTTGATGAATACAGCAGATAGGTTTTTATTAACCACCTTACAGCCACATTAAGACCTTTTTCCTTTGTACATTTCTTCTTAAAATTTGCACTTTTCACTAAGTGCTCCACATATTGAAAATCAGAGCCACCTCAGTTTGTATGTGTCATTCAGAGAGCGTTCAATTTGTTAGGGAATAAAAGCTCATAAAAAAAAAAAAAAAACCAACAAAAAAAAAAACAACTGACTGAGTGTTTCCTTATTTTCCTGATTAAAAACTGTGTAAAGCAGAATAACCACAGAAAAGTTCCTCTCATGTGTTTGGGTTGTTCTGCGGCTGATCTGAAGTTTCTATCTTTTTCTGATCAGGAGTTCTGCTCATTAATGATGAAAAATCTGCTCTAAATATCTGATTGTCTTTATTCTGTCAACACAATAAACTCAGAAACATACAGGACTGATCCAGAGACACTCTGACTGGCTGTGACATCACCGACTAGAGCCAATAGGAGCGTGTGATGGCGTGACTGTAGACGCCCCTATCAAAGATGGCGGACGAGCTGCCGAATTAAGTGTCGACTGTGGAAAAATCAGTCACCCTGGACTTTCTTCCTACATCACGGTCCAGTTAAAGCAGTTAAAGTAACGACAGGCTGAGTCTCCATCATTTTATTTAAACCCTTTTTAGCAGAGACGTGTGGACATATGTAATATTTATACAGTCATTATCTTTCCCGTCGTATTTCACAGCAGATTGATCACTTCTCTTAAACAGTCCAACGGTTTTCTCCCTCCCTCTGCTGAAAAGAATGAGCTGAGGTTGTGCTCATCAGCTTTGTGCAAACTCAGGCCAAATAAAAAGGAAATAAATCTGTGATATGGAGCTAATTAGGGATCCTAAATAACGTCATTACCTGCCATGTAAGGAAGGAAGATAAACTTTGACAAACGTTTCTTGAACTTATAAGGAGGAAGGTGAAGAACTGGCCAAGTCAAAAGTCCTAAAATGATGATGATGATGATGATAATTATAACTGATTTTATTTATTCCTGCTCCTGGCCTGCTATGTGTGGTTTGACATTGGGGAAGTTCTGAGTACATTTAAATTAAAAAAAATAAAAAAATAAAAAAATAAATGTTTTTGGTACATTAATATTAAGGAAATGTCTGACGACCTGAATGTCATTCCTCTCCTTCTAATCACACACAGCTTTACGGATAAAGGACTGATGCTAATGCAACACCTGCAGACAGGACGGCATGAATCCAGTAGTAAGATTACAATTACAAACATTAGAGGCTTCAGACTTTGAATTACCGAAAACTGTGTTTTTGTGTGCGCGTCCTTGGAGCCTTTTAGCACCTGCAGATCCTTCAGCCGGCAGAACTGATCGATACATCGAAGGTTTCTGCCAAGAAAGGGAGCCGTATTGATCAGGTTCGAATTGACCACTGTGGCCACACGGCGGGTGAATGGAGGATGATGGTCATTCTTGGCGCTTGAAAGCCAAACATAGATTGGCATTTAGTGCGACGAGGCCTTGGCATTTATTTTAGCCAACCTGCCTGCCAGTCTTAATTAGAAAAGGACGACATATCAGGAGCCGAGCAGGCACCGAAGATCACAACCTCGCACGATCTTAAACATTTAACGGATTCACTGAATTAACTTCTGCTTCTTCTTCTTCTCTGGTTTCAACACGGCACAAATGTGGTCAAGGCCGTTGTGTTTTTGCAGCTAATCTTTTTCACCGAATCTTGTTTTTAGCAGTAAAGTTAACTTTAAAGCTTTTTGATTTGTCCTAAAGAAAACTGCAGGAGGACATTTTATTCCATTCTCAACCCGGTTTGTTTGAAATTGCCAAAAGATAAAACAAATAAAAATCCAAATTCCAGACAGGATGTAGATTTACGTCCCTGAATAATAACCAGAAGCGTTTCTGTCGAACGTGATGATGTCAGATTTCTTTGGGATAAAAAGTTGAATTGCTCAAGTTCTGTTCAGATACAATTAGAACAGAAAATGTTTTTAAATTCTTTAGAAATGCTTTAACAGTCGTAGTTTTTGCTCAGTTGTTGTGGAGCTGTAGACAATCAGACGTGGAGACCAAAGATGGAGATCAGAAGGACTGAATGTGGGTCAGAAATACAACTTCAGATGATCATTTGTGATGTTTTTACTGCATAACTGCTTCTGATCATCAATTTAAAAGATGTTGATCAGTTTCACTTCACTTGATCTTTGCTCTTTGTGTTTTTTTTTTGTTTTTTTTTATCCTGTACTCTAAATTCGTGTGTCTGTTTGAAGAAAGGTTGTCATTTCCTGCGGTAGACTATCGCTGACTCGCCTGCACGTCACCAAGTTCCTCGAAAATGCTCTGCTGTCTCATTTCCTCCTCCCTCTAATTTCTCTCTTTCCCTCCCGCCCTCAGTTTGTCAGTCAAGAGTCAAAGCGAGAGGTAGCGCTGCTTCCTCCAGGATGTTTGCCATCCTTCTTAGCCAACCGCAACAGCGAGGACAGAATTAGAGAGGCAGTAAAATGGTGGAAAACGCAGCGTGGCGGCGTGAATCCAGCGTGAATCCATCACATTGCAGACAAACCGCTCTTTAGCTCCTAGGAGCTGAACGGAGACAGACACCGCCTCACCTCCATGGACCCCCAGAGGACTGTCCTCTGTCAAGACTTCCTCCTGTCTCCGCCTGCAAGGGGATAATCAGACTCAGAGAGCTTATTTATGGTTGATTAATCTTCTGATGTTTTACGGATCATTTACTGGTCACCAGACAGTTTGACCACTCAGTTCCAGAAAAGCTCTTCAGATGAACTGAACCTAAAATCCACTTTTCAAGAGTTTATTCAGATTTATAGGTGTAGAGTTAAAACTGGAGCTCCACAGCGACTCCTCCTTGTGTTAGATTTGACTTTTATGTACATACAAATGTCGTCTTACATTATTAACAAGAACATGCTTAAGAGTGGAAGTCTGACGGGTAAATAAGTGGTTGTAAAATGCTTTAGTTGTTATACTAGTGCACGTGTGGTCCCTGTCTTACACAGACACACACACACAGACACACACACACACACACGCTGGTGTGTCTTAATTAAAAAAACGCAGCTCGTAAACTCGGAGAAACCGATGGGAGTTCAGCAGCTCGTTGCCACGTGCAGCTATTTGTTGTTAAAGCTCATTAACACATATATAAAAACACATTTAAAAATACACACACACACACACACACACAACACCTCATGCTGAGGTGGGGGGCAGCTGCTTAATATTTTCTGTATCACCAACATAAGCTCTTCTCACTCTATAACTCTGTCAGCAGGGATTTACAACTCATTGGCTCTCATTATGAAAATGTGATATTAAACTTGAAGCCCGCTGGCTATTCTTGGCCCGTGGACTCGTGCAGAGTCATGCTTTAGTGACGGCGGGGGGGCGGGGGGGGGCTGTGTGTGCCAGGCTGTGTGTTTCCATGATGACACACAGCCTGGCAGCCTCCTCGTCTCGTCCTGCAGGGACACACAGGTGGAGACGCTGCTGTCGGTTTACTGTGGCCTCCACACTTTGACCCACTTCAAGCGAGGCACTAAAAACGTGTCTATATATAACACGGTATGTTATCATGCTGTCTGAGGACGGTGTCTTCTGGGACGAAGGACGGGACACGCTCCAGATCGATAGTCAAAGCAGGAGGAGTGTCGCTGCTGTGTGTAAACATCACAGTGGTGGTTGGGATTGGTCATTACACAATACGTGCGTTTCCGTTTTACTTAGAAATGCACAAAACCACGTTTAGACCTCCCCGGACATGATGTGGGGGGGTCACGTGACCAGTTCACTGCAAATAACTGCTCCAAAACCATCCATCCATCCATCCATCCATCCTTCTTCAAACACTTATCCGAAGTCGGGTCGCGGGGCTAACAGCTTTACCAGGGAGCCCCAGACTTCTTTTTCCCCGGCGACCTCGGCTAACCCTGACTGGGGGATGCCGAGGCGCTCCCAAGCCAGAGAGGAGATATAATCCCTCCACCTGATCCTGGGTCTGCTCCGAGGATTCCTCCCAGTTGGACGTGCCAGGATCACCTCTCTAGGGAGACGTGACGCCCTGGTGGCGTCCTTATCAGACGCCCGAACCACCTCAGCTGGCTCCTTTCAACGCAAAAAGGGCAGCGGCTCTGCTCCGAGTCTCTCCCGGATGACTGAGCTTCTCACCCTATCTCTAAGAAAGACCCCAGATCACCTGCGGAGAAAACCCATTTCGGCTGCTTGTATCTTGCTCTTGACCGTAGGTGAGGGGGGGGAACGAAGATTGACCCGCTAGATTGAGAGTGTTGCTCCAAAACCATGGAAACGGAAAATGCTTTCAACGATATTCCTCAAAATGAAAGATGGCGGGATGAGATTTTATGAGAACTACGGATCATTCCCGAAACGCCCTTCGATGGAAACGCCTACAAGCTGCAATCGTAGTTTGTTGAAATTTTAGAAATTAAAAAAAAAAAAAAAAGTGAATCTGCAGATTGATTGTTTGTTTTGTCGTCGTCGTCGTCGTTTTCATCAGATCAGCATTTCAAAACTCCACCAGGTTGACTTTGTGTTAGTTTGAAAGCTGTGAATTTCAGTCCAGACGTTTGTGTGTAAATATGAATGGATTGGCTCTGATCCGGCGGCTCCTCGGGCTGATAGAGCTGCTTATCACACAACCAGCGCTCGCCTCCTTCCATCCTTCACTTCCTTCCTCACCTCCATCTGGACTCCCTTGTTTCCTCAACTTGTCCCCTTTCCTCCATCATCTCATTTCCTTTCGTCGTCTCCTTTTTCTGTTTCCTCATCTCGTTACCTTGTCTCTTTCTTTTCATCTCTCCTCCTCTCACATCTTCTTTTAATTCCCATCATCTCCCTCTTTTTTTTTTTTTCATTCCCTTCCTCGTTCCTTTCCTTCCTTCCTTCCCCGTTGTCACCTGTTCGTTTGTTCCTCACATCCCTTTGTCGCCGTCTGAGGCCCGGTGTCGGTCGGCGGGTTGTTTCAAGGTTGGGATCAGACCGAAAAAGGCCCGTGTGATGATCGCATGTGTGTGCGCGTTATGATTGTGTGTCTGCTTGATGCCTGTTGGTTCATCCTTACATGCTGAGAGTTTGATGTGCCTGAGGCGAGAGCTGCCTACAGACACACACACACACACAGTCGTAAATACAGAGCAGAAATAGCTTGAGGGTTGGTGAGGTGAAAATGCTTCGAGGGCCTTTGACTCCTGACAGCAGAACCATATCAGACTGTTTCTGCTCCACTATGTCTTTTCCACGTGACATAAATGTTGTTGCGTGTCCGAGTAACTCGCCTATTCATTTTATAACTGTTAAAAATGTGGCCTAATGTTAAAATTCCCTTCCTTTGCTCCACATGATTTGGAATGGGTTTTGTAGCTGGCTGCTCCGCCTGGCCCAGTTTCTTTAGTTTTGTTTTTATCATAAATTCATTTTTCTTAACACAGCAGAAGAAGAGCATAAAAGCATTTAAAGATATAAACAGAGCGCAGAAATATCTCCACATATTTATCAAGAGTTTGTAACCAGTTTGTAATCTGTAGTCTTGGTTCTTTGAAACCAGAAGAAGCGATATTTGGAGAAGGTGGTGGTGGTGGGGGGGGGTCTCACCTGCTCTGTAGTCTATCCTGATTGGGTAGTAGAGTCTGTAGCCATCGCCCTAATGTTTACCATGTTTTATGGTCTGTTTTCCAAACTCATGTTGTGTCGAAAAAGACTCAAAACATAAATTCATTAGAAAAACTTTTACTTAGCTGATAAATGAAGTGAGAAGTAGTGTCATCTTCCCATAGACTCCATCAGACTTCTCTTGACAAGCAGTGGAGTTGCCCCCTGGTGGTCATTAGATAGAGATAGATAGATGGCTTCTATTTTCATATACTTTCTGGTGTTTACATATTCAAAAGTTAAGGAGTGACATCATCATCCAGCGACGCCTTTTGCTTTTTCTTTAAAAAAAAAAAAAAAGAGACGATGCAACAAATGATAATTATTAATATTATCATTCCAGCATCATTATCATTAACGGACGCTGCAGGGAAGGTTGATCCCGTGATGATGTGTCAAAGAGTGCCACAAACATTTACATCAGGATTGATTGTCTGTTTCAGGCTGATCTGCTCGACACACTGACTCATAAAAGTAAAGTATTCCTGTCGGTGGCTGCGATGCTGCCTTGGCAGATTGAACCTGTTGTAGTAATTGAACTGCGTTACTTTTAATGACGCCATATGTTGTTGCTGCTGACGGTGGCACACTTGGCGCACTAAACTCCGCTCCTGTCGTTTGACGCCCTGTCAAGATTTCCCCTCAATGCTTTTGCGTCGCCGGCTAATTCTCTGACAGAAAGAGTTGTGCAGCTCAACTTTTATTTTTTAGCCTGCGTTTGCGCAGTTCAGAGGAGAAATTGATAGATAGAGAGAGAGAGAGCGAGAGAGAGAGAGAGAGAGAGAGAGAGCGAGAAAGGACTTCTCACATCCTCCAACAGTAATAAACAAACAAAAAAAAGATAACAAGCAACATACAAGACATTTACAGCTGACTGAAGCACGGCTCAGCAATGAGACAAATAAATAAATGAGACCAAATCAGCGCCAGTGTGATGCATTTTATCTTCTAATACCTGCTGTCCATCTAAAATGGTTAAAATAATGAAAAATGTTGACAGACTAACTAACTAACGAAGATCTAAATAAATCTGCCGCCTGCATTGTTTTTGTCCCGCTCACATCTTAAATCTAAAGCTTCGATCGATCTACATCTTTGGCCTCCAGAATGACAACAATCCAACCTTGTAAATAAATAAATAAATAAATAAATAAAAAATGTCATGTTGATCTCTCTACCGTTTTGGCGGCTGATGTTGCTTATAAAGTTTGTGTTATTGCTACCTGCAGTTGTGCATCTTGTGTCCTGAGGTTCGAACAGGAAGGCAGCCTCGACCTGCAGTGTGAAAGGAATCGATCGTTTTATCCACATTAGAAATACACCTTATTTGTTGTCATTATGGGGGAGGGCGTGGAGACCAAAAATTGAGCTAAAAGCAACAAAATGTTGGCCAGAAATACAAAATCCAAGCTCCTGGTGCTCTCAAAGGATAAAACCAAAGCTTTTCAGCTCCACATTTCAAGTCTTTAAGTTCCAGTAAAATGGAAAAGAGACCTGTAAGATTTTTCAATCTGGCCGACTGTCACCGATCTCCACCAGAACCAGATGTTTTTTCACAAATCCTTCCTCCGCCGAGTGAAAACTGGTGACTTCCTCTGTGCTAAAGTTAAGACATTTGTTTTGAAAGCAAACATGCGAATCTCAAATCTCAGTTTTTTTTGTTTTTTTTTCTCTCCCCGTATGTGCTGTGATGACAGCACTTTGTCTTCGTGCTAACTTCTGCTTTTAGCCATGACATGCTTGGTGTGTGCTCGCCCGTGCATCTTAGCGTGTTGGGCGTGCACCGTCAGCGCCGTCTCCTGTGACTCCGCCCGCTATCTGCTGACAGCCTCCTTGTTGTTTTGTTTATTTCCTGTCGCCGTGTATTTGTTTCGTATGCATATGCATGAGCGAACACACACACACACACACACACACACACCGCAGCATCAGAGTGCTTCGGCGGCCATTCGACACTCCGTCAGAAGTGAGTGTTCAAAGTCGTGTCTGTTTGTAAGCGCTGAAGGCGAATTGGCCGTGGCTGCCTCTCAGACGGCGGAGGCCTGAAGAATAAGAAAGCAGTTTAATGGAAAGTCTAATCTCCATTCTTATTACCTCCTCCCACCCTTTCTGTGTGTGTGTGTGTGTGCGCTAGACGGGCTTCGACAGCTCAGAGTGGTGTCATATCTGCGTTGTCACACACTCTTACTCTTTCTGTTGAAAGCTTAAACTGCAGTTCCAAAGTGTGCGACTTCTTCTTGACGCTTCACACACATTTTAGTTTCCTTCGTATGTTTTATTACACGTTTCTTTCTTTGTTCCGTCAACACACAACAATGAGTGTCCTGTTCAGGACATGAGATGATGATGTTGTTGTTGTTGTTATTAACTGAGTTCTCTTCAGGATTTGTACCAACGTTCAGCTGGACTCAGCTGTGGTCCAGTTATGGGTTGTCAGGTGCGTCTACCCTTCGCTGCCGCCGTGACCCACAAACTGAAATCAGATGTTTTGGTTTCACTTTGCGTCACCTTTTCACGTAAATTTGATATGAACAGTTTGTTGATGGACTGAGCTGAAACTTTTAATACGATGAATGTGGGGATATGTTGGGCCCACTGCTGGTCATCTGTTGTTGAAGTTTAGTCTTTCCATCTGATTTATCAGCTCACTTTATGCTCTCAATCTCAAATTTCAAGTCTTCAATACAACATGAGGTCCCTTTTAGAGGAAGCTCCACCTTCTCCTGCCAATGTGGTCTCTTTCGGTTTCAAATCACCAAGATGGCGTGACCTCCGTGAGGCCTGAGGACAAAAAGTCATACACCTGACTCATTTTGTGTCTCTCCTCCGTGAACCTTTAACCTGAATGTAGGTGAATCCACCTTTTGTAGTCTAACAAAAGAATTTACACGACCGACTCTGTTAGCTCGTTAGATGTCTGCAGCTCAACACAGAAGCTTGTTCGCAATCGGCTGGCTGCCACTCGGCTCTCAGCAGATCAGCGCACAATCAGTTTTTGTGTCGGGAGCTGCTGCCCACAGCTTCCTGTGGGGGGGGACTGCTGGGAGCCTCATCCAGATGGTCTGTAAGACCAAAACAATGAGCTGAAAGCTGAACAGAGCTGCTCCTCAGTGGGATGGCCCAGCCTGGAAGCCTTTTCACAGTAACGGGAGGCGCTCGGCGGTGTTACTCGGGAATGTTGTTTTCTGTGTTTTGCCGCCACACAGACATCGTTTTTAAATTTCACACTGCACAATATTTGTATTTGATAAGTACATCACATCATAGATTGGTAGCCGTCCAATCAGGGCCGGACTTCGGCTCCACCTTCTCCTCTAAATATGGCTTAAAATTTCAAACTAAAAGCTTCAAAACATCAGCTCACAGTCGGTTTGTTGCTTTTCTTTAAAGTGAGCAAAAGTAATGCCTGATAATATACCCTTCACGCTCTGACACTTCCAGCTCGGCTTCACATCGCGGTTTCCTGAATGTCTAAATGTGTTCACATCATTCCGGCCGTCCTCCAGCGTCTCCGTGGGTCAGCTTATGAAACCACTGCATGGCAGTCAGATGGGAAGCAGGCTGACTTTAAATTCTGCGATTGTTTTTATTCCTCCCGTGTTGATACGAGCGCTACGTTCGACGGCCTGACCCCGCGGTCTCACAGATACCGAAGTTTAGCCGCTTAGCATCGTGAAATGCTGCAGGGAAGTACAGCGGGATAAAACTGAGAGCGGAAAGTGTTGGTGTCAGCAGCGAGATCATATTTACATGTGCACACTCCTACAGCACAAACAGCCTGGGGGGGGGTTTGGCCTTGTATCTATACTTTCCCACTGAGGACAGATATAGCATTATCTAAGAGCTGCTACCAGGACGGGACTCTGCTGGTGAGCAGCTTTCTGATATCATGAAGCGGGATCAGGTATTTCAGGTTGCCGTTCCAGAGTCAAGACTTGAATCTAGGCGGTCGCCTCTGGAACGATCTCCCCGAGAAGATGCGGCAGAATCAGTGACTTCTTTTAAATCGCTTCCAAAAACTCCTGTAGACTTAAAGACTTTTTATGTTGTGTTGTCTTTTTATTTCTTTTCACTTGGCCTGACCTCTTTTTACTCTCCACTATATTATCCTTTTATCACTCGGTGTGACTATTATTATTATTGTCATCATTACTGTTTAAATTCTCCTTAGTGTGACTGTGTGCACGCATATATGCTGTGTTGTTAATATTCTGTTATTGTTTGCCTTTGTCCAGCTCTGATTCATGTGGCAGAGCATTTTATAAACTTTGTTTTTAAAGGTGCAGCATAAATAGCCGAATAAATAAAGTTATAAAAATGCTGCACAGTCGATGTGCCACGAGGGTCAGTTGGGCCTTTCTCCTTTTGAATGATGAGGACGGAGTGAGAGTCTTATTGCAGGGATTAATATTGCACTTTGACTCCCAAGAGCTGGATTAGAAAAAAAGGAAAATGCTCCAGCGAGGTCTTGACTTCTCGTGTATCCTTCCCAAAGTGCAACTTTCTGACAGTTAAACACCCACTTCTTTCAAACTCCAATCGAGCTGTTGTTTTTTCTTTTTTTTTTTCTTTTTTTTTACGACGATACTTTTTTATTGAAAATTGGTTTTCTCTTTAACTTCCTACTGGGCTCCCGTAGATCAGAGATGGCTGAGCATGTTGTTGCCTGATTGTGAGTCACACGAGCGCAGTGATGTGAAGTCGGGTCCGCCGTCTTGGACATCTACGTACGGCAACTCCAACTGGGCAAAAATGGCGCCCGAGTCATTTGGAGTCAGCATTCACAGGAACAGGAAGCAATAAAACAAAAGAATATGCGAAAACAAATAATTCTACAGGAGAATAAAAATAGATCAAGCACAGAAACAGATTTTTGGGGAAATATAATTCTATTTGAGAAACACATCGACAAGAATCTTTGGTGGAAAATAATAATTAGTAGGAACTCCTGTTGAAATGATAAATGCACTTATGAACACACACAGCTCTGGATGTGTTGGTGTTGATGCTGTCCAATTACAGGCCAGGATCAATGGCCTTGTCATGCTGCAGCAAAAGGTCGCTCATGTGAGTACACGTGCACACAGACACACACAAGCGTCAGTCCCAGCAGAGCGAGGTCAGGACCATCCATCAGGGTTCGTGTAGAGTTTTGTTTGGTGTCACAGTAAAGATCGGCCCGCTCGCCGCGCTGACTTCCTAAACGCCCCGGAAAAGCAAGGACTGTGTTCTTTCCCACAAAGAGACAGAGAGTGACACACACAGGAAAACAACAAAAACAACAACAACAAACAACAGGAGAGAAGAGACTGAAGGAGCAGAAGCCAGTGAGGAGAGGTGAATAAATCAAGTCGAGGCTGCGGCCTTCCTGTGTGGATATAACACCCGTCTGCAGCACCGGGGGAGAGGTGGAAACTTTTTTTAATGCATGCGAGCTGTTTGTCGTTTGAGTCCGACACGACAGACTCACACTTACTGTGTCAGTGGTGTGTGTGTGTGTGTGTGTGTGTGTGTGTGTTTGTGTGAGTTTGATGGAGCAGGTGAGAGGAGGTGAAGAGTGATGCTTTAAAATGCCTCTCCAGCTGTGCATTGGGGAAAATGGAGCTCGCTGTCATTTGCATTTTGTCTCTCAAGGACGGGAGCAGCATTAACGAAGTGAAAAGGGATCACTCTGATGGCGCACACGCACTCAAAATGCATACAGTGCTTTTGTGTTGCTTCACAGACGAGCACCTTCCTGCAGCTTTACTGATTTTACGTCTATTTTTAAACTGAACCCAAATGTGAACTCAACCTGATCTAAAACTTCAGATTAGACCGAGATGACCGACACGACGACGCTTTACAGCTACATTTTTACAAGTTCACTCCAAAATAATTATTTGTGTCAGCAGGCAGTGAAAGTTCATGCTGGATTCTTTTTTTTATTTTATTTTATTGACACCAGAGATGAAGAAAGTGGCCCGCAACGTTCTTTCATTTTCTGTACCAAATATAACAAAGCTGTAATGTCGCAGCCAGCCGTCGTAAACACACACAAAGTAATCCCCAGAAAACCTGACTCTACTAAATCATTTCAACGTGGAGGTCACCCAGAAAATAAAAAGATTGCTCCGTGTCACGTCAACCTGATTCATGCCCGACATACGCGTTGCAGTCTGCTTTAATGGAAACAAGTAAAACGGGACGTTCCACAATAACACAAATCTTTTCATTCTGCATTTGAATAAACAAACAGTCTCCCTTTTATCCAAAAACACAGGATCAGAGTTCAGACATTGAGAAGAGGAGGAGGAGGAGGAGGAGGAGGAGGAGAAGATAGGGAGAGGTTGAAAGGAAATGAACATGTGCAGGAAAGAGTTTAACAAAGTGAACACTAAGAGGTTGGATATTGTATAATTAATCAGAGAAGCAACTGCGAGTCTCAGAGACGATAAAACATCCTCAGACGCTTGCGTTCACTTCTCTATAGATAAAGAGCACAGAGCTTAAATCCAGCACCGCTCCTGCCTCAGGGTTTGCTTTGCACCGTGGACAATTTAACAGCAATTTGAACATTCCTGTGATTAATAACAGCGACCAAGGACACCAACGTGTGTGTGTGTGTGTTTGCTGAGTTTCATTTTGTGTGTGTGTAGTTTGAAAAGAGAGAGGCTTATATTCAAGGCTTCTGCTCTGGAGAGATGACAATGTCTTGTTTTTCCTGCTTTGCTGAACTCGTATTTATGGGCTGACACAGATGCAGAGTCTGAATCAGCTCTGTTGTCGCACACTGTCAGTGCGCGGGTGTGTTGTGTTTCACTTTACTGGCCCAGTATCTCAGCCTGAAGGGTCACTGCAGTATTTGTTTTTTGTTTTTTTTCATTTTATTTCATCATTCAGCTAATTGTTCACTGAAATGGTTACAAACTCACCAAAAGCCCAGATGGGACGGAAACATAAACCTTCAGTCATGTCAGATTTCATACAACTCACCTGATTACATTTCATTACGGTTCAAACTTCTTCTTCTGCTGTAGACGAGCCAGGAGTTAGTTGAAGTCAGGCTTTAGCAAGATGGCATCAGCAGACCAGCTCCTCACTCATTATAGAGCCGAATAAACAAACGCTAAGAAAGAGACAGGAAGTACATCGAAATAAAACAAAGATCCAAACACAAAAAGGCCAAGAAGGAGGAAACCAAATTTCAGAGATACCAAAGTAGCTAATGTAGGATAACACAAAAAAATCTAATGAAAAGTTCACCTTTTAAAGGATTCAGGGTGTGTGAATGTTTCCTGGAGGTCTGTGTAAAGAAGACCTGGACGAGGCTCTGCGGGAAAAAGTAACATGTAAGCTGTTTAGGTGAGGAAACGACGCTAACCTGACGAGCTCAGCCACTTTCGCCCTCATCTCATCACATCAGGGAAATCCCACCTTAGACAGCACTTATTGCTAATTGCTAATGCCTCCTTGTTTACATGGTATTTCACTTTATAACCCCCCCCCCCCCGTGGTGACGCAGGGGCAACACAATCTTCTCGACATAAAGCGGCAATAAAATCACGTGGAGGTGCCAGCTCCGAAGCTGCAGCATGTTTGTGCAGTTAAACGGGAATCGGGGCGCAAATACAAACCTTAAAAATACACACAACGCACGCACACTAAGAGCTGAGCTGTCGACTGTTGTGAGGGCATAAGAGCGTTGGTTATCTAATCTGAGAGGAGGACCTTTTCAGAGCGAATGTAACCTCCCAGACCATAATTTCACAAAAGATGGAGGACTCTGCAGTAAATAGGCTGAGAATATTCACCCTGCTCTAATGGAAGCTCCAGTCTGTATGCAAGTGTTTAAATTAATGATTTCAGCAAGTGTGAACTGCAGCAAAGGTGCAACTCTGTGTGTCTGTGTGTGTGAACCGTTCCCACGTCATCATTTTTCAATTTTTTTTATTTTCTTCCCTGAAGCTGAGGTCTGTGGCGTTTTCTCCTTAAAGCTGGCCATCTGAGCGAGTTGCCTCCGTAGACAATATTAGTTTATGATGTGTTGGTTCTTAATGGGCCGCCCAGTTGGGCTCTTTATATCCCCGACGCTATAACGGCACAGATGTTTAGTTTGATTGGATTATAACCTTTAAAACCAGCTCCTAAATATTCAGTGCTACAAATCAAAAGCAAAATAACTGCCGGAAACTGGCTTTTACTGTTGTTTTATGAATCAAGCCGTTTTATTTGTTATTGAAGACGTGTCAAATATGGGAGCACTTTGCTTACAGTCCAGCCATCTTCATGAATTACGAGAGACGGGAAATCCAAATATGGTTTCAGGGGAGGGAGGCGGAAATCGGGGATTTTTTTTATATTTTGTTTGTTGGTTTAAAAAAGGCAAAGAAAGGGGAAAAAAAAAAAAAGAAAAAGCGACGGCGCCTAGGTGAGGATGTGATGGGACAAATAATTGTGTGACTCCGACAGGCTCAGGCCTCGTTTATCACTCGTCAGGACCGATGAGATTTGCTGTCCGGCCTCATCGGAAATCAAATGCGTTTATTGTCGTGAACGGCCGCAGTCAAACGCAGGCTGTCACCTCTGATGACAGCCAGCCCTGCGCAGGAAGGAGCGAGCTACGTGCTAACACCAGCACGCTAAGAGCTGAGGCTGATGGGAATTTTGTCGGTTTAGCAGCTCTGGTTATGAATTAAAAAAAAAAAACTGATGATAAATCAGATGATCTCCTACGTTACATCGTCTGACTGATTTTGAGTGATGTTGTCCCAAATCAAACGATCACAACTTTGACCGACTGCTTTTGTTTTACTTTCCTTTGTGGGATTTAGGCCGCCGTTGCTGTTATTGATGTTCCAATCGTTTTGATGCTCATCGTCTGGGTACTTACAGTTGTCGTACTCGTCAGTGTGAACGCATTCAAAACAGGAAGTACAGGATTGGAATCTGGATCTGGATGTATTTCTGTTGATATTTTACCGGATAAAAGGATAAAAGCCGCAGTGACGCTAAAGTCACAAAAATCCATCTGAGATCCACGATGGTGTTATTTCTGCTGCTGCTGCAGAATAATCAGCATATTTCACTGTGAACAGGATTTACGTCCTCCTCTTCTTCTTCTTCTTTGGTCGCATTGAGAACTGAATAAACCACTTTAGATGCTCTTGACATGAATACACCTTTGGATGATGGTTAAAGAATGAAGGTCTCTCCATCTTCCTGCCAGTGTTTTTGTCCTCCTTTATTTTGCTCTTTGGAGTGATGTTTTTGAATGAAGGCTTTACAAAGCTTTAAAAAAAAAAGTCCAGGTCAGGCAATCGGCAATAAAAAAAACTGACTATGCTGAAAGTGAAAGTTGGGTTGTGAGAGGGAAGGAGGGGAGGTTAAAAGGTGAAGACTGGAGAGCGAGGCAGCTCTGTCTGATTGTCTCTCAGCATCCAACACCCCCACCTCTGTCTTATTTTAGCCTCCTTGTATCCTGCAGGCTCCCCGCGTCTGGTTTTGACGCTTTTCCCGTCTCTTCCCCGTGATGCCCATCGCCTCTGAAGTTCATTTATTCAGATCCGTCTTCCTCCTCTCTCTTCCTCTCCCTTTGACTCGGCTGTCTCTCGTCAGATACCTAACAGGGTTTCTAAGAGGTACCTGAAAGCGAAGATACTACTTTTATGTCCTGAGAGTGAAAGAGAGAGAGATGAGAAGACAGACAAAAGGAGAAAGCGATGCCTTGCAGGGGTTCCAAACATTTCTCCACAGAGTGTCAGCGTCTTGTAAAGAGGAAGCACAAAGCTCTTAAAAAAAGAAAACGGTGTTTGTGCGTTTGGAGGCCATGTGTTATGAAGCAGGTGTGTATTTACTGATCTTCTGCCTTTGGAAACGTCTTCTTTGGTCTAATTAACGTCTTGGTCAGGTATCAACAGGAAGACCTGGATCAGTGACGGGATCGTTTCTGTGTGATCACACTTAATAAATGTAAAAAAAAAAATCCACGCTGACTCTCCGTCTGTGATTACAAACTGTGAAGTGTGCGACGGTGTTTGAGTAGGTCTGACCTTGAATTCTCTGTTTACGCGTTGGCATCGCAGTCTTTTCTGCTGTATCCCGTTTCTTAATTCACGGCGAGCACGCCAATTGATGTTTTAAAAGGCGGAGCAGCTCGCTGCTTTGCATATATTCATTTTCATGGATGGAGCACGAGGGTTTGTATTTCCGGCTTGATTTGTGTGGAGGAGCCTTAATGGACTTGTGTGTGTGTGTGTGTGTGTGTGTGTAAATCTATATGTGGCTGATTTAGAAATGCCTCCGGTAGCTAATACAGTAGCTAATGGCTGAAGTAATGATTGTTGAAAATGGAACTGTCGATGCCTGTTCCTGTGTGAGGACTGCTGCTGTTACTGACTTTAATACTGCAGAGTGAGTCATTCATTACAGCTTGATGAATATTTCATGTACAAAACAAGTCACATTTGTTTCGTTTTGTTTTTTTTGCTTCATTTTTAGACTCTTGTTGTGTAAACAGGAGGTCATAACTTGGTTGGCGAAGTTGGCGAACGGTTGGACGTGGAGCAGAAAGTATCGGTAACACAGATGTGAGATTGTTTTTTAGTGTCCACACCAGCAGCAATAAGATTGATAGCAAAGATGAGTGCCATGTTAGACTGTAAAATGATTTTAACATGAACCAATTTTTTAATTTATTCATCTCATATTTATAAGGACAATGCAATTAGCAGCACTGTTAAGAGCCTTGAGACTGATGGATACAATGAGTATACAATGAATTTTGTATAATTAGCTCCAGATGTAGAGTCTAAAAGGAGAAAAAATAAACAAACCACCTTTTGGTTCAGAGGAAACGTTTTCTTTATGATATTTGCAGAAGAAATTCTCAACAAAACAAGAGACAGCATGTTGCTGCATTTATCCGTTAAACTCTCATCATCGTTGGTCATCTGGTGTCTATTACTTCGGTCGGTTTAAATCAAAAACACTTTAAATACAAAACAACTAAACTGGACAAAGTCTCAGTGTGACCTTGTATTTTTTGGACATGCTGTTTGCGGAGAGGCTTTTCTGTGGCGTTAGCAGCTTATAGATATATAATGTCGGCTTTGGGCTTCTGCTCATGTTTGCTGTGTATATCAAGGTGAGTCCGGCGGCCACAACAACAAACAAACAAACAAACAAACAAGGCCACGTGTTCGGCCATTATGACGAACGTCCTCTGAAGCACGACGAGGTACAGTAGCCATTTTAACGCAAACCGCCACGGCGACATCATAAAAAGCCGTCTGTTCTTCAGCTGGGACTTTTGGAAAAACCTCCCATAGCGGTTTAAGGTATAGACCATGTTGGTTCGAGATATTAAATATTCAGTCGGCGTGTTTGAACATGTCGACTCACTGATATGAGCTTTGGAAGACACTCAAGGGTTAATATCTGTGTTTTTTTTTTTAAACATGAAGCCAAGAGGAAACAAATAATTAATATTTTGAAGAAACTTTGAATTTCAGCTTGAAACAAAAAATTGAAAATGCCAGAAGTTTATAGTTTAAACTGGCACCAAGTGAAGGTTTCACAGTTCAGTCTTGACCTTGGACACAACAGTTGAGGAAAAAGTCATTGTTGGATGAAGATTATGTGAAATGATTGAAAACTTCAGAAGAAATGAACCTTGTGTTGCTTAAAAAGAAAAGACATGAGCTGCGGAAAAATACATCTAACAACAAGATAAAGATCAAGCCACAGCTACAGCTACTAAAGGGACTTTTCATTTTCTAAAATACGTTACACATTAAAATCCAATCAATGATTTAAAATATCTTTTTTTTTTTTTTTCTGTCAACATATTTTATGGTTTCTGATCTTTTCTCTCTGAGGAGATATAGATGACTCTCGTAAATAAGATTTCTGCTCTCGGTTGATTGTCGTTTGAATACAGATAAACGGATTATGTCAGCGAGTTTCAGATCAATCATTTCAGATCGGTTTAACATTATATGCTGTGCAGTAGCTGGGTGGTAATGGGGTCAGATTGGCTCTGTTCTGAGTGGCTCCTGGCCAATGAGCCGTGACGTTGTTTCAAATCGCTGAGAGCTTTTTTTTCTCACCATGTGAAGAGATTTATTCAGCTGTGGTATTGTACTGTATTTCAATTCCACCATGACAAATACTCTGCCCTCATTCTTTCAATATTCCACTTCTCCTTTTATTTATTTTTTTATTTGTTTGGTGCCTTCTGCGTTTGTTGGATGCAGAGAAAGAAAAAGCAGAGTGGAGGAGAGAGTAAAACACACGTGAAACGCTCAGAAAGAGATACAAATACAGGCCATATCACTGAAGTCACAGATAGAAAGTCACTACAGAGAGACGCGTAACGAGAAGAAGAAGATTAAACAAACCAATTGGAAGAGACGAGAAGGTAGAAAGAAACACACAAAATACAAGGAGACACAAAATGACTACAAAGAGGTATGAAGCAGCGACAAAGCAAGAGAAAAGTATCTCACTCCACTCCAAAGAGACAGAAAAATAGATAAATAAATCAGTGAAATGGGTTGGGCTTCTCACAGTCTGTAGTTTTAAATAGCAGCAGATTATTTCACATGTTGTTTGTGTGACACTAATTAGTCAAAGCAGATAATGAGGATAAAGTCATATGTGGTGGTCCTGGTCCTGGTCCCTGGTGTGGGTTGTGTGTACGTGGGAGGGATCATTAAAAAAACAAACAAACAAAAAATGGCTAATGGCGCTCTAATTAATGGAGTTTCTGCTCAGTTTCTTTATTAAACATTCTACCTTTTTATTTTTCTCTCGCGTACTTTCTTTGCTGAGGCTGCGTATTAGTGACAGAAGGAGGTTATTGTCATTATTATTATTATTATTATTATTATTATTATTATTATCATGACTGTATAGCCAAGAACCAGCAGAGAGATGGAGTGAAGGCAGGAAATTAGAAATGAGAAAGCGAGCAAAATGGCTAAACGGGTGTCAACAGCTTTTAGCTTTCAGAAGTTGTTGTTTTTTGTTTTGTTTTTTTTCTCCTTCTCTGCCTCCTCCGCTTCAGCTGGTCACAGAAATGCCAACAGAAGCCTTTTGATAAAGCTGAAATTTGAAAAAACAAAAAAAAAAGAGAGACAGTTTTTCAGCATGGAAACATCAAATTGATGTAATAATAATCCGGGCGTACGGATTTTTAAGAGAGGGAGAGGATGCCATACTTGACACGACTTCCATTATTTGGGAGAGCGTGTTGTTCATTATCAGTTTATTTGCCTTCCCGTGCCGGTCGGAGCTCCAGCCTCCTCCAGCGGCGAAGGGGAGGACGCGTCGATATGGAAAAGGTCTCGGCTCTTGTACCCTGTCATTTCCGCCTCAGCACCATAATGAGAAAGAACATGACATGGGAGGGAGGCAGCGCTGCTAAAAAGGGAGCAGCGTGTCATGAATATTACACCACAGGAGGAGAGTGTGAGTTTAACTCCACACCGAGTTGGGTAGAAATCAAATTGTGCCCAAACTGGGTCAGAGATCCGCTTTCACTTTGCTTTGTTTATTTCACAAAGTTAGAAAAAGGGATGAGCGCATCAAACTATTGCCTTTACATGTTAACTATGTTTTTTTTGTGTGTGTGTTACCGCTCATTATTTTCTTGGCATGTTGGGCGCGACGCGGCTCACCAATTTATGTGCAATTTGCAACAATCACAAGTTGAAACACGCCACAGCTGTTGTTTGGGAGCTGCTTACGAAGCGTTGTTTTTTTTTTTTTTTTTTGTGATATTGTCTTCCATTCACTTTAACGTAAAAAGATAAGTAAATAAAAAAGATGCTTGCAAAGACACGTTTCCGTTAAATCTTCCACTCTGACGCATGTGGACTGCAAATCTCGAAGCACGACTATTCTCTTTCCCGCACATGAATAGAGTCAAGACAGCCGGGTGTGTAAATAACGTCAAACAATAGTGTGCATCGATCATCATGAGAGTCTGAGGCTTGTAGAAGCTGTAGAATATTTTAATTCACTTCCATAAAGTCTTTTCCTTATATTTCTAAATATTACAGCATTAAATCAGTTTTATTTTTTCCGGCTCCAAAATGCTAATATGATGTCGTTAATATCAGCCTTTTATTACATTTTAATGTTATGTCTCCTGCTCGCTTTTATTTAATGTACTTTCTTGATTCTAATTTAAAAGTTGTCAGATTCAACCCCTTCAGCTCTAGTTTACCTTTGACAACAAAGACATTTCTGTGTGTTGGTGAAAATTGAAAATGTGTCTCGGTGTCATGTCAGAATGCAGTTTGAGCATTAAATCCTCGGCCAACGCCTTCGGTCCTCAATGACTGTTACATCCAATCAGATGAGTGGCAGCTGCCCCATTTAGTGTAATGAATATCTACACCATACCTTAGCCCTGTGCCCCCCCCCCCAACAGCCCCAACATCCCTCAGCCCTGGGACTAATTGCTGGATGTTGATTTTCTGTGTCTGGAGTGAGTTAGCAGGAAATCGAACTGATGAGGTGGCAGTTCGTTAAGAGATATCAATAGTGATCTCGTTTGCATGCTAACTAATGAGGCGAAGCTTCAGGCTCTTTGTTACCGGACAAGTGGTGGAAGACAAGAAGACATGTAACCTGCAGCCCCAGCTAACAGGCCAAAGGAGAACAGAATGAGGATTTGACCTGCCTGATGCTACGGGACTGTAACCTCGAGGTAAACATCATTATCCGGAGCGAGACGGAGTCACAGAAACACACTGAAGACAATGAGACTGCAGTCAAACGCACAAAGGCAACATCGATTATACTCCTTTAAAAAATAAAGAGCCGAAGAGGAGACATTTTAACTGTGCTTTAATTAAGTTTTACACCATCAGCCCAAAATAAAACTTCTGTTCAATCTTTTCTTCTTTCTGCAGCTTTCATGCCAAAACTCGGTTTTATTAACTTCAACGGCGGAGACTCGAGACTCTGACTTGGTTTGTTGATTTTGAACACAACAGACTTGAGACCTCTTGTCCGTCCCTTCACATCCATCCCAGTAAACTTCAGCTGTGTGCTGCTGAAGCTCCCGGGGGCCGAACAGCAGCGAGCGCTTTTACAGTTTCCTTCTCGTTCTTTGCTTCCTGCACAGTCAGGGGTTTGTAATTGTCTTGAAGGAGTTCGGTTCTGTCGCTGAGATCGGAGATTTTTAAAGGTCTCAGCCTGTTAACCAACAAAAGCTCAGGCTGGTTTAAATGTTCCAACACCAGCGTTGGATAATTTGCTGGTTTATTGATTGATCAAAGCTTGGTGAGGGCCCTCGGCGGGAAGCTGATCCACATCCTGGACCGCTCCCAACACCTCAAGGACGCAGCTAGTCCTCTTTTGCGGGCTGATTTCTGTACTTCCTTCCATTTCTGTTTTTCCATCCAACTATAAAACCAACACAAACGAAACGTCTCCTCTTCCCGCCTACATCGCACCGTGGGCGGAGCCAAAGGGCTCACCTCTTAATCACCTCTCTGGCCTCCTGTTGATCATATACAAAAAAAAAAAAAAATCTCATAAGTGCTGAAAGATCTATATCCAATTTTATATTTGACATCTAAATTCAGCCCTCTGGCTGCTGCACAAACTGTAGCTCCACACTGATGCTGTTGTGAAACTGAATTAGTTCAGATGGATTTAGATGCAAGAGAGAGACAAAGTAAACTCATGTCTGGTATGTATAGTGTCTGATATTGACTGTTATAAGGCTGATATGAAATGTGTCCTTGGGCAGCTTGCACCAGGAGTTTCAGTGAGCCAAAGTAAGTTTTAAAAACACACAACAACCAATCGAAGGGTCTCCGTCCGAGGGCTGAGAGTCTGCACAGCTCAGTCTTTTTTTTATACAATATCATTTTGCAGTTGGATATCTTTTTTAGACCGTATTTAAATACGCCAGTCTTTGTCCCAGCCGGGTCTCCTGCTCCCAACAAACTAACTGCGTGTTTGTCTTTATCAGTTTGCCAGTTTAGATTTCATGAATATATTTATAATTTATCTCCATCGCCGTCTTCCGCTAACTTTCATCATCTTTAAATCTCTGCTAAGTCTCTGCAAACACACAGTGACACCACAGCAGTGAGATGTTGTGTTTCACTCGTTTTTAGTGTTTATTTCATTTAATCTTAAATACACACGTGAAAAATTTGTCGCTTTCAGAGATTTTTCTGGTGACCGCACTGAAAAGCTGTTATCGTTTCTCAAACCCAGATATGGGGTTGTTTCAGAGCTAATGCTGTTTTTGAAATCACTGCCATCAGGTCGCAGAAAGCCGCCGTCCCGCCCCGTCCTCCTGACAGAAGAGCAGCCCATCGTACCTTGAAAATCCCCGGACGCAGCAGAGAGCACTCAGCCACTGTTTTATTTACACGAGCAGCCCTCTTGCCATAATATTAACCAGCCTTCATGTTGAGTTAGTGACACGCCATCGGGGACGTGCTGCCTCGAATCTCTCACCAAACGTTGGATGGTAGCTGCGGATTTTTGCGGCTTCGTCTGCTTCTTTTACTTGAACTTTTATTCGCAGCCTCAGAAAATATAGTTGCTTCTGATTTGCCGATTGGATGAAATTGGATAGAGGGACGTTGTGCGACTGCAGTCATCCAAAGCAGCAAAACTACTTCTTCAAAAGCGACGACAGTTCAATTTGTCTGAGATAAATAAGCACCGTGCACCCCAGAGTTTGACTGTAACACACTAAACAAAGGATGGATACACAAAGCTGTGGACTGATGTACACAATGACTGAACAGATTAAATAATAAACTGATAAACAAATAACATTAATCTTCTGAAATTAGTATTGATAATAATCAAAATAAAATAATTCATTCAATATGGACGAGAGCGATACAATTATTTTTGTTAATTAGTTCAAACAGATTGTGTTTTTTCATGACAATCTGATAGCAGACCAGTTCATACTTTGTTACTCCTGATTCTGACGTTCAGGACGTTGTTGAAGTTTGTGTGCGTGTCGTTTGCTCATTGTGTCACTCTGGCTGTGTCATTTGTTTAATGTGGACTCTTGTTTTTGTACATCAGCTCTTTGATTGTGTGGGAGTGGAGGACTGAATCTTGGAACTTGACCGGACTCAACCTTCATGACTTGGAATCGGGTATTTGACTTGGACTCGACTCTGATGCTTATTCGGCGACTTGGAGTTGGACCTGAACAAGAGAGAGGCAGTTTATCGATTCAGTCAACGACTTGGTGTGAGGTTTTCAAAATGAGACAAGTTAGACAAAACAAAGAACTGATTATCGTCTTCAATATAAAAAAAAAAAAGCATACCAACACTTTCATTTAGTCAGTTTTGTGTACTGAACCTGAGAGTACTATTCTGAAAAGAGTGCGATATTGTAAGATTATAAAAAGAGAAGCAGGACAGGCTTGATGAATTGAATTGCATGTAAGACAGCAGAGAGGGGGGGTCCCGTAAACAAGTACGATGTTTGTATTGGATGGAGACAAAGAGCTTGAGCAACATCTTTAGTGCTGCTGATTAAACTGTCAGGTCCTGGTCCTCGGTTGTCGTCATCTGAGGGGATTTGGGGTCTGGCCTTGCTGGGTTTGACTGCCTGTCAGCGGAATAAATCTCTGTCTTGAAGAGCTGACAGATGGTGACAGTAACTGAGGCATTTTGGTTTGGAGTATATCCAAAGGGCAAAACATCCAGATAAAGTTGTTGGTGCCAAGAGCAATTTTATTTGAAACTGTGCTTGTCAGCAGCGTCTTTACAGCCGGCCTGTCTGAATGACTGAACGCCCACAGCCAGCTCAGGGGAAGGAGCTGTTCCGGATACACGCTTCATGATGTAAAGATGTCTTCTGCACAATGTGCTACATAAATTATAACATGAGCTATTTCCCTCATGGGTGTTAATCATGGCCCTCACCCTCAGCCTGAGGTAAAAAAGAGTGTCCCGACCGCAGAAAGTGACAACACAGCAGCTGATATTCTTCATTTTTCCCCAAACTTTGATTCAGATTTTCCTCAAATCGAACCCACCGTGCGTTTTCTCAGGGGCAAAAGAAACTATGAATATGTTTAAATCAGATTTTCTTTAAAATTGAAGCTGTCCAAAAAAAAAAAACAACAACTGAAAAACTAACTTTCTAAGTCCAATCATGTCACGGCAGAGTCCTCGTGGAGTGGAGCTTGTTAAGGCCGCTCCAGGCAGACAGTTTGATAGCGTCAGAGTAGCTGGTTTGTCAGCTGACCTCAAATAATTGCCATCTCATATTGGGGCAGTCTGTTTAAGCTGTCAGATCCCTTGCTCGTTTTTTTGCCGCCGCCGCCACCACCGCTGCTGCTGCCAGTTCATTCACACCCAGCTCCCATCTGTAAGCTCTGCTTCCTCATGGCTCCCTATCAGGGAGCAGTGAATTGATTTTCTCCTGCTCTCTCTCTCAGCGTTGTTCTTTTTCTTTCAGCAGGAAGAAAAACAGCCAACAACGAAACAGCAGCTCCTCGTGCTTAAAGTTGTAGTCGGCGCTGAAAACCTCAAAGGTGACCGACTGGAGTTTTTTTTTTTTTTTTTTTTGAACACCAAAAGGCTCAAGATGATCGTGTTTGCTTCTTCTCATCTACCACTCCTCGTCTTGGTGAAATAAAACCTGCTGTTGACAGCCGGGCTGGAAGTAGTGCATGAAATTTGGTCTCTGGAGTCCATGTTAGACAGTTTATATGCCCCACAGGACAAACCCCTGGAAGCTTCTTCCCACAAAGTTTTGCGGTAAAATGATTGAATTTCGATGGAATGGCCCCAATCATTGATAATGGAGGTGCTGAGTTGTGTCCAGAATTAGTGGGACTCAACCAAAATCGAGGAAGCTGCAAGTATGGAAAATGTCTTTTCATGAAACTGTGATTTATTAGTTCAGTCGTGGTTTTCTTAATGAGTTTATGGTCTCTAAAACAACACGATGTTTATTCTTTAAATGACCATAAAGCAGGGGCATTTGGGGGGGGGGGGGGGGGGGGGGCGTGGCTACAGTGTGATTGACAGGCCGATCCTCAGTCTGCTGTTCCAACCACCGCCATCATTCACCAAGTTTCAGATAGTTTTCGCCAGTTTTAATTTGCTAAATCTGAAATGCGGTTGAACATTTAGGGAATGGATGCTACGTGAATTACTGCATTTTTTTTGGGGGTGTGTGTGTGTGTGTGTGTGTGTGTGTGTGTGTGTGTTCACATCAAACCAGTTCACTGCATTAGCAGCACAGCGATCAACAGTGTGTCCAAACCAACCTCATATATGTGGCTTGGTAGCTATCGAATCAAACGGGGGATGAATTGTCCCATGATGCCTTTTCTTTTTATCTTTTTAGTTAACGCCCCCCCCGCCCCCAGAAGACCCAACTAAATGCAGCCCCTGTCTCAGCTGGCTGACCCTGCCGTCTAACACTCCTTTTGTTTTTTTTTCCTCCAACAAATCCTTCCTCCCTCTGTCTCTCTCTCTGAGCGAATTTCACTTCCTCTGTTTCTTTTGCTCGTCCTCCATCTCTGATGAGAAGCGACAGCCACGGAGAGACAGTCTGGATGGACACGAGGAGACACGGTGAAGATGGCAAGACTGTGATGTGAGCCTATTACGGCAGCAGCAGCAGCAGCAGCAGCAATAGAGGCTGTGCTGTCAGACCACCAACCACCCATCACCCCCTCCCCCCCAACCTCGCCTGTCCTTGCTTCATCCACTTATAACGCTCTCCCCCCACCTCTCACCTCTCTCCTCTTCGGGTTCTTCCCTTCATCCCTTTCCCTCCGTCCGTCTCTGTGTGCCACGTGGAGCCGGGGCGTTATGTAGAGGCTGCTGTCTGCTGCTGTCGGCAGCTACTGTGAAGAATGTTCACAGTCATTGGAGGAGAGATGGAACAAGCGAAGGCTTGGATTAGCACTCAGCAGCACAGATACATACATAAATAGTATGTACCGATGATACATATAGATCACAAAGCCACCTAATAAGGACGGTTATTTTAACGGCTGTCGTGCGTTTGTTAGGAGTCAATAGACAATATATTTTGTCTTTTGTTGTGTCTGTTGCTTTTAAGACGTGTAAAAAGCCTAGAATGTGCAGTACCATGTGTGACTCATCCTGCAAGTGGAGCACACAATCCCATGAGATGACATATTTAGTTTTGTATACATATCTAGATTTTCTATAAATCTTGGGGAAGGGCTTCCCCCGAGTGGCATTAATATCTGGTGTAAATGGGAAACTGAGTTACTGGAGATGAATTCCTGTTCAAAGCCTGGTGACATTCTGTTTTCACAGCGTGAACGGCAGCTCAGTTGTTGCCCCCTCCCACGGGCATGTCTACACAGGAGGCTCCAAGCCTCAATCATCGCGGTTATGTGTGTGTGAAACTCTGCAGAGCATTAAAATATGCTTTGGGTTTCATTTATGGGCGTATAGTTCAAATAAATTACAAGGTGTTATTGGGCCTGCGGGGACAGCTGGACTGATTGAGATAGGAGCATGTCACATCCTACTCCTCTGCCTATATATAGCATGATTGTCAGATGCTTCTTCCCCATCTTGACCAGTTGTGAAAGAATGTTCCATCTGTTGGTCGGCGCTGGAGGATGGCAGCTCAGTTGTTGTACCCAGATGCGGACAGGCTCGGCCTGTGGAACCGGAGTGTGTGCAGGGCAGGGAACTTTCATTCTGCCTTCAGGAGGCTATTTTTCTGTTTTTGTAAACATTTCATCAGTAAATCCGCTGACCCTTCCCCTCCCGCTTCCTCCCTTTGCACCTGATCACAACGCCGCACGTCCTGCGACGTCCTGAGGAGAAGAGTATTTGCTACTCGCGCTGCTCTAAATATTTTTTATGCATTGTTTGCGCTGCCAGGGTGGATTTTGTTCGGGTAATGATTCACGATCACAAAGAATTGTGGGCAAAAAAGGAGCTCCTGGAGCTTACATCATTGTTGACTCTTGGAGCTTGAAGGGTCTATTTTAGGAAGTTCACCTGAGGGTAATGGAAGAGCACTTAAGACAGCAGCAGGGATCCTCCTGAGGAGAGGAGCTCTGTGTGAGTGTGCAAAGGCAGAAAGGACTCATGACTCATGAAACAGGGCCGGTGTTTCAAGCCACAAATGCTGTTCTTAAATACGTCTGCGAAACGGGTGTTTTATTTATTTAGAAATGCTGCAGATTATTTTTTCTAAGGCATCGTATTGGTGACTAAGAAGCCCAGTGCAGGTCGGGATGAGGGTGCTACCATTTGCTCTGCAAAGCGTCCATCTCTCGCTGAAAACCTGCAGTGTAGGAAGCATTTAATCTGAAAGGGCGGGACAGGAAACGTGAAGCGTTATCCTCAGAAATCAGTTTGTTTTCCCTCTTCATGTGATCAGGTGCCATTTCTCTCATTATCAAGGGGGACAATTAAAAATCACTTCTCTCGAATCATTGGACAGGACTAAACTTTATCAGTGGTGCTGACATCAATGTCTGGCTGCGTCTCGGGCCCAAAAATAAACGTGTTTAACAGCTGTGATCGCTCCTTCTGACGCTGTCAGCTACACTTCCAGTCCCACTGAACGCTGGATGCTCTCTTTGGTACCCGGCCCTGCAAATCCTCCTAGACTCTGATGTTAGGATGCCAAAAGCTTTAAGCTGAAACCTTTTTCTTTTAATTATTTGAAATATTGGATGCTCAGATTCGGAGTGGATTACTGAAGTGTGTTAATTGGGTCCACATTGATGATGGTTATAGGAATACAGGCTTCACCATGTAATACCTGCATTACACAAAGTTTTAATCTAAAGACGTAAAGGATTAAAAGATGAGGCACGAGATGTAAGACGATATTGGATGATTCTGGACGTCTTGATATGTTGAATGCTGATGTTTAGTGCCGGTGTCCTCGTCTGTATTCTGGACCGTGTGAGACGGTAACGTTATTTGAGGATTTGTAAAATGGTCCGGGAATGATGCTCTTGTTTGGTGACACACATCACACAAACAAAAAAAAGTTACAATTAATCACATCCTGAGGGCAACTGTCCCGCAGCCACAGCGACAACCCAACCATGCCTACAAGTCATTAAGGAGGGAACAAGAATCTCAAATAAAAAGGTCAAAGCCTTCAAAACGTTTCCAAAACTCAGGTGTCCTTAACGCCGTGATGCTGTTATTAACATTTTATTTTTCTTTATTCACAGTAAAAACAGTGCAGCTGACTGCCCTGTTTAATTTCTTTGATTCCAAATGTATCCTGTTTGTTTGTGTTTAAGATTCATGCTGCTGTACATTTGCATGTGTACCTACCTGTTTTATGAATTAACATGGCGGAAATTTGGTATATTCCTCCTTCTCTGCTGAAAGCACACTGATTAATGAGCAGACACAGCAGTCCTGCAGGGCCATAATTCATGTTAATTCATAATTCATATTTCACTGAGAGGTTTTTTTTTGGTAAGGAGCTTTGTTTATGCACATTAGACTGCTGCTGCTGCTTTCTGTTGATGTTTACTGCTCCACAGTTGATTGTGCAGCCATAAATGTATGTCTGTGCGGCTGCAGTTATACCACCAGCTATCTTTCGGCCCTCACCCTGCTCACGCTGACAACCAAAAAAACTTCAAGCGGCAGCAATCCACTGTTGGCGTAACTACCACGGGCAGCGTTTCGCCTCACTGAGAGGGAACAGTTTCACTCCCCTGGCTATTCTTTCTCACTGACAGCTCTATTTATTGGCTTCTACGGCTGAGAGGAGGATTATGCAGGGATACAAATGAGAGGAAGCACACGGGGAGTCCTGCAGGGACTTGAACCCTGGAAAAGAGAGAAAAGTTCCCCCAGTAGGAGATGGCCTTTGTTTTACAGCTACATGTGGCTTTCGATTGTTTGCAGTATTTTAATACAGATTCTGAATACCAATGATATTCTCAATCCGTTCCTGAACTGAATAAGAAGCACAGAAGCCTCTGTCTTCACTGGATGATTTTCAAGTCCATGAAAAGTAACAGATTCTTTTTTTTTTGTAAGTGCGACATCTAGTGAGTTCCCGTGAGTCATGATTGAATATGCCGCGTTTGCGTTGCCCAGTTTTTGGAGCACATGAATTACGACCCAATCAATGAAATAGCATGGACTCCTTTCTTCCTCAGCAGTTTCTTTACGATAAGGTTGTGTTCATGCCAATACATTATTTAACACAACGACTTAACGGAAACAACCCACAATAACTGAGTTATATATAGCCAAGCAATATATTAAAATTACAAGGCAGTATGGGTGGGCAGGGATGGAGACCAGGAAGGACCGGGGCTTATGGGAACTGTGGTCAGTGTGTTGGAAACATTAGCATTAATAATAAATTTAGATTCTTATTGGCGTTTTCTTTATACCGTTTTAGACGTATCAATCAGCCAGCGATTTTACAAAAAGGGCAGATTGATAGACGTGTAGTTAAAATAAATATATATCTTCAGTATGAGGCTAACGAAGCCCGGCGATAATCCACATTATCGAAAAAGAACTGGCCGTGCATTTTTTTTCAGATACATACAGCACACAGTGCAGTTGGAGAAATTTGATAACTTTATAATTATTTCCTCCGAGAAAAATCAACAGAAGTACATTTTATCTTATATATTTGTCTTTAAACGAATGATAGTTTTAGACCGTATTAGCATTAGTACCTTTATTTCAGATTCTTTTTGTCTCATTACTTTTGTTTCTTGCTTGCTTTGGTTTTAATTTCTTGCATATGAATCAGCTTCTTGTTGAGGCTAAGCTTCTTTTTTTCTGCTTGGTTATTTGAATTCTGATGCTTCCAGCTGGTTATTTATTTTATGATAAAACCTAAAGTTTGCTGGTCGGATCACGCAGTCATCGTATCTTTTAAAGGAGGCTTGCTCTTGGCTCAGAACGAACAGGTATAATGTTTAGGACTTCAGTAAAAGATATAAACCCTCCATCTCATTTTGCAATCTTAAGATTAAAGTTCGCCTTTAGTCTTGTAAATACCCTGAAAGTCAGGAGAGGAGGTCTTTCCTGTTAGTGCAGAGGGGATGATTGCGACATAGATAATGTTTGATAATAAAAATAGTTGTTGAAGTTCTCTCATTAAGAAGATAGTCTTTCCAGTCCATGATTAAACATTTAAGAGGAAGATTTCCTGTTTTGGACAAAAGTCAAAGCTGTGAAAAAGTGAAAAGAATGAGTGTGCTGTGCTGTATGTGGATGCACTGTATTGTAATTGCCGTAGGCGGTGATGTAGGGGAAAAAAAACTTGTAGTCCTCGGATCGTCATTTTTTTTTTAGACACCAAGATCAGAGAGGACACAACAAACCCTGAAAAATAGAGTCCTGGAAATGTGCTGCAAGATAGGATAGTATCTCTGAACCAGTCAGGACAGAGGCTTGTAATTTATTGACTAGACTGTCTGAATTAATCACATGGACTTAAAGTAGATAGCATCAGAAGGAACAAATAATTAAAGCAAGTGTCATCTGGATCTCTGGTATTCTCTTCTTTCTGTTTCTTGTCCCCCCCCCCCGCTGCTTTGTGATGGGCACTTCGCTTCATCTTGTGTGAGAAATGTTGATTTAATTGGATCAGATCATAGCAGATTAGATTGTTTTACATTTCCGTGAGATGCAGAGGTAAATTAGATTGTGGCAGCAATTTAAAATGCTGTAAAAACTGCAGCAAATGCTAAAGAGTGTTAAAAAAAAATTCTATTATCATTATATAACAGAAATGACTGATATCAGGTTTATTGTCGCATAAAATGTATTAAGCTTTATATTACGTTTGCTTTGTTCGACTGCAGCAATCTGAGACGGTAAAGAAACAAAACCAAACGAGCCCAGAGGTCATTTGATCAGTTTATATTGACCCACAGTTGCAATTTGTTGTTAAGCGACATCTAGCAGCTGTAGTGATTATGACTAATCCACAAAACGAGCATAGAAAAAATGTCAAAAGTAAAAACATTGTGTTCAGTAAGGCTGCACGATGTGTGGAAGTATACTCAAAACCACACGATGGCCACGTGTTGTATCCAGCGTACGCAGCGTTTGGTCGATCGGCTCATGGAGGAGTTGGAGCATCCAGCCAAAACTGGAGTGAACAGTTCAGTTGATTAGTTTCGTTAATAATGGTCAGGCTGATTGTGCTCATTCACTGAGATGCTCCCACACCAGCCTCCCCCTCTCTCTCTCTTTTTTTTTTTTTTTTTTTTTTTTTTTTAGCATTACCAACTCTGGCTTGTAGATTACATCACATTTGCTTCAACTTTGCTCATTATCACTTGGCGAGAGATGAGTGCCAAAGGCAGCAGCGCGGGGCTTGACTTGATAGCCGTGCCATGACATTCTTAAAGGACTAATATGTCCTCTGATTGCAATCTGCTGCTCTTCAACTCTGCGCCTGCCCCCGTGTTTATGCCCCACAGTCTCCTGTTTGTCTGTCCGACTCCATCTTTGTCTGCACTCCATCCTCCCCTCTCTTCCTCCCTCCTTCTGTGTCTCCTGAGTTCCTAAAAGGGACTTTGATCATTTTAACAGCCTTATAAAGCTGACAGGTTCGCCAGAGAAAACGTCTTCTTGCAGCAGAATAGATGTTGAAGTGATGTTGAAATGACCTGACATTTATGGGGTCGCCAAGGACCACGACGACATGTCATCCTGTAAAAACCACACGGAGCTGCCGATCAGCTGACTGAGCCGACTCTTAGTCTCCTTCACATTATCATTCATCGAGTTTAGTTTTCCAAACCTGTGCTCATTTAAGTGCAACCTTATCTTGACACAATTAGCTGATCGACAAAACACATTTTTCTGAGGGGGGAAAAAAAAAAAAAAAAAAGTAAAGCTTTGACTGGTTTCAGCAACAATCAGCAAAATTGTGAATTAGCATAATATCCCCAGATTTCTGTGGTGCGTCATTGTAAAATTACATCTGGAAAAATTTTAATGGTGATTTTTCACTTTTGTCAAAGACTACCTGATAAATCGAGCAAAATATTTCAACTGTGAATTAACTGATATAGTTGGTTTAGTCAGTTTGCAAGCCAGAAATGTAAAACAGCCGACTACTTTGGATTCGAGGAAACAAACCAAATGAGGCCTAACTTTTTTTGGGGGGATGAAACTTTTGATGACACCAATATTTGTTGATCAAATCAATACTTGAAGAGGCGACTGTGGCTCAGAAGGCAGAGTGGGTCTTCCATTACTCACAGTGATCCCCAGCTCCTCTGGTCGGCTTTGGCAAGATGCTGAGCCTCAAATTGCTTCTGATGTGTTTAAGTGCCGTATGAATGTTTGTGTAAGGGTAAAGCACTTTGACTTGTGGGGGTGGGGCAGGGGTATAATTGTCCTGGTCTTTTCATCATGGAGGTTTATAAATTCAATCCTCGCATGCTTGTCTGGTTAATTCCAGTTCCTCGCTTGACTTCCTGTTTGCTTGATGAAAAAGTTGCAGCAGAAATATGGCTCATTTCAAAATTGAAGCAATTATCAAAGAAGAAGAAGGAAAAAAAAAAGAACTGTCTCAGGATTCGGTTTGAGTCAGTCTGGAGTACGTGGCCATGTCTGCGCTTCCAGCCAGTCAGTCAATCTCTAAATGTACTCCATCTTGGGTTGGACTGACTGACAGAGTGTAACTGGGTGTGAGAGGAAATGCATGGCCGACCAAGCATTGTGCTCCTGTTAGGGGTGCGTGCATGTGTCTGTCAGGAGCGTGGTCAATTTGAGTATTTGTTTGTACGTGCGTACGTCCCGGGGAAAATGGTGAAGGCTGGGTGGAGTGAAAAGTTTACAGACCGTTGGACAGCTTCTTTATGGTTCCACACTGAGGCAGAGGCTCTCCTGTGTTGTTGTTGTTACTGTTATGTGTGTGTGTGTGTGTGTGTGTGTGTGTGTGTGTGTGTGTGTGTGTGTGTGTGGGGTGGTCTTGACCTTTGGCAGTTTTGCCACAGATCAAGATTTTGGTCTTAGCCTCTCTTTTGCTGCAGGCCAGTAAAGTCAACGATCCCTTTAGAAGCAACAAAATGACCACGGACGTTCGGCTCCCTGTGCGACTGCATCCGAGCTGAGATTCGTGTTGGCTCTTTGTGTGTGTGTGCGTGCGTGTCTGTCTGTGTGTGATGCTGGCCTCTGGCTATTCTCAGCAGCCCCTTCAGGGCTTTCCTGAAGAACTAATACTGTCTCTTCTCTCCTTGCTATGAGCGTCTGCTGCTGAACTGCGTTCAGAAGTGCTGCAGATGTGTCTGGACTTAATTTGCTCTGATGTTTTCCTTAAAAACATCAGAACACTTAAGTGAACATAATCTACATAAACTACATCTTGTATTGTTTTTGATGACTTTTTGACGTGGACATCCTCATCTCTGATCACTGATCCACAATCTGGGCTGAGCACCGGGCGTGATCACATCAGATGTATTACTTCATTATTTCTGATTTACTAAATTCTCCTATTCTTTTATTTTATTGATTCATGACGCACTTTTCTCTGATAACTCCTCATCACGGTCATATTGTCTAAAATTTCAAACGGCTGTTTTAAATAATAATAATAATTATAATTATTGATAATAATAATGAGCCTACGACCGGCTTCATTTACAAAGTAAACAAGCAAATTCCAGAACAACATATCTTGCTCGAGTCCAAAATAATTATCACGCTCTCACAGTGTGCTTTTTGTATCATGTGAGCGTCATTATGACTAAAAGTGCCCCCATTTTCTCCTGTAATGACAAAGTATGGTGACATCCATCTGAAGCTTTTGTGTTCAAACACTGGAATATTTTTCCTCCCCTGCTCTGTGCATTACTCGGTGCTGTCACTCCTGTCTAAACTTCCTCAGTTTCCTATTCCCATTAAATATGCTGCCATGCTGCAAAGGATCCATGAGTCATTCTCCAACACTGTGTTTTCTCATTTCTAAAAGGGCAATTATGCTGTGATGAACGTACTGTGGTAAATGAGCGTCACGACTCAAAGTTGGCCCGTCGAAATTTTATTGTAGCAGGATGGGAAGCTGCTTATTGCCTGAGGGGGGGGAAAAAATATTTCCACATTTCTAATTGAAATAAAAACATCAGTCATGTTGAGAGGATTATGCCACTTAGAAGCTGCAACAGGCAAGCTGGTTTGATGTGATTAAAAACAAAACATAACAACAACAACAACAAACTTTTTGTAGAAAAAATTTGAAAAAGCTCGGCAAATTAAGTATAAAGACTGGAGACGTGTTCAAAGTGCAGTATTGTTTCAACCTGTTCTTCAGGTTCATCCTTCACCTTTGACCAAAAGTGAATAAAGTAAGAAACACAAGAGTGCTGGTCAAAGTGTCTTCCTCAAACTGCAGAAATCCAATACTTAGGTTTGCTGATAATTAAACTTTCGTCCACTTAAGATGAACTTCATGAATCGCTGTTTGGAAGTTTGTAGTCTGTCCGGTGCCGTCCTGGTTGGTGGTAAAAAAACAAAACAAACAAACAAATACAAGGAACCAGATTTTGATGAGTAGGTGGACCTGAGGAGGAGTGAGGTGGATCCGATCTGCTCTGTGCTCTATCCTGATCCACACCGTCGATAATTCATCCCTCTTTCTTTGTGGACCATAATTTAAAAACTCAACATCATGTGGTGTTGAAGGAGGCCAGAAACTAGAGAATGAGACTGTAAACTCACGAGGAAAACATTTACTGAGGTTCCCAGGCAAAGCCCCGAGATATAAAATCCCCACAAGCTGGAGCCAAAGAACTCGTCTAACGAGGAGCGAAGATGAGGAAGCTCGCCGTCTCGTCTGACGCCTGGCTGCAGCTTCCCCTTGGAACTTTAACTTTAGTGGTTTCATCCCAAAGTTAAGAAGACAGCAGAAAAAAAAGTTGTGACAGTTTGGGGTCGCTTCGCAAGTGACACAACTGTGAGTTAAACAGCTGAGCGTGCACACAAACAGTCGCGGGCCTGTTATGTCTCAAAATGCCTCACGAGAACCTCGATGTGTTAATTTACCGCTAATAACGTTCAAACCAGGGCGGCACGGCGGCAGATTCGAGGGTTCGGTTCCCGGCCTGGAGCCTTTCTGTGTGGAGTCTCCATGTTTGGGTTCATCTTTGACTCCAAATTGTCCAAACCGATGTGTTTTTTCATGGCTGATACAGATTATTAGTAATTGAGGAGACAGATAGCAGCGAAGGCCACAAATTGCCCAATTTTGAGCCCAATAATCAACCAAGCTGATATTGTGTTGATCCCCAGATATAATGACGATCACCGCAGCTTTTTTTTTTTTAATTCCACAAACTCAGGGATCTGCAGCGCGTTTTCACAAACGACACAAAGAAACCAACTAATTATCCCAGCTGTCAAACTGAGACCAAGTAACGTTTGGAAGGTTTTCAAATTGGCTCAAACTGTTTGCTTTAACTAATAAAAAGCATCACTTTTCACTCATCCTTCTTTTGGTATCTCCTTTTTCGGTAGATATTTTGACCAACCTGCACGATTTTGCCCTTTCTTAGCGTCCCTCCGTTGGCTGCGCCGCGTTCCTGTGACCCGGTTCCTCCGGTGGGACCATTAAAGTTTAATTGTCGTCATCTCTGAGGGAATGTGTGGTGTTTCCTGTGTTTTATAGCGTGTGAGCAGGTTCATCATCACTCTGTCCATTTCCTCGGTGGCTCAGAGCTGCTTCTCCACATGACTTGGCTGAATATTACGCATATTTAACAGGGAACGCTTTCCAGCTAAACTCACCCATTAGGACGAGTTTCTGTTACAGATCATTTCAGCCCTGATGGCTCGTCCCCGGTGCATATTTGTGTTTGTGTGTATGTATGTGTGTGTTTGCATACCCGTCACACACCCTCCCATCCTCTGCCCTACGCCAATAATCAATCTTTTCTGGTCTCGATGTCATTTGTCTAATGTTCTTCATGGTACTTTACCGTAGAGGCCTTGTGTAAATCACACTGCGACGCACACACAAACAAATGTACAAAATGCAATGAGGTGTATAAAGTTGTCTGTCATGGCCTCATCCATTCATTCACTCGTGACAGGTCCTGGTCCTCCATCAATTGGCTCGTATTTCATTTGCCTCAGCTTCTGCTCTCTTCTTCTTTTACTTACTGCTGCAGCAAGCCGACGTCCTCCTCAGGAAGTCGGCCAGAATCACCTCACCCTCTTCTTTTTCGGTTGATCTGGACAGATTATTAGTTATTTCAAAATAAGTGAATAGCATGAAAAGTCTGACTTTCGCTAAATGTTTCCATATTTTCACTGTACAATTTTTTTAAAAATAAAATAACATTAACTATGCCACACCTTATGACACGCTATTGGCTTTATTATGTTTTTTTATTTCATGTAGGATCCAATTAAGCAGAAAACTTAACCTTCGAAATGAATTAGAGCTGACAGACAGTGTACGGTCTTTAATCCTGCTCAACTTCAGCCTCATCTACGAATCCAGACCTGCCTTTTTCCTTTCGTTTTGCCCGCCTGCGTTGTTGTTGTTGTTGTTGTTGTTTCCCGCTTTTAATTCTAGTCATGCTGTTTGTTTGTGCTTCTCTTTGGTTGACTCTGCCTGGCTGAGCATGTCGCTTTGGTTATCTTCAGCTGCAGCGGAATAATAACAGACAAGGCGGCGGAGCTTTAAACAGCGAATGTGTGGCAGGTTTTAATGCAGCTACACGCTGCGTTTGATCTGATATTGCTGCTCCGTCTGTTGATAGCAGGCGTTTTCAGTGAGCCCCCACTCAGAGCCGCACCCTCTTCTTCAATTCAAGTTACACTAAAGCATACGAATAGTCAACATATTGTACCTTTATTTTAGGACACAAATAATGATGATGACGTGTCTCCAGGGGGCACAACTGCACATAATTCTATAGACAAAAACAACACAAACCACAACATTAGTTGTCTTTTGTAGTCTATGATAACAAATATAAGTGTTGGGGGGGTGTTTGGTCTTGGTTTTAAGACCAAACACAAAGTATACTGCCAAAGGAGGGAGAAACAACCTGACCAACATCATAATCCAAACAGCAGCAGTCTAAAAAAAGATGTGAGCATTAGGACCAATGTGCTGTTGTTGTTGTTTTTATATATCGCATCATATTTTACAAGTTTGTCTTTGTTGTTGTTTTTCTTTTCCCAATCCACCACCTGTATGTGAAATGGTCTTTTTATTACTCAGACTCAGACATATATTTTGGACTTCGTTTATTTAACCTTGTGAGGCAGACTAAAAAGGAACAATGTGCACACACACACACACACACACCATGTCATGTGTGGCGTCTGACATCATTAACTATAAAGTTAAAGAGTGTCCCAATTAGCTCAGGGCGGGAGAGACACCTCAGTGTTACAGTGTGGTGACTCCCCACTCATTAACCTTTAGAAAAGGGCCACACACACACACACACACACAGACAGGGAGAAAAATAGTAACCGCGGGCAACTCTGCAGATATGCATATACACACTTTAACAAACACATTTATCCCTGAAAAACACCGACAGTCGAGTCCTCATTACAGCAAATCATTGGGATTTAATGACACCGGTGAGCTCTCGCTCTTTATCACCTCAACAGTTCTGAGCTGCAGCTGAAGGCCTGTGTGTGTTACTTCAGCTCATTTAACACCGCTTTATCGTCGTCAAATTAACAGTGAGAACTTAAGAGGGATTGCTGGAGATGAGTTGATTAAAAAATAATGGCTGGCCAAATGTCCTGAATAAAACTGTGGCCGTTGAATTAATGTGGACGATTCAGTCCAACACGACGTTTTGGACCAGAGCTGAAGGCATTTTGTTTCAGGTTGTGCGTCCACCCCTTTCTTGTAAATACACTATCTCAGAGAGAAACATTTAAAGGTTCATACGGCTTCTTGCCATCTTACGATGAATGAAGACACATGAAAGTCTTCAAATAGCAGAAAGGAAAAGCTGTAATTTGTGTTTTCTTTGTATTTCAGTTTTACCAAACTGAAATCTGTTCAGTCTTATCACGATGACATTAGCAGTATTCAATGCACCGTGTGATGAATCCCTACAGCAGGGACATCAGCTTAAGGGAATGACGTGAAGTCGGCAGCGTCGTCACCTCGACAAAGTGCTTCAATGCTGTGGAGATTTTAAAAAAAGCTACTGACAACATGGCCACAAATGTTCAGCTAAGAGAACTGATCTAAAGCAGATTGGGATTCATTTTTATTTGCCCCCCCCCCCCACCTTTAACTGCCGATTATCCTCGTGCGTCACTGCGGAGTATGACAAGAATTGGAAAAAGGTCAAGCGGGTTTTATTTTCACAGACCGGCAGAGATTAGTATCAGAGGAACTTGGAAAAGCTATAAATAGGCTCGTTGACAAGAGCCAAACTGAGATCCCAGGGAATCCTCTAAGCCAAACTTCTGGCAACCTGTCTGTTCAATTTCCCTGACCTTCTGCCAGTTTACTGTCACATGATAGCTATCAGGGCCACCTCATACTGCGGCTTGGATTTTCTGTCCTGACCCTTATTTCCTGGACTGTGATGGAGTCTTCTTTTAGTGACCTTGGCTGCAGGTGATATGGGAGCAGAATTGAAAATGAGAAGTGGCACCTCCTTTTGGAATCATTCGGGGGGTTTTTCTTTGTTTTGTGTTTTTTTTTTTTTTTTTGTTTTTTTTTTGCCACCGCCAGGCAAAAATATTCAGCATTAGGTTCTTGTTCAGAGTAATCAGGTTGGGCAGAATATCAGTCTGTTCCTGTAGGTTTCAGCTCAGGAAATCCAGGTAGGAAGCAGATTTAAATGTGCTCATTATTGACTAATGAGACTAATGTTGAATCCCAGCCAAAAAAAAAAAGAATGCAATGATTGGGTTATGGAAGTCTGTCCTCATCAGTAAAAGTTGGACATCACATGAGAGATGAGTTTTTACAACGAAGAAGATTCGTTTCCACGATGAGCTGTTGTTATTCGGTTCTGAGGAGGTCTGGGGATGTCTCTGCCGTCCCAACAATCAGATATAAATAAATGAATCAAAATGACTGTAATGTTGGATAAATCCACGCCTGCTGAAGGCGACGCTGAGGATGTTGGAAAGCCCAAACATGAGACAAACACCATCGAGTGACGAAGGCTAGAGGACGTCAGTGTGGAGGGAACAGATGGGACGGAGGAGACACAGAAGGCGAGGGCGATCAGACACCGTCGTGAAACGGGTGGTTGTGTTTCGACTCGGAGAAAATTGGTGTTTCAATTGAATTTGTAGGCATTGTGGTCGTAACATCAGGATCTTAGTTTGGAAAGAAGCAGAAAGATAAAGAGGAAGATGTGTCGGCTGCTCTGAGCTCTTTATCTGAATCTGAAAAACCGGAGCAGCACTTCGACCACTCAGTGTCTGGTGATCTACTCGTCTCCTTTTCAAATTGGATGATTCTCAAATCTAAACAGACCCCTTCAACGACACTAATCAATAACAACAAAGTCAAAACCTGGTTTTCATTGAGTTCATAGAAGTAATTTGGTGCTTCGTAGAAGCTTCTCCGTCAGGAATCAGGACTCTTCAGGCTTTGGATGATTTACCTCCTTGCTCTGGAGATCTTCTTGAATTAGATCTTCAGGTCTCTCCATGGATTCTCTGTGTGGTTCAGTTCAGTCTCATTTGTCTGGTTGTATGGTTTATATGTTCAGAGACTCAAGGAGTCCACACATATTGCATAAGCGTGTGCGCCGGGCGCTGCTTTGAAACGACGGTTCAACAGATCCAGTCAATCTCCTGTTAAATCTCCCTTTTCTTCTCTGCTCCTCTGAGCTCATCCCACCAAACGCTATTATACAACACACAATAAAACCTCTTTTTATCCTTTCCTCTCTCTCCTGCATTCTTCCAAAATGCCATTGTGCGACACACAATAAGATTCACTTGCTTTCCTTCTGTCTCCGTCGCCCTCCTAATCACCATTGTGTGGCAGACAATGCAGCAGCCGCCTCTGCTACACGGGGACGGGATGGCTGATTGTCAAAGCCGTTCAGCAACACACACACCAGCTGACAATGACATTTCATTTAGGGAGTAAGTGTGTGTTTGCCACCTGGTTGTTATGCCGTACTGCTGGCTCTGTCTGACCTGAGGTTTGAGCTTATGGGCAATATCATTTACCGTCCTCTACACTGAACACAGGTGTGTGTGTGTGTGTGTGTGTGTGTGTGTTTGTTGTTGTATTGTTGTGTGCTTCCATTTGCTCTGTGGATCCACACACTTTGCTCTCGCCCCGTCTCTCTCTCGGTAACACACTGGCGCACAAACATGCCACACTTTGCTCGGAGCTGCAGAAAGTCTCATTAAAACAGAAAACAGGTTTCTCCCACATAATGAACAGGAATACTGAGAAGCTGTGTGCTATTTTAGACGGAGTCGCTGTGATGTGGCGTCGCTTCACGCGGGTACAGAACACCACGGAGTGTTCCTCCACCTTCGTCTGCCTTCAGGAGGAAAACGTGTACAGTAAATCCGAGGTTCCCGACCTCTTCCAACTCAGGGCTCACTTAAAAATACTCACATCACCGACGCCTTCTCAGAGAATTAGTAGTTTTAATAATGATGATTGAACATTCAGGACCGAATTGAAGGTTTATTTGATCATCATGCCGATTTTTGACGTTTTCCTATTTTGAGAATTCCCCCATATCTATTTAGATCCTCCTCTTTTTGCCTTGGATGTCATCTTTTAGAGCGAATAGAAAACATCTACAGGATGTTGTCCGAATGAACAAAAATTTAAGTTCCTTTGATTGTCTGGTTCCCCTTTAAAGGCAGTTTTTAGTTAAAGCACTACCTTTTCACTGAATACTCACTTGTTTGCACATGATTTGTGTGTTGCCTTTGTGGACCTCAGGTTGGGAACCATCAATCACATGGCAGCTCTTTTTTTTTTTTTTTCCAGAATGTAAAATATCAGGATTCACTCTTCCATTCATGCTGCTGGTGATTCAAACAGGCCTGGTTTGGGCGAGTACAGCTAAAAAAAACGCACGTTTGTTGAATTAATCATTTAATTTGTCGGTCAGGAAAAGTGACACTAACGTTTGCTGGGTGCAGCTTAATATGGGTTTTTAATTACATCATTTCTTCTCTGTGGGTTTTTTTGAATGAAGACAAAACAAGACTTTTGAAATAATGACCCCGGGCTGCTGAAATGCAACAGATCGCTGAGTATTAACAAGCAGTTTACAGGTTGTTTCTTTTGTCTTGTCATAATTTAAAAACACATTTTAATATAAGTATAGTTTGAGACATGTTCCGGCGGTCCATCGGTGGGCTTCTTGCTCTTTGTTTCTTCTGATCAAATGAGTGAAGCCTGGAGACCCGGCAGTGAGAGAGGAGTTGTCGAGAAAGGCTGTAAATAAGGGAAAGTGACAGCGAGCAGCACGCTATCCTTATGCCATGCTCGGTAAAGGCAGAATGAGGGAGTGTGTGCGAGTGTTTTGTGTTGGTGTGGGTTTAGCTTTGTGTGCGAGTGCATGAGAGATGAAAAGACAGAGGGAGAGAGGGTCCAGATGAAGGGATTATATCTCAACACACTGTCCAAACAGTTGTTCCCATCTCTCTGCCTCTAACAATCGCATTTGGCCTGAGAGTCAACCGCTCAGGGAGCACTTTGTGTGTCTGTGTGTGTGTTTTAGGGATTTTCTGTGTTACACAGACATGTATACAATGATAGACCTTGAGAAGAGTCGAGATGTCGAGAACAAAAGAGAAGTTTGTAAAAGGAAATCACCCAAAGCTCTGGAGACGGAGCCGTTTCCAAACGCAGATGTTGTTATTTTATCTAATGAGCGGCAGTTCCACCAATCAGCAGGAGCCGTCATGTTGTCACGTTGTGTTTGAATGCACTGACTGTGGACGGTGTGTGTTACGCTGACGCTATGCCTGTAATCCTTCAGCTAACGCTTTTGAATAGTCCACACTGGAGAACGGGGTCCAAAATCAAACGGCGTGTCGATGAAAAAGCATATTTTAATAATAAATTGTGCTTTTGTGTCACATGAAATGGTATTATGTCGAATACAGCCTGACAAAGGAGGTCAAATTTGAAGCAAAGCTGTTTTTTATTGTTGGATTAGCGGTCACAAATTGAACCTCCTCGGACTCCGTGGTTCACAGAGTCGTGGTGCCATCCTGGGCTCATAATCACCGATATCTGACAGCGTATCAGAACAATGCTGCCAGGTGTTTTATCCCGCCTCTCCAAGAAACGGCGAAAGAAAACGAAAACTATTTACTATTTATTTACTCGCCACGTGCCGGGGTTCACTCTCCAAACGGAAACTCTACCTGCCTTTGGTGTGTAGCGAGCATTCATTTCAGACCGTGCTGGAGAACAAGGTCACCCTTGGTGGTGTGTTCCAGTTCTTTTGACGGAGGATTGTCGCCGTTTGGCAGGTGACGTGTGTGTGTGTGTGTGTGTGTGCTTCCTCTGGCAGCAGTCATTGTGTCATGTCTATCAACCTTGTCAGGATGTCATGCCACATCTTTTTTTCCTGCTTCACTTGTAGCTATTTTAATTTTATTTATTCATATATATATATATATATATTTTAGACAAGTTTCCACGTCTTCCCGGGACGTTTGGATCACATTTCTAACTCTTCAGTTGTTTACTTGTCAAAATGAGGGGGGGGGGGGGCAGTTCTTCCTAATTTCCTCAACGCTGAGGACTTTTCTGTAGATTTAAAAATGGCGGCATCCTTTTAAGTTGCCTTTGGGAAACTTAAATTGTAACTGATGGCGCTGGACAGTCGGCTGCCTTTAAATCCGGAGTCATTGAAGGCTCATCTTGTGCACGCCATCTGTACGAGGACAGGCTTTCACCGGGTACATTGTGGCAGTGTCGTCTGTGAAATAACACAAAGACACACATTTAATTCACATCGGATGCCGATTCAATCAGCACCGTTAAATCAATATTTAAGGTTATATTTTTATATTTTATTTCTCTCTCGTTCTTCTTATTTTATATTTTTGCGTTTACATTTTACTTTCATCTCCTTTGTGTATACATTTCCTATTTTAAACGCTAGCCTGCCGAGAGCGAAGTGAACCAGAGTCGGCTTAGGAATCGTATTCGGATCGGCCCCTTCATATCATATCATATCATATCATATCATATCATATCATATGATGACAGAACGGAGGACCACAGATCAGCAGTTATTTTCTCTGGAGTCCTGCTTATACCCAGCAGTGTATCGACTCTTCTTCGACTGGAGGGGTGTGTGTCTCACATTCCTCCAGTCGTTCCTCTTTCTAAGTGGTTTTCTGTGCGGCTCCATCGGGGTTGGCTTTTTCTGAGGCCTCTGACAGGACCACGTTATCTGGTCGCTTGTCCGGGTCGAACATGAAATGCTCTCCTGCCTCGATGACTGCTCTCTATGGGGACGGTGTAGCCGGCTGTTTGTTATGGCCAAGTGGACGCTCAGCACCTGTTTGTAATAGCGTTAGCGGCGACCATCTGCTAGGCCTTTTAGAAAAAACTGCTGAGAACGTGCTAAAGTGTCCCAAAGCTGGAGGTTCCCCGGCTCGGTGAGGCGTCGTGAGGGAGAAGAATTACGTTTCAGCGCAGAGATCTGTCTCTGGCGCGGAGAAATAATCCAGATTTATTTATACCTGAATGTCTGTAAGCAACCGAGTAAATGAGGCGTCATAATGAGCACATGAACGGAATCAAACGTGTGAATGAAGTTGAAGCTTGAACGAGTGAACGAGCTGATCAGAAGTAGTGAAATGAAGCATGCGGTTCAGTCCACTCTTATCAAAGACAGCAGAGACTGAATAACTCTGTTTGGGCTTTTGAGTCGGCCCTCCTTCAGATAGTGAGGTCAAAAAATGGGTTTAAGTAGAGTTCAGCCTGAGGACCTGGTCCGTTGTGGCTGCAGTCCGTTAGAGCTCTTCTTGTTGGCTGGATGATGGATAATGAGGCACAAAAATATTTTAAATAAAGATGTTAACTGAGGCTTGATCCGGCTAAATATTCAAAGACAGGAATACTTTGAGGACCTGAGAGGCGGCCAAAACGGAAAGTCTAGAATAAAGAGCTGTTATAGAGTTAATGTGCATGAAGAGCACAGCGATATCAGCTCCAGGTGAGGAGAACCGCCTTTTCACGGTCTTCAGCGTCCTAATCATCCATGGACACTAGGTGGCAGTGTGGCAAGCGATCCATTTCATTTTGCATTTCATTACTGATTTTCCTGAAAAAAAAAAAAAAATAAAAAATCATTTTCATTTCAAATTTTAATTCACAAAAGTAATTCATGTGGATTCAGACGTGTCCTGAACCAAAGAGAAATAAAAAATAACGCATCTACACCAACATTTCTGCCTGATGGGTGTCTGATCTCAGCTGTGAAATATTTTTCAGTTTGCAGAGTGAAGCATTAGTCTTTGATGCCGCAGTAGCGTTCCCACTGAGTCACCTCCGATGAACCCCAACAGGTTGTGAAACGGGTCGTCGCCCTGCTGCTAATTTTTCCATCGCGTCCCAAAGAGGTCCGTTCAAAGCCGGTGTGTTATCTGGACAGCAGGACGGGTGTCATCGCTTCAAAAGCACTTTGTGTCCGTTTAAGGGCGGCTCTGTGCTGAAAGCTGACAGGCTGTGTGTGTGTGTGTGTGTGTGTGGAGGAAACCAACATACAAAGCTGTATGATTTCAGATGACTGCTGACTGTGACAGTTTTCACTGCTCATTAGTGTCAAAGTGCAAAAGAGAAGGGAGTGAAGAGCTAAGGTAAAACCGAAGGAGTTTTATTTTATGTGCTTCAATAGAAATTGTACAAATTTGTTGCCAAAATCTGGATTTTGTTGATACCAAAAGAGTTAAAAATGACGGGGCTCGTTGGGAAATAAAAACATTTATTGAATTTAGATAGATTTTAAAAAGTCCGTCTGGAAATTGTGTGTTTGTTGGTGCGACACAAAGCTTACCCAGAAGATTCTCATTACTTCTATTCCTCAATAAATTTACATTATGAAAGAGTTCATTTACAAATGAGCTTTAGCTAAAACATTCATTTCTTTCAATTAACGCCAAGATGAAAAGCAAATAAAATGTCTGTCTGGATTCTTGTTGACGCTCGTGTGTGTTTTTGTGTTTGTTTCAGCCTTCGTGGATCTCTCTGCAGGCTTTTTTAAACATTTTTTATTCTTTTCAGAACCAAATTTGCATAAATGTTACAGATAAATGACGAAACCAAAATCCCACCACTTTATAAAAATGCGTTTAAAATGAGTCTGCGAGTTGAATTTAAAAGTGACATATACAGTTGGACAGATTCTAATTGGAAGAATCGGTCAGTTCTCACGATGTTAATTCCACATTAACAAACCTTTCTCTTGCATCGATTTAGCTGTAGCTGATTATAGGAAGCCGATATTTCAGAGTTGGCTGGTGCATGTTTTAGATCAAATCAGATGACTTCATGTTGGACCTTGCTGTGTTTTTTTTTTTTTTTTTAATTATTATTTCTCAGGCAACTGAAGCTAAAATTCGGGAGAAATGCCCTTCAGATTTTGTCACATCGCAGCCAGACCCTCATTTATCAGCACGAGAACGGCTCCGTAATGCTCCGGCTAAACTGCCGGCGGTAATGCGAGCTCCTCTCGTAAGGTGCATTTCTGCAGAAGAAACAGAAAGAGATGTGATGCTCGGTTACCGCTGACATGATATACCGACGAGCTCTTTAACTTTTAACTCGGAATAAAGTCGCGGTGAACTTGATATTTCCGTCTTCAACCTGTCTCTGATCCTCCTGCTGTCCAGAGACGGTGTCTCTAAAGTCAACAGTTTCTTTCAATCACCTGCAAACGAGCGTCCGTCTGTATAATTGTGATGTGTATATTGAGCTGAATGCGTGACATTGTGCCTGCAGGCAAGTCTTCCTCACCGGCTCCTCGGCCTCCATGTTAATATCCAACCAGGCCGTGGCGGATTCAGGTAACTGATGACGGTGTGAAGTTCATTAGCTGTGTTAGCTGATATTTAGGAGGATGTGGCCTGCAGGCTGAGAAATGCATTTCATTTCATAGCTCATTAACCTAATGGTGGACTGTGTTCAGCTGATGGTTTCATTTCTGCACAAAGCAAACCTCCAGCTCGGTAAACGTTTGTGGATCGATCATTTCTTTGTAATAAGGCAAATGTCACTTCGACTCAAGGCTGAACGCCCAACTCAGAAGTCTGCTCAGATTTTATTGTGAAAGTCCTGACAGGAAGTTTGTTTGTTTTTCTGCTCCTGTCCGCTTCTTACAGCCAATCAGACCTTTTGGCTGGTTATTAATTTGTCTACAAGGTGCTCTATGTTAATTAAATGTTTGGTTGTTATGAACTAGCCAGCCCTGGGCCGGCCCTCAGGCTCCTTTTCGCCACCACAGTCAGTTATAAAAGCTCACAGTATGTCCATCTCAATAAAAAGTTATCAGGCACAAACATTGATGATCACAAACTGAGCTCACCAGTAAACGTCCACTTTTCTACGGAGAGGTGGAGGATTTAACCGCTTGACACCTGAATTTATTTACAATTGTATAAAAAAAAAAAAAAACCCTCATTATTTGTGTTTTTGCTTTCAAGCAGATGCCAAAATTAACAGAAGTTTTTAATTTGACTGCAGCACTTTTAATAAACACAAATTTAGCCATGATGCAATTTAGCAACAACAAACAATAATGGTAAAAAAATACTATTAAAACACCGCCTCAGGTGTGTAGATGATTAACACTGTGATAATCCAGTATAATCCAGAGTAGTCCCCACTCCGACCCGTCCTCTGAGAAACCAGCGGTATGACACAAACGCACAAACCGGCATTGCGAGAATAATAATAAACACGCTATCTCGGCAGAATGGAAGCGGTTAGTTGGTTAATTCTAACGTGTTAAAATTCAGATATTTTTTTTTTTGCAGTTGAATGCAGGAAACAGAATCCACATCACATGACACGTTTAACTTGTGATTTCTGTGGTAAAGGTTTGAGTTTGAGGCGAATTGGTGAAAGGGTTAAGGCCCAGTATCGCTCACCTGCTTTTATATTCAGGTTCTCAACAGTTTGCTCCAAGCTCAGGATATTCAAAGCAAACTCTCCTGTGTGCCTTCCTCCTCTGCGCTGTCCTGAAGGTATACTCGACGTTTCCCCGGTCATCACGAAACGCTGATCTGGAGAGAAGTTACTTATCAGCATGAGCACTGCAGCCGTCGCAGGTATTAAGGGAACATTAGCTGCTCGCCAACCTGAGGAGTCTGTGTGTATATGAGAAACGCTGACTCCAAGTCTACCAAAGGTGAGCTCCCTAGATCACATTCAAATGTTAAGCGATACACACACAAAGACACACACACACACACACACACACACACACACACACACACACACACACACAGGTGAGGTCCCATACAAATGTTGCTAATAAGTAGCACCACTGGGCCAGATCCTATTTGTCAAACCCTCGGGTGCCGACCGCCAGACAGCCAGTAACCTGCTGAACTCACACTTCTGCTCTACACACACACACACAAATGTGCAGACGCACAATGTTCCCTGCCATCTGTTCGTCAGCGGGATGTGACGGTTTACAATTTACAGTAGTGCGTTTTTACTTAAATCCGTCCACATCTGCCTCGGCTGTCTCCGGTAACGCTAATTAAAAAAATAATGTCGTTATTCTGCTGCATTTGCATACATGACGTTTTCCATCCGTCTTGATTTACCCTCCAGAGGAACACAAACCGATGCACTTTGTAATTTGTAATCACAAAGAACATTTTTCAGATATTGATCACAACCTGTTAATGATATGAAGAATTGATGCTGGCTGCAGAATGCTGTGGTCCAGGCTTACACCTCAAATCAACCGCGGCTGATTTGTTGTTGTATGTAAGAAAGAAAGGAAGCCCAGAGAGTCATTATCATAAAGCAATACAAAAAAAAAAAAGTACACATATTTAGTTTTTTCCTTTTTGTTATTATTCTGATTTACTGCAGCTCTTTCCTTCCATCTTTTGGTCACAGCTCTGAGCGCGTGCTGAAGGGTAAAGGTAACCGATTAGCTCTAACTGTTTCCATTCCTGCTGCAAATCAAGATCAAAGATGCAACCTGAGGCACATTATAAAAATCCGCCGTGTTTCGATGCGGCTCTCGAGTGATCTAGTACATCTAGCGCGGTTCAATACGTCAGCTGCGGTTTTCCCGCCGCTCCGCATCGAGACATCTTTTAGCAAAATCGATCCATTTACGTGTGAGGAAAGATGAGTTAATGGACGGTAAGAAAATCGGCTCTCTGGCAGGCCCTTGTTTTCTGAACAATGGCCGGCTGCTGTGTGTCTAAATGCGGCGGCTGCAGAGTTGCTGGCAGGTGAAGCACGGAGGAACCGTCGAGATACCTTTTTTCTTCCGCCGGTGGCTGCAGCTGCAGCGGGGAAGCGGGAAATCTCTTTCCCACAACGAGACCGTGCCGGCTGACAGAATGAGCCTGAACGCTTCACTGAGTCTCTGCAGGCTTTAGCTCCATTGCTTATTGCCACACCTTTTACTGTGTTTTCCAAATTTAGGGCAGCAGTTGGATTTTTGCTGCATTTCTTATCCTTACAGGAGTGTTTATGCTTCAGTTCGAGTTTTTACTTAACCCTGTGGATCCCGCAACGTCTTCAAAGCACTGCGAAGAAAAAAGTAGGTCTCCTAGAGCAGTGCCGTCAACGTGAATCTCTGCCCAGGTCTTTGTCTGACGTTGACCGTGTTAAAGCGGAGATACGAACATTTTAATTTCATTGTATGAAAATATTAATCTGATGATAACAGCAGGATGGGATCGGACGGGACGGGACGGGCAGGCGTCGCATTCCTTTCCATATATTTGTCATTCTTTGTCGTCGTACAAAACAGAAAAAGGTCGAATCTGAATTGTATATTTCCGAAGTCCAGTAGCTTTTCCAGAACACCTCGATCTAAAGTCCGGTTTGGATTTAGATGAAATTAGATGGCAGAGAGTTCACATTTGGTTTGACAAGTTACTGTTTATCTCTTTTAAAGCCTTCAGTTCAGTTTAGTTTCTGTTGCCTCGTTTCTCTGTCAGCAGTGAGTGACTGATTTTATTGGATTTAGAGGGATGGGGGACGCGCTCGGGACTTTGTGCTTTTGGAACGAGCGAAGTAAACAGTAAACAGACTGACAACGCGACGCAGGGTTCAGCGTTTGGATGGTTAACCTGGTCCGCTCATGGGGACTCCCGGTGACCATCTGGAGGTCCAGATGGTTTCACTGACTGCAGGAGTCCGGACCGCTCATCTGGACCTGTGTTCGCTCACATGAGCACACAGAAGCCGTTCGCCTGCCAACTGTTCCTCTGGCACACGCAGGAAACAGCAAACACAACAGCGACAATATGAATCAAAATAAACTGATGAAATACAACACAGAAGAATCGGATGCTGAGTTCAATAATTGATTTACTGAGCGACAGAAAATCAATTGAAACCTACTTTGATAATTGAATCGTCTGTTTTATTGAGCCAAAGAAAATTACACACACAGTCAATCGTTGTTGTTGCTGCTGATCCAGAATAGCTAAATATTCTTCTTGTCTGCTGCGATTGTGAACTGAATGTCTTTGGCTTCTGGACATTTGAAGATCTCAACCTTCGCAGGATTAGAACAGACTTGTCTGTAAACATACCGCAAAGTTCTCTTTGACGCTGTCGCAGCAGGCGATGTTGGAACGTCACATCTGGAAATGTGCAAACGTGATATAAACACACAGACAGTCTCTAGTTTTGAAAAATGTCGTCGTCACCTACGAGACGCACAACGGCGCTGGGAAGGTAGAGGTCATACGCCAACAGAGCTGTTTGGTAATTTGGCCTAATTGATGAAAACATTGGCCCCAGCGATCAGTCATCTGTGGCTGCGTAATCTGATTTAATATGCAGCTGGAAAGGGCTGGCCTTCATTGAATTAAACTCTCTATATGCTCCTGATACACACACATACTGCGGTGACATTTAAATATCAGTTTAAGGTTAATGCTTCTCACTCCCAGATGGGTAAAATGCCTTTAACGTAATTCTGCTTGGCACTCTGAGCTCTCTCCACATTTCAATAAAAGCTCTTAATAAAGCAGTTACTGTGGAATAACAGCAGGTTGTGTGTTAGTTTGTTTTACGTGTATTTCATTATATTTTAATGTAGAGATGGATTTATTTTGGATCCTACTACTGCTTTTTTTTTTTTTTTACACATAACATTAAAACTTAAACTAAACCGTCTTTTCTCAAATATGTTTTCTGTATTTGTTATCAAACTGAACCAGTTTGGAACAAACCAAACTAAACAGTCCAGAGTGAGATGTGCCGAACCTCGTTGGTTGGCAGCAGGATATTAAACAATTTGTTGATTGCTCTAATGATGGAAATTCACCTTCGTCAACTTCTTTTGATTTTCTTTTTATCGTTATAACCGACAGCGCGGAGGAGAGAATAGTCACGTATTACTTTTTCACGATGTATTAAAGCTTGACGTCCTCGATGCAGAAGCGGATAATTTGACTTCTTGGCACGTATGCTGTGTAAATACGCTGAATTTAGACAAACACATAAAGACCAGACGCGGCACAGACACGGCAGACGATGCAGCAACACGTCGCCTCCGCTTCAACCTCTGATGACAACAAAGTCCTGCTTCAGGACACGAACAGGCAGTAAAGTTTTCAGAGGATAAACATTTCAACAGGCCAACTACCTTTTTTGGGGGGGGGTTTGGTATCTCTGCAGGTTTTAGTTGTAGTCACATTGTTTTTCTTTAACTAGGATATCCATTGTGTGTTTTTATTAGTGAGAGAGAGAAAATCAATGATAGTTTTATGTTTTTATCAATTTCTCCACAATGTTGTTCAGCAAATGAGCTGTCTGGTCTCGATACTATGCAATATAAATGCCTTAGTTACAGAAACGTAGTAAAGACCAGCATGTAATCGATAGACACTGTTAATTTAACGAAGCTACACACTTGGACGTTTGGGTGGTTTTACAAAGAGCAGCAGCAGGTTTGGGAGATTTATTTCTGAGAGGATGGCCCATAAAATATGTAGTTTCTCATTTAAAAGGCTACTTTTATTATTCTGCATCTTAAATGATGACGCTAAGTTGATCAATCTGCTATCTGATGGGCTCAGCCAGCACTTTTTACTGGGCTGTAAATCAGACGGATATCACAGTTTGGTGTAAAAATGTATCACAAATCATCATAACCAGTAGTTTTTTGGGGGTTTTTTTCTTGCCGTGGATAAAACACACCGGTTTCAGTCTATTTCTCATATTTACCGTTGATGATGTTGGCTGTGCGTCATGTGCATCCTTAGAAAGGAAACACTTCTGTCTACACGATGCAAATACCTGGAAGACCTGCGGTGACAGGTGTCAGGATGAGATAGAGTCGCACATACACACGCACAAAAAAAAAAATCACAAATAAATAAATAAAAACACAACAGTGTTTTACAATTTGACATCAACAGTCCTCTTCATGGTTGTCACAGATGATTATACGATGCATGGAGCCTACATGAACATGGGTTGTGAGGCCCGTACCTGTTGATACGGACCTCATATCGCCCTGAACACACCTGGACTGTTATTAACTGTGTGGATAAGCTGCCCAAAGCAAGCCATGTTGTCTCTCTCCTTTTGGCTTCCAGTGCATTAACACAACTCTGCTTCCTGTTATCAAGGCCAGTTTCACCCACACCAACACACTCCTCTCAGGGCAGGTTAATTTCTGGTGGCAAAATACCCTCAAATGCATAATTCAGGATTTGAAGGGAAGTCTCTCTCTAGTATGTTATTAATGTGATAAACTTTCTCACCAACGTATGTACCAGTTGGTTTTTTTTTTTATATATATATTATTATTTCCATTTTTACGCTTCTGGTCTGTAAAAGAGTCAAACAGTTTCATGGAACAGATCCACTCACATTTCTCGTTCTTCGTTCGTAACTCCTCCTCCCATGTTTTATTCAATAAATCAGCAAATTGAATTGCTGTTATCTCGACTGCCATTTTTGGTGACAGCCAATTTGTGAGCGGGAACGCCATCTGCTCCACAAACACTCACACAGTGCAAAGACACGAATCCCGCTATGTTGTGGGAAAAGTCAGCAGTGACACCTGACAGGACTCCCAGAAGCACCGCTGCTGTGCCAGAGAATAAACAACCCCGACTTCATCCAGAAGTACAGACCCAGAGTCGGTCTGAACAAATAAAGACTGAGTCAGTATTTATTTATCTAATCCTGACACAGAACCAGTTCATACAGCAGGGATGATGACGTATATTATCATAATTAACTTTTTCCAGCTTTCATAACATAACTAGTAAAAAATAAAATAATATTTCTCCTTAATCTTTCCCCCTGGATACTTTTAAACAATAGAAACCCCTTTACAAGCATAATAATAAATTGGCCGGGGACCTGATTGTGTATCGATGCTGGATGGAAACTCGCTTGGCTTTAAGGCCCTCAAGACTTTGCGCGGCGGGATCACTTTTTCAACGACTGCTATCGCTGCTCGTTCAGAGCTGCCAGCCACACTTGCGAGTACGAGATAGGACACTCTGCCAAGGATATATCTCTTCCAATTTTCAGAGACTTAATTCACTCGGGGGGGGGGGGATTGACTGAAAAGGTATTTGATTATTGTTTAATGACAAAGTCAGCTTCATTGGATTAGTCTTAAGCTCAGCGTGTCTGGATCTGGTGATGGAGGAAGGTTATTTGAGTGCACTGTTCTCGTTTGGGACACAGTTTGCATGTGTTGATGTGTACAAACACACTCTGGAGTTGTCCAGCTTCAGTTCGGTGGCATTTTTTTGTTTGTTTGTTTTTTTTTTTTCTTTTTAAGGCAGCATGGGAAGCACCTGAAATGGAAAAAGCTTCAGTAAATCCACACTTCTATAGTCCGACACCGGTTGCAGTTCAAGTTAAAGAACAAAAATACATATTCTGTGTTTGACCTGTATCTTAATTTATGCTCTTTAATTGAAAGAGCGCTCAGCTTCGACCTCCTCTGGATGTGGAGCTTAAAGATAACGGCTCTCTGGTCATCACTTCTTTATTGATACCCATTCCCTGCTTCTGTGTGTCCAAACGTCGACATGCGCCTCCTCGCCGTCACAGTGCGGCAGGAAGACAGAGAAAATACTGCAGAGTCGGACAGTTCAGACAGCCGCCACCTTCATCCACGTGCTCAGCTGAAGCCAGCCCGTCTGAAACACCAAGTTTCTGAGGATCGATCGCAGATTGATAGCGTTGAGCAGAAACCTAAGGTCAGGCCGTGCGATCTCATGGCCGGAAAGACGCCGGTTTGAATTCTTTCCAGCCGGGTAAAGCTGAGCGGCGGAAATGTGTTGCCTCCTGCACAAATTTTTGCAATATGAATGTGCATTCATGCAAGATATTTAATCCGCACCTCAGCAGAGCTGCTCCACTGCCAGCAGTTTGAAGCTGGTTGTACTGGGCAGCGTCCAGATTTGAGAACCTTTTGTGCATAAATCTCTCGCTCCCTTGTTGCTTTAAAATGAAGATAAGACAAATTCACTCAGGTTATTTATTTATTTATTTTAGATTTTGCTCAATTTAACGGTAAGGACTCCAAATAGGCACACGAACGTGTCCCACTCTCAAACAGTTTGGAATTAAGCCGCACCGCTGGCTCAGCTTTACAAGTTGTCAACTCAGACAAAGTAGTTTTCTTCCAGGAGGGACGTTTTTCTATCTGCACGGAAAGTTTGTCTTTTTTAACCGTCACCAAAATTTACCTTAACCCAAATGCTTTCTTCTTCTCTATCAGCGATGTAGATCCTTAAACCGAGTCCTGACTTCCCCAAAAGAGATTTTAATTGCTTTCATTAACTTCCAGTTTATCTCAGGATCCGTTTGTGTTTGAAGGAAAAATATATTATTTTCACACGTCCAGAGTTTAAACCTGAACCGAACTGGTTTTGATGACGGCTGATTATCTTCCACACACATTATTTGTGTCTTCAAAGCCAAAATGTGTTTACAGTGAGGTCAAAGTCTTTATTGAACCGTGAGCTCCTGTGCGAACGCTCATTTTAAAGTTGTCAGGGTGAAGCTGAGGAGCTGCTGGAGTTCTGCTGTGGGCGTTACAGCAGCCGATGAGACGCCACGGGGAGGTTGATTGGTCGACTTCGCTCCTTTTTGTTTCTGATGCTGGTGCGGAAAACGAGGCGGAGATGAACACCATGACACGTATTCAGCAAATCATCTCTGATTAAAGAAGGAAAAATAATCACTAATGAGACAAGGGAAGGTGATGTTTGAATAGAAGTCTATTTGTATCCACGAGAGGATGATTTTGAGTTTTTAAGGAAGTGTCGTTACACATCTCTCATCAGAACAAAAGGATCTGAGCTCTCTTCTGATAGGCTGGCTGTATTCTGAGGGGCGGAATAAAAATAAAACCAGATTGAAAGGTCGGTCCAGGTGGGCGGGGCTCGGCTCATGGCTGAAGACTTCTTTGTTGTGACATCACAAAGCTCCAGAAGTCATGACGGCTGATTTGAAGGCTCAGTTTCTGCTTCCCTCTCTGAGTCAGACCTTTGGTAGTTTTATTCCAAATAGGACCAAGTGGAAGGAATTACTGTCTAGCTAATCACAGCCGCATATACATGTAAATATTACGTCCGTCCTCGTGTGAAGAGCCGTCAGTGAACGGAGACAACAGCAGCAGCTGCCGTCTGTCTGTTGTAAACAGAGCTGGTGGAGTTTGCGTGTCTCTCAGGTTAGTTAAGCTTCATTATGTCCGACTTCTCCGTCCTTCGGACCTCTCCGGCTCTTTATATCTGTCACTCACGTCTTCCAGGTCACAGTTAATTTGGCCGTGAACTGCCCTCCACGCCGACGCCGTCCGCTAACGGTTGAATTGTAGTGTAGCTGCTGAAAATTCATCTGAGCAGATTCGCCTCACAGTCCTCATGTTGTTCCGCTTTATTGAGGCCTATTTGCTGCGTTATCTCGGCCGTCCTGTTTATTTCTCTTTTGTTATTGACAGTGTGCCTTCTCGGATTATGTGCTGATTGATGGCACTGACCCCTCCATCATGCTTGCCCTCCCCGGACCGCTCAGACTGGTGTGTCCCTGCATCACTAGAGGACATTAGAGTTGAGATACGGTACATGGGACCGTTCTCGTTCTGTGCATAAGGCTGCATTACCACCTTAAAGTGTTATTTCCGACTGCAAAGTACGTAAATATTATTCTTGATGTCCTCACATTCACATAACTGCCACCTTAATAGATTTTTCATGATTCAGTAATGCTCAATGAATGCATTCATCTGGGGGGCGATGGCTGCCGCTGTGATGGACGCACATGCAGGAAAGTGTATGAATATATACAATCCGTGTTCCTTATTTCCTTTATAATGGACGATTTTTGTAATTCTATGAGAAAGAAAATTGAGTCAGATTTATTCTTTTCGGTTAAAGCGAAGGAGGTAATTTGTCTTTTCAAATCATTTTTGTCCTTTAACTGACCGTCGGATTTATATGACAAATTTTTTTGGACATTACGAGAGTGCCGTATTTTCTCTTTCAAATTCACCTTGCCTTTGTTTCTGCCTGACAACAAAACCAGTAGAGCTGCTCAGAAAACTGATTTTGAACACCAGGTCTCATTTGTTTTGGTGTTTTCTCTCTTTGGATGAGTCAAATAGTCCATTAGCGGATGAATTTTTTTTTTTTTTTAAGCCAAAAATCCGGGGAATTCGAACTAATTTCCAACGTTATTGTGAGAAAACTTACTGCAGATAAATTGAGCATGAAAATAATTTAGCTACAACCCAAAAACAGACACAAGGGCCATCAACAACAACAACAACAACAAAGCTGCAATAAAATAATAATAATTAAAAATATATTAAAATGGAGCTGTACACATTTAAAGTAAACGTGGAGTTTAATGAACTGCCTGTGAAAGAAGAATAAAACAAACAGGATGCATTAATGCTCAGAAGGCTGCGGACTCGGTCTATAATGTGAAGGGTGAGCGGGAAGAGTCGGAGGAGTCTGCAGGTAAACTTTAGTAATTAATGCTTCATGTTGCTGGAGCTGCAGAGCCGACCCGAGCAGCTCGGTTATGAAACAGCGCTGATGATTGATGGTGCGACCACACAGATTAATGGAGCTGCTATTTTAACTTTAGCCAGAGAATTAGGCCGCTGATTTGCATGTTGTTGGAAAAGGGTAACAGCTAACAACTACAGGGGAAACTAATTGAACCCCCCCCCCCCAGGGAATCGGCTTTGGATTCTATGTTTGAGTCTTTCCACCTAATGAGGACATTTTTCTCTTTTTCCTTTTTTCATATAATGTGTCCGTCGCAGCAGACCTGATCTGTGGTCATGTGGTTTCTTTTGTTGACCCAGCTGGTCTTTGGGTTTGTTAGAAGAGTTTAGAAGAATAAAACTCGGTGATTCGTTTCCGTCATGCGCTGATCAAACTGATTGTAAGATGGACCAGATGAAAAAACAGTGCTGGTCTGAGACCACGTCTCCGCTGGATATTATAGTTTTAAGAACCAAAAACCTGCCGTCTCCTCGCAGCCAATCAGGACTGAGGATCTGAGGCTGTCTTCTGATTGGCTGACTGTTTTCTTTGTGATCGAATATATAGAGAGAGAGCGAATTCCAGGTAAACACTCAGAGACCAACGTTAGATGGTGCGTCCAGGTGGGCTGGGCTTGGGGGAGTGGCTAAAGGCGGTGACTGCTTAGTTGTGACATCACAAAGTTACAGAAGGCCTTACAGCTGGCTTTGGGGCTCGGTTTGCGAGTATAGGCTGTGACTGTTTCTGATTTATAACCAGAAGTCATGGACATACACATGTATTATTAAACTTTGACAATCAGGGACCTTTAAAATAAGAAAAACTGGGAGGTGTAACTTTCTCCAAAACAGATCTGACTGTTTTCTGAATCATCTGTTGAAAATGGAGCAGATTTCACAAACAAGATGCTGCAAAGTCGGATCAGTTGGATCAGTTTTTTCACATCCCCTCTGTCTCTGGTGACATTGATATTGGTGGTTGACTCCTGCTGAACCCGTATAAATACAAGTGAGACTAAGAAATGTGAATGTTCTCTGTTCTGTTGAGACTGAGGTGCTTTAAGAAAACGCTGGAGAAATGCTTCTCTGTCAACAACTTTAAACAAATAAATACAACTTTATCAGAAAAAAATGGGAATCTTAACAGCTCTCAGGGACAAAAGAATACTTCCTGATATTGCTTCATGCTGAAGTATCAGTAAAAAAGAAAAGAGAGGAACATCTGCTGCACAGAATGGGATGTGTTATTTTTTAAATCATAAAAGAAAGAAGAACTGAGTCATATTTTTTTTTTGAGCAGTTATCAATTGATATATAACAGTAAGAAGAGAGAAAAAGTAATTTGTGAACTCATCTCTGCTGATGATGGTGGAAAAGTGATTTGAAAGTAATTGATGCGAAAAATAAAAAATAAAAAAAAATCACCGTATGTTCCAGAAGCTTCCATTGTGCTGCTTGTGTGTTGTGACAGATTTTAACATATGACGATCTGCCTGTAGCAAGGTGTTCTGCCTCGTACCAGCTACTTTCCCTCCCTTTGATTTTTCTACTAGTTTTGCTTTTTTCTTCTGCTCAGACTGTCTGTTTGATGGATTGTCTCTATTCCCCCCTTTAGTTCCTCTGTCTACTCCGACTGCATACTTCAAAAGATAATTGAAAATGCCTATTCCAGCTCGTGCACACATGCTGCTTTCTTTCTTTCTTTCTTTCTTTCTTTCTTTCTTTCTTGCTCGCTTGTTTCGGCCAACCTGCATTTTTCCACAACACACATCTTAGTTTTCCGAATCACTTTGTAACTGGCTTTTCTTTTTATAATGCGCAATCGGCACTCGCTCAGCTCAACCCCAGCTCTGGAGTAGCTTCATGTGAAAAAGCAGCAGCGGAGAAAAAGATTAACTTTTGACCTGTGCATTCAGCGTTTGTTTAAAAAATAAATAAATAAATAAATAATATAAAAAAACGGGATGTAGACCGGCAGCTGACTTTGACCCAGAGCCACCAGATGTGTCTGTTCTTAACCACTTAGCTTCAAGCAGGACCTGCTTTTCCTGAATGGAAGTGGTGACGATTAAATTCAAAAAGAAAACCTAATGAACACGATGCAGTAAATATTTCCACCGTGTTCTCTATAAATAATCTACAAAGAGTTTGTTGTAGATCTGCTTTATATGTGAAGTGTGTCGAACTAACATTGTTGTGATTTGGTGCTTTAAAGATAAAATTTGATTTCATATTCCAGGTGGAAATTCATCAAACTAAGTTTCTCCTGCTCGTTCAAACAGCCTGACGTTGCCTTCATGCCATCTTGCTGCTAAAAGGTTGAAGGGAAGCCATTTTTATCTGTTTGTGTGTGTTCTGATATTAGAGGATGAATTCTTATTTGATTCATTTGAAGAATCGATATCTAAATTAAGTTGTGTGAAAAATGTTTTACCGTTTCATTGCCGTGTTTATATCACGTGTTGCTCATTTATTTTGATCTCCTCTGTGATGTTTAGTTTGTGTCGCCACAAACGTCTCCTCTGGGTCAAATGCAAACTGGGCCAGGGACCAGAAAAGATCTGCTGTTGTGCCTTTCCTTTCCTGCCTCATTCCTAAATTCTCGTCATGTTCTTCAGGAATCCCTCATCGTCTTTTCATTCCTCTTCTGTGTGTCACATGCCAGTTCCATCCGTCTTCATCTTTGTGCTGCACAATGTCGTTCTCTTTCAGGTTTTTCTTGCTGTTTTTCATATAAAAAAAAAAGTCAGAAGCGTTGGATGTTGGAAGGTTGTGTGAAGTTCGGCAAAATGTGTGCGGCACAGACGGGGAATAAAAGCAGCGCGCGTGAATGTCATGTGCTTCCTCAGCGTGATTTCTGCATCGGCTGACAAACTGTAGAGCAGCAGAGAGAGAGGAGAGAATCTGAGGGGACGTTTGTTTAAAAAAAACAACTTCTGAGTTTTTTGGGAAAATTCCCGTTCTCTCTCCGAGAGTTGCGGTTCAAGTGGGAGACTGCTGGCTGTAACGAAGCGTTCGTATCAATCGCCCAGACCGCCTCAACTGAACCTTCGACATGAAGGAGCAGCAGCTCGCCTTGAGCTCTTTCAGCTGCTTGTACTTGTTTTTTTTTGTTTTTTTCATTCGTTCTCGACCAAAACTTATGACCACAGGAGGCTTTAAAGAAAAACTGAGTTGGAGATTAAGGGTTATATTCGCTCGTCCCCATGAAGGTCCAGTTCAATGCTGTGTGTCCATCTTACCTTCAGTCATCATCACGACTGGACCGACAAAAGAGCCCATCATGAGTTCATCAGGGAACTTCAGAGCTCCTGGTTGTTGGGATTTTTAGAACCGTTCCTTTAAATTCTGGCAGAAGGTGTTTTACTGACGGTCTTGTGGAGTCCAGTTTCCCAGCCGGTGACTGCGGCTGTCTGGACTTCAGCCCCTTTGTTACCTTCACTCCTCCGACTTCTCTTCCTTTGGTTTGCATGTCAATGTGCCCTTTTTCACCCCACGGGGGCAGGTATCATCTTTTTCCAGCCAGAATCTGTCTCTGAAAAAAAAAAAAAAAAACTAAAGAAATGCAGTCAAGGGGGAAGAGGAAGAAGAAAGTACGAGCGGTTCTCTCAGGTTGCTGCAGAGTCTGGGAACATGTTTGTGCTTCAGTGAATCATTCAAGGAGGAGATGCTCGACTCCGGGCACGCTTGTGGCACCGTAATGATCCGGTTTCATATTTCTGCGTACACGAGTGTGCGAAATGAACAAGCTTCTCCTCGCGATCAGGTGGAGATGACAGGCTCTCCGCCCGTCTCAAGAGGATTAGGTTTAATCTAATAAACACTTCACGGGCACCTCACACGTTGGCTATACCTGATGCCTGTGTGAGAAATAGAGACAGATCACCCCCCCCCCCCCCCCCCCGATGATAAAACTAACACGATTCTTGCTTTTGTTGTGTAATTGCAGAAAGTGACTGAAACCAGCTGTCCGTCTGTTGTGTTATACATGAATGGAATGAAACTGAACATAAATTATTCCTCTCTTTACCGGGGAACCCTCCGGGGCTGAAACTGGAGTAAAACAGAATGAGAGAGGAAGAATATGAAAATAAAAGATGGAATGAATCATTGATTCCCGGTGACTGTTTTGTTCCTGATATTTCCTGTAGTTTCTGCAGGACTTTGCTGGCTTGTTCTTACCCTCGGGGCCTTTTTTGCATTCTCAGCGGGATTGTTGAAGTTTTAGGGGACCGTCATAAAGCTGTTTTATGTCGAATCTAATGGCAGTTATATTTAACAAAAGATCCATTGTGCATTATGGCATCTGTGCAGCCATTCCTCACACCTTTATATGTCTTTATTCTTATTTTTACTGCCTCAGACGTTTAACACAAAAAAGGTTTCTATCCACAAAAAGACATATTCACGTTTCAAATCTCATCTCTCAATCTTCTGTTTTCCAATGATTTGAATAAAACCTCACGTTCAGAGAAACCAAACTTTTTGGCCTCGAGGTCGTGGGTGAAGATGGTGAGTGCTTTGGTACGACATCACAAAGTTACAGAAGTCTTGACGGTTGGTTTCAAGTTTCTGAAAGCATGCTGCGAGCATTTCTCCGTGGACTTTGATACTTTTACTGTTTTATTGTAGAACTTGGACCTGATTCATAATCCAAAAAGGACGAGCACATATGTGACATGATGTTAACATCACATAACACTTGTCCGTGGCTTCGATATGAAACGTGAAATTATATACATGCTTGCTTCAAACTGGCTTTATTGGTGCCGTCAAACGGAGCAGCCGGAAAACAAAACGGTCAACGGTAATAATATGATTAAAAGAGAGTTGGTAACAGACAAGCACGGAGGACAAGACATGCTAAGTAGAGAAGAGAGGCTTTCTGTATGTTTAAGTAGCTTCAATTTAGGTATTTACTGCTGTTCTCAAATCAGTGAACTGAAAACACAACAGCGTACATCAGAGCAGCATCATCCTCAAAAAAAGGGCTTGTCTTCTGTCTTCATTCATCTGGCTCTGACTCGTGTTAGCGTTCAGTTATCTCTTCATAGTTTGTCTTCATTCTCCTGGAGTTGATTTAAAGTGGGGGGGGGACGATGACGTCGGCTGAGCGATGATGAATAGGAAACAGGAGTCGATGGAAGTGGCGGGGGAGGAGACAAAACAGGCTGGCCCGTGAAAACAAATGTCAGAAACTGTATCTGTAAGTGTGTGGGGGCTTAAATTATAACGCGTTCATTTGGTTGGTTGGTGTGCCGGCTCCTGAAGAAAGTAAGAGCTCAGGCGTGACAGCAGGTGAGCAGTTTGAAGGGACGGCGGTAGTGATGGAGGTTCGGGTGGAGCGGCGTGCTCGGGTTACCGTCCACAGCGTAGAACAGGAGGAACGTGGAGATGACATTTCCCTGTGGCCTGTCTGCCCTCGACGGACTCTGTTTCACTCCCATCAGCAGATCAAGACCTGATCACTTTACATAGGGCTCTATTGTAACTACTGTAACCACACACACACACACACACACACACACACACACACACTCCTATAGCTGTGTTCAGGTTAGCAGCAGATATGCTGGAGTCTGCTGCCCATCATAGCTGCATTGATTTCCTTTCTCCCGCGTCAGGCTGTCTTGTCAACAGACTCCTCCAAGCATGGAAGATGAATTATTCACAGGACAGCTCTGCCAAGCTCTGTAAATAAATACTTAACTAATATTGCCCCCTCCTCCCAACACACGGGAGGGGGGGGGGGCTGTGAGAGGAGAAGAAGAAGAAGGAGTATGGAAATGTAATCTGTAAAATAAAAGATTTCATGGTGTTAGGTGTTAAACAGCTGACTCATTTTTGGGGATCCTTCACGTCAAAAAGGAATTTTATCAGAACGCTCACTTGTTGTTGTTTTTTTTTGTTCATTTGTTTATTTAATCCCTGCAAAATATAAAACAAAAGGCAAATTGGTTTCATTTATTATTTCATCGACTTTATTATAAATGATCATTTAATGGTCTGTAATTTATTTTACCCCCTTCAGACCTGGACAAAAATTTCTGGGCCGTAAATTTTTCTGGCTTTGTGAAATTGCACAGTTCTTGAGTCTTTGATTTGATTGTGGACTTTGAAGGAAAGCAACTCATGCATTACTATTAAAAAACAACAAACATTTTAAAGAAGTCGAAAGATGACATGTTTTCTCGCAGCAGAAGCACAATTGTCTTTTCATTTCTTTTGCATTTCTTTTCCCAGAACGCTCAGAGTTTCAGAGACCATATGGAGCAAAGTGGGAAGAAGAACAGAGACAGAAATCACAAATGTTCTTCTTCCACAGATGGTTGGACATCACTCCAGTTCTGTTCATCAAATAGAGAGAAAGAGGCCTCGTTGTGAAACAAAGCCTCGTTGGACTGTCTGTGGAGTCGCTCTGATTACACTAATGGACGCGTCTCTGAGGATTTTACTGTCGACCGGTCTAAAAATAGGCAGACGTCAAGATAAAACCTCCAGTGGACTAATGTGGCACAGATTTGGAACCAAGGCCAGAAAAATTCCACTGTTGATTTTAAATTATCTCTTGCTGACGTGGCATTAACATGAAATACATCAGCCGCCACAATAAACACAATGACAACAACATCCACCGACATAATAATTGTGTTGTTAACGTTAAGTTGTCGACTGACTGAACGGATTTGGATCTCTGAGTTTGAGACGTCGCCTCCTTTTATTTTAAATGCTCTAACACGACGTGTCTGTCTTCATCTTCTTCTTTGTCTCTTCAAGTTTATGTCAAACAGGAACGTTTGATACAACCCTCGTCATTCCCGAGAGAATCACATCTCCCGCAGCTCTGACATCCATAGTGCAGCAGGAAAACTAGAATTTGTGAAATCTCTAATTGTAGATGTGACAGGAAGTGATGCAGCGTAGTTTTTCATTTTGACAGCCGCAGTGAGAGAAAGAGGGAAAGGCCAAAGGTCGGATACGAAGGCAGCCTGCGATGGTCAGGACTCAGCCTTTGTCTTCACAGAGATATCATGAAAGAAAACATGTTGCTTGGTGCGTCACAGAGTTAGTGCCAGTTCATTCCCAGTTTAAAGAAGAGGCGCTTGTGAAAAGGTCAAAGACTCGTGATGTCTCGTTGAATCGGGTCTTTCCACGCTCGTCTGCCCCGTCGAGCGTTGAATACTTTAATTCTTTTATTCTGTTACAACTTTTAAAAGCAGCTCTTGATACGCGGCTCGTTGGGGATGCCTCCGGTTTGGCAGCAGCCTCCCTCCTGAGCAGCTTTTAATGGAGTGGGATAAATGAACGACACAGATTGTTTTCATCTAACAAGGGGGCGGTCATGTTATGACTGCCACGCTTCATAGGTTTAATCCTGCCGTGTGAAGCTGCAGGTCCTAACCCCAATATGCGACCGTCTCTCATTTTTATGAGCTTTTGACTAAAACATCTGCCGTTGTGACTTTTGCGGCACATTATGAGGTTTGTAATAAGATCAGGCTGCGTGACACCGGGATCAGAGCTTCTCCTCTCTGTGAGTCTTTGTTCAGCTGGCACTTGGTCGTCGTCTCTCTGTGTGGATTTGGAGTCCACGTCTTCCTCTCTGTCCGCTCAGTGTGTCTCTCTTAATGTCGAGCTCTGGCACTTTTTAACATTTAAATGGGGTCGCTTCAGAGAGGCCGAGCGGCAAGTCGTGTTTCATTCACTGTTACTGTTCACTTTGAACCGCGTGTGTGTCTTTCTGTGCATGTCGGAGCTGCAGCTGACATTTAGTCTAACCATTGATTCATTGATTCTTTGTCTGACTGCATTTAAAAATAGTTCACAAAGTCCATAAACTCAGTATGATTTGCATCTCCATCCATCGGTGGGAGATAATGGAAAAGGGCAGTTGACTTGAGGCCACAGTGAGGAGGAGCCAGTAATTATAATTATTGACACATTTTTGAAATATCTAATTTATTTAAAATACATTAAGGTAGTTTAGGTCCTCATAACTAATGTTTAGTGCATGTTTTAGTTTTTTTTCCAGTCAGCCGGACACGTTTTTAGATTTCATACAAAACACTGCAGCTTCTGCTGTTGTGTTGCTTTCACTGCTCATCCGGTGTACACAGCATTAGGGGGCTTTATTTTATTTATTTATTTATTTTTTTAAATAATTTTTATGTTTAACGTGAAAAGGTTCGTTCAGATAAAACTCGACAGCTGAGGGACTCTGATGGTCACGTCCAGAGCTGACAGCTGAGAATGGCTGCAGCCTCCTGCTGAGATATTATGAAGCTCAGTCAAACCAGAGAGCAGAATCAGAACTTTCTTTTAACCTCTAATGGATTTGCTCAGCAGGGTGGCAGTGGTGGGGGGGCTGTGTGTGTTTTTATTTGTATGTTTCTGGCAATTTCAGGCTTTTGCTTAAAGCTTAAGCTGAAGACTGCACAGCAGTGAAAGCATCTCCGGTTTTTCCTCCCACCGTCATCATGTTTGGGTTAATTGGTGACTCTAGTCTGTAAATACATTTATTGTGAAAAGTCCTTTTGCTGCCATAAAATCAAAACATAATCCACAAAGCAAATTTAGCCTTCTAAAAAAAAAACCTTTACTTCTTTTTGCTTTTGGTTTTCTTTTTTTTTTTTTTTTTTAAACGTTTTCTGTTTTTGGGGAGTCCTCGTTTCACTCGTGTTCCTCTCGGTCAGTCCCGGTTCATTAGTGTCCTCCGTTTAAACGCTGCCCTTACAGGCCAGGAACGGACATAAGAAAGAATCACATTCTCCAAAAAAAAATGTGGGCATGATTGAAAGGCCACGGAGATATTTTTGATAAATTTATATCTGCCTGTGTTTAATGTGTCGGGCTGCAGGCAGCTGTCAAACCGTCTGTTTCTCTGCTGCCGGCCGTCGAGGAGAACAAACAGCTGAAAAATGAGAGATGGTGAGAAACAATGAGTGAAGGAGAAAGATGGAGAGGAGGAGGACGATGAAGTAATAGCTCCGGGGGATTGTATCCACACATGACCACTACTGCAGAGATTGGTGACATCCCCCATATTGATCAATGCATTTAACACAGACACACAAACATGGAGGTGATCTTATAACCACACTCCTCATTTCAAACACGACAACATTTTCAGCACAGGAGCGGCTCGTTCGCTGCTTTTGGAAAGAAAACTTTAAAAATCTTGATGCTGTTTTGGGTTTTTAGGAGTTAACAGCTTCTTTCTGAGGGAAGAGAGAAGGGAAACGATTGTGCTGTTGTGTGTCTGTCCCAAAGCTTTTGTGACTGAGGACACATTTGTTTCAGGACAGGAAGTGAGGAAATCTTTCTTTGTTTCAGATTCCAGATTAAAACCATTGAAATGTTGTATTTGTAAACAAAAGGACTTTAAGTTCACTTTCACTTGATGTAGCTGATGTTTTCTGATACACAGATTCAGCTCTTTGTCTGTAATATGTTTTACGTCTGTAGTCAAACCTGATATGATGCGTAGTATCGATCCTGCTGCAGTTTTTATTAAATTCACTTTCATTGACTGTTTTCCCAAAAACAGGCTCTTTATTTTATTTTGTAAAGGGCTGATCATTTTTGCTGCCACCTAATATGTTCACATAGTGATTAGATTGAAATTGCAGTTGGACAGTTTTTTGTTTGTTTCATTTTATGTCGTTGAAACTGCAATATGAGCAAGAACAGTATCCAAATCACGGATTTTCAGATAAACGTTGGAGCATTTCTGTTGTATACTAAGTATTGTTAGCACCGTTAGAGTAATGATGCGAGTAAATTAGACTCTCCAGATGTAAAGAATGTTTTGTTTTTTGTTTTTTTAATTCAAATTTCCGACTGAAATGGGAATTGGAATATCCGCCAACACAGTCACAACAAAAATTATTTTTGCGTATATACAACTCTATTTCATATTACTGCCAAAAGAAAAGTAATGTGAAAATGATGTTAGTTTTAAAGTTGTTCCTTTACATTGTTGTGACACATTTTACCTTCATCAAAAAACCTTTTTCCTCTTTTTTTTTTTTTGCAGCTGCTGCATTTTGTCTGTTTGCTATTTCCTCTGTGCAGGTTTGTGTTTTGTTCCTGTTGACCTTTAATGACGATGCAGCACCAGGCGGTTGTGTTTGTGGAGTTGGTTTTTTTTTTTTTTTTTTTTGATTATCATTGCTGTTATTATGTGACCTGATCTTGGACCGTGCGGGTCAACGGCTCTTGAACGGTGAGTCTGTAACGGGAGGAAGTGAAGTGGGAGTCACCTGACTCTCTGATGTGGCCGAATTCATATCGACTGAAGTGTCACGGAGCGATACTGACCTCTCATGCGTTTGATATGCAGATGTCAGGATCCCTGTCGACGTCTCTCTCTCTCTCTCTCTGGGTTCGGTGAAGCTGCCTCATGTATTAATGGCGTGTCGATAAGGAGCTCTCCCATTACACACACACACACACACAGCCATCTTTAACCTTGCTGCTCGTCTGTGTTTGTGTGTGTCTGCCCTCTGTCATAGCTCCTCTATTATTTACCACGTGTCTCTGTCTGGGGAGGGCTTGTGTGCACGCGAGGCCGGCAATCGCCTTTAGGTAAACAACCACTGCCAATGACACAGGTGACCCACACAGACACACACAGCTTTCTAACTTCGCCCCTCCTCTGACCACATCACATTTCCGATCGATATGTTTTAAGAGAAGCCCCTAAACAAACTTTGCCTGTCGGGTCTGTGTGTTTGTGTGTTTGTGTTATTTTATTGGGGGGGGGGGGGTGTTACTGGCTGCTGCAGGTGTCAGTTTCAGCATCAAGCCCACAAAGCCCCTTTGGGTCGTCTTCAGGGGACAGTGAGAGAGACATTGTCCCCATCTGTGACACCTCAACTCTCTCTCTCTCTCTCTGCAGCCACAGAAGCTGATCTGAGATCAGGAGGGTTTAAGGTCACACAGAAGGAAGACGCAAAGATGCAAAACAAACGCAATTACGTCAGTGAAGCTCGTCTCTCAAACCGACATCCGGTCAACCAGAAATAAAACTCACAGATTCAGGCAAAACTGAGAAACGCGTCATTAGAAAAGCGAAGCAGCTAAAAGTCCGGCGGCAAGCAGGAATCTGAGAGCGAGACCTCTGCTACAGGTCACTCCTCCTGCCCCTCTTCTCTCGCTTCCCGTTTCCTGTCGGCCTCTCTGCCACTTACTTCGAATCAGTCCCTCAAATATAAAACTGCCGACTCCTGCAGACCACACAGATTCACACCTGAGCGCATTCAAAACTCAGCTCACGCCTTTCAGGAGTTTTAATTACGCTGCTTGCCAAGTCTGCGTTAGCACAGTAATTAACACAGCGAACGTCAAATACGTTAGAAGTACCAGCATTTTGTTCTTTTAAGATGATGTGTGGTGTTTCCAAAGAAAAGGATCACGCTTTTTAGATAGTCTCTGTTCATAAAAACTGCTAAAACGAACACATTCACATTGTTTTCCACGGGATGGTCTCTGGAAAACCACCGAAAAGAATTTGGTTGGTGACTTTGAGGAGAGAAGTCTGAAATTTATCAGGACTGTCGTTCCAGAAACTGTTTTTGTAACACATGTTGGAGAATGTTAATTTAGAGACGGCTGTGTAGTTGAACACTGAGCTCTGAGGATGGCATCAGCCTAGATCACAGCAGTATTTTTTACATTTTGTGTTGTTCCCCTGATCCTTTCCTCGCTCCCTATTCCCCCAAACGGTGAACGAATCGCCCAGTTCAACCATATAAAGTATATGAAGAGTAATAAATTGCAGGAGGATGTGTTGAGGGAAGAAAAAGCTGGTTGGTTGAGACGCAGAGACACAGTCGGTTTATAATGACTGCATAATGGAACTATAAATAGATTTTCATTTCTCAGGGTGAAGAACTTTATTTCCTCTAATTTTAGAAAATGTCAGATCCACATAGAAGAGGTCAGGGCATAATAAAGTAATATTATATATGCATTTTAGAAAAATAAATGTTCATCGTATTCACTGTGTTTCTAAAAGAGGAACAAAAGGTTTCTCTGTTTTAAATTAGACTCGTCACATTCATTCTCAGCCTGAAGCAATGAAGCAACCTGGAAATTAAGTAAGAGTATTATTATTAATTCAAGGCGCCTTGATAATTGAAAACAACTTTTAGGTAAACTAAAGTGTAAACACAAACCCCTCGTGTGTTTTACAGCGTAATGAAAGAGGCCGGACGGCCGGCAGCCAGAACCGACGCTGAAAAAAACACTGTCGCTTCTTAACATTAGTCTGAATTCATTTATTCATCGTTTACTTATCTTTCTTCAAAGCTTGACGAAAAACTTATATTATCAGATGTTGTGAAACATCGTCGTCGTTTTTCATTACAAGCTTTAAGCTTGTCTCTAATTAATGACACTAATTGGTTTGTCTGTTGTTATAATATATAATATAATATACAAAGGCTGATTTAAAATGTATTCAATATCAAATAGTGAGCCAAAAGAGAATAAAACAAAGACGGAGTATATTTTGTGTACCTGTCCGCAGGCTGATGCTCAGTGAAGTCAGCAGGAGTGAGATCTACCGCTGATATGAATTTCTGTGTGTGACGGCAGTGAAATAAATATTTTGGCGGAGGGGGTTCATATCATTATATCATCTGACTGTAAGAATGTGGTTAGAGTCTGGGAGCGAGTTGCATCAGCAAGGAGAAGAGGAAGTTGTGTAATTCACAGTTAAGATAATCGGATCTGTGTGTGTGTGTGTGTGTTGAGTGGAAAGTTTTGTGCTTTGTGATGTGAATTATCTAGAAATGGCTCAGATGATCCAGCTTTGTAGCATCACTGGATTTAGTTTTTTAAGTTCACACATGCATATTTGGATCTAAAAAAAACAAACAAACCTGAACTCGTCCTTTTAATGAGGCTTTATTGAAGATCTGATGAACCTCAGACTACATTTACAAAACGCTGATGTCGGGAAATCTGTTTTCACATCAGGTCTCTGAGGCCAAACGGACCAATCTCACATCTCCAGTCTTAGTTTTTTCTAAAACTCACACATCCGTGTTGACGTTGGGTCGGAGCTGAACGCCATTAAACGTGACCCAGAATACGAGCAGGTCCGGGCTGAGACGCTCCCTTCATTTGTCCTCTTTGATCATAAGAAAGAAGAAAAACAAAACCATTTACAAGCCTCAGCAACTGAGGAGAAGCTTCCTGGTTCTGTGAAATATCTTTCAGCACCTCAAAAGTTTACAAATTATCATGTCGTCATTTCACAAATTCCTAATTGATGAACTGCTAAAGGAGGTTTTTTCTTAATATAGGGCCAATAAATGTATTTAGCCAAACTTTCTTTTTCATCATTATTAGCAGGGTTTAAAAAAAAAGTGTTCTCTCTCTCGAACCACAGAGCTGTTAAGTTATTCCAGTTATTCATCATAAGAAAGAGCGAAACAAGAAAATGGTGCCGTGGCCACAGAATCTCTTTATCCAGTTTATTTACCGAGCCAGTTCTCATCACATCGACAGGAGATGAAACATTTACTCTACTTTCCCACTGAGTCAGCAGGTTAGAGAAGGACAGATGATGTCTGCGGTGACTGTGTCCAGGTTTTAAATCCTTTTGTCATCGTTTGTTTGGTTTCTCAGTAGAAGTGTGTTACTTATATTTTCTGTCGGGATGGAGGACAACGTGTTTTATCTAATGCTGCCGATGTAACTTTGAGCTTGTCAAACTGTGTGTCCTTAAATGTCCAGAGTCTCCTCTGGGGAGGCCGTTCTGTTGCAGATATTTATGTGTAAGCTCATCAGCATGTAGAGCGCGTCGTCCTTGTACATTAGATTAAACTGGAACTAATGAACTGCACGAGAGCCGTTCGATAGAAATGAGCATTAATGTCACAAAGTGTTCGCATTTCACATCTTCATGAACTGGCTGGCTTTGTTAAATATCACGAGTGCTTCAGACTGAAGATGCACGGAGAAGGAAGAGATGCAGCAAAATGTTCTGAAACCGATATGACTGAGTGATTTTAAAGACAAGACTGTGGAGAAAAACCGACAACGTTCCCACCGCCGCGTTAAAAGTTCCTCTTCCATTTTAAATTCTTGCGACAGAATAAAATACGTGCAGAAATTAAAACACAGTTTTTTGCTCATTTTGAACCACAGTCAGGCAAATTAAGAAAATATGTTGTGCGTCAGCGTCGCATCCTGTGATTTTTTTTTTTTGTAACTACACAAGAAACACATTAATGAGGAGTCTTTAGAAAACAGCTGCTTGCACAAAATTGTATTTACAGAAGGTTTGTCCAAACATTTCCTTTATTTGTCCTTTTATTCTGAAATTCTTCAACATGTACTATATATCTGCTGTACGTTGAGCGGCTCGCTGGAACAGTGGATGGTCATTATCAGGGCACTTCTGGGTGGAGTTGGAATAAAAAAGAGGCTCCAGGTTGGACTCGACCTTTTATGGTATGAAGGAGATTTACTCACGTAACTCCAGTAATTTGATCGCAATGATGGAGGCTTTGTTGAATTTATTTCACTCACACTCCACGACGCGCTCTGCTTGTGTTTCAAACGGACGGTTGTTATTGACGCGCAACGTTTCCTAATTCAGAAATGACAGAAAAAGGTGGGGAAGGCAGAAAAGGTCAAAGGTGAAGAATCATTTAAACTTCCATGGAAACAAAAAGGCTGTGCAGCATTTCCTCTAAGAAATGGAACCTGCAAACCGAACAACACGTTCACAAGGATGCAGCATTTAAAAAGAAAGTCCTTGAGTCCAAAGATCGGTGCTGACGCCAGAACGGGATTTAAAAAAAATAAAGCACACAGCTGAAAAATACACCGACACTTCCCTCCAGGCTGGAAGACAACCTGCTTCTTAACATTAGTCTGCATTCATTTATTCATTGTTTACTTATCTTTCTTCAAAGCTTGAGGAAAAACATATCAGATGTTGTGAAACATCGTCGTCGTTTTTCATTACAAGCTTTAAGCTTGTCTCTAATTAATAACACTAATTGGTTTGTCTGTTTATGGATAATTGATTTGAGACTATTTTCGAGAATTGATTACTATAATTTCAAATAATTTTGAAGCTCCACTTCTCAAAAATAAAGAAGTAGAACATCATCAAATGTGGAGGCAGATGTCGGGGGGCGTCATCTTAATGTCAAATCATTGTTACTGTGTCGGAGCGTTTTATCAGCCATCAACACATTGATGCTGATGAACAGAAGCTCTACAAAAGAACACAACATTCACAGGTTTGTTTGTTTTTTGTCCAAATATTATTCGTCTTATTTTACATTCGTTAGGTCAGAACTCGAGCCCTCTTGTCTCTTTACATGCAGTTAGTGTTTCCCCAGTTTATGTGCCAATGTCGTGGTCCGATCCGCACAAGATGTCTGAAATGATCCCAGAAAAACTTCATGTTTCGACAAACGCAACACGAGCGTGTTGATAATTGAAATGATTTAAAGATATTACATTTCGACATGGCGGCCGATCTGTTATGAATATGTGGTGTTGTCTTTCTGTTTTAATTTAAATTTCATTCCTCGTCTGTGCTCTCTCTGCTCTCATCTAATCTGATCCACAAATAAGTCTGCACAGTTTCTGCCCATTAGTCAGAATCATGGCTGTCAGGTATTCAAATTAAAGATGCAAACTACAGAGGTAATATTTAACGAGACTCATCTGTTATGGTTACAGATTTTTTATTTATTTATTTTTTTACTAGCGTTGTCTATTGTGCCTCAGTGAAGTTCTGCTTTTTATCTCATGCAGACTTCAGACTTTGGCCAACGAGTAACACTCCTGATTAAAGATATTTTAGACCAATTAGACCAAAAGTGCAGTCCGATACTTTATCCATCAAGTAAGATCTCAATCTTCTCTCTGGAAGCTCCTCAACAATCCACTTTATCCCCCCTTCATCAGACCGGTTGACTCAAATGAGGAACGAAGGCTGAAATACGCAACTGCAGTTTCCACGGATGTCAGAAAGGTGGAAGCTGAGTCGAGCTCTTCGCTGACGATACTGTCTTTTACGTCGGCAGATTCAGTGACTCTGCAGAAGGTCATGTGGTGTGTGTACAGCAGATTTGTTAAAACCTTAAAATGAAACCCACTAATCATCAAAGTAGCATTTTAGATGCATCTCACAAGACGAAGAAAAACAATAAAAGAATAGCCTTTTTAAGATGCCATTTTATTTCATTTGTGAATGAAACTTCGAGGAGGGATTGCTCCAGAGGGCTCCTGAAGGTTGGAGAGATCAGACCCTTTCACAATTGAAAAACCTGTTTTGGTCCTAATAATACCTGTCCAGCTGCTCCTGCTCCTGCTGCTGGTCTTTCATGTGGTGTCTCCCGTGGATGAGTCTAATGGAGAGGGCCAAAATATTATACTTCTACTTCAGACATACAGATGTGCTTCATATATAATGTCATATCACTTTAAATATTTTGTGTAGAGCAGTAAAATGTCCTCACCCGTGGATAAGTTTGCCAACTAAAGAAAACAGACAAGAAACAAGAAAACAATTATATTAAATATGACTTTTCACATTAGTTGGTGTTTTAGAACAAGATAGTTTTTACTACAATACTCAGAATCCAAAGACATTTGAACAAAAAAATATAAACTAGAAACGTGTGATATTCTGGAAATCCAAAATACTTTTTTTTTCCTTATAGTTGACAGTATGGAGAACATTTTAATCCTTTTTTGATATCTATTTACAACATTATTAAAGGTAACTGGTTTTGAAACATTTTTCATCCCTGATACCAAAATTGAAGAAATATAGAAGAGGCTGTTTTCTCTTACACTTGAAAACTCCGTGGATAATGTGATGAATAAAACCCTCGCCGGGATCGGCCATGAGGACGACCAGCGACACCACCAGAAACAGGACGGTCAGTTTCATCCTGAAAGCAAACACAGTTAGATTAAATGAAAAAACCCTGCATGTTCAGATCTGAGAAGTGAACCTTCACATTCGCTTTGTGTACAGCTTTGTTTGATTTTTGTAGTTGCGTGATGATGCGTCAAGTAAAGTTAATGAATTGATACCTCCCAGATGTCTGAGCCAAAAGTCAAACGGCTGCTGTCGAAGGTAGTTAAACAGCTGATGTGCTGAAAATGTCTGTCAGCAGGTAGATTCGCAGCTCTTTATATAACGCAGTCACTTCTGTAAAATAGGAAGTCACTGAAGACTTTGCATATTTAAATTGAGCCATCCGGTCTCCTTCTTGTGTGTCTTTCAGCGATGGAAAATAGTTTACATCAACTCAAATCTTTAATTTTTTGCTTCTTTATACCATTAATCTGCAAGAATTGATAGACATCTACTCTTCACTTAAATTTTTTTTATATTAGATTGTATTGAACAGTGTATTAAATAGTTAAAGGGAACAGTAACAACAACAACAGAAAAAATCAGAAATACTAAATTGCCTTTTAAAAAGAGACAAATGTTGATTAATATTATTTATTAGTTTCTCCTCGCTTATTTTTAAATGGCTTTCTGCTGATTTAAAGATAAGTGTCTGTTCACAAACACGGAAGCAGAGATTCAAAGTTGTGTCAATATTTGTAACGATACTACAGAAAAAGGTTTCATTACATTTTGGGCCAGACGGGTTATTGATCCTATTGCAACTCCTCAAGGTCGCCGTCGGAGGAGTTTTGGTATTCGGTTGTTTCCTGTATGCAATTTAAGGCCAAAACTTGATTCTTCTTTTTACTCTTTAACTGGGTTGATGCTTTTGTGAGTATAGATTGATAACAGAGACAAGATTGGATTTTTAATTAAATTTTAGCATAAAAGTGCACCATAAAAATGGTTAAAAAAAAGAATTTGACAGAATTGAAAATATACTAGTTGTGTATCAAAGGTCAGTCCGCTCTCTTTCTAATTAAAACCTAAAAAATGCCTTTTTTATCAGAAGAAACGGACAGTGTGCCTCTTAAGACGTGATATTTAAAGTCATCGCTGTTTGTTGAAGAAAAGGCTCAAAGTCGTCTCGCCGCCGACATAAACGCCGACCTGGCGACGAGCTCATCTAGGCGCCGCTAGACAGTCAGTTTCATCTCCAAACAATCAACATGGCCGAAAACATTTCAGAAGACTGAAAAACTGAATCTTAACTCGTTCCCCTTCGGCTGTCGCTCAACACGGAGCTTTGTCTGTGCTGTTAAACTCCAAAAACCTGAAAATCTCTCCGAGATTAAATCGCACCAGAGAATTAAACTCGTTGGACTTGAATCTGGTTTTAGTTGATGGTTTAAATTAGAAAACCCAGAACGATACAATTTAAAGAAAAGTAACGTGTGTGAATGTGTTCGATAGTTAAAGGCTTCTGTTGGCTGACACATGATCCCAATCTGCTTCGTGTAATGAGCTTTATATTGAAAAAGAAAGAAATGACCTCGGTAGTGGATCAGTCCTGATATCAGCTTCTTTTGTGAATATATATTTAATTATATATTTTTAATGTTTTATTCAGTAACAGAGTATTTTAGGGCGGAAGGCTGCTCAAGATTTGACACTTAAGTGTTTTTGTGACTGAGACAAAATGTGAAACTTTGCGTTTTCTTCTGTCCACTAAATTCAGACACACCAAACACAATCCAGAAACTAAAATGAAATCATAATATGAAATATGAGCTGGGATTAGAGGCCGTTTAGTTTCATCAAGGTCAAAACAAAAGTCTTATTACCACAAAATGATGAAGAATTATGGAAATAATCTCCTTTTTAATTTTGGACTTGTATGTGTGTGAGTGTTGTTAAGAATCTAAGATCTAATTCAGATCACATTTTAGTGTTTACACCACCGTTATTGTACGATGACTGTCATCGTCTGAAACGTTGGTGTGAAAAAACCCGATGACTCAGGAAGGCTGGTGTGTGTCTGCGTGTGTGTGTAAGGCTCATTGTGGGTATGTGTGTGTGGTTTTCATCTGGCATTTTTCGTGCCAAACTGTCCGATGACGGGGCAAAGCGTTTGCCTTATCAGATGCTAACAGACTGAATATTATCTTATCACTTCCTCGTGCAGTTTCCTCCCGTTGTTGTTGTGCTATTTAGAGGAAATAACTGTGAGAACTATCACTGTCAGACAGCAAGCACACAAAAATGGCTGTTTCTGAAGTTGAAAACTGAATTTTAATTGCTTAACATAGAAAAAAAAAAATCCCCACATTTGAAGCCACAGTCCTTGAAGCTCGTCAATCAGGTCAATCAGTCAAAACCGCAGATTTCCTTGAATCTTCTGCACTTTGCGTTTGTCTCCAAATCTGTTCAGTTTACACACACATCTGCTTATTCCAAGTCAATAAAATTCGAGCTCTCTGGCAGCAGCTATAGTCATTTATTTACTATCTATCCGTCGGGGGGGTGCAGCTGATCCCAGACCAGTTCCCGGTCTGTCAGACAACCATTCAGCTTGTTCTCTGGACTGGGGGAGGAAGTCAGAGTACGGGAAGAGGCGCAGACAAAATTTAAAAGCGATATATTAAGTTCACCGTTCAGAAAATCTCTTTCTAACCAGCTCCCTCATCTTTATTTGTGTTTATACTTTTATCAACGATCACATCTCACAAACAATAACAGCACAAAGTAAATACTTTAGTATCCAACGCTGAGCTCATCGTGAATATTACGTCGTGTTCCCCTTATTTAAATGCTGTAAAAGGCCCAAACCAATAAAATACAGAGGATAACAATGATGATGACACTGAAGTCCCCGACATGTGATCAGCAGTGGTGAGAAACCAGCAGCTGGGAGCGATCCTGCCAAACCAGGGTTTGGGTTTGATCCTCTCTGCTCGCTCAGAGAACTCAGCCAAGCGGCACTGCAGCACTGAAAATCTCCCAAGGACTCAAATTCACACCATCAGCTAAAATAGATTCACTCAACCATCTTCACTTCTTCGCACCCTGTTTTGCTCTTTCCTGGTTTAACCCCTCTGCTCAACTTTTCTTTCTTTAAACAAGAAATGGATGAATGTCGCGTTGTTGGAAATGCAAATGTGGTGTAATTCTCTTAAATCTTGCGACTTTGTTGACAATCAGCTGCTGTTTGATGGCTGACGTGTGAAGATCAAGTGCCCGCATACAGAAGTCTGTACAGCACAACGTTAGTCAGCATCTTCAACCTGCAGCTAGAACGGTCCGGACAGATGACAAGCAGAATAGTCAGAACAATCAGTAAACAGTTCCTCCTCCAGTCGTCCGATGATCTGAAGCTCTTCACTGCTGCGTTGGTGTGATGTGAAAAAGTGACATCACTGTCAAAGAGTCAGGTGGCTCAAACGCTTCACGTTCTGTCAGTGTACGGTCTTTTTTTAACCTTCTTCAGCTCACTGCTGTTGCCCCCTTTAGGGCCGTCCACAGACATTCTGGGTGTCTCACCTAATTATTGCACTTGTTGTTTATTGTTACTTGTATAGTTATTTATTTCCTCCGTGTAAACTGCACGCTGTGAGCTTTCGGGTGAATTTGAGCTCAGTTCTTGGTTAAGAACCGGTTTTAGTTTGGCACTGAGCTACGGAGAGCTGTGAGGTCTGTCTGTGCAGGTGAACGCAGATCCAGAGGCATCAAGGGTCGAGGTTGGTTTATGGTCATTTGTTTGTTTCCACATGAAATGAATTTTGTACTCAGATAAGGAAGTGTACGAAATAATAAACCAAAAAATAAACTCTAAAGTCATCTCTAATAATTATAGTCTATACTGTCGAATGGAGCTCAGTGTCTGAGTCGAAGCTGAATTTGAGCCGACCTCTTCTGGTCTTAATGCTCCACAGCCTTTTACCGGAGGGGGTCATACAGTCCAGGTGAGGTCCTCCTTGATCCTGCCCCCCCCCCCAATACAGAAGTCCCCAGAAAGCTGCAGCAGCAGCCAAAGGAATATCCGATGGGATTTTCCAAATAATCCACCGCTGCTGTAAATTGGCGTTCGTCGTGAGCTCTTAAAGCTCAACAAAGTCGGAGAAGAAAAGGTCTCTCTCCAGTTCATGTTGACAATTAGTGTTTGAGGTGTTTGATCAGCCCGCCTCGGCCGTCATGGTGGTCTTTGAGGTCTTCGAGTCCGACTCACATGACCTAGAAAATCATCACTTTATTGTCAGTTCTGCTTTACAGGGCGTACAGTATGGAGAACTGAAATTGTGTTTCTCTTCGGCCTGACTGGTAGAATATACCAAAACAAAAACAAACAATAGAAACATCGGTAACATACAAATTTTAAAAATAAAAAATTCAAATCACATCTGGACTAAAGATAGAAACTTCTAGACTTGGAGAAGACAGAGTGGACAGACGGCCAGTTTCTCTGAGCCGGAGAAAGTTCTCCAAAGTTATTGCCGTTTTTATCCCCATCCAGTCTGAAGCAATGTAGTATTCAGCACGCACACACACACACACACACACACACACACACACACACACCCTCGTGAACTGTCCTGTGGTGGAGCCGCCGATTTCAGCCGGCTCTCTGCCGGGTGTTCGGGGTCCCGGTTCCACTCACCGGCTATTGAATTATAACCCTGAGAGACCTGGCTTTAGCCTAATCCTTACTTGAAAGCTATCCTTCCTCTAATTCAATCCCTCTTTAAACCCTCGCTGGAGACGGACGAGTGGCACAAAAGACACACACACACACACACACACTCCCGGGTTAATGCAGCTAGACTCCAGTGACTCTCCCAACAACAACTGAGTAACAACACGAGCGTCAGGGAAATCCAGATGCAACATTTAAAACGGGGATTAGAGTCGTTCAGTTTTAAAGAGAGACGAAGTTTCACTGATCGAACACTCAGGTTTGTTTGTGTCAAGGAGAGTCGCGGGGGGGTTTTTTGGATTTTGCCAATTAAAAGTGTTGGTTAGAATCCGTTTGGTTAATCCTGATTGTTAGTGGACTGTACCTGGTTTAAAGAATAAAAAAAAAAAAAAAAAACGTGCTGACGTATGTTGAGCATCATGGCGCTTTAAAAAATGAATCACAAATTCCAGATAAATCTTGACTAATTGTCAACAGAGTCTAAAGATCAGTGTCCGTTTGTTCCCAAGATAACAAGGGCTTTTTATATATCTAAAGTGAAACCGACTATTTTGGAAGTTATATAATCAATGATGTCTGTGTTTGGCTGCTGATAATCTGAGACATTTAGCTTAAAAAATAAAACACTGTCAATCAATCACAGCGTTTGAAATCCTGAAGGCTTTGAGTTGAATTAATACCCAAAACTCGTCGTAAACACTAAACCGCTTTAAGTAATTCACTGATCGCTCACTGACTTTTATTATAAGGTTATTAATACAGAAGAGTTCAGGAGCTGCACGGCTCAGAGAGGCCTCACATGGTCTGCTCTGGTCTAAGAACACAAGCTGATATTTAAAGATTCAAATCGTGAGGGAGAAGCTGCGTGCTGACTACAAAACGTTTAAGGTTGGAGCAAAAAACAGCCAGCGGATGTTGTGAAATGACATTTTTAACTACTGTTAACATCTTAACATCGAAATCAGCTCCTCTAAAAATACAAATTAAAACATTCAGCTGTTCGGCTTCTGTCCACAGTTTAGTTTCTTTCTTTCAACAACTTTTGAAAATTTCTAAGAAAGAAACAAAACAAAATATATTCAGTGACGACATCGCTGTCAAAGTCATAGACTCATTTCTAGAAAATACGGAGAGCTGAAATGAGGTGGGAAGCACGAGGAATGGATTCTCAACGCCACCGAGCAAACCTACTGCCTGCTCCTCAGGCTTTTGATATACAGCTCCAACACACACACACACACACACACACACACACACACACAGAAACTCCACCTCATCATTGCCACTGAGCATGGATGATGAAAAACCCATGAGTGTACGCATTTTGATTCTTAAATCAACAGTGTTTTGATTTTGGTTTTGCTACAGCAGAGCGTGAAGCAGCTTATTATCTGCTTCATTACTGGCAGGAGGAGAGAGACGCCTGTGTGTGTGTGTGTGTGTGTGTGCGTTTTATGAGAAAGGGATTTTCATGTGAGTGTGGATGTGTGCGAAGCAGAAGTGTTAACCAAGCCCGTCCCTCTGCTTTATTAGAAACTCATTCAGTTCTCCATTCTACGTTTTATACCGAGTAAACAAAGCAACAGATTGCACCGAGAATCATTTCCTGGCACCGACAGACCTACGAGCTGCCGCTAAATAAAACATTATTAAGTTACTGTACTGAACTATTTGGGAGTCTATGAAAGTGGAGCTGCACCATCACTCGCTGTAAAACCTGTTAATACAGTTCTGCAATGCAGCTCTGCTCTCGGATCAGAGTGAAAACGACTTACAATGAAAGCCAAAGGTTAAATGATTTTATGTCTCTGTCAGCTTCAGAGGCTAAAGAATAAAGATTTCTATGACGTTGTCACATCAGGTGAATCTTTACCTGTAGATGATGCTGGCTCCGCCCATCCTCCTCCTCCGGCCTTTACAGGTTGAATTCCCTGTCTGTGACTTCTGTAATTTGCATCTTTTGCAGACAAAAATGAACCAACTACGTTTCCCATATTGCATTTTGCCTCCCTGAGGTAACAGATATCAGCAATTCACGATGCTTTTAATCAGACGCGTGACTTAAATTCACTGCACGTCTCGTTCGGTTTTAAAGCCCAAATTAGGACGAGTGGCCGTGAGATTGTGATTTGAGTCCAGCAGTAACTTCTTCTTCGCCTCCTGAAAAGTTGAACTTCTTTCCACTTCTGTTATCTCGGGCTTCGTCCGGTGAGGCCGTGTCGCCTCAGCCCGTCAGCGCTTCGAGCTGCAGCTCCCATCAAGCTCGGCGATCCTGAACCGTGTGTCCCCCCCCTTGACGGGTGACGTCAGCTTCAGGTCCCAGTTAGCCTCCATATTTTTTTGGACTGTGTGCCGTTAAACCGTCTGCACTTTTGTGTGTGAGTGTGTGCGAGTGTGAGACACAGAGAGACAAATGAAGGGCCCCACATGACTCCGCTAAGAGGTTTCCTGTCTGAACCCGAGCGCTCAGAGGTCTGCTGTGGCAGATAGGATGGCTGCCTTTGTTCACATTACAACCCTAATTAGGCAGAGCATTGTGTGTGAGAAATACGAGAGCAGCTCTCAGTGTGCGCGCAAATGAGTGTGTGTTGTTTGTGTGCGATCGGGATATTGAGAGTGACAGCTGAATGTACGCTCCGCTTGTCTCCTTGTTTCACTTCAGACCAGCTGAGTGAACTGCTGGCAGCGCACCAAATGAAAACACACACCGCGGCACACACAAACACACACATCTTCCTACTTCTGCACTTGAGAAGACTCTCACTGATGTAATTGTTTTGTTGCTGTTGGTTTTTTGTTGTGTTTTTTTTTTTTTTTTTTTTTTTTTGTATATGCCTTGACATTGATTCTTAAAGTTTAACTCTTAATCCAAACCTGCTTATCCAGGTCTGAATCCTCAGACCAGACTCTGAAGACGCAACCAACTTCAGTGACGGCCTTCAGAGGTTTTCAGATGAATGAGTCTGCGCTCTGAGAAGATAAAAGCAGCCGACGGCACAGATCAAAACATTAGACGTCTTTTATATTACATGATGAGACGTCTGAGTTAATCATCAGTTCATTAGGGATCTGTGGACTGTGGAGGAGGAGGAGACGAGCTTCTCTGCAGAACCTCGTGCATCGTGATGCCAACATACATTTCCCTTTTTCTATATAAAACCAGAGTCTCTCATGTGTTTGGGTTGTTCTGGAGCTGATCTGAAGTTTCTATCTTTATCTGATCAGGAGTTCTGCTCATTAATGATGAAAAATCAGCTCTAAATATCTGATTGTCCATGTCTCTCTGTCAACGTTTCCTCACTGAGGTCAGAAAAATACAACCAGCTGACAGCGAGACCTCTGAATGAGACGCTCTGATTGGCTGTGACATCACCGACTAGATGATGTAGAGACGTGACTCTTGACGATGGAGGATGAGACTCGATCAATAAACACACAAAAGTCACAGAGTCAGACCGATCCAGATCTGAAGTCCATTCATGAGTTTATAGACCATCGTGAGCGGCAGTCCCCAGTCGTAGCTCCGCCGTGTGTTCGTTTCCTTCTGGGATCAATAAAGTGACTAGTATATACTTATATTCTCCTCAGAGTCATCCTAAAGTCACGCTGCCAAAGGCCAGATGATGTGATCTTGTTGTTTTTACTCGACAGTCTCCTTAATCTCTTTGTCGAGGTCGCCGCTCATGCTGCCGTTCGCTTGAAGGTGAAGCCAGCCGGATGTTTGACGGAGGCCACGGGTGAAATAATCCTCCGGATCACCTCTTCGGTTTCTGTCCCCCTCATTGAATAAATTCACTCAGACGTCAAAGTGACGGCAGCAAAGGAAAATGAATGTAACGACTCTTCCGGGAAAAAAAACCACGAAATAAAATATTCAGGGTGTATAAGTGCAACAGAAATCCAGAAACAGATGGATGAATTAAAGCGCTACAGGAGCGCAGCACTCGCTCGGTTGCTCCGAACTCAAAGCGAAGCCCCTGAAAGGCCTCAAAACAAACAGAACGACGTCCGTCAGAGTTTAGTTTTGTGCGTTGCTTTGGGATTAATTTGGACAAATCACATCTTGGCTCTCGTTTTATTCTGACTTGATATTTTGTGGAAGTAACAGCCTGAGTGGCGTCCTGCTGAGGAGGGGATCAAGATGTGGAACCACATGAAACAACCTGATTTCTCTTGTGGATGGATAAAAACTTTTTTTTTTTTTTTTTTTGCGGCTCAACAGAATTTAGCAACCGCCCTGCTGTGAGTTTGGTGTTTGCAGTGACGAGGACCCCAAAGAGCACCAATTGGGGCTCTTTTTAGTTTGTTTTCCTTTAGAAGGCGACAGAAACTAGTGTTTGACAGAGCTCATGTAAAAAAAAGAAGCACAGAATAATCTGATGCCGATGGTATAAAGACTTTTTCTGAGCTGTACTTTGGGCTTTCTTCAAATCAGATTTTCACTGGAGCCTCACAGCGGTACGATCTCAGTGTCTGTAACAGCCTGTGTGACCTCAGTCCGAACGGTCTGACGGGTCAATCAGTTTGTAATTCGTCTGTCGGCCATCTTGGTTCTTTGAAACCAGAAAGAAACCATATTAGGAGGAGAACGCAGGGACGTGAGGTCTGGATCTGACCTGCTCTTTACTATTTTACTTTTACTATCCTGATTGGTTAGTACTTTCTGTCAATCACACAGTAGCCACGCCCCCTACTCATTTTCTACATTGTGGTTTATTTTCTTCTAAATGGGACCATCGTTTAAGAAAAAAATTAACACAATGTTGTTTTGCAGACTGAGACCATAAACGTTTACTGAGATATGAGTGGAATGCAGTAGATGTAGAATGCGGCTCCTTCAGCCACGTTCTGGATTTCTGGATAAAATCGTACGTTTGTTTTTTTGCCCCGGCGGTTCCTCCTGTGGTTGACTGTTGCTGCTGTGGCTCACTGGATGTGTGACTAATGTGCCGGCCTCGTCTTTACTACCCTCTGGTCTAATCTTTAATATCCTCCTCCTCTTCCTCCTCATTGTTTCCTCCCGCCGTCGTCACGGTTACCCGCATCCCATTCACGCCATGACTGATGATGTTACTTTTCTGTGTCTCCAGCTGGAGACGGACTCACACGGGTTGGTTATTTATAAGGTTACTTATCAGAGATTTGACTGATTTCCAATAAATTTGCAAAAAACTGTTTCTAAAGCAGAAGTAGCTGTAGCTGTAGTTGGAGGTTTAATTTCGATTTGAAACACAAAAAGAAACAGGCTGAGTCCATTGTGACGCTTTGTGTTTCGTGTTATTCGACGCAAATTGTTCATTTACCCTAATGTGGATCAACAAAGCAGCGCACACACGTTGTTGTTGTTGTTGTTGTTGTTCCTTTGTTGACCTGTTCTGCTTCAAAGGTAGTTTGGGAAGCTGAGCTCTGTCCAACTCTGCTGCTACGAAAACAAATAATCACTTTTATCATTTCTGGTCTTCAAATGAATTGCGTCCCAGTTGTGATACCACATTTGTAACCACAATTTTTTGACAAGTTAAAGTTTGAGTTTGTGTGACTCTGCTCTTTCCTCTGTAGTAAACAGACGAGGGGGGTCTTAAAATAAAATCTGCACCGTCACGTCCCGCCGTAGTCGTCCTTTCAGCTGTGGCAAATTAAAGTCCCCTGAACTGTTCACACCGGAGTCACCTTTGACCCTCCATGTCTCTGTTTCCCAGCCCCTCATTGGTTGCAGCCTGTAAAGGTTAAATATGTCAGACGGACGTCTTCCATGTGTCCGAGCCGCAGGCGTCTCGGGCTGCTGGGCCGTCTGAGCGGTCCGGGGTCAGACCTGCTGATGGACGGACCAGATCAGCCGACTGTCGTGGACTGAATGTGTGAACTTACATTTTATTAAGGACCTTTTGCGGATCTTTGGTGTTCTGGTCTCCTCAAACAGTCAACGTAGATTGAAAATATGAAGGATGAGGCGAGGAACGCGCTGTGGGTACGAAGTGACTGTGTGGCAGGTTGGTTTTCATATGTTAATAAGTTAGAGCGGACAAATGATGGAGGGATCCGGCGTCTCGCCAGTTTTCAATGTACGAGTTTAAAATAGACCTGCTGATGTCACAATGACATCATAACACAAAACAGACACACAAGTGTGGGGTTTTTTTTAACCATTTTATCAGCTGTACGCGGAGATTGTCATGTTTTAGAGACACTTGCTGCAAACTCTGTGACAGCTGGCAGCAACATCAGCACGCCGTCAGCACAGCAGGTGTGAGCACGCACGCTTGTCCGCAGCAATATTGTCACTGCACAAAATACACAATGAACCTCAGAGAGTAACGCTTGATCAGTTGAGACATAAACACAACTCAGACAGAAGGACACAAAAAGATACTGCACCGAAAAAAATGACCGACTTGTAGATAGTTGTGATGATTTCTGTCAGCGACGCTTCTGTCGTGTTGAAAAGGGCACATGTGACAAAAGTGGCAGGAGCTGACGTCCTTCTGAGTCTGTGAAACGTCCTTTTCTCCATGAAATAACAGGACACGTCTAAATAAATTCAAAACAGAGCGAGGCAGCCGAAGCTCTGCAGGGAACACCAGCACCTTATTATTTTCCTATTTGTAACATGTTATATTGACCTATATAACAGCCAGGATTAATAAACCAAACCAAAACACTGGCAGGCAGTAATGTGAGCGTGTGAAAGAGGCACTCAGAAACACACACTCACACACACAAACACACTCTCTCTTTCTTTCTTTCTGTTGCCCGAGGAGACAGCTTGCAAATAGTATGATGTAGGAGCTAGGCCGCCGGCAAACAGGAGCATTTAGGAGGGAAGGAAGCAGAAAGGAAGGAACGGAGGACAGCCGGCCTCATCAGTTACCCCCTTAAATGAACAAAGAGCAGCTACAGAGCTAATTTAAATCAACAGAGACGTGTGGCGTTCAGGGGGCAGGCGGCAAATTAACATCCGGAGCAATTAATCCAGCCGGCCCTGAGCTCGCACCTTAGTGCACAGAAAAACAGCAAACAGCGACAATTCAGCCCTCATTCGATCCCGCCACGACAGAACCGCTAAAACGACATGTCCAAGGCCGGTCTACTTCACGTCACATAAAATATGAATCGATTTATTCTTCAATCAAAAAAAACAAGAATAACATCAAATGTGAATAATTTTCCGGGCGTCTTGTAACCTAAAACGATGAGCTGGTTAAATCGCTGACTGTTTACTTGCCTCGTTAGCTGCAGTTGCTCAGAAATGTTGTTAGCTTATTAGCATACTTCCCAGCATGCACTGTGCCATAATTGGGTTAAACCTCTGGTGAAAAGTCAACTTTTTCCTGGGAGACATTTACACGATGGAGGCTCGTTAGATGTCGGTTTCTAAATGTGCACCGGAACCATCATTATCTTTTCATTTATATATTTTGTTAATGGTCACATAATTTGCTTCACGACAAATAATAAAAAAATCAGCCAGAACAAACACTGTTGTTGGATTTTGATTCTTGTGTTTTAACTGTAGACTGACCTCACAAAGGAAAATAACCAAAAGGTCAAATAAAGACAAACCACTCTTTCTTTTTCGCAAATAAATCTAAATAAACATTCTTCAGTAGTGCAGCAGTTAAAATGGGACCACATTTTGGCCGTTATATGACTCTGTTTTCAAAATTGTCGCAGTTCAGTATTAACGTTAGTTTTTCAGTCACAAATGAACTTCCAGGATTAAAGCTCCTCCACCTTTATGGCTCAAATCACATAAAATCTACCACCGCTGTGGAATAAAGATGAGCCGATCAGATCTTTAAAGATGGCTGAGCAGGCAGTTTTAATGTTGCTCTGGTCAGAGAGGAAACTATCACACCCTGAGGTGAATCCTGTCATTAGTCCACATGCAGGCCGGGGGCGGATATATCTGATATATATGACACATTAACACTGCTCTCTGAACAGCCCCCCCCCCTCCCAGCCATAAAATGAAGGGGAATGGACAGGCAGCGGGATCTCTGAGCGCTTTCTGGATCCTCGTTTGTCACCGTTCTTGTTTGGAAATTAAAAAATGAGAGCCATGGCAACTGCAGCTCTCTGGGCTTTTATCATGATGGCAGTTTTTCTTCCTCTTTATGAGTGACTTGTTAATGAATGAGACCAACAAGAGGTCAGCAGCAACATAAAGTAAACACGGAGCGCAGCCCCCCCCCCCCCCCCCCCAAAAAAAACTTTTTTTTTTTGAAGAATAAACAGGTATATACAATTATATACAATAAACTCCACTGAAGCCAGAGTGTATTGATTTCTATGGGAAAATGTCCGACACTTCCCACTTGATTTATGACCTCAGGAACTTTTCTCCGACCTCAGTCTTTAGTTTCAAGTCTTGAACATGATTTAAATGTTTTAAATGATGCTCCCATTTAGAGGAAAATAGAGCAGAAAACAGGGATGACTGGGGGTGTGCAGACTCCACCACCCAATCAGGATAGATTACAGAGTACAAATTCTCTGTGCTGACATTGACAGGAAGTCCACAATGTAGAGCCATCCAGTTTAATTTAACCCCTTTTCTGAATAAGCAGCTCCATAAAAGAGGAATGACTTGTCAGTGACTTGTACAGATGCATGTTTTAAATTAACGGCAGTTACTCATTCTTGAGTGAACTGATGAGATTTAAACTGAACGGAGACGAAGATGATTACAGAAATCGCCTTGATTGAACTGAAGAGATGTCATATTTATTCCGAGGGGACCGTTTCTGTCCAGAAGGAAACGGAGGATGTTTGAGAAGCGGATGATGTTAAAGTAGAGAAAAGGGGATCTCTGTGGAGGACGAGGTTAGATGACATGAGGAGAGAAGATAGCAGAAGATCTGCGAAGATGAGGACGACGATTATCTCAAAACAAAGATGTCATGGCATGTCCGATTTCAGCCTCCGTCCAGTTTCGGTGCTGATCTACTTTCAGAGCAAGTCTCCTCTGTTGTGATGTTTCTTTTTTTTGGTGACTTTGATCCCGGCAGCTTTATCACTCCCATTCTTCTGTGTAATTATAGAAGTGACTACTCATTTAATAATGTCGGCTCTCTCTTATCGGAGCGAACACTTGTGATTCTTCATGCACAATGAAACATTCAAATCCATCTATTTATTACCGCGCTCTCACCAACTGAGGTTTACCTTGTTCTCCATGACGGAGCTTCCTCTTCGACGTCGTCGTGTCGGCTCCATTTATCATTTGAATTGTTTTTTTGTTTGTTTTTTTTATACGGTGGGAATCGTCAACGCTTCTGAAAGTATGAAACGGTGATCAAAGATTTCATTCATTCAAAATTTAAAGAACAATTTCAAACAAAGCTGGTGTCATATAATTAAACAACACAAATTAATATCCATATCAAATCTATTCTCTGATAGAGGAGTGATTATTCTTTGGGGTTTCCAGTAAAAACGGGAATAAAATATTATTTGTAATGACAGAATGCCTTCTGTAATAAAACATCTGAAAACATGACTGAGATCCAATTACTTGATGTTAAAAAGGTTTGAGAGCAATAAAATCTATAAAGTTCTTATATTCATTCAGGTCACGGTTGTCCAAGAAGAGATGAATTATGGGTAACCGGACTGGTGATGAAGAAGCCTCTCAGATGAGAAGTGGAATCAAATTAATTGATTAATTTGTTGAAAAACTTCCTCTTACATTTCTTTACCTTTTATACAAATACATTTCTTTTTAATCCCGGAGTTTTTCAGTTTACCGAGACACAACACACACAAACACTAAGTCTTCAGGGACGCACACACACGCAGCCCACCACTCCATCAAAACTACATAGCCACAGGCTTCCCCATTAACACTTGTCTCTTGAAAAGAAATGAGAAAGGGATGCAGAGTGGGGAGAGGTATGGCCGTCCCGCCTTTAATGTTTGAGAAAAAGAGAGGAGGAGAGCGAGTAACTGAGAGAACCAACTTCAATTATGTATACGCCAACAACTTCAATTAACCATGTGTGCAGGAAAATCAATATGGGAACTGATGATGTCCCGAGCCTTTCATTCCTCACTGAGGAACTGGTCTGTCCAGAGGCGACACACACACACATACTGTATACAAACACTCCCTGAGTATAAATCACTCTACAGCCAACAAGAGCACAGCCTTCAATCCCAGGCCCTGGGCTTCACCATCTCTGTTTCCCCTCCGTCGATAATGACTAATGATCATCGTGAGGCTGGAAAAGGGGAAAAATCAGGGAGGAAATCTGTATTGTTTGTCGGCATCGACAGTGTGTGACCTATAGACGAGTATGATGAGATATTCACCGGGACGGCAGGAGGCACGCTTTTTCAGCCAAGGCGATGGCGATCGTCATGGTAACGGTGATGGACGGGCGTCTATGGTTGTGGACCGGTCGCGGGGCTGATGAGGATTTGCGATGTAGAAAAGATCGCCGTGGTTACGGTTACAAACGAGTGGCTCATGTTGTCAAGGCTGTTGACGTCATCGGCTGATAATATAATATGATATGAACGGTGAAGAATATGAAGTCTGATGCTGAACTTGCGTCGTTTACTTCCAAGTGACCAGCTGTTGATGCTAAAGTTGGCTATGAACTGATAGCAAAACTCCCACATAGGTCCTTTAAAGGTTGGATTTCAATCTAAGGAGTTTATTCCCATGACAAAAATTAAATGGCTTCAGTAGTTATTCAGATCAGATCTCACATCAGTGAGAGGGGGAGTCGCAGGTCTGTTAATAAGTAAATACGATGGATAATTTAAGCTCTTTGTGTCGTGTATCTACTCAGATACTGGTCCTCTTAACAACCATGAACCTGATGTGACTTCAGAAAAAAGCGGTTGAACTCAGATATTTGCTGCAGAGATGATGCCGATGTGACACTGTAATACAAACTGAGACAGAGAGGGAAGATTGATGAAAACTACAGCAACATGCTGCCTGGGCCATCTCTTATCAAAGTCATCATCAGTATAACAGCATGAAATCTCATATTAGTGTGTGTTTGTGTATCTAAGTGTCTGTGTGTGTGTTAGCTACCTTTGTAGCATTCAATTATTCAACAGCAGGAAGAAGATGTCGTTTCATCTCTGATTTCCTGCCTGGTGTTGTTTAATGCCTGTCGCTATCTTCGGAAACAGGGAGGACTTGGAAGTGTTGGGGGGGTGTGTGTGTGTGTGTGTGTGTTGGGGGGGGGTGACTTTGACTCGTCTGTTCTTCTTCTCCTCTTTTCTTGAGCAGGAGCGACAGCCAGTTAGAAACAGAGCAGGTGAGAGTTAAGTGGCCCGTATTCAGAATTATTGATTTCTGGCCGCCTGCACTGAGCGTAACCTTGCAAGTCTATTTTCCAACACATGCGAGCGTGAAAAGTGTGTGTCTGTGGTCATCTCTGGATCTCCGTGCACAGTCATGCTGAAAAGAATGGTTTGATCCATGTGATCCAAGATGCTGCAGAAGAAGAAGCCAGCGTTGCTTCACGTTTTTTGACGTTTTTTATAAAAGTAGCTGAGCTGACACTGAAGGGGAGGCCATCCCATAAATCTACCAAATGTCTGATATTCTCTTCTTGACAATATGAGGAGGAGTTTAAATGTAAACTAAAAATCCTGCCAGCCGAACTAAGACATTTAAAGACTGTCTGTTTTTATGTTACCTGGCTCAGTCTTTGTTTACGACAGAGGCGGTGATTAAACTTTACGGTTATAACAGAGTCTGCAGTTTGTGGCTCTGCTGAATTATGTTACATCATATTCAGCTATGTCCAACCCACTTTTATCATACAAACACCTTTCTGCAGAGATATCATTTAAATGCACCACAAACTGCCACTTCCACTATAGAAAAACATAAAGTTCAATTTAAACAAAAAGAAAAAGGTTTGTCTGTACAGACTGTAAAGCTTTAGTTTTGTGCCAACAGTTTAACCAAAGACCCAAATTTCTAAGCTGATTTCTGTAGAAAATGTGTTAAAATGTGTTAATGTGTAGAAAATAATCAAGGCCCCTAAAAATGGCCCCTCATATTAACATAATTTGCTGTGAGAACATGAATCGTCTAACACATCCTAAATAGGAGTGAGGCATTCAGGGAACATTTGAAAAGTGACACTCATAATAGTCCTCATGTACGATGCGGCATTGAGGGGCCCTTTAATGGCCCTTCAATCCCTGAAGCAGAGCCTTTTAATTTTGCTGCAGCTGTGTTTGTTTGTGCGTCGCTCGCTGAGCAAAGTGTACTGTTTTCCAGCTGACGCTTCGTGATTCGTTTGTATGATCTGTGCAACATTTCACGCAGTCTGGCTGATTTTGCCTTTTGTTTTTGGACACTTACTGTTTGTGCACCATAATCAAACTTCACGAAGCAAAATCCACCGACTGCTCGGCACAACCTTCCCCGAAGACTCCAGACTTTTACAGCAGAAAGCAGATCTCCACCTCTGGTCGTTATGTTTGGCTGTCCACATACTTTTGGCCGCCTTCTGTCCACATATTGTGACAAACTATAAAAATAAAAAAAAAATCACCTCTGTTCTCTCTTATGAGTCCTTTGGTTGATGCACTAACTGCGTAAATACCAATTTCTCTATTTCATTAAACCACAAACCTTCCGTTAAAAAGGAATCGCAACTTTAAAATGTGCCATTTCAAAGCGTTACGTCTTTATAAATGTTTTCCATCCTGCCCTCCATTTCCTCACACCTAATAGGCCTCCTGCCTCTGAGGGAGCAGCGAGCAGATAGGACACCAAAGACTGGAAGAGAGAACAAGGAGTGAGACTGATGTGTGAAGTGCTTCGACGCTCACACTGCACATCCCGGCCCTTTTGAAACCTGCAGGGGCACAAGGAGGGTGCTAATGGGGCCACACAGCACAGACGCACACAGACACACACTGCCTCAGGGCCTGCATGTGTGTGTGTGTGTGTGTGTGTGCGTGCACGTGTGTGTGTGTCTCTTCAAAGTGTCATTCATCAGAGGCGACTGGTTCGCTAACAGGCAGAGAGAGCAACAGATGGAATCAGAATCAGCTCCGGATTAACTGACCAAAACAAACCAGACAACTAACTACACACACACACAAAAAGAGAAAAAACCCACTGCACAATGATGATAACACACACAATCAAATAGACCACCTTTGTGATTTGGAAATGTCAGCTTGTGCTTGGTTAAAAAAAAACAAACAGGCTGAACGGTTTGCAGCTTTTTGTTTCTCGGCTTTGAGGGGATTTTTGGTCCGTTTTGTCTGCTGAGCGGGAAGATATCGACCCCGAAAGGTCACAGCTGATTGGTTAACAAAACTTTTTACCTGTTTGGAGCAGCGACATTTCTCCAGTTCAGTCCACTTGAATGAGATCGGACACGGCCGGATTCTTCGTGGTTGCTGCTTCTTCCGCTCTGTGTCGGTGAAAAGAAGACCAACATTTATTTGGATTAAAGCGATGAGGAGTAAAAGATATCTGTGCTTCACCTGCTCCTCTTCTGCAGACCTCGGATTAATTACATTAAATATTTTATCGGATTCAGGTTCACTAAAGCATTTTCACTGCAGACTGTTAAGAGTCTAAAAACCATCTTGCTGACATGAACATGATGAACTCTAGAAGGAAGATTTTTGTAAATGTGATAATAATAAATTTTACATCTTAATATTTGGAGAGGAGCTACTTTACAATCTCAGATCTTAATAGTCGTTTCTCATACCTTTTGATTTATAAGCAGAGTTTTTGACATTTTATTTCAGCTAAAGTGACTCAGGTATCAACAATAAAATGACTAATACAAATCATTTTGTAATTTTCTTAATTGATGTAGCAGAAAATTATGTATTTGGAAGTTTTTCTGTATTGTTTTCTAAACCATGAAGTTCATTTTCAGATGTCAGTGGGCAAACCTGAACAAATATCATATAAACCTGCAAGATTAGAATTTAACCACAAACACAAAACTGGTACATCCTCGTAATGTTTTATCACATAGATGGCTAAATTCTGATTGGCCGCTGGATGTTATCTTCTGATTAGCATGTTTTCTAGCTTCATATAATGTCATTTGCTTCATTTGAATCTATTCCTCTTGTCGTTATTTAGGATGCAGCCATCAGAGCAGATTCAGATAAAAAACCAGGACACCTCCAGAGATTTACACAAAATGAAATTTATAGATTTTCAATTTGTGGAATAAAAAGCTCAGCTGATGGAGCTGATGCATCTGTAATTTAACCAGTCTGGTCATCATGTGAGCTTCTGTAACTACAGACCCAAAGTCCCCAGAGACAGTTTTTTGCTTTTATGTGTCATCTGAACCTGTGTTTGTGTGTGCGTTTGTGTGTTTGTGTGTGTTTAGTCGTATGTACGAGTGGTCTGCAGCATTAAGCTCTAATACAGCCCGGAGATCTGTGTTTCAAGTCCGCTCGAGGAGGGAACAGTCTCAACTGTGATGTTTATGTACACGCAAACACAAACACAAACACAGACACACACTGATAAATATGGAAATATGAATGTGCAAATGCTCCCCGCTCACACACCCACTTGAAGCTTCGCCGCCCTTCTTCAGGTGTGTGCGTGGACGCCAGGCGGTGCACTTGTGGTCCGTTGGTCCAATGATGGGGAGGTAGTCCGGATGGCCGGTCCGACTGTGGAGGATATGACAGGGAGTGGGAACGTTTGTGTGGAAAAAGAAGACAAAAATAAGAACCACCGCTCTTCGAGGAGTGATCATGTGACGTTAATTCACTTTATCCGTGGATGGAGTATGTATGTAGCTATGGTCGGTGTCGGACAGTCTTTCAGTTCTATGTGATGATGGCGGGGTTCACCCTGGACAGCGGTCGGGGCCCCTCCTAATTCATATCCTGTTTTAACGACCATCATTTAAAAAATGAGCGTCACGTATTTACTAAAGACTTGAAGATAGATACCAAGACCATAAACTCATCAGGGTCACGTCTACTGAGCTAATAAATGAAGTGAGAAGCAGTGACATTTTCCCATCGACTTCAATACAACCTTTCTTCTTTTTACAGCCAGTGGAGTCGTCCTCTTTTAGAAACAGTCTGCGACTGTCACCCCGGTTTGTTAGACGTCAGGATATTGAATTCTTCTCCGTTTTGAGAACCTTTCGCTTCTTTTCCGTCTCTGCAGACAAAAAAAAAACAAAAACTGGAGACTTTGAAATGACCGATTCTCCCGCTCTGCCTGAGCGAGCGCCCATTTACTGCTTTTGTTTGCAGCATTAGCCATTAAAGCATCAAGCATTTTCCATATGGCCACTAAATGATCTGATTTATTGACTACAGATTGGAGACAATGGCGGCGCTTTTTAAATGCATGAGCACGCCTCCGCACTGATGTGGGCGCACACATTTGTAAACCAACCGTGTGAGGAAGCAGCAGCAGCTCGATCCCTCACACACACATTCCCCGCCATGGTCTGCGACGGCCAGCTAAATAGCTTGTTGATGCTCTGATGAGTTTTTAAACAGCTTCTAACAGACTCCGGAGCCGTCGGCCAGGCGCTGGTGGGCTCTGTTTCCCTCAGACGCTTTTTAGCCTTGACCACAGTTTTCTTCAAGGTTTTATCTCATTTTCTTTTCTTTTTTTGTTGTCGAAAACAAGATTGATATCCAGGTGTGTCCTCTGAATTGTTTTAACTTAACAACTTCAGCTGACTCATTCCCCTGCAGTGTCCTGATTTATGATCACTTTATGATCAGCCTCCAAACTCCTCGTAGGAACGGACAAGATGTCAGTTTTTTCACTGTACTTTGGATTTCAACCAACTCTAACTCTGCTCTTACCTTTTAAATCTGTGGCTCGAAGAGATTCGTGCAAAATACAAAATTTTTTTTTATTGGACTAATAATCACTAACATGGTTGTTTTGTTGCCACTCTGAGTGGAAACAAAATCATATCTGACATGCGTAACGACTATACTCCAGGAAGATTGTGTTGACGATGTAAGTTCTTTCATTATTCTTTTTCTGCTTCATAAGAGCCAATTAATTTGGCTTCAAAAGGGTTGTATAAGCAGGTATGCTACAACGCTAAATAATTAAAAATCTCTACGTTTTCAAAGGGAATGAAAAAACCTGCTGTTCATATATAAAGCAAACCTGTTTTATAATGTCAAGTTAACTTTGATAAACGTTTGATTTTTAATGTTCACACTCAGACAATCATCTTCAGCTCCTGGCCCGAGGACGCTTCTCTTCATGACTTCCATTTTTAAATAAAATCATCGAACCGCAGTGAAGGGGAGACCTCTGTTTTTTTTGGGGGGGGGGGGCAGCGAAGGAAACGGCGCAAATTAAATGTGACTGTCGCCCGAAGGCCAACTGTGACGCGTCATGTAGCTGCACAGATATTCAGGGACATGGAACAGGAAGTCACGATTGAGTTTATGTCTTCCTTTTGAATCCATTTTGCATGTTTACACAGCTGAAATCAAAGGTGTGCATCTCTAATGGAAAAGAAGAATGAGCTGAGTCAGTGCGGACCCTGAAGGGATCAGGGTTTTTTGCTAATTGAGGCGGGCGTGGAAAGAGTCAGCCCGGTGCCTGATTGTCTGAGCAGATTGGCTCTTTTCGGAGATCATCTCTCTCCTGGTTCGCTTTACGTCCTCCCCTAATGCTCATTTCTCTTCACTCCTCACAACGACGGGTTATAAAGCAAACATTTTCCTCTGTAGGGTTCAACTTGTTCAATTTATTTCCATTGTCCTTTAAATTGCACAAGTGAGCAACATTTTAGCCCGACTGGCTCTTTTATGAGCAAAGGTTGTTTGTTTTCTCTTCAAGGACATGCCTGTGAGTGCCTCTGCTTCATAATTAATGGGTCTGCACGATGTGTGTGAGGCCTCAGACACACTGAACAATTACACCTAGAGGGACTACTAGTCTCTCTGTAGGACAAGCCTTCAGTTCCTCTTTGCCTTTTCTGTGTGTGTTTGTACCAGTGAGCTTCCTGTTTGTAGTAATTACCGCTTGTGCCATTTGTAGGGCAGCATTTCTAATGATAAATGTTGGCCTGGAGTCCCCAGACTCACGGTAAAGCCAGAGGAAGCTGCTGCTTCCTAAACCTCCAGGATTCCTCCAGTTTGACTGTTATTATTATTATTATTATCATAAAAAATATGTTGATTATTCTGTCTGAACAAAAGCAACATGTAATGAATACCTTCTGGTCTGTAGAGTGAAGTGATGCAGATTTTATTTAGAGGAAAATGGACCATGGAGCAGTTTTTCCAGCCAACCAAACCAAGATGGCCGACAGGCTCTAAATGCTGGAGGGGGGGGGTCGGTCATTTTGACAGTCAGTCTGTATCTGACGCCGACTGTGACTCTTCATGCTTTTACTTTGAAGGCTTGATAACCGGCTCAGCCTTCCCCCCGTGTCACAGATATTTTGTTTCTACTAATTAATTACCCTTTTTATATTCTCAACAGACTACTTTGAGACAAATTGCAAATATTTTCAAATTTCATCACATTTAATTTTCGATGAACAACATACCGATATAATTTTTTGTAATTACCTCCTTTGCCCCCGAAGAAAAAATACTTATGTCGGCTTGCAGTCGCTGTGTTTTTTTTTTTTTGTTTTTTGTGGATTTTCTTCAGATATAAAAACAAACATTTTTCCAGTGTAAAGCAGACCTGAGGGGTCTGCTCTGTGCAGCCTCATATTGATCCATCACTCCTGAAACTATTTAGTGTCTTCTGCTGAGAGAAGCCTTTTACTTTATAGTGAACAACAACACTCTTTCTTTTGTTTTTCAGCTAAAATGTTCTGAGTGATTCTCTGTGACACATATTGATTTTTCATTCCCTCATACCAGCTATCATCCAATTCCGCCTTTCTCTCAAATCTTTCTGTTTTCTTCCAAGTGAACACAGAAAAATGCTCTAAATTCATGCACCGTTCGTCGTTCATACAGTATCTGTCGTGCTGCGTATTAACCAGGCGTGTGTGTGTGTGTGTTCGTGAATTATCACGAAGAACACAAGATGGTTTTTTTTCCCCTTTAAGAGCAGATTTGTTTGAGTTTTTAGTCCTCGTGCATACAAAACTTGTGTTTTCTGCTGCAATCAGATACTGATCCCAGCAGTTTAAGCTAATCAAGATTTCGCTGTGAGGAGCAGATACGAGGCGGATTAAGCACCGGGGGAAAAACTACACACAAAACATGAAACTGCTGCTGCTGCTGCAAAAAAACAAACTGATTTTAATTTAAGATTTTAGATACTTTAAATTGTAGCCATGAAGTCTTTGTACATGCAGGACAATCACATGCAAATAACGATGATTGCGTTAACAGCAGTGCGGCAGTTCCACTCACACTCCACGCACTAATAAAACATACAATAGTCAATCCAGGCGCATTTATTCAGACGTGAGGTGAAACAAACGCACACTGAATGAGTGTGCAGACGCACAGGTGTAAGAGCCGGCTGCCGAAACTTCCTCCGCACTGCGAACTCTGAAGCAGGTGGGTGAGGTGAAGCATACAGATCAGGTAATGAGTTGAGAAAATGTGCTCTGAGGGGCCCAGCCAGTGAAAGGAGGGGGGGGGGGGGGGTCTAATATCTGGCTAGAGCTCGAACTTCAGCCTCGACTGTTTCCTCAGACAACACAGCAGTTCACGAGGTTTATTGGTGCTTATATAGGTCATGATTACAGCGTCCAGAGAGGCCCATATCTTCTTTTTCTTTACTCAGTGTCTCCATCCTCGTCGACAGGCTTCATTGTCTTAGTTCCTCAGAGGACCCCCTTCATGGTCAATCGAAGCCAGAGCATTGGGGGGGAAAAAGGGGCAGCCCTCGAACTCGACAGGGCACCACTTCAGGAACACGAGCAGCGACCCGTCCTCGTCCTCGACCGCTGAGCTTTTCAATTCCAGACGCGGTGTGTGGAGATTGAGTGGACGGCGAAGAGCACGCGGGGGCCGCGGGTGCAGCTGTCAGCGGTGACAGGCCGGGTCAACAAACGCAGTCAACCATTGCTGCCTCAGATGTTGCTGCTCGCGTCTGTTGAAACGACTTGCTGCAGGTGAGGCCTGCCTCCGTCCGTCCAGGGGGGGCCGCGGTGCAACACGAACACGCCGCCAGCTCCCCCGAGTCGCCCCACAAAAACAAGTGAATGAGGCGAGAGGTTCTGCTTCAGGGTGAGCTGACGCCCAACGTAGACACAACTTACTGAAATGGATCAAAAACCAAACTTCCAAATGGTTTTAAGAAAACAAACACAAAGCATCTCTTCCCTCGTCGCTTTTTAAAAACAGCTTGTGGTCAACAAAACATCTGGCCCAACTTGTGTCTGGGCTCTGTGCTTCACATCTGGACGGATTTCCTGCAGTATTGGCCGACAGCTGGAAGATTTTCTTTGTGTGCATCACAACTGGTCCAGATGTGGAAGCAGCGTTTGACAAAGGCGACGTGCTGTTGTGTGTCTGAGCCAGAAAAACAAGCACCGGATTTATTCTGCTATCTAAAATAAATAATGAAGCTGAGAAAGCAAAACCTTAGTTTGATTTTTACCAAAAGTAAATTGAAAAAAGGCACAAAATAAATATGACAGGATTTTTTTTTTCTTTTGGGACATGCATCATGATTTATTATGTCTTTAGAAGATTTTTTTTTCTCTCTGTTGCTACAAATTGCGGTTAAAAAAAAACATGTCACAACAGATCCTGAAAAAAAAAACTTTGCTTTCATATCTGCGATTTTATGATAAAATTGCATTTTGATTTTTTTAGTCTGACAGAAGCTTGTAGGGACCGAGCGGTCAAGGACTTGGTGCTCAGGCTTACTGACAGATTTATGAATCGCTGCTCGGTGCTGCCCAGTCCTGATGTATAATTGATGCTCGTACACAAAAAACGTGTACTCACAATCATTTTGTGTTGCTGTTTAAAAACACTTCCTGAAGTTTTCCTGCCTCAGATAATCCGAGGAGGTCGTCCGTGATCTTTGATCTCCCCGTGTCGCCTGAAGTCGATCCAGAATCCTCTCCGTCACTTTAGGATAGATTTTATTGTTCAGTTTTAAAGCATCGTGGACATTTTTTAACCCCCCCACATTAATGGGACTGTTGGACACGGGCCTCCTCACCATCCTTAAACACAGAGGTGACCATGTTGGGGGGAAACATTCGGGCTCATTATGTCTGAATTAAAATTTGATGAAAGCATGAAACCGGAGCTTTTCACTGACAGGAGATTTAATCGTGGTCGGGCTTCTTATTCCCAAAGAAACCGTCTCCGTCTCACCTGCAGTCTGACTGACCTTGTCTCCGGCTGACATGCTGGACACCTGACATCTTATTTTGCTCTTTTCCACTTTCAAGTAAACACAATAACACAACACAACACAACACACACACACACACACACACACACAGACAAGAAATTGCAGTGACAGTAAGTGATATGCCAGACACACACTTTCATCTTGAAGACTGATACACACATCATAGAGGAAGGTTTTCCTGGCAGGTGGACACACACACACACACAGTGTATAGGGGAGAGATTGTGGGGACAGTTGATCCCCAGACAGATTAGGTTTCAATCTAAAATCTCCTCAGGCCAGCCCTGAGATCATGTACACACACACTCACACACACACACACACACACACACACACACTATCTCTCTTTAAAGTCTTTGGACAGACAGAATAATGTGCTCGGTGGAAAACCTGCCTGATTGTGAGCAGAGTTTAGTATCAGATGGATGTTGTTCTTCTGTTTATCATCTGAAGCGTCCGAAGCGGCTCAGAGAACACTGATTAGGTTAGAACGGATTAGAACAACAAGCTGGAACAACGGGAAGGTTCTGGATGAGTGTTGGTTCAGCTCTGATTGTTCTGTCACCAGCGTTTCATCTGCAGGTACAAATAAATAACAACCGTCCACCCGTCCATGTCAACCGCTGTTGTCATAGCAACATTTATCCCCAATAAGTGGCTCAATAATTCACTTTTGTTTGTGATTGTGGGGCTTCATGGAGGCAAATTGGAAGTTGTGTTTTATTGGTTGTGTTCACACAACATTTGCAGGAATCAGTGGGCCCCTCTGGTCTGTAGGAGGAAACGCGGATCAATCCTGGAAAAGTTCTTTATCATTGGTGTGAACGGCTGTTTGTCTGAAATCTACTGTAATGAACCAGCGTCTGCTACTGAAAGAGGTTTTTGTCCGATTCCTAACTTCCTAACTCAAAAAGAATTTCATCGGTCAGAAATTAGTATCCGCCTTCAGACGCTCTGATTAATCCCACCGGTCGGATGTGTTGCACCACGCTGTCAGGTCGGTTGCTCTCCCGCTCGCCGCTGAGTGAAAGCTCCGCTAGAGGAAACCCTGCATGGAAGATTTTCTCTTCACGTATCTTGATCAGATGAAACGTGTTAAAGGCCACTGCTCTTTGATTATCCTGCCCCCCCCCCACACACACACACACCTTTCACCTCCCTCCAGCACATTTCATTATTTATCCACAGTGATTCCTTTTATGTGTTCAGGAGGTTCCACTCTGCCTTCAACAAAAACACCTTTCGTAACAGAGATCAAGTCCTCGGGAAAATCTTGGCTGGCCTTTTAGAAGTGAGCGGCCTTCAATTGTTATTTGAAATTGATGGTTGTGGATGGCGAGGAGTGAAGTGGCAACAGATCCGGGGCAGGAGAATCATTTCTCCTCCGTTTTCTTCTTCCCTTCAGCTCCTTCGACCCGAGGATGCCTTCAGCTTTTGGATCCTCAGACACGACGAGCCCTCGTGGAAGCTTGAACTCAGTTCAGTTCATTCTTTATTCGCGTCAATGCCGGTCGCACAATGTTGGCAAAGCATCGATAACACAGTTCAATAAGAAGATGAGAAATTATAGATTTAAACCGTAGACTGTAAATAAAAGCAGACGCAGAATCTGGATCTGAAAAGTGAAGTCGACGTTGATGAGCATTAAAGTTGGTTTTTATTTAAAGACTGCTGGTCGGACGCTCGTTTCTTGCTGTCGCGTTAATTTTTTTTTTTTTTCTTGTGTTCTCCCTTGTTCAACATAATGTTGTGTAAGGTCTGCGTTTTCTGCGCTGACAGTGTTGTCCTGATTTTGCGGTTGTTGTCGTTCCACTTTTCCTCCGTCAGGTCTTTCTCTAAATTAAAGTGGAGTCAATGTAGCTGATTCATGCAGCGAACCCTGTTTGCTCTTTCCCTTCGTTTCCGTCTCTTTTACTTTCTGCTGCGCTCTTTTTCTCATTTTCTAACAACTCTTTGTGTTTGTGTTTGTGTTTGTGTGGCAGGTTCGACTACCAGGAGCTGCTCCATAACTCCAGTTTCTGCCTGGTGCCACGAGGCCGACGCCTGGGATCCTTTCGTTTCCTGGAGGCCCTGCAGGTAAAGTAACTGTGTGTTTCTCCGTACAAGAAACCAACTACACACGCGCAAAAACACACAAAAACCACCAGCCTGATGTGTAATTCACCTTGTTATCAACCCAAAGAGAGAGACGGGCCAAACTAAAACGTTTCTTTTAACATCAGGAGCCGATCTTGTTCTGTCTTTGTTGTTGGACGTTGAAAATCGCTTTATAAGGAACAACTTGTTGTAAATATAATCTAATAATGTACAGATGTCTCCTAAATTGAGGGTTTGATGTGTGAGTCTCTCCTTTGTGTATTTACGTGGACAACTGATCAAACTCCTTTCTCGAACGTTTCCAGCTGAGTAAACTGACCTGAAGTGTCTCAGCGCCGGTCGAGGAAAGGAGCTTCAGTGCTTCTTGTCTCATCTCATTTATGGAAGGAAAGGAGAAAACGCAGCCCCACAATTCCTCACAGCAGCAACGTTTATAGAAAAAACGGTAATGAAATGTAGAAACAACAGAGCAGCTGCTTTATGTTTGTGACTTGATCGAAAAATTATGGAAATCCAGCTCTGATTGTTTGAGCTTATAGATACGAATTTATTCTTTTTATAAATCTGTCCAGATTTCATCGTAACAAACAAAACAAAACAAAAATTAAAAACAAACCACACAACATACGGAAATACTCTATTATCTGTAAAATAAAAATTCATATTCTGAAACACGACCGTGTTAGAAAAGTTTAATAACAGAATCGATAGCTTCTTTATTTTTTAAAAATAACACTCTCCTTCACGTCCCCAACATCTGTTAGGATTATTTATTTTTTTTTTTTTTGTGTACAATTAAAGTGTGCGATATTCTCAGTCAAACCACAGACCATATGTCAGTTAGTTCAACAATACCGGCTTCTGCTTGGCTCATTAAATATTTAAAATCCTAAGAGACGTTACCAAAAGCCCGACGCTGGTCCTGCAAAATGGAGAAGTGACTATAGATTCTCTGTTGTGCACACAGTTATGATGATTGCTGGAAAGAGCTTATCAGACAGCCTGTGGAGCTCCAGATGGACACTGCAACGACTCAAATGCTTCCTCTGCCTCCTCCTTCCAACAGCTGATCTTATTGCTATTGACAACGTGTCATCTTCCGGCCGTTTTCTGTAGATCCACCACAGGGGAGGGAAATGTTTATCCACGTCGTCAGACCGAAGATGTGTTCGGCTTTCATTATCACCTCCTCTCAAAGCGTCTGCCGGGTGTTTTGACATTAAGTATGCGGCTCTGGCTGCTCTGTTTTTTCAGGTTGTGCGTCCGCTGCATGAGGCGGGTTTGTTTTCAAATCCGGTTCAGACCTTCGCTTGGACTCTAAGATGACCTGGTTAGGTTTTGGTGGTCGAAGGTCACGGTCAGAGTTTTGGATCATGGTTGCTCCTTAACAACAGACGTAGACTATCACCGGGAGAATGTCGGTAGTTTTCAGTTAATCTGTCAGCTCGGGAAATGTTTTCCAAAGGAGTTTTTGGTGATTAGCTGCGTTTTCGGTCACGCTTAGATATTCGCAAAACTCAAATATCGCGATAAAAAACTGGTGATGGAAACACCTAAGTTTAAAAAAAATATATTCTACGCTTTCATTCAAAAAGTTTAATGGAGACAAAATCAGTGCAGCAGCAGAAGCCCCAGTAACAATCAGTGTTCCACAACCATGAAAACACAAAAACGCCTTCGTCCATCTTCCTCAAAGTAAAGACCCTCAATGTCGCACTTTTTGAAATATCGCGGTTTAATTTAGAAACAAAAACTCAGAAACACGACTACTGTCTCCAGTTTCACTTGTTCTCTGCCTGCAGAGGAAATATTTCAGGAACTCCTCAAAGAATTCACTTCAAATCTGGCACAAATATCCACTCGGACTCATGGGTGTTATGATTCCGCTCTGATGGGATAAAACGATCAAATTGTGTCATTTAACACACAAAAGGTCAAAGGTCAACTTCACTGTGACATCATAATCTTGTACCAAAACCGTTCTGATGATAACTTAATCCTGCTGGCAGGTTGTCACCATATTTGCTGAAACTGGTGGTCTTTTTGTTTTTTTGTGGAAATCCAACCTGAAACTGATTTTCCATTGTTCAAGGAAACTCAGAAAAACTCAGTAACCAGCCGTGAAATGTTGTTGAACAATCAAAAGCAAACAAGACAAAAGCGTCAGCACTCCCTCTGACTGATCTCTTTCCTATGAGAGTGATGAACAAGTGGACGACATGAAGGAAGGCAGCAGCTCTTCTTGGGAAAGATACTTTTATAAATGCATGGCAATTATTTTAATGGCCTATTCAAGCAAATTCAAAGTTTTCAAGAGGTGAGAAAAGGGGAAATTAAAGAAAAAAGGAAAGGAAGAAGAAGTTCCCCCGTCAGAGGAGAGAAAAGAAAAACAAAAAGGACGACGGCGAGCGAAAAGAGAAAAGAGAAAGTCAGCTCACGAAGCCCGACTCATCAAAGGAAAGCGGGAATTTGCATCAACGGGTCACTGGTCATACACTCGGCCTTTTGTGAATCTGCTGTAATCTCCCAGCTTCAGCTGATGGAGAATCCAGTCCGACTTGAACTTTAAATGAAAATCCCACACTTATTGAGTATTTTCTTCTGCTCCCAATTTACATTACAACTTTTTGAACACAATAAAATGAACTCTTTCCAAATATAACATAAAAAATTTAAAAAATTATATATGGAACTTATTGGAAATGTCTAAATATGCATGTTCATATATGTTCCATGAACGTGTATCCAGTTCAAAAACTAAAAAAAAGTTAATTAGATATTTTTAAACACATATAAACATTTCTTTTTGTGTAATTCATATATTTTATATATTCACAGTATATCGTGCATCATCTTAGAGAAAAAAAGCATTCAGGGAAATTCAGAACTTGGTCCAATCCAGTTCCAGACAAGAAAACTTCAGGAACACGGAGTCGGTCTCACCCGGTCTCATTTGGGTTTGGTCTGCAGGTCTGGACCTCCTCAGGATCTGGACCAGCATCAGTCTGGTTCCCTTGAAGATGCTCTGATGATCTGAACTCTTTGTTAATGTCTTTGCCTCAGCTTTTCTTCTACTCTCTCTCTGTGTGTGTGTGTGTGAAGACCACTCTACAATTTATACACGATGGAAAACCATTTATAAAACTAAAAACCCCCTCACTGTCCGTTTAATGTCCTATTATCATCAACTTGTAGACTTGTACTGTTTACGTTTTATATTGTTTCTACAAAACTTGAAACAAGCTTTGGTAAATTCTCATAACTATTAATTTAACAGCTGTTGCTTATAATTTAAACTGAGACTATGATAAAACAATAGCACAGATTTATAGATGGGACATAAATAGGGGAAAGAAATAATCCATAAAACCGCATTTTTCCCTTTAAGGACAGTTAAATGGTGCAGCGAAGTGCACAATCAAGTCCCATCCGCCGAAGAGCTTCATCATGGAATGAATTCGCAGCAACAAGGAGAGCTCCGGAGGGAAATGAAAACAGCTCCTGATAAATTAATTCACATGAATGAATCCTCTAAATATTGACGCTTTCTGGGAAAATGAATAAAAACACTCCTTTTTTTTTTCTCCTTCCCTTAATCTTGTTGGCAACTCCATTTGTTTCTGAAAAACTCCGACTTGGAACAAGTTGAAAGAGTCTCGTCAGGCAGAAAGTACGTAAGAGGATAAAGTCTTCTGTAAAGGAAGGAAAGCAGATCCTTCCCAGCGCTCTGCTTCAGACTGCTGCTTATATGTTCTGGGGTTTGTTTGTTTTTGGTTTTTTTTCCTCCTTCGAGCTGCAAAAACTCGTCAACAGTTTGAAAGACCATTTTCTTTTGTCTCCTGGGAGAAAAATACTACAGACCATTTGTTAGAAAAAAGAAAATTAACGATGACTCTTTTGTTTCTTTATGGAGTTATCATACATACTGTTGGTATCATAGATGGATGATGAATCAGATGATTAGTATTTTAATTATTACACATATTTATATTTGTTATTATAAATAATAATTATTTGCATTAGTATGTGAATTTAAGATAAAAAGGAGGCTTAAATTGACTATTTTGTCCCATTTCTGTATGCAGGCCTTTATGCTAAAGATCATTTCTGCAAAAACTCCAGACCTGGGAAGTAAAATTTCTCGTTCTACCCAAACACAAATGTAATAAAAAGAAAACTTTTGTAACCAAAAGAACAGTCATCATGTGTATATGTGATATATATGTGACACTGAAAAAGTGACTTCTGTGGAAACGTCACTCATTTCTGTTTGTCTGCGAGTTCTGCTGCTTCCCTTTTCTTTTCTTTTTGGTCTGATTGCTTTTCTGCCTCTGCTTCCTCGCAGGCGGCCTGCATCCCGGTTATTCTGAGCAACGGCTGGGAGCTTCCCTTCTCCGAAGTGATCGACTGGAGGAAAGCCGCCATCATCGGGGACGAGAGGCTGCTGCTGCAGGTGCTGGGAAAATACTGGGTGATGAAACCAAACGGTGGAGGGATGGAGGGATGGAGGGGCCTCGGAGTGGGAGCTGGACATAATCAGATTAAAAAATAGTCAATTATGAACGATGATATTAGGCAGTTACAGCTGATTGTAGTGTGGAGGTCAGAGGTCAATCCTTCCTCACCTCCAAAGATAAAATGCTCCTTTTCAGCAGAAGCTCATTCGGTGTCTGACTGCTGAAATGTCGACATCTTCTCAGCTGTAATTGTCTTCTGTGGCTTCAGACCCCCCCCCCCCCCCCGGGGCAATAACAGATATCCAGCTGGGGCTGATTCAGACAAAGACGCACAACACAGAGACCAAGAATGGCTATTAATACATATAAAAACATGGGAAGGCTGTAAAATAGGATGCTATTTCAAAATAGAGCTGTCAAAAGAGTTTAATCAGCTGGATTTCTATTTTTATATAAATGCTGCTGTCTAAAAGCTAAAGTATCTGCTTTTTGTTTAGAGACTCAAAATGTCCTTCCCCCGTGTTTCTAAATCCTGGAAGAGTCAGTACGTTGTCGGCAGTGTCGTAGTCAAGTCAGTAAACCTGGAGCCTCAAGTCCACCAGCGTTTGAGACCAGGTCCAAGAGTCTGAGTGAAGTCCTGATCCACTGAGTCCAAATCTGCTCCGTCCTGGCAGAGTCAAAGAGCTGATGTGAAAATAAAGCGAGTCTCTGTCTGAGCCGTCGGTACTCAAGTCCAAGTCCAGTCACGAGTCCTGGAAATCCCAAGTCTGAGTCCTGGACCCAACGACTGCCGCACTGCTCAGTACAGAGGAGTTGGTGTGTTTTCATCACATCCTCACCCGGTTACAGAAAACTAAAGCAATCTGACATTAACGACAGCAGATTCTTCAAAACAGATCGATTCTTGGATTGTTTAATGCACCAAATAAAATGAAGCCATTCTTTATTTTTTACAATGTTTACTTAAAACCCACAAAAGCAAAATAGCACCGCATCTCTGGAGACTCTTAAAAAAGCCACGTGATGGGAAGAAGAAGTTTGGTTTTTATTTTGGGGGAAGTGGGCCAAACTGCTGTCAGAGTCGGAACCGACTTGTGTAGCCCTGCGTTGTGTGTGTGTGTGTGTGTGTGTGTGTGTGGGGGGGGCTTTTTATTCTGACACGACAGCTGCGATATTCACAGTCATTCACACCTCCGGCAGGAAATATTTTTATCTGAGACGGATTATTCCGGAGTTGCGTCACCGTCTGTTCCTTTTGTTTGCGGCTGCAGACAGAGCTGCTGATATTTACGTTGTGTAATGACGCTCTGTATTACCAGACGTGCACCTGTGTGACCTTTAACCCCACCTGGACTCCTGCTTTGTGTGTCTGCCTTGAATTAATTTGTCCACCAGCGTTCTATCGGCACCCCGTGATGATGATTAAAAGTATCCCACACTCGGCTTTTAGATTAAATCATTCTTTTTGTTGTTAAACACAAATGAGACTCACAACGATGCTCTGGTGTTGTCGGGAGGGTTTCTTATCTTTGTCGTTGCTTGCACTGTTCTCTTTTCGACAAAACCGAGCCACCCATTTAAAAGCAAGCTAATTGCCAGTTAAGATAATACGTGTGAAGCCACTGGGATGTTTTGACAGCGTGAGCACCGAGGGTGTTCACATTTAATAACAACGTTGAACAAAGACAAGTGTTTTTGTTTTGGTTTTTTTTTTCTTGAATTTGCTGAGGCTCGATCCGGGCATATGGAGAATTAATATAAAACGTAGAGGCGGAGATAAAAAGGCAAAAGCTTTCAGGATAAAACCTGACATTTGTAAGTACACAACAGGATAAATATCAAACGACGACTGCAGTGCACACACGTTTTGTTTTCCTTTTTTTTTTGTTTGTTTGTTTGTTTGCGTTTTCGCCTTATGGTTTACACAACATGCTCAGTGACCCGTCACATTTGAACACACACGGTGAAACCTCCGGTACATTTTAGTCCTCTGTTTTGTCTGATCCCTGAATATCACCGACAGCCAGCTCCTGTTATTGTAAATTAAAGAAAACAGTCAGTCCATTCATCCGCTGATAATTGACAGAAAGTCCATTTGAATAATTAAGGAGTTTTATTATGAAAGGAGGAATGCAAATGACAAAAAACAAACAAAAAAAAAAACGCTGCTTGATATATTTAATTGATTACAAACTCTACAGTCAGTGAATTGATCAAAGAATATAACAGATAAATTAATCATGTCAGTCAACAGAAGAATAAATCACGTGAAGAAAAAAAAAGTTTGTCAGACTAACTTTCATTCATTTGTGTTTTTCAGACCTGATAAATGAATGTTGTCGAGCAGCTTCATTTCTGCCGGAGAAAATACCTTCGTGGACACCTTGAAGATTTTTAATTTGTTTCCTGCTGTGCTGAGAGACAACTATGAAAGTGAAAGGACCAGTTTTATGTGTCGGAACAGAGTGGAGATTTACTGCTCGGTCACTGAAGCACCTTTAAAAAACAAACTTAAAAAAACAAAATTAAATATCCAGAAAACCATTTCATCATCTGGACCAAGTGAGAATAATAAAAACAATAATTACAAACCAGGACATGTTTCTGGTCGGTAAACAGATTCTGGATACTTCCCCTCTTTATCTTTCTGTTCTGTTCAGACACTCAAACACACAAAGGCGAGCGCACAAACACTCGATGTTCAACACAACATCAACGTTCTAACACCTGCCGAGAGAGTTGAATCTCATTATTTTCAATTACATCACAGATAAATGCAATACCTAGCTGTTTAATATGTACACTTTCTACCCCCCCCCCCGTGGAGATGAGACACACAAAGACACGAAACAAACACACACGCACACTGCCCCTGCAGAGAAACATAAACACTATTAGACTCAATCGAGGGGAAGAGAATTGAGCTGATTTGATTGGTGTTGTTTATATTCCACCTCAGAGATACAAACAATTAGAACTCAGATCCCACCGGCAACAACAGCTGCAACACAACAGACCGACACTCCTCACTCTCCTTTTCCTCTCCTCTCTTTACACTCTCCTCATTTTAAGGTGTAAAGATTGTCTTCTTCAATCAGAGAGTTAAAATGTTTGAGCCGTCCCTCTGTCCTGTACTCGTACTCCTTTTGTCTTTTTTTTATGTTATTGAGCTCAAAAAAAAAATCTGAATTGGTTTTTTCAAAGGTCAAAGGTCAAGATCGTAGTGAAAGTCATCATCACTGTAAACTGGGGAAACCTGAATCAAGTTCAAGTTTAAATATGAATGAATTCAAAATAAAAATCTGGATGAACTCGGATTTGAAGCTGCAGCTGCGGTCTGAACGTGGCCTTATTTCACCGAACCGCCATGAAACATCCAGGTCAGACCTGCACCCCCCCCCCCCCCCCTCCGGCTGTAGACCAGCTGCACCCTCCCCCGGCTGTAGACCAGAGTCCTCTTCATGCACTAAAACCAGCACCATCAGTCCTCATTTCATCTTCAGACCAAAGTGGCTTGTTGTCCGACAGGTTGGAGCCAAAACTCTGAGTGAAGAGAGTTTGGAGCTGAGGCCAGAACACTAGAAGCAACCTGGTTCTCCGGATCCAGAACCTCTCGGGGGGGCTGATGAGGCTCTGGATTAACGCTGGCTGCAAAGCTGCTAACTATGATTTGGAAAAAAATGTCTTCGTGTTTGTGCTTGAAGGCATGAACCTTAATGTGAAAATCATTTCACTCTTCTGTGTGATTGAAAGCAAGAAATCTGATCGGGTTGTGTGTCGGCGCCTTTTGCGTGGATGCTTAATCCGATCTACCTTCAGGTGTGAATTTATTAAAGATGGACGGCAGCCGGCGTCGTTAGTTTACTGTCCTGAAGAGACGGAGGAAGACGTCTTGAAGTTTCCTCTAACCACTTCTGCTCCTCTGAACGTCTTCCTCCCTGCATCTCGTTCCTCGAAAATTGTTTCAAATCTACCTTAATCTATTTCACCGTTGCTTTTTCTTCCTCTTCCTGCAGGTTCCCTCCATTACTCGGTCTGTGGGCCGTGACAGGATCTTGGCTCTCCGCCAGCAGACCCAGTTCTTGTGGGACGCCTACTTTTCTTCTGTAGCCAAAATCGTCTTAACTACTCTGGAGGTAAGCCTGCAAAAAAAAAAAAAGGTCTTAATGGGATTTTTGGATTTAGTTTTGTCAGGAGAACTTCATTTAATTCATTTCATTTAAACCAAACTGCTTCTTGTCTTGTTCTGCACTGAACGTCGCCGCCGGCTGAGCATGAGATCCCAAAACTAAACTTTAACAAGACTATTAAGTCCTGCTGTCAGTTTTAGTTTCTCACCTTTTTGTGTTGTCTTTCCCAGAAACGTTCCATATTCATTCAGGGAAGGGCTCAGAGGAGGCATCTTGCTCAAGGGCACCTCGAATGTAGTTTAAGATGGAGAGTGAGAGTGTGCTGGGATGTTCTTGCTTTTTACAAACCTGCATTTCTTGACCGACTTTCGGAAAATCTCCAATTAAAAGTGCCGCTCAGCTCAGAGTTTATAGTTGTAGTCGGATCCGAGGTTGCTGTGTTTGTCTCGTTAAGTCAAAAATATTTATAAAATCACAGGGTCAGATTTTATTTGGTCTACCAATCAATTTCTTTGACTCACAATTCAAAACTTAAAATCTTTTGATGATGCTTTCATGACAGCTTGATGACTTTTTCTGCAGTTTTCACTGATTCTGACAATCTCAGCTGTTTGGATTTCCACATTTGCTCTGCTTTGGTCTCCACCATCATTTGCACGAGTTCTTCCTCCTCTCACGCCGAACGAGGCTGACTGAACGCGATGGTAGTTACAGCTTTTCAAAGAATTTAAGCGATGTTTCAAAAATTTCGACTAACTACAACTGCGACTTGTTTCCGTTGAAGCGCGTTTTGCGAATGAACCGTAATTCTTGTAAAGTGGAATCTCGTGGCTTCCCTTAATTCTCGTAAAATCGCCAGACTCCACTCTGAGGAAGATGGATGAAAGCATTTAATGTTTCCATGATTTTCAAACACTGATTTGCAGTGAAGTGATCATCTGACCTTCTACGTCATGTCCGCTGGGGTGGAAATGCAAAAAAAAGTGTTTTGACGTGTCTGAAAAACCAACTTATGAAGGCATAAAAACTTTTTTGCGATATTCAAGAGGTTCTTTGAAATTTAGAGGTTGGTTTTTTTTTGTGATATTTAGGCTTTGCGAATTTCTACGGGAGATGGAAGGACACCAAGTTACTCACAATCAAACTATTACAACGTATGATGGATTGGAGGCAGCTCCTCACCCAATGTGAAGAGCTGTGGGAAGGAGGTGTGTGTTGTGTGGCGGCCCTCAGGACAGAGAGGCTGCAGTGTGTGTGTGTGTGTGTGTGTGTGTGTGTGTGTGTGTGTGTTTGCCGGCTCTCGACACCAGAGAACTTCAGGTTGGCTCATGACACGACCTCAGAGGAGAAGATGAACTCATCTCGTTGACGTGAAAGAGACTTCTTCCTTTCGTTTTATTTGCCAGCGAAAATTTGGTCTCTGTAACATCTCACAGGAGATAATAATCCTCTTTACCCCCCCCACCACCACCACCACCACCACCATCATCATCACCATCAGCGGCGTCATTGTCATCATAACAAAACATCACCACAAGAGCCACTATGTCTCTTACAGCGCACATTTGTCACAGCTAATGGAAGCAGGATGGTAAAATACGGAGAAGGAGTGAGGTAAAGAGGCTACAGTCAGCAAAGGTCAACGTACAGGTCAATACAAGAACCGGACCATGAGACCGTCTGAGCGTGAACTAGGACACAAATGTACCAGCAGACCAATCAGAGCGGCAAAGACACTGAACAAAACGTCGACTTTTCATTTTCATTTTCTCGGAGAACATTCGGAACATCCACTTAATTTACAGATATGAAGCCTGAACCATCGAAGGACCCATCTATTCACAGAACAACCTCCAGATCAGTTTATGTTCCAGTTAGTGATATAATATCTTTAATTTTTTTTCTTTTTATTATTTCACCAAATAAAGAAATAAATAAAAATTCCCCAGTGGCTCCGAACGCTGCCCCGATAGAAGGATATGAAATTAGGCAGCAGCCGAACTGCAGGCCAGATGTGCTGGGGACCCCGAGCCAGCACGCCGCCGAGCTAAACGGGTGAAATGAGGCGGTGTTGATAACTGGAGAGTCCCACATACTGCGAGCCTCACAATCGGTGTCAAGAGGTGTGTTTGTGTGTGTGTTAAAAACAGGGTGTCCCTGCCAAGCCGAATATCCGCAGCTCTGGACTCAAACAAAGGACAAAATCCCTTAAAAAAAAAAAAAAAGTCTTTTTCCATACTTTACTGTTTATTTTAATGGAAAATGAAAGTTTAATTAACATTAAATCTCACAGTGAATGTCAGAAATCTGTATTTTTTCACTTTTGACCTCATCACCTCAGAAAATAAATACATTTCAATGACCGGAGTAGGTTTTTAATTGAAGATGAAGAAGAAATTAAAATATTCATTTCATATGAAATTATGTGGAAAAGGTTCCTCGTGATGTCAGCAGCCTTAAAACAAACGTTTGAGGGACAGTCCTTGAAAATCGTACGTGCTGCTCACTGAGAGAGCGACTTTTCTCTGACGGGATAAAATGGCTTCTTTAGCAACAAGGCGATGAAGCCGTCGCACCTTCGGAGATTCAAAAGACAGAAACACAATGCAGATCACTTATATGTGTGTGTTCTTGGTTCATTTTGGTTTTTTTAGTTTTACAGATTAATAAGAAAATGAGGTGAATTCTTATGATTGGCTTCCTACAAACTGTTGTTTGTTGGTGTCGGGCTCTCAGGAGCAGACGGAGGTTTGAAGGCTCCTGGAAAACTCACAACCCTCAACCAATGATCTTTTTCTTTTTCTTTTTTTTTTTTTAAAAAAGCCTGATTAAAATATCAGCTAAAGAACTAATGGACTGCTCGTGTCGGGAGGCCTCTGTCTCTCTGAGAGATTTCCTCAGGAACCGTTTGGCTGAACAGCTTGAGATATGCTTTTCCAAATATTAAAGCACATCTGCAGCAGCAGGAGAGCGTAAAGATGCTGTTGTGATGAAAGCAAACCAGAAACATTGTCCATGAAGAATCATGAGAGCTGTTTCAAATTATTTATTTAGCTTGTTGAAAAGGAAAAAAAGTAATAAATGTATTAAATATTGAAAAACAACATTCATACATCTCACATCTGATAGTAAAAAGACTTTTACTGAATTAATCACATCACTCTTTCTCTTTTCTCTCATCACACCTTCACATCTGATTCTGTTGTTTCCCCTTTTCTGTCTTTTCTGTCTTTTTACCTCAAATCTTTCCCATGTTCTCATCCAACTCTTTTTTTTGTCGTACTTCCTGTCTCCCCGTCTTCCAGATCATTCAGGACCGCGTGGACTCCCTCGTATCCAGGAACCGGTTGTTGTGGAATTCCCTCCCTGGTGGTCTCTATGCATTTCCCCAGTACTCGACCGACCCCGCCCAGTTCCCTTTTTATTATGCCATACTGGGTGAGTACCGATCTGTCATGGAGGCAGTTCTGTTTGTGAGTCATATGGTGGACTTTGTATTGATGCAAGACTTGAAACTAGAGACTGAGACCATAAATGCGATGGAAAATTTATAGAAAGCGAACAAAATAAAGTGAGAAGTAGAGTCATTTTTCCATAGATTTCAATACAATTTGTCTTCTACACTATCTAAGTCAGTATGTGACATCTTCCCCTCAGATGTAAGTGAGACTTTATTTTCTTTAAAGGTCCCAATTACAAGTTTTTCTTCAACTCACTCAGAAGAAGTTGTCCACTTTTGTGGACCGGATGTTGCTGCGTCAGTTTTTCTCAGGACACGTCACGACACCACAGATTTTTTTTTTTTTTTTTTTCTACTTCTACGTGATTTAGATTCCATCAGTGGTTATCCAGGGGATCCTATTTACAGACAGTCGTGTCTGTAAATACAAATATTTGGTAAAAAAAAAAAAAAAAAAACGTTGTTGGAGAAAACTTAATACTGCAGACAAAGAGTGGAGGGAAAGTGGCCTGTGTGTGTGTTTGTGTGTGTAGATATGCATGCAGACAAGACAGAGGCTGTAACTCAGATCAATGTTTGTCTTTCTCTGAGGGATTGTGGACTCGGAGGGTTGGAGGGAAGAGACTGAGGAATAGAAGGAGCGCTGGAGCAGTTTGTTATCTGCCGCTGCAGTAAATCACTATTTTAGCCGCTGCTCTCGGGAAATAACTTTTTGTCAGTGTTGTGCGTACGACCGTCTCACTCTGCTACCTCCCCGTAACTTTTGATGGCGGGGCATTTGCAACTTTTGCCTGGTAGTTTAGAAAAAAAAAAAAAAATAGTTTGACTTCCTGCTCAGACGTCGTGGCCTCGGGAGCTGTGTGAAAATCCCGATTCGATGGTCCGAGTTCCAGCTCTGCTTCAGTTTACCTAAAGTCCAGAGAGTTAAAAAAACAAACAGGCCGGAAGCAAAACGGAGTCGTGTTTGTATCGGTTCGATTTACAGCAGTCATGATTTTAAAAGTCAAATTAAGATGGGAACACAAAGGCAGTGTGAGGCTGCAGTTTTTGTTTCATGTACACATCCAAAGTGGGGTCCTTTCAGTGGGAAAGTGGTCTCAGACTTTTGGATCCCATCGTATATGTATGTGTGTTTGTGTGCTTTCACTCGCCAGCATTTTTCCTCTCGTTGGTTTGGCACTCGCAGACACACACAGACACACACGTTGGCAGGCCTTGGCAACTAGCAGCCCAACAAACCTCATTTCAACTGGCTTGAAAGCAGCACAGAGCTGAACAGATGAGTATGAATAATTTAATGGAGGACAAAACCAGTAACTTTGTAAATAACATCATTCACGTGTGCACGTCGTACGTCTCTACCTGTTTTTGAAAAGAATAAAAATCAGGCATGAATCCAAACACTGATCACAGACAGCAGCAGTATGTCTGGTGAAGTCACTTGACTTTGGTTTTTTACATTTTAGAGAGAGATTAGCAAATCATTTTCCATCTGGACGACAGAAGAGTCGATGTACTATACTCAGGTTAAAGAAGCGTCTTCTGTTCTATTTTTGTTCCAGACAAAAAGTCCGTCAAAATTACTTTTCCATTTTTCTGCACAAGGTTTGCTGTTACTGTCGGTGGCATTGCTATGTTCAAAATAACGGGGGGAGCAGGGAAGAGTCTTCAAAACTGAAATCCAAAACCTGCTGGACTTTTTACCACCTTAGCCCCTCAGTTCATTTTAAAGGATGAAATAACTGCCCTGTTGATGTGTGACAAAATAAGACCGTTTGGTGAAAACAGGTTTAATCTTAAAAGAGAAAAAAAAAATTCAGAATTAAATAAAAAATTTTGGTCTGATCCATTCGATGACTTTTTAAATGGAGCTCTGCAAATAACTGAATTTAACTCAGCCGCAAACCAAAAGACAAAAGACATTTGTCATTGCTTTTGTGTCTAGTTTTTGTGCATTTCACAAAGACAGTCCTTTCCCAACAGTCGTGATACTGACAGACCTGGGCTTCAGTCTAAGTCTCATTCCTTTGCACGTATTTGTTTAAGGTGGATTCTTTGTCTCATACTGACGGAGTAACATCTGTGTTTCATGTAACGGCAGATCTAAATGAGTGAAGAGTCATAAATTCTGGACAACAGTCGGTCACAAAACGCGGCCGGCTGACACTGAACTCGGATGTTCCCTCCCAGGCAGTTTCAGGCCCATTCACATCTTGATCCTTGTGACTTTAACAGCTTTCACATGTACCTCAACTATTCTCAAGGTGGGAACAATGCCAACGAGGTTAAATGCAAATTAAATTCAGGCCACAGTCAAAGTGAAGAAGACCACAGGCGAAAAAAAAAAAAAAAATGTGTACGAATATAAAACAGACTGAAGCGTAGAGCGAAGCAGTCGCACATACAGCTTCTAACTGGTGCAGCGGTTCCTGCAGGACTCGCAGCGATGAAACAAACCCTCGTTATTTAATGAAGAATTAAGCTTCTTTCCAAGAAAATGCAGTGGAGGCCGAGGAACCGAGGCTCTCTTTGGCCCCCACAAGGGCACACCTGCTGCTTCCATAAATACGCTGAAGCCATCTGAGATGGCCGGCCAGGGGGCCAGTGTCAGAGAGATGGATAGAGCAACACTAAAGAGCACTCCGGCTCCAATTAGCCATGAGGATGCTTATTCCCAAACTCCCATTCCCAGCCAACGCTTGGCGCGCCGTGGCCTTGTTCGGTCGCCCTGAACATCCGCCGTTAACTTTTCTCCATTTCTGAAAGCCTCGTGTTTAGCTGCTCGCATGACGCATGATCGGACCGTTAAGTGACGCTTACACACAAAAACCCACAAAGACCTGAATCTGTATTTATTAACACAGAACTCACGTTATTTTAACTGTGTGAAGTGAAAATGTAAAATGAACGCTGACTTTAATCCTTAAAACTAAATTCTCATCATTATAGGCTTCGCTGTTTACACACATTCATATCTGGAAATGACCGTTTGTGCGCTCAGTTTTTAGTTCAGCGTTCAACTTTACGGTTGAGCTCATATTATGCGTAAGAATATTTCATAATATTTAATAATAAATAAACAACTCTATGTAAAAAAATGATAATGTGATAGTAAGCTCCTGAATATACTAAAATATTAAATAGATGGGTGTAGATTGATATCATAATAGTGTAGTGGTGTTATGACAGTATTGTATGCATTATTTATATATATTATAATGAATATGTTGTGTTATAATAATATTATTATTCATGTGAGTTTAAGTGGTGATGGAGGTCAGTCGGAGAGAGAAGGTTCTTACTGTAATCTGAAGATTGCACGCAGCATAATGATCATTGTGAGAACTAATTAAAGTGTTTAAGCAGATAGCAGACCCCCCCCCCACACACACACACTATCATCAGCTCACATGGTTTGTGTGATAATCAGATTACGGTGGCTTCTCCTTTTGGAGCTTTTCTTTAATCTGAATGTAGCTTTTGTCGACGAAGCACCAGATTCCCGTACTGACGGTGAACACGATGATATTTACCGTGTCAGAAAAAAGAGCCTTACTTTAATCTGATGGGAGTGCTTGTAGACACAACGAACGGTAACACTTGCATTGTGTGCTGTTCAAAGTTACAAAGATTCATCAGCGGTGGAGCAGAAAATCTATTTCATCCAGCTGTAGAAGCCAAAGCTCCGTGATGCTGATACTCGATTTACCCGCCGCACTGTACGTATGCTGGGGGATCATTTATCCAAGGCAGCAGTTTAAAGTTGGGTTCTGCTTCTCGACCTCTCTCCTCTCACCCCCCGTTTGATTTTTCTCCACAAAATGCAGCGGAGGAACTAACAAGAGTTTGTTTGTTTGTGAGGTCGGAGGAAACAGAATGATGTCATTATGGGAATAAACCAGAGACTCTGAAGGGAAAGTGTTCCCTCCTGGATTAGACATGTTTACTCATGTTCAGTCATGTGAACTGGAGGGTGGGGTGGGGGGGTGGAGGGGGGTATATATCCTGTCAGAAAGATGGATGACGTGCAGTGTGTGTCCACTTAACCGTGATGGAGCTTTATGGAGAGCTACATCTGCACAAATCTGTTTTAAGAAACCTAAATACACTTCAGCCCTGACATCTGTTTCTGACTGTGTGTGTGTCTGTGTGTGTGTTCAGGTAAGAGCCCGACGCAGCAGTTCACAGCTGTGATCCATACGGTGACTCCTCTGCAGTCCCAGATCTCCCCCGTGGTGAAGCTCATCATCGGCGTAGCCAAGTCCAAGTTCTGTGCACAGGTGGGAAGCGTGTCCGCAATTTTTCTGGGATTCAGTGAAAATGGCGGAGAGCGAGGTCAGCAGGAGAGGAATGTGCTCCTTCTTCTTCTTCTACTCCCCTTTTTTAGCCTTCTTCTTTCTCTTCCTGTCTTTCTGAAATCATTTGAACCTTCCGGTGATACAGTTCAGCTCAATTTTAGTATAAAGTAAAGAGTCATAGTAGCCGGTCTGAAAACTAAAAGGGGTCGGAGCGTTGGCAGTCAGCGAAGGGCTCCGAAGGAAATCAGGTGAATCTGTGATCTCCTTTCACAAACTTTAGTTTTTCCTGGTTTTAGTTTCTCCTGAAGTATTTCACTCTGTGCTGGTTTTCATTTTCAACCTTTTTCTTCTCATTGATATTATTAGAATTATATTTTGACTTTATTCTTAAGGTCATTATGGTGTCCCAATAATCCGGACACCAGATCTCACTGATGATTTAATGTGATCATTCAGAGCTCGGTATGTTTTGGTTCGAAATAAACAGAAAAACATTAACAATAAACAACAAGCACAGCGTAATGCAGAGGTTTATTCTGAAAATATATGAGCCATTAAGACTTCCTGTAAATAGCAGAGAAGACAGAGTCAGTTCCACATTTTATTTCAACTCTTGGGATGAATTTCTATCTGAAAAGCTCATTATATTCTTATATTTTTCTTTAAAAATTCTATTACATTTATATTTGACTGATGTGAGGCTCTTTGTTACATCTACTGAGAAGTCCTGTACAAATATTCTTCACACTCCATTTTGGTGATTACGACAAAAACACATTCAAACCGTATTGTTATAACTTATTGTTGAGTCTGTTTGTGGAGCATAAAAGCAAGCCTGATGGAAAAACTCGTCCAGAGTCGGACTCAACGTTGTGTTTTATCTGACTTTGTTTCACTTTTCGCACACAGATTGTGGTTTTATGGAACTGCGACAAGCCTTTACCTCCTCGGAACAAGTGGCCCTCCACCAGCGTGCCTCTCACTGTCATCGAAGGACAGACCAAGGTAACAGCTGCTGGCTTTTCACTCTCCTTTGTGTATTTAAAGATTATTTCTTGCTTATAAGCGAAAACGTCTCCTCTTCGTCGTAACGTCCTGCAACACTTTTGCTTTCAGGCTGTACCAGGAGTTTAAATCCTGGTGTTTCCCGGACAGTATCCGGCGTTAAACTGATGCTGATGCCATGAACGGACTTATCTTTGTCCTATTTTTCAGGATAAAATGGGAGTTCAGTTCAGCAGTGAGAGGAAATGCTGGAAAGAGTCGTGTCAGTATCAGCGGTTGGCACTTTCTTATTTTCCTCTCTAAGGAAAAAAAAAAAAAAAATCTTAAAATAAGATAGATTAGTAACAGAAAATGACTTAGTTCCTTTTTTCTGAAATCAGAATTGGTTTATGATTTGAGAAATCCCCGGCAACCCGAAACACAACCAGGAAGTAATCATTTCAAATTCAGGTGAAAACCTTCAACTATTTTCAGCAACACAAAGAAACGATTGAAGCGTTCTACAACACAACCTACAAGTCTGGTCATTTTGCTTGACTTCCTGTATAATGTCAACGTGCTCTGAATTTTTAAGGCCTTAAAGGTCTGTTTCTCTTTAATACTGTTAAATGGAACATAAATCCTGTCGCCATTAAACGCCACAGACACACGAGTCTGCTGTAGAGACGCTCCGCCCTGTTAATCAAGTTTGTGTGTCGTGCCGGTTGCGGTTCAGATCGACTCTCGATGGTGCAACCAAGGCGACGTGGATCTTGATTTTCGGTTATTAGAGTGTGACTTCTGCAGGATTGTTGTGATTTGCTGCATTAAAGGGTATTAGTCTGTCTTCACAGACACATAAATGAACCAACAACTGTCATGTGTCATTTCATAACGGCTTCTTCCTAAAAATACACTCAATCGCTCGCCTAACTCGAACACACACACACACAGACACACAACAGCCTCCCTCTATCTCAGCCGATGATCCATTTCCATCTAATTGCTTCTGTGTTTGTTTTCATGTAAATGTTTCCCCCTTGAAACGCAAGAACGTTGTTTCCACTAGTGACAAAAAAAAGGTAATATGTGTGCGTCTGCATCTGTGTGTGTGTCAGTATCCAGCCGTGCCTTTAGTCGTATAATTAATCATGTGGTGTATTGTCATGCGGCCCAGGCAGATGCTCTTCGGTGTATTTCCTTCCAATCTCTCGCTGTGTTTGCTGCCACAGTAATAACAAAAGAGACACACACACACACACACAAAGTTTGTCGTTTGCCTCGACGGAGCAGTAATTTGCCGTCGGTTATGAGCGTATCTGTGTAACGCTGAGCGAGGACGCTCCATCTGTAAGCTCTTACTCCCTGTGTTTTCCCCAACCTGACCCTCCTGTTTGTTGTTTCTACCGCAACCAGAAAATATTAGATAGTTCTTCGTATTTCATCCCCTTGGGATCGTCAGGAAAGAGTAAAGAAAACATCAAGTCAAATTACTTTCATTTATTTGTAAATCACCAAATACAAATAACGAGTTCTCTCAAAGCTGAGACAGACGGATTATAGTAAGTTTAAATGATTTCCTGAAAGAATACGAAGGTGATTTGACAACATGTGCTGCAAATACTCAACAACACAACAGAAGTGTTTACATGGACACAAAATAAGTTCTTGGGGAAGTTCAACCTCATCCTCCATCAGAATAAATACACATACTGAGCCTGCAGTTCAGTGATCTTAATGTCAAAATTCATAAATCACTGAAGCACAAGGCCGTCCGAAGAGTCCTCTGGAAACACTTTATATTCGCAGCACACGTTGTCAAATGAAGACGTTTCCTGAATCAGTTTGTGTTTTGTCTTTTTGCGGTGTGTGTTGAGCCGTCAGGGCCACCGCACACAATTCCCAATAACTTGTTTGTACTTTCTTGCAATAAGAAAGTTTTGTTAAAAATTTTCATTTCGCCCGGTTCGTGAGAAATCGTGAGCAGAATTCAGTCAACATCCAACAGCAGAAAACATTTCATGTGTTCTTCTGCTTTGATTTTCAGGTCAGAGCTGCAGCTTTTGAAAACGAATTCATCCTAATTAATGTTAATGCTGATCCATTTCATGGATACAACTAAACCAAATAAAGGGGATCACAGCATTTTACCTTTTTAGTCATTTAAATATTTAGTTTTAGGAGACTTAATGAAACTTCTTGTCTTTTATCTTGAAACCTAAACAGTTGTTGAAATCTCAGTCAGACCGTCTGCTCATTATCACCCAGACCTTTTTAAAAAGCCTCCGACCATCACTAAAATCTATTAAATAAGACAACAAATCAGAAACGTACATAATAAATCGTGGAAAACATTCCGTAGAGACCTTTAAAAGGAGAAGGAGGTTTCAGCTGACTGCAGGATCACATGGATCAGCGTCTTTATGGTCCGGTCCTGCTGGCGAAGCATTTATGACCCAAAAATCTATATTATCAATGGACCGATCCACGGACTCTCACCCAGACCTGGGATTCATCAATCACCTTTTAATGTTGTGTGTCTTCGCCCCCAAACCCTTAATTTTATATTGATAAATTAATCTTCAACATCGATCACGACTCCTTAACTGTGCATTTAAATTACAGCAATGGAGCATAAAAGCGGAGAGTTTAAAGGTCAAGAGGGGCCTCGTGTTGAAATTTGATTGAACAGAACGTCAGCTCAGTCGGACGGTCGTCCTCAAAATATCTCCGAGGTTATCATTTCATTTTTATAAACTGAACAAGTTTTTGTTTAATGTCAAAAGAAAACTTAAACAAGAATAAATTAAATAAAAGTATTTAGTAAAATGTGTTTCATTAGGACAGAATGAAACTATATGCGTGAAATCAACATTAGATATTTATCCAATGTGACCCTTCTCCAGTGATGACATCACTTATCTCCGGGCGGATAATCCATCGGAAGTCTCCATTTTTCTTTTGAAAAAACCCTAAAAGTGTCCTCAAAGCGCTGAGTTATAGTTGGAGGTTCTTCTCGAATCCATTTAAATAATATTCTGATAAACATCGATGTCTAATAATCTAAGTCTTGATTCAAATCAGTGTGAACTCGAACACATAGTCCACTGGATTCTGCCAAAGAAATTAGACAATACGTCGAATTCATTTCAAAACCAACACTGTCGATTCTGAGTTAATCGGATGGAAACGCTTATTAGAAACAGTCGAGTCGTTTATATGTAGATAATTAGATAAAAATCAGCGATTCAGCTGGTGATTTTTGACCTTAAAGTGTAATTTAGAAAGAGCACCGGCTTCCCGTCGAAGTGGAGTCATAGCAAACATACACAGATGAGGTTAAACCACTGAACGGCCTCAGACGTCTTTGTCAGTGAACGAAAAGGGCCAAAGGTTCAGATTTTAAATCCATATTGAGTCGCCTGCAGTTTGATCATTTTCAGGACATAACTGTTTTTAAGTGGGAAAGCATCTGACGTAGAATTGAATCCATCATCATGACTCTATCAAAACCAAGAGGGGAGCGGGGGGGGGTTTAATTTGAAAAGAGATGTGATGTGAACTGATCTTGACTCATCATAATAAAACAGGCATGCTAACGGCTCAGTGAGGCTGGATCAAAGCTCGAGGACGTCCGTCTCATATTTGTGTAGAAATACAGCGTCTGGCTCACAGTGGGAGAGTCTGGTGATCTTCTGGGAACTTTGAATGTCCACTAAAGTCCACAGAAAGTTCATCTGATGTTGAAGCTTGATGCAAGACGATCCAAAGCAACATTTATCTTTTACCAGATAAACAGGCAGCTGGTCCGATATGTTGGTGACATGCAAAGAGATTTATTCAAATTTGAATGAATGAAAAGAGAAAAACCAAAATAAGCAAGTTTCCCACTGAAATAAACTGCTCATATGGCCCACGTCACTTCCTACTCGTGCAGATCTTTGATATTATGAGTCAGTTACATTGGGAGTATTAGCCCGGGATGAATGCAGCTTGTTATCAGGCGTGTGGCTAATTTACTACAGGCAATTACATTTTGATGGTGGATTTCCAAATAAAGCTGAGAAAACCGTTACACCATCTCGAACACCGTCCTGACAAAACTAATTACCATCCTGCTGATTACGGGGCACCCATCCGAAGAAAATACATTTCCTGCCAAGAGTTCTCACTTTAAGAAGTGATAGAAGGAATTTTTTAATGCCCCGCTCTCCAATAATTGGAGGAGTTTAGGCGGTCTGCGTTCAAATTCGTTTGATGTTACGCTTAATTTCTTGATGAATTTGCGCCCGGCATCCGTCGGCTCATTAAGCCGTGATGGAAGCAAACATTAACCTTGCAGATATTTGTGGTGTTACTTTGGAAAATAAGCCTCTTAATTTTACCCCCGGGGAGGGCGTGAATTCAATCTCCTTCATTGCAGATAGTGAATCCAGACTAAATGTCACTTCCCTGATGGTAGTTAACACGGCGCTTCATTTAATTAAATAGATGGTGTATGAAACATATAATGGAATAGTTGGCCAAAATGTAAATTTCGGACTCCCATTGAGCTAAATTTACATGTGGGGGTAATAATAACCAGTTCTCAACAATATAGTATCATTGGCAAAGATTTTATATGATAGAGATGATCTCATTGTTTGCCTCTGCAGCAAAATAAAATATGTTTTTCTAACTAAATCACAAGATCTGAGCTCGGTTACAGAAATCATCTTAAACTTATTGCTTCTGTTATTTACTGAAGGTTGTGATGAGCTCAGCTGTGAAAAATCATCTTTGTCCCACCACCATTATGATTTTCATGTTTAATTATGATTAAATCATTTTATTGAATCGTAATTTTCACATTTATGGTGTTGTCTCCTTTAGTGTCGGCTCTATTTGACTTTCATCAAATTAGCCAGGTCACAATTAGAACGATAAAACAGCATTTTTGTCGCCGCCGTCTGTAATCAACCCCCCCGATCAGCTTTAAACTGCTAATGAAGCTGCGTCTGCCGGAAACCGAGGCGGTCAGCAGAAAGTTCAGCTGAACCTTATCTTATATTTCACAATAACAACCCACTTTCAGCTCAGGAAACAGAGGTGATGGTCTAAAAACTGCACACGGAGACAAGGAGATAAAACGGCAGAGGAAAAGATTTGCAGCAGTGTTTTTTATGTCCGACCAAGCGAACTTGTCCAGAAAAAGGTTCTCAGTGTAACTGCAGCTTGTTTTCCTTGTTCCACTTTTTTGTGTGTTTTCAGGGAGACTGAAAGGCGGTTTGAAACTTTAGTTAACAGTTAAATAATTCACACACACTTGATAATCACAAGCCAGTTTCATCAGCAGCCCTCTTTAGGCCTTAAACTCTGAGAAGCTGAACATTTATATTGGCTTCAGTCGCCTGATTGATTTGGATTATCAGTTGTCTCTTTCTGTCCCTTCCTGTGCAGACGATGAGCAGTCGTTTTTTCCCCCACGACGTCATCGTCACCGACGCCGTCCTCAGTCTGGATGAAGACTCGGTTCTGTCGACCAATGAGGTGAGTCTGGACGCCGGCGTTTCCCAAGGAGACGTTGATACTTTATCAACAAAATGAGGTGAGACAGCCTCATTCCTGAGACGCCAAGCTGCCAAAACAGCGTTATCAAGCATCTGGGTTGGGATCTAAATGACTTAATTACTCACCAAATACTTTAAGTAAAGATGCCAGATCACCGCTGGCTGCCTGCCTGAAGTCACACTGACTTAAAAAAAAAACAAAAAAAAACCACTTTTCTATGTCAATTATTGCAAAACCCGTTCTTTTAAACTGAAAAGATGTTCGCTCCGGATAATGGTGGCTGATTTAGAAACAGTGAGTTTTCATTAGCTGCAGCTAGCCAAATAATGAAACTAAAGTGAGCTAATGTGCCTGTCGCTGCACGTCCCAGGACAAAATGTGCCGAGGTTTTTCTTAATTAAATTCTTGTGTTTTGGTTTGTTTTTTTTTTAAACATCATGTAAAACTGATTCTAACTTGGACAGAAACGGCTCATAATAACAAAGAGCTTGCAGTTTTAAAATAAATAAATAAAAAATCAATGAATATTCAATATTTTACTTTTCCTTTTTGATAAATTCAAATTTAGACCAAAAAGTAGAAAATAAATGCATTTAGAAACAACTCACTGGGATCTTTTGTTCGTGGAAGCTCACCTCTGGAAATGTTTTTATAACCAGCTCCAGTCTGCGTGTTTTCATCGACCCTGGCTGAAATGAGGCAGTCAGTCCACGCAGAGTCATGAATACCATTCATTACATATAAATTGCCTCGATCAACGAAACAGAGCAATAGCCACTGAGCTATAGGTGGAAAATGTGCTTTTTGCCTTAAAGGGACTATTGCAAATGCATCAGATGAAATTAAACTAAGTAGGATGGAGAGAAAGTGTGGCGCGGCACCAGAGTTAGACATCAGAGTGAAACAAAGGGTTTTGATTACAGACATCATTACTGTGGAGGCTCAGTGATTTACTGTGTCGAGAGGACGCTCAAAGCCCAATCTTAATTAAATTACCGTGCAGTTTGTGTGGGGCTAGATGGCTCGTGTTAAGATCACATTCTCTTAATTTAACATGAAGAAGAAATGAGAGGAGTAAGGAAAAAAGGGAGTAAAGAAAATTTAAAAAAAAAAAGAGAGAGAAAGGAAAGCAGCCAAGGGAAGGGGAAAGATTAAAAAATAAAGAGGAGCTTATTGAAAAGGGTCTAATGAAAAACTAAGTGCTTTCATGCAGTGAGGAGTTTTACGAGAGCCATTTCCTTCGTCTCTGTGTCATTACTCTGTCAAAACTTCAGCGCACCTGATTAAAATCTCACTTGTTACTTAAGAGAGACGCGATGTGAAGCGCTTTTATACACTCAGACTTGTTTTAGAACAAAATTAAGTTTGTCTAAAGCCTTGTCGAGGGAGGAAATTATATCTATTCTCTCGATCAAAGCCACTTAACTATGTTTAAAAAGAAAAATGGAGACATACAGATTTACCAAGTTAATGCACTCATAGCATTTATCTGTTATTGTAATATATACATATATATTCTCTTATCTTTTCTTTTATGTTATTGTTGCTCTGATTTGGTGCTATATGAATAAAGTTATTATAGTCATATTATTGTATTGTACGTCCCCGATTAAAAAAATGGGACAGTCGTTTCAAAAATAAACCTCACATTGAATTGAATGTGGAGACTGAGACCATAAACTCTTTCCTGCCTCAACAAATGTCACCACACGTGATGTATTTACACGTCAATGCTAAATTAGAGCTTCTACTCTGAGAGACACTACACGTAGAAACCTTGTTTCTGTGCAGATTTTCAGCGAGTAAGAGATCCATAACGGACCGTGAGGCCCGATGAGCCCTGGAGATCCTACATATCTTTAAACTCTCAGATGTTTTATTGATCGGCGCGAGTGTGTGTTCACCTTTTCTACTCTAATGGGATCACAATCGCACTTTACGACAGGAATACGGACGACTAAACTTTTTAGAGCGGTGCGATTTGCTTTGGTTTTTGTTGTTTAATTTCATTTTATTTGAGATGAGATGTCACACAGAGAATCATAAAGAGGTCCAATCAGCCTTTTCAACACGGGGAGGGTGTTTTGTTGAAAGGAGGCAAAACATGTCAAGTGAGTAAAAATGTGCGAGAGCGGCCGTTACAATTTTATTGGGACTTTTCATATTGTGATAGCTCGGTGGAAGAATGGCTGTGCCAGTTTTTAGAATTACATTGTCTCGCCTCATTAAATGTATGGTTATCCCATGAAGAGAGATTAGAGGCGGGAATACGGCCGGAAAAAACCTGACAAAGCTTTTGTCTCTCATTTGGCGGCCAAGCGTGCTGCTGCGTTTTGCCCTTTGGAAGACATTTTCAATATGGTGGATGCGGAAACAGCGTTTCAGCGGCGATGTAATCCTTTTTCTCATTTAAAGAGAATGGCTGAGAGTTTCAGTGAGTTTAGGCTCCTCTTAAAGCAATCATGCCTTTAATCAGCGCGCAGACATAAACCGTAATCATAACTTCACAGAAAAGATAATTATAGCACCTAAATGGTCCGTCTTATATACCTGCCTCAAAGCCACAACGTATAATGTGACAATTAGATTTTTTATTTTTCATTAAAAAAAAAAAATCATTTTCTCTCCTTGCAGCAACATTACAAGCATCGAGTTACAGAAAGTATTAAGTATTAATACGATGAACAGATAGATGGAAACTAACCTGTCAGGAATGTCACTGGATGATTTCTGAAGACTTAAATTCTGAGGCTTTATTGGTGTTAGACGCTGGACTGATGTTTAGGACTGGAACGTGAAGGTTCAGGGACGTTGGGCTGATCCACTGAAGGCAGTATTAAGCGATTTCATACCTCAGAATCTGTAGCTGGCGATGTTTAGCGAATGTTCTTTATGGGCTTTTAAAAGTGAATAAGATTTTGTTAAGGTGCAAATCCAGCGCAGCGGTTTTGTGTCAGGATTGTACACCAAAGGGAAATATTGGTATGTGCACAGGAAACGAAACGGATTTCCTCCGCTGAGCCGCTTCAGGCTTTAAATGAATTCTGAACATCTTTTCAAAATTCAATTCCAAGTCAAGTTATGGGGCAAAAAAAAAGGATTTTGTGACTTTCATACACTTCTGAGCGTTAAATCTATTTATCTAAGGAGGCCTTGGACACAGAATGTGCACATTATTAGAGTTTAGTTAATAATCGTAAGAAATCAGTGAAATTAATTCTTGGGAAAGTTGACACCACCTTAATGTCACCGTTTTTAAGTGTGACTGAGCTTAGAGAAAACGTTAAGAGCCGTCCAGATGGGCCGTACTGTAGCGGTGGGCCGCCGCAATTCAAAAGGGGTTGCGAGCCCCGCAGTCGCACTGTAGACCTCACACCCCAGCCGGCCGTCGGGGATCACGCCGAGGCTGTCGGTAAAACATCATCAAAGCCACAGCACTCCAAACCTGCTGGATGCAAACTCAGCTTAAAGCAGACTTTCCTCACGTTTATCACCTTGAAATCAGATGGAAGTCGGCGGCATCACTTCAGAAGGAGCATTATATGAAGACGGATTGAAAACACAACATTCTGAAAACCGTGTGCTGAGGCAGGATAAGGGCTCTACCCTCCTTGTCATCTCATGACATTGGACATGTTAAACCCAAATGTCAGGAGAGATTTGTAACAGATCTATTGCTAGATTGACCCTCTGCTCCTCAGATCAATTTTGGCCTTGCAGGATCTATTAGTATGTATTACACAGACCGGGGCTGCAGAGAGTCCTGGGAAATTCAAGTATTCAGGTGAAAGTAGTCCCACATGCAACAGATTTTACTCAAGTGGAAGGGAAACTAATTGGCCACCTGTCCAGGGTGTACCCCGAACCCTCGCCCGGAACGTTGGCTGGGATTGGCTCCAGCACCCCGCGACCCGCAAACGGAAAAAGCGGTAGAAGATGGATGGAAGCGAAACTACTTATATATAATATTAAAAGGTCCTTAGATAAAAATATATGCAGATCCAATGGACACATTTGTTCTCAGTTCATTAGCAAGTAGTTCAATTCAATAGTAGTAATAAACAACATTTGTGCCTTTTTATGTTCAGTTTTTATCCAAATTGTCTCGGAGGGTTATTTCAGCTGATCTGAGCTTGTTGTGTGTTGCTGCATTTCTTCATTTATGTTTTTATTATGGCACAATTTCAACTTTAGGACCAGATGAAATGTAAACTGGCTCAGCAGATCTGTGGTAAAGATCGATGGGATGTGGAAGGTTTATCCATCTGCGGTGGAAGTGTGGCATGGGGGAAAGTAAAAGACGCAGCAGACTGATTGGATGGGAGAGAGCGGGTAAACACATGGGCCTTTTTTTTTTTTTTTTTTTTTGGCCCAGGTGAACTACATCAGCTCACGGCCCTCCCGTGTCAACCAATTACCCGCCAAGGTCGGCCGGGACGACCTCCAACGCTTTCATTCCCGAAACACACGCGCTCTTTCTTCTACGTTTGTAAGGACTCTTGTTGAGATAATGCATTACCTCAACCCTAATTACAGATGATTGTCTGAACCCGACCTTCTGCCTCAGTATTTACAGTCGTCCGGGTCCTCACAGTGTTCATTTCAAACTAAAAACAGACGCATTGTCATCGGCCTTTGAAGACAAAACATACATTTACATTCATTTCCTAAGAAATCGATGAAAGAAACGACCTCCGCTCTCCTGGCCCCGCCCCTTCACCTTAACCTCTGACCCACTCGGGTCAGGCCAAGCCCGCTGAACTCATCTTCAGCATGGAAAGTAGCCTATGACAGACAAATTAATTTCGCATTTTAAAGAGCCTTTTAATCTCTGACGGCAAAATTATAATTATATTTAATACATATAATTATACATTATAAATTATATATGAATCCTTTCAGCACAGCTGTGGAGACATCTGACACATCTCCCATACAGAAAACACACACTGTTAACACACCTGTTCATCGGGGGGGACGCTGAGAGTGGCAGCTCCAACCTTTCTCTCGGCTTAGCGCTGGTGCTTTACGGTAATTGCTCATGCGATTCATGACAGAAGCCGCAAGGTATCGCTAAAGAACATCCACTTTGGGGTGCACCCCTCCCCGACTCCTCTCTCTCTGCCTCTACTATTCTGGTAATTAATTTTGTCCCTCAGCTGCCGAGATGGTGGAAGTGTGTGTGCGTCTGAGTATTTCAGTATGTGCTAACCCCGCTCACTCTCCGCTGCGTCTGCGCGTACGTCTCAGCTGTGTTTTGGAATGCGAAAGAGGATCTTTCTCAGGTAGCTCCAACTTCTTCAAGGTCACCGCTCTCTCCGGACGACTCCATGTGAAATTTCCTCTTCATGAGGAAGCAGGGAGCCTCAGAGGCCCGCAGAGCCGGAGAGAGACGGGGTCCCATCCTGAAAGACCTGACGGCCGCCCTGTCGGCACATTAATGTGCTGCAGAATAATAAGCTTTGGGGTCAGCGCCGGGTCACTTCATCTGTGTTTGCACTTGAGAATCTGATTATCTGACAAGTGCAACTTTGCACAAGTGTTCTGTGGAAAGCTGAACAGATACGAGTTTGAAACTGGGATTTACTTAGAATTGAGTGATGCCAGACTTTAGGTCAGGCCACCAGCAGCCGGTAATTTTTAAGGCGGACTGTTCTTTCTTGTGTTACTCTTACTCTTGTGTTGCCTTTGTTTGTACTGGCTGTCCTTCAGAGACGATCAGATTAGAAAATCATATTCAACTTCCTGATGTGAGCTGTAGATTATTCCAACACTTTGTGAGAAAAGTGTCTCTAATTATGGCTGGAAGAGAAAATGTAAGAAAAGACCTTTAAATGTCACAAACTGTCCACTTTGCATTGGAGTTTATGCAAAATTAGATGTCTGTAAAAAAGGTAAAAGAAAAATGGATTTAACACTCAATTTAAAAACAACAACACCAAAAAAAAACACAGACTATATTATAATCTGACCTGATCCTGGATTTACCAATAAAACAAATTAGTCAATATTTTACCAGTAAATCTGATTTCTTGGAGAATTCAGGATTTCAGGATCACACAAACTCCAACAGTTTTGTAGTCTGCACCTGCAGCTCCGCGTCTGTAATCTTCCATTTTCATTGAAGGCTCTTAAACTTAACTCATTTGAATGTTTCAGCTGCGCTCCTGATAGATCTTCCTGTTTCACGTGGAGAAGACATTTCGCCCGATCATCAGGATGACCGGAGTTGGGAGAAATTAGAAGCCGTTCTCTTGCTTTTTATAGTTTTTAAAGGAAACTGGTTTTGTCGATACTTGAAGGCAGAAGGAAAATGCTCCCCATGTTGAAATGGCATTTAAAATGTCTTTTGTCAGGCTGTGTGTGGGGGGGGGGGGGGTCGTCGTTTAGAGGCTGTCCTTGCTGGCTAAATGCCAATCGATAGTAGTTCTGTCTGTTGTTTTTATCTGTTTAAAAAGCTGTTTACATGGTGAATGGGTGTAGCTCATTTCTGAAATCACTGCTCCTTCCTCCTCCAACACCTTCTCCTCTCCTTATCTTTATGTCCTCCTCCTCCTCCTCCCAGGTGGATTTTGCCTTTATCGTATGGCAAAGTTTCCCAGAGCGTCTCGTAGGTTATCCGGCACGGAGCCACTACTGGGACGGTTCCAGGTCCCGCTGGGGTTACACCTCCAAGTGGACTAATGACTACTCCATGGTCCTGACGGGGGCGGCGTTTTACCACAGGTACGGAGGAGGCCTCCCGCTGATCAGCGACGCACCGCCACGGCTTCACTGATTACACAAAACTGCTTTTCAATTTCACACATTATTCATTCAAATGATCGACAATGAGACTTATTAAGACTTCCTGTGAAGGTGCGAGGTCGGCGGAACTTACAAAATAACCTGATCCATTAGAAGTGAATCTAATAATGTCAAATAACTAATTGTAGTTATTTGATGAAGGGTTGTGTGGGCTTTTTATTTATAGTCTTTGTTGACCAGTGCAGAAAGTCGACTCTGAGCTGGTGTGGACTGGACTGGATAAAAAAAAACCTCCTGCTCCTGCTAATATGAATCTCCTTCAGGGAATAAACTAACTATAGACAAGAACCTCACACCAGCCCGTCACTTTAATATATTGCAGTTAGGAGTCATCCATTTAAAAAACCCGCCCCCTTTCTGTTGGATCTTTCTGGATGACATGAAGCATCTGTCTTTTGTGCCATGAGCAAGATGACCACAGCAGGTCCCTTCGAACCCGACTCATACTGTACGCTCGATCTTATGAGTATTTAAAGGCACGATGATCCATCCCGCCTTCAAGGAAAAACACTTTGGATAATAAAACAGGAAATGAGACAATGAGCTCCTTCTCCACCTCTCTGTTATCTCATGAAATGATTGTCAAAAATATGAATATAGCACCAAAAAAAAAAAAAAAAAAAAAGAGAGAAAAGTAAAACCAAAACAAAAAACCTGGAGATATTAAGCGGAGAGGTAATTTGAACAGAGACGAGTGTTTCTCTCTGAAGGGATTTGAAGCATCTTGTCATGCAGATAAACAGCTCTCTCATTGTTCTATTGTTAGGACGCTCCTTTTGTTATTTAGAATCTTAAATGCCACTGCAAGGCAGAATAGTGAGTCAGGGAGAAAAGGAAAGGTGGAAAGTGTGTGTGTGTGTGTGTGTGTGTGTAGGACGTTGCACCGTGGCAGGGAGGTAACAGAGCTGACAGTGATCTAGTGCTCCCATGCTGCTGAGAGTGCAGCACAGATACCATACAGAGCAGCGCAGAAGAGAAGTGCAGGAAAAAACTAAAGAACCTGAATATTCTCATCTGTCTCTTTTCCTTCTCTGTGTGTGTCTGTGTGGTCGTCAGATATTACCACTATCTGTTCACCCACCACGTCCCACCCAGCCTGCTGACCACGGTGGACCGCATGGCCAACTGCGAGGACATCCTGATGAACTTCCTGGTGTCGGCGGTTACCAAGCAACCGCCAATCAAAGTCACGCAGAAGAAGCAGTACAAGGAAACCATGATGAGCCAGGTGGGGTTGTCCGGACAGTCGCACACAATCACACAAACAAACACAGATTCAGTCGCTGGTCGTCGTCATGAGCTCTGTGAAATTATTGTTGACTTCGTGTTGAGGGTGAATCAGTAGAAAGAGTCCGGCTCAGAGCACCTCCCCTCTGTGATACGCTCCCTGAAGATAAAATATCAGTCCTCAAGAGTTTCCTGTATTTCTTACACCTTTGGAAAGGTTACAGCTCTTGGAGACGACTCCTCCGGACTCCAGCTGGGAGTCATGTCGGCAGATTCGGGGGCGTCATCCTCCGGAGGGCGCGGCCCGCGAAGACGCCGTCTTTTGTAATCGACGTGGACTGCGAAAGCCAAACTGAAATGAGGCGGTTTCCTCTACTGCTCCTGTTTCCTAGCAGCAACACTTCAGGCTGTTGGTTCTGTCGGTCGGAGCCCTCCGGCTCTGGTGGCGTTTCCTGCAGCCATATTGTGTTTATTGAACCTTGAGATCGGTGGATGCTGCGAAGGATCCGCCCCTTTGGGAGTCTTCGGAAAAAGGAGTCGCGTCGAGGGGAGAGTCCAGTCCTGAAATCACGTCATCACAAGTTCTAACAATTCTTTATTTTAGTCCCATTTAGGAAGATTGCTCCTAAAGGAGCTGGAGAAGCTAAAAACGAAAACACAAAAGACAAAACAAAGTCAGCTGTAATCGTGAATTTCTTCAGCGCCACATGATATCATTTGTCATCTATGCGTTATGTACTTTTCGCTCTTCGATTGTAATTTGTGCTTAATTTAGTGAATCTGCAATTTAAGTGGCAATTATGCAACGAGAGCCTTCGAAGCCTCCTGATAATCTCTGTAAACTCTCCAGGGGAGTTTAATGTCTCTTAACAAAATGCTCTATTTCATTTCAAGCCAAGCGAAACATGCTGAATTCATTCATTCCTTATAAAAAATCTGTAGAGCCGATATTTTCTGAACAGTTTGGATGTTTGCATCCTTCAGTGAGCAGTCGTCTTCTTCTTCTTCTTCTGCCTTTTGTTGGCACATCTCTCGGCGCCACCAGCTGTGTCACCGCCGTCCTGCTGCTTCAGCTACGAGATACAAAACAAACGATCAAAACGTTGCTCCGTTTTTTGCTCCACTTTTAGGAGACGACGGTTTAAAGGTTGTACAGATAATAGATGAGTTTCCTGCCGTCCCCTCTTTTTTTTAATATGTATATATATATATAAATTAAACAGAAGATGAGCTTCACTGTTGGACCGGCGATGGTGGAGACGCTCGAGGCTAAACACAGTCCTGACCTTCTCTCTGGGAGATCCCTGTGTGTGAATGTTGTGTGTGTGTGTGTGTGTGTGTGTGTGCGTCTTGTGGCCAGCCCTGTGTCAGACTCTGATTGATGGTCTGACCACAGGCAGGACGATGACTCTGCAGAATGGACTCAGTGATTAATGTCTTAATTGTGAAGGCAGCATGGCGGACCAAGATTCCCTCCCTCTTTTCCTTGCTCTCTCTCCCCCCCCCTCCCCCCCCCCCCCCCAATATCCTTGATTTGTTGGTTTGCCTCGAGCGACATCAGAGCGGCCTTTTAAACAAGGAGGGATCTTTGACCAGGGAAATAAAGTTTTGATGAATAAACAACACCTGATAATGGGGTTGTTTTTTGTTTTTTTTGAGTCACTTTATATTTTTTGTTCTAAACTTGGACTTTACTTGGACTAACTGACCCCCCCCCACCCCCCAATCGCCCCTCCTGCAGCACACAGGATGAATCTCCTCCATCTCCACGTCCCCTCCGTGCTGTAGTATATCAGCTGCCTTCCCCCCAGCATCCCCTCCCTCGCTTCACCTCCAATTTATCTCCCAGCAGCCACCTGGGCACCTAGGCCTCACCCCCCCCACCACCAGGAGATGGTTGCTGTTCAGCAGCTTTTTGAAACGCTTCAGAAAAACACACAAAGTGACGGCAGAGACGTCTCTTTATCGCAGTGACTTACTAGAACCCTAGAACCAAGGGTTGTTGTGTTTTTTGTGTTGTTTGTTTGTTTGGTTGGTTTTTTTTTTCCCCTGTAATGAAAAAAGTAATAAAAGTGTTTTTCGTCGTCGTCATGGTTGTTGTTGTTGTTGAAACTCCGAACATCATCACGTCCCTCCAGCTGGGGGGAGAAGCTCATAAAGATGCAGATGGATCCCCTGATGTTATGTTGGTTAAAGTACAACATGGAGCGCCTCATCGACTGGCTGCATTGGTCTCATTTTGCAAAGCCGACTCATTGTGTTTGTGCCAGGTGCAGCACTTAAAACTAAATGTGCAACAAATCAGTTGACGGTCATAAAAAAGACTCTGTTTCCTAAAAACAGGTGCAACAGGAAACTTTTGGGCCCGTTTCACTGTGCAGAGCGACAGGGTGAGAGACTTTGTGTGTCTGTGCTGTTGTTTGCTGGAGTGTTAACATCTACGCGGGGGGATTCCCGCTGAGTGGACCAGCCGGTCAGGACCAGCAGCTCTGTCAGTGTGTGGAGACAAATAGAGAGGAACATGTTTTGTTCTGAGCAGCGTTTCATGTCCTGACAGGCTGTCCGCGATAAAGAGGAGCTCCAATCAGAGAAGGATAGTTAGACTGAAGCGCTGAAACTTCCCGGCCTCGTTAGCGGCTGAAGTAAAGAAACATGGTGGCCCGTGAGTCGTAACGCTGCGTGTGGACGACTGCTGTTAGTCTTAGTGGTGATGACTGTAGACGTCCAGACATCAGCGACGAGAAGACACAGCCAGATCACTAAAGATGGACTTCTCCCACTTGTCCCTGAGGACTGGAGATTGGACCCCTCTCATCCTGGTGTCCAACTCAGCTGAACTGGACAAAATGCTTTATATTTGTCTGACAGGACTGGACCTTTAACATCTCTAAATATGATGGAGTTCCTAATTTAGAATTTTTATTCCTCTTCTGTTGCAACATAAATAAAAGTTGACCTTTTTACTCTCAGATTACTTTCAGCCGATGGATTGATGTTGTTGGTGATTTTATGGCACGCTCTATTTAATAATACACCATCAACATTATTACCTGCCACAGTGATGCACTGATTGTTTCTCCCTCTCTGTGTTCCACCTCTTTTTTTTTTTTTAAACCTAAAGGGCTCCAAGGCTTCTCGATGGGCCGACCCGGACCACTTCGCCCAGCGTCAGACCTGCATGAACGCCTTCAGCCACTGGCTGGGTTTCATGCCCCTGGTGCACTCCCAGATGAGGCTGGACCCCGTGCTGTTCAGGGACCAGGTTTCCATCCTGAGGAAGAAATACAGGGACATCGAACGGCTGTAAAGGAACAATGACGGACGGTGAGCTGGGAGAGAGAAAGTAAGAGAGGCTGGAAAAAGCATATGTGTGTGTGTGTGTGTGTGTGTGTGTGTGTGTGTGTGTGTGTGTGTGTGTTTTCCCACCGGATCAAGTCAAAGTGAACATTTGTGAGACTATAAAGGAAAACTCACACACATGGACATAAAAATGATAAAGCACGGTGGTACGCATAAGGAATTTAACCACGCATATCTATGAAGCAAAAAAAAAAAAAAACATGAACAAACAAACGAAAAAAGCTGACTGACTATGTGTGGTTGATGACAGCAAACCCGCCATCTGCGACCGTACACGTACATAAACACGAACGCATGGACACACATGCAGCAGAGACCTGGACGCGTCCGAGGCAGTCCGTGTGTGTTGCATGGTGTGAAAAAGACAGCTGTACCAGGACCTGAAAAATAAAATGTGTTTGAATATTTAAAAAACAAAAAAAAGAAATACATATATATATATATATAGGAGGTCTGCTTTAGTGTGGGCCGAGGAGTTTACAAAATATATACTGTCGGCAAAAAGGTTCAAGAAGTTTATGATTTATAGGTCGGTTGTGTTCATGCAGGTTAAATGTGTACAGAACAGACTCGTCGTGGACAAAAGAGACAAACTGTAGCTTGTGGGTCGGGCCAAAGGACTGCTGCTGCCACAGATGATGGCAGAATGCCTCTTGTATACTATTGTAGATTTTCAGCTGCAGTTCTTGTCTGTATGAAGCGAATAAAAGAGAAAAAATAAAGTTATGTAATGTTATAAGACAGGAGGCCAGGTGTCCCCTCTGTTTCTTCTTCTCTCTCTCTCTCTCTCTCTCTCCGGCTTCTTTGTTTCTGCTTTCATCATTTAATGATAAAAGAATGGAATCAGCGCTGCATTCGTCTTGCTGTCTTGATTCCTCCTCACACAGCAGGATGAGCGTCAGCTTATGAAGTCTCCACCGAAGGCGATTCCCCTGGACAACAAGTTCACCGGCAGTCATTTCAAAGCCAGGACAGAGCAGCTGTCACACTGTGCCTGCAGAAAGCACTCCAACGAGGGCGTTTTGAAGAGGAAACAAAGCGTTTTTATTTTGGATGTTTACTCCGTCACAGATCTGACAAAATGGCAGATGTGACGATAGATGAGTTTCAAGATTTGCCTGGAGCTCTTAGTGCAGGTGTCAGGTCATGACCCTTTATTCCAGCTTCCCACGCTGCAGAGGACTGAAGCCTGGACGGTCCCATGTGACGACGGGTGAGTGCCTTTTTGTTTCAGGATTACTTTTTGGATCTTCTATCTATCTAGCTCTGTTGAACAAATCTAACTGGACAACACTATAGTTAAAATCCTGGATTGGACCATTTAAAACATCAAACAGAAGCAGAGCTAAGCTAACTGTGTCCCGTTTGATTCATTACACACAGCAAAAGAAAATAAATCCTTCAAACTGATTTCTTTATTCCAGTTTCCCTCCACGTGATGTATCTTTTGATCGTGATCCTCTTAACTTCTCTCTGTGGCTCAAACTGAAGTCTCAAAACTTTGGACCAGAAATCTGTAATTTGCCTCTCTTTTTTTTTTTTTTTTTTTCAGTGAAGCTGCGACGACTTCGAAGTTTGAGGAGTCTTAAGTGAAATCTCCGACACCCGAACAGCCGCCGCTGAGGTGTGCTGGAGCCATTTAATCCCTAATTATAGCAGCGCTGCTCTGTAGCCACAAGTCAAAATAATTTGCAGCCAGAAAAGTTCACGCAGTTCAGTTAATTTAGCTGGAGGGAGATATAATTGAATTCCAGCCGTGATGAGTAGAATCCATGAACGTACTGTAAATTACACACACAGACACACACAACCTTTCAGATCCAGGACCAGGGCCACCCACTTTTCCCTCATCACTTCCGTCACGCTTCAGTTCTTTCTCACACCTCTCCTCTCAAACACAATAATTATAATCACCGGATCTTACTTTCTAGCTTTCCTTCCTTCCTTATATCATCTGACTCCCCACCTCTGCTCCTCTCAGGCTCGGAGGGTTACAGCTGTTTTCTCTCTTTTGATTTGAAGATCTAATGAGGCGCTAACAGACCGAGGTTTTCTGCTTTACATCAAAACTACAGACATGTCGTCTGCTGATCGGTTTGTTTATACGACTGCACTTATCTGTCTTATAATAAGTAGTTTTGAAGAAAATTAATAATGTGTTGGCAACTTGTTCATTTCCTCATAAGCAGCAAAAAAAAAAAAAAAAACTAACTAATTTTTTCAGCTTTTCTCTTGTTGTTGCTTCCTAAACACATTTGAGCTCAGTTTCAAACTCCACATGCGTGTCTACATTTAATTTTTTTCACACTCTTGAAATTGGCCATCGCATCTCCAGCTGTTGCCAGCGATGGATAATTTCGCGGCAAAGACTTCTGTTTTGACAAATGCAGCATCCGGAGCTTTGCACTAACTGTGGTCCATCATGTGCACAGACGGGGACAGCGTCCACTCTGCCTTCCAGGCCTCCTTCCCCCAAAAAGCCACGAGTCTTCTGTCTCCAAGGGAGAACAACCTCAGCTTCAATCTCCTCTAACTCTACAGGTGAGCTGAGATATTATTTAGTTGTTTCCTCTTTCCTTTTAGTTGCTGGAGGGGGAAAATTAATTTCACAGAGGGATGCAGGAAAATTTTAATTTAACCAATTATCTCATATTTTCACCTCAATTCTTAAGGAGGCGATGTGACAACTTTAAGGCCGAACTTATGAAGGAGCAATGAAAATGTTCAGTGATTGATCTTTGATCAGTCTTACAGATAGTGTTTGGTTTATGTTTGTGCAGAAGAGATTTCTGTGTTTTGTTTAATTTAGGCGACTCTATTGGGGACCTTGATCCTGACTGAGGGTGAAGAGGAGAACGAGGCAGAGTCCTTGATTACAGCAGAGGGACGAGACCGGTGAGTAGGTCTAAATATCATCCGGCTAAGATGACAGGAAAGCCTGGATATCAGTCCCAGTGAAATCCACCGCTGCATGTTGACAGGATTGGCACCGACCGGCGCTCAGCTTGTTGAGCATCGGCACATACATTGCCGAGATTTAAGAGTCACCCGTCAAAATAAAGTGATACCGCTCAAAGCTGTCACAGTGTGAGACAAGAATGGACCATTTTTCCATTATACATGAAAGTCTTTCCTCCCTGCACTCCCTCCTCTTCCTGCACGCTGGCAAACTACCAGAGCTAACAGATGATTTAGTGCCGGCTACAATGGCTTTCATTTCAGTTTGCTTTAGGGAATTCTCCCTTTGCCTCTCTTATGATGCATTATTATGGCTCCCCAGCCTGTAAAAAGTGTGTCTGTGTGTGCGTGCGAGTCTTTCTACGGTTGCGTGGACGAATTGTGGCTCAAAGCCGTCATTGTTTGGACATTTCACCCGTTGCCCTTATGAGGGTTAATTAGCTGACGTCACCTATTCTTGCGATCTTCAAGCTAAAATGAGACGGCACAAAACAAAACAGACAAAAGGAACCGAGTTACCCCCACCACCGCCACCTCCGAGGTCCTCCCTGAAAGGTATTTTCGCGCTTGACAATAACATCATGTTTCTTTTGCCTCCGAGCCAATATTCTCATGAGGACGGGAGGAAAATGTGAGGTTGTTTTCAGCATGTGAACAAATGACTGACACTGAGGACAGCTGCTCGCTCACTGAGGGAGAGCGCCTGCATCTTCAGCTTGTTGTTGTTGGTTGTGGAGTCTTAACTCTTATCACAGCCTTCCTGCAGAGCCAATTAAAACAGATTTTTCTTTTTTCTTTTTTTTTCAGATCTCTACCCTTTTCACGTTTCCTGTCGCTCAATTTGACCAACTGTGAGTCAGATCGGAGCTGACGGCCCGCTGACACTTCTGTCTGATCCTGCTGCGAGGTCGGAGTTCAAGTTGAGTCGTTCGGGTTTCCGTCAGGCGCAGAGGCTCTCTGCAGGTGAGTCACCTCGTCATGCAAGTCGTGCACGTTCACGCACTCTTTTGTCCGCCTCCATCTGAATATGATGTGAGTCAGTGAAGTGCAGAGCGAAGGCGTCCTGTCCTGCCTGTAAAGAGCTGTCAAGAGGCAGCACAGACCATAATAATAACCTCGCAGGCTGTTTGTCGGTGGCTGGCGGTTTTTTCACACACAACCCTCCTTTCTATAAGAGCAGGCTGAAGGGTCTTGTCTCCACTGTGATCAATACAGGTCAGTGTTAGTCATCGGATGTGATCATCCACGGGTTCCCTCAGGAGGAAACTAAACCGCCTCACTCCCCCTGTTTGTACTTATTGGACAGTGAACATGGATCCGCGTATCTGCTGATGTCAGTGGAAGTCAGGCATCGCAAAATAAACGTGGAAAAATAAATCTGACAGCTTTGGAGGGTAAAAGGCACTGAAGGCTTTTAAGTGACGTAAAAACAGTAAAACTCCAGATCTCCCCCGAGATCCATGAAGATGTCAGAGAGATCCATAGTTCTGTTCCACTGCTGGCTCGGCGGTTTTTAAAGCTCGCCTGGCGGACTCGTGTCTGGACCTTTCCACGTGGAGGGAATGAAACCGTGACGTCACATTTTCTTCTTCTGTTTTTCTCGTTTAATCATCACAACAACAGCACGACATACAGTGACGACAAGCGAACAAAAAAAAGTTACAAAACGTTAGGAGTCAAACAAAGTCCACACTCTGGAGTCACAACAATGTTTTGGTTTCTCTTTCCCCAAAATTTAGACTGAGAACAAAACATTTTTTATGTTTTAAATGTTTACAGATTAAATATTTGCACTTTTTAAAAGTTATCGCAGCTTCAATCAAATTCAAAAAGGGAAATTTAGTGATAATAATGACTTCGCTACCATTGATCAATAATTTGTCTTTTTACTTTAACGAGCTTTATTTTTACTTCAGTGTGAATTTTTATTTCCTTCCTTCATTATTTCTTTTAACGTCGCTTGTGTGGGATTTCCAGCTGAAATTCAAATACAGGAAAAAAAAAATTAATGAAAAAACAAATAAACAGAATCAGAGTAGATAATAAAGAGCTTCTCAGGTGACTCACAGCTCCATGTGCCACAGAGGGAGACAGAAAACAGAGCATCCATCCATTCCCATCAGTCCGTTGGACTCAGTCAATCCTGACAGGCGGCCTCTCCTCTCCTTTTTTTTTTTTTTTTTTTTTAAAGCCGTCAGCATCTATCTCATTCGTTACGGCTCGATTATGCGGCGCCGCCTCAATAAAATAACAAACGCATGAATAAATCATACCCAACCTCAATCTCTCTGATTCACAGAGTTTGGATAATTATTCCGTTTTTTGTTGGTGCTCATTGATTCGCCGTGACCCCAAACAGTTTCCAAGGTTATGGGACGGGAAATTGATTGGTGGCGAACGAACTCACTTAATATCCAAATATTCAAATTTCTCTCTCCCTCCTTTCCCCCTCTCTCTTTCTTTCTCTCCCTCCCTCCCCCATCTCTCTGCTCTCGCTCCTCAAATATCCATGACCAAATGGACTTATAATTGGAAGTCAGGGGGCCCAGAAATACTCCTCACCTTCTCGCCGAGTCGTCTAGATATTAGTTCTGGTGAGTTACGGGGTTGATATGAGCACATGGGGAGAAGATGAGGGGAAAGAGAAAGTCATTAGGAGGAGCCCATCACTCCTCCTCATCCTATAACTCTTTCCTTTCTTTCTATTTTCTTACTTATGCGTTTCTCCATTTTTCTCCCAACAAACACACACACACACATTCTTTCATCCATCTTTTCTTCTCTTCCAACAATGTTTCTCATTATAGGCTGTCTCCTCACATTTGTCATATTGCACAGTCACCCGTGATGATATCATAGGGTACTGGGGCCGGACTGTGTGTGTGTTTCAGTAGTTTGCAGCAGTGACTTGGCTTTTCAGAACACCCCCGTGAGATACGATACACACAGAAGCTGACAGGTGGAGTCCGAAACTCCTATTTGCTTCGGCGTCCTTATTTCTTCCCAGTGGATGCTGAGACTCTCCCATTGTCTGGATTGAATAGGACATGTTTCTGGATCTGTGAATCCTATTATGAAGGAAGTAAAAAGAGGGGAAGAGGAGGAATAATGGACGACGCCGAAATGGATTTTAAATGGAGCAAAACACGTAGAGACGCCGGTCCTGAAGGCAGCCGGTCATTTGTTCAAATGCTAAAAACCTGCGTCTGTTTTCCACAAAACAGCAAGATGTTATACCAACAGAGGAAGAAGAACAGAGGAAGCCAGCGTGGCTTCAATTCATAAAGTGAGGCCTAATCTGAGAAGTAGAACAATCGCCCACATCGGTTTGTGAGCTTCGTGGATCTGACCTGCTTCGGGTTCAATTCTGCAAAATTAATTTAAAAAAAATAATATGTCATATCGAAGAAGACTTGAAACTAGAGACTGACCATAAACCCATCAGGAAAATATTTACAGAGCTAATAAACAGGAGGGACATTTCCCCATAGACTTCAATGCAATCCAACTTCTTTTTACAACCGGTGGAGTCGCCCCCCTGATGGTCAGCAGATCGATCAGCAGAAGGTTTAAGTCGCTTCAGCGTCGGCTTCACTTTTCTTACTCAGAGTTTACTTCCAGTTTTCTATGCAGTCACAGATTTGAAGATCAATTTACACAAAGACTTCAGCACTGACCAACAACGGCGACGCACACGCTGCAGCCTCAGAGCAAAACAGAAGGCGTGCAGTTATTGGATGAGAACTGACGCCACGGGCCAAATACAGAAGTTTAAATCTAAAGTTAAAGAAGAAAGTTTTCCAGTCAGAGGCCAGAACGGCGGGAGCTGGAACACCACCTGAGGTCTAACTGTGCACTTTGCCTGCTCGGCTTGTTTACGTTGTTCTGTTCCAGCGAGCGATGTTGTCGGACCTTTCGGGCACAGTTGCCTGCACATGAACGTAGTAACACAAACACACTCGCATTCGCACACATACAATTGGACACAAGTTCACAAAGGTCCCCGGGGGTCAGGAAATGAGATCTGGATCAGGAGGCAGGGAGGAAGTAGAAATCTAAAATAAAAAACAAATTAACACCACTGAAACAATCTGGTCTGTGTGTGTGTGTGTGTGTGTGTGTGTGTGTGTGTGTGTGTGTGTGTGTGAATCAAGTGTAAATGAAATGATCTGCACTCCTTGTAATTGCTTCCTACCCTGCTAAGGCGCCATTTTGATGATCGAGAGAGCGAGCGAGACGAAAACATTGACAGAAACAAACGAGAGACGAGCTGCGAACACGGCTGATAATTAAACTCCGCCTTTGTCACCGGAAAGTTGCCAGTTCAGGTGACGTCACGAGTTAAGAGCATAAGACCTTAAGACCTAATCAACCTGGTTTGGGCCTCATCGTGTAATATCAACAAAAACACCGACTGCAGAATCATTCGGGGAGTTTGGTGGAAATTAGGAAGTTGATTACTTTTACTTGTAAAAATGATTATAATAAATAATCATTTTGACATAAAAACAAAAACACACAAGTTGTGATCACACTGATGTCGCTTCATGGATCTCACGATTTGATGAGTAAAGTCTGTCAAACATGCCATTTATTTAACTTTAGAATTGATAATATAATATAATCCATTATTATCATGGTTCAGCGGCACTGTTGTATTATTGTATAATATATATATATTATATATACAATTTTTATTATATAAGATAATATTTCAGGCTCTGCTCAAAGTTTTTTCAATTATTTAAACTAGAAAAATACTGAAGAAATATTAGTGCACCACATTTTTTTGTATTTGTATTATTATATTTTCATATCCATGTAGAAATCTGAAGTTAACTGTTCATATGTCGGGGGAATGAAATGTTATCATTTTTATTTTTCATTTCTGTTGCGTCCCCAGACTTCACCTTGCGGGTGATTATTTCCTCCCTTTGTTTTAGAAGTGAGCATTATTTATTCAGGGAGTGTAGCTGCTGGTCGGCGGGTCGTTTCATCTGCAGCTGACGCTCCACAGGTGAGCAGGAATATTCTGCTCGGTTGTTTACTCGTCGATGTGACGTTCAGGTGCATGTAAATGTCTTCACCTGAAAAATACCTCACACCCGGCAATCTGTTCGTCGTCACGCTCTTAAATATTCATACGATTCTCCGGAAAGTTTAAAGCTCAGTAGTTCACAGGAAGCAGATCTTTTCTTAAAAACGCTTTTAGAGATCTTTGCGAGTCGCCAACGAGGTCGGAATGAGTAAGAGGGTGGGCGACATACAAGAGGAAGAAAGAATCAGAGGTGAGGAGATAAAGAGAGAACAGACGAACCTTTTCAACCTTTACAGACAGCGACGCTGTCAGCACTCCCTCTTTAGTGGAACGACAATGTGGGAACAGAAACCCCAACGGGAAGGTGACATTTACCTTTTTATGGCCTACAAAGAACCCCTGACTCCTCAAAAGGCACTGACGCACACACACACACACGCGCACACAGAGGCCCGCGGTGTCAATGTTTCCATTAAAATCTGGACGAGTTCCGCTTTTAATGTTTCCGAAGAGCCGACCGGCTCTTTTCACAGACGAGGCGAAGGTTTGATCAAATTTTGAGATGAATCTCTGCTTGCGTGAGGTTTAAAGAAGGAACGACACATCGGATGTTAAGGTCAAAGGGAAACAAACACGGGCCTTTCGGATCGGCGCCTCTTACTTCATGACATCGGTCCTTCTCACGGAGGACAGTCTGTCGTGTCACAGCAGGAAGAGCTCATTCCCTTCATCAGGAACTTTCCCTGAACATTGACAGTAACACCTCTGAGTTTGCTAACAGTCGAAATGTCTGCTGTGAATTCAAATGAAATATATACGATAAAAAGAGGAGGAGCCGGTTGAGGTCGCGTCGTGGAACGTCTTTAAATGGTTGACGTCAATAGAAACCGAACGAAACCAGTGAAAATATTTAAAATTCTTCTGCTTTAGTTCCACGTGACTTTTCCCTGCATGGTGTGTGTGTGTGTGGTAAAAGAAAGCCTTAGACTCTCGACATAAAACCTCTGTCTTGGCATATTTCCTGCTAAGCAGAAAAAATTGCAGGTAAAACTCCCATCTGTCACGCAGAGAGAGGGGGGGGCAAATAAGCCACACTCCTTACCTCTGACACACACACAGAAGCAGGAAACTCATCTTAAATCTCCCCGTCTTTTGTCAGTGTTTCAATTTCTCCGTACACCTCCTGCACCAGCAGGGAGGCTGCAGAGGAATGACAGAACAAAGGGAAGTGTCACCGTCATCCCGTCCAAACCCAACAAAACAAATACAGCTCCTCTAAATTTTTTCCCCGGCTTCCACCGGGAGCCTCCTTTCATCTGCGTTCAGTCAGTCTGAGTGAACTCGCTCTGTGGTCAAAAACTTTTATCGTCTGTCCGAACTTCAAAAGCAGCCTTCTTTAGCACATAAAATCTAAAATATAGATAAATAGAAATGTATACGTAACCGTCTTCCAGACTCATCCCTGCAGGTTTCTTCCTTTAAATCCCAGGAGCTCGAAATTTTGAATCTTAGATCGGGTCTTTCTGGACAGAGGTCTTGCAGTTTAGGGGTCACGGAGTTTTGCCGTGACAACAGGGCCACATCCCTCGGAGTTTTCCCAGCCTGGTTGACACGGGAAGGCCGTTCCCATGAGCCTCCTGGATAACGCAAGGCTGGCCCACGTGTCCGCTTTCTCTCTTCCTTCCACCTGATGCCATCCAATTATTTTACGCCTTCGCTTTTACTCCGACTCCTCTGATCCACGCGTCGCTTTGCGAGAGATAAAACGTGAACTCGCTGTTTTCTACGTTTCCGGACGCTTATTTGTCCGGGTTGGTTATTTCTAATTGATCATTATCTGTGGCGGGGAAACGTCACCGTGCCGGTTTGCGGCGCTCCTGCTGTTCTTCTGATGTTCGTTCCTCTCAGGTGGCCGTAGCAACCGGATAACTCAGCGGGTAATACCGCTGAGATCAACGGGGGGTTCGATTCCCTGCCTGAGAACTTCAGACCTGATGAGGGCCCCAGTTTAGACGTGACCTGGGTCAACATGGTCTGCGTTCAGTGTTGGGGAGCCAGAATGTGTGCGTTTGTGTGTATACAATAGGTACAAAAAACCAGATTAAGAAAAGTTGCTGATGTTGTGTTGCCTGTTTTCCATTCTAGTTTCTATTTAAACACAGACAAAGAGATTGTGATTGAAAGTTCCAAGTCGAACGTTTCATATTTTACGGCACACAATCACATTTAAAATACGAGACGTTGGCAGAACTTCAGCAAAAGGCTTTAAACATTTTTTCCCCCTATTTTGACAGTTCCTGTTTTGATTTAAACTTGTAGAAAATATCCAAGAGCTCTTGTTAAATTTCCCCGTCGATGGGATTTTACAATATACAACAATAAATCACTGCTGTTTCTAACTAACAGCCCCCCCGCCCCGTCCTCAGAGCTCCTGTTCATTTGTTTTCATTAGTATTTCACCTCAGTTTAATTTTTCATCTGTTCCTGGACAGCTGAACAGGAAACGGTCTCAGGTTTAACTGTACGAAGAGCCGGCGAGTCATTTCTTCCAGTTCACACGCTCGCGCTCACTTCTGCAGGATGCGAGTTCCTTTCGGCGTGTAATGCGGTCAATTGGAGCCGCAAAAGACGCTCAATAACGTCAGCAGAGCCGCATTAAAGTGGTTATAGGTGATATTCAGTCCCACTTACCCAGAATCCTGTGCAGAGGGAAAATGTGGGTATACGAAACGAGGCTCATATTTGACTGAACCTTCAGTAATTCGATGTTAAATTGCGAACAAGTTGCACACACACACAAACAAAAACAAGCAGCGGGCGAATTTAATCAGTATTTAAATTGAAAAAAATTGGACTGTCATCACGGCACAATTCGGATTGTAAACAGTTTCTTTTCTGTGCCGAAGGTGTGTGTTTTTCTTTCTGTGTGTTGGTTTGTGTGAGTCTCTCATTGTTGTCCCACAGTTTTCAATTTGACGGTCATTTGTTTGCGTTATGCAGTCTATGACAGGCGGGGAGGGAGAACGCCACCGCTGAATCTGATTCTAATTATTTAGCAGCTGTAAAACACTTGTCGCCGCCTCTCCTTTTTGCCGCCACCTCATTTGTCTCCCGTCGTCCATTCTCTTTTTTTTCTTTTTTTTTTATTTCGAGTCCCTCTGCTCCTCACGCCATGTTGTCAGTAGCAGCGCCGTTTTAAGGTACGCAAGAAGCGTGTTTACATCAGAGCGCTGAACAAAAGAGGGTGTACAGGCCTCATCTTTTTTAGTTCTACCACGACGCTCTGTCTTACAGAGCTGTCACTTCCTGTCAGGGAGCGGTGATCTTCGGGGAATCCTTGTTGGACGTTTCTTTCCTTTGAGCCTGTCGCTGTTGCTGGTTAAAAGTCAAATAGATTTTCCGTTGATGGTGGCCGAGGCTGTGCATGCTGCCGTTTTTTTTTTTTTATATAAATTTCTGAACCTGTTGGTGGATCATTCACAGGTATTAGTGTCGCATATTAAACGTGCGAAGGAGCCACAAACCTCCATCTGTCGTGTTTCAGTAAGATCTGCTGAACTTTACAGACATGTGAAGGTCTTCCAGCAGCCAGACTCAGAATTTACTGGAGGGATTACATAACTTGTTGGGTCTTCGATCAGCCTGGGACCCCCCCCCCCCCCTCCGCCAAGGACAACAGGAGGTGGTGGGGGGGATGTCTGCGCTGCCGACATTCAGGCCATTCGAACTTTTGGGGCTTTTATTTCCACAGAGCAAACACGGTCAGCCCAACTCACCCCCCCCCCCCCCCCTCCCTGTCGTTATTCCCGAGGACACGCACACAAATTCATACTTTATACGCCACACAAACGCACAACACCCCCACCGCTCTCCAGGACAGATGCCGCCCCTCTCCATCTCCGTCCGTCTCGTTCTCCCTTTTCAGAAATTAATCAGCCGACATGTAGTTGGGAAATGAGGTGACATTTTCCTATAATGAGAGCGATGGGCGGGAGGGAAGGAATCACCGTGTTTCCAGAGCCGGCCATCGACAGAGATTGACATTTTCCATTACAGACTCAAAATGTACATGTGTTGCTCCATCTGAGTTGCCATGTTTGTGTGTATCCATTGGTGTGTGTGTGTGTGTGTGTGTGTGTGGTTTAAGGTTTATTTTGGCAGCAGACGGCAAGGAGGTCATCCATCTTGTTACAACCGTATCCCGAACTCTGCGTGTACGCACATTTTGTGTTACCGCGCATGTGTGCGGTGGCCTACCTGTGTGTGCTTGAGTGTGAAAATGTGTGTGTGTGTAGAGAGAGAGTGGCAGTAAGGTGAAAAAAAGCATGATTTATGGAAGGGAGTGGTGCTGGAAAGCTCTTGGTACAGCAACGCCTGTAAATCCTGATAAAAAACCTGGATAGAAGCAATTTAATGCCATCAATCTTCCTACCTGGGGGCTGTGATATATTGGCAGGTGGAAAAGAATGTATGTGTGTGTGTGTGTGTGTGTGTTTGTAAAAGAATTAAAGAGGTAAACTAAACTCATTGCTCAGAAAGACAAACCTGCTTTTAACAATCAGCTCAACTGTTGTTTTGTCTACTTTACTGAGCTGAAGCCGAACGCTGCACGCACACACACACACACACACACACACACATAAGCGCCTTGAAACGAGCCAAATATTAAGTATTGTAGATGTCACGTGAATAAATGAAGTAAACATTAAAACACAAACACAGGTTTTTATTTAAATGAACAGCGTGGGCGCTGATTTCCGTTTGGCAGATGAGTCATCGTTCTTTATTCTTTCATCATCATTTAAAGGAATAAAGTGAGACTGAATTGTTGGAGGATGTAAATTAATAAGAAGCTGAAGCAAAAATATGCAGAGCATCAACTTGTTTTTTTAAATTTTGACACTTACACACAACTACTCATTTTGAAGTCTTTGGTTTTAATAGTTGTACCTCTGGCTGACTTACAGTTCTTACATTTAATGGTGTCATTTTTTTGCTGCTGTGCAGTGAATCTCGGGATGAGTCGGGCAGCGAAGGATCCACCTGTTGGATCTTTTCCCAGGAAAAGGAGGACACATTATGAAGGAGCCTTCTTAATGGGACAGCCTCATCACACCGCTGGGACACATTCGGCCTTCAGGTGGAGCCTCAGAGGATGCAGCCCCCTTTAAATGGGACGCAGCTGTAGACTTTGGATATGATTTAATCACCAGTCACCAGCAAATCTCAGCAATGATCGACACGTGCAAGCATGCACAAATGAATCCCGCAAATCCGGGCCTGAATCTTCCCGCCAGCACAGACCGAAGGCTGAAAGAAAAACACCCAAAGGATGAACGTCCTCGTGTCGCAGACTCCCCTGAGGCCGATATGACTTTACATTCACTTGCCCACTGGTTAATAAGAGAATGATTTATAGCTCGACAAGGCTCCATCTATCTAAGCACAGCTGGTGTCAGTGCTCCCCTTCACTGGGCTCCACTAAATGCTACTAAACACTCAGACAGCATCTCAAATCAAAAGCCCCATGTGGCGTTGGTGCCGTTGTTATGGAGGAATTGATCGTGCATTGAATGACGGGAGATATTAATTCATTACCCATCATGAAGTGAGTTGAGGCGACGATCTGGGAATTCAAAAGTACGAGCAGGACGCCGAGGCTGGAGCGAGGTGGTCTTCGAGAGCTGCGTCCATTTTCTATCTTGTTTATTCAGGTTTCCCAAAATCAGTATGAGGTCAAAAGAAAAAGGATGAACTGAATCAGATCCCAACCAGCAGCTTCATTATCTGATCAGGAATCAGGAAATGCTTTTAGGAAGAACAGCGTTCAGCAGCGACGATGAGGAGCTTTCTCTCATGACACTTTGGAATAAAGTGAGAAACTTTTCAAATATTCCAATTTTGAACATTTTACGGAGGACAAAGAAAGACTTTTTTAATGCAAACATCCACCACGGAGGTGTGAAAAACAGAAAAAGGAAATGAAACGGAAATCATTCACATATTGTGGTTAATTTTTGCGTTTTCAGTTCCTCTCTGATCGGCTCCAACAGCGTTTGTGAGATGAGTTTGCATCGACAGCGTTATCTTTCTGTGTGACAGTCTTGACTCAAGAGGCCTTGAGAAATGATTTAATTTACCCCCGCAGGCACTAAATCACAACCAGCAAGAGCGTCTACACACACAGACACACACATCGAGTTGAGCATAGCCACAGGCTGATAGACCACACAGACAGGAACACCTGACACACACATATTGACGAGCCAGTACGTCAAACCGTGAGCCTGTCCTCGCTGCTGTATTGCTGATTTGGAAAATTCTTTCTCTCTGTCGCTCTCTCTCTGTCATCAGATCTCCGGCAGCCGTTAATTGTCTTAAAACTCCACGGACGACGAGCGTCACGTGTCTGGACGGAAGCCTCCCACGATTTAAAACACAGCACGATCCCCAGTTTTCGTTCCGCAGATTCCTGAAGTCCTTAACTTTCCTTCCTCCCCACCGGATTTACCTTCAATCCATCCAGAGTGAGCTGGGAGGAAATTTGTTTCGCTGTCGGTAACCGGAATGATGCCACGTTCGGGTCAGACTGGAGTTAGTGCAGCTGTCACTTTCCAACTTAATTTTTCCCAAAAGCTTTAATATTGTTGACTTTGCACTGAATAATTCAGAAGTGTCGGAGAAGAAGAAGTATATAAGAGAGTCCGGAGGGGGCCCCGCTGCAAAACGTTAGCAGAGGCCCTCCTCCGATTATCCCCCTGATGTCATAAATAATCTGACGCCGGCTCCGGTCTGCCACGACGTCAGAGTCAGCATATCCAAGTCCGAGGTCACGGTCCTCGGTGGACCGCTCGGTATCTCGGGAACCTGTTCCCGACTCGAATGGATCAGAGCGGCGTCAGCAGGAATGTGGGCCGTGTACCGACTTCCCAGTCGATCTTTCTTCCAACCCTCACCTGCGGTTGAGAGCTCCGGGGGGGGGGGAGATTGCAGACGTAAGCAGCTGCAGTGGCCTACTTTCCTTCCTTCCTCGCTCGGAGTAGAGACGTTGCTCCTTCACATCGAGTCAAGTTTGTTTGGACATCTGATGCCTCCTGGGCTTTTTTGGTCGTGTCCAAGCGGGAGGAGACCTCAGAGTGGACAAGGCACTTAATGGAGGGACTACATATCCCATCAGGCCTTGGGGTGTTTAGTGGAGAGACTGAATTTCCCGCTTTAGCCACCCTGATCTGACCCCAGGTGAGCAGGAGAAGAAGGAAATCTTTATTTTTTTTAATTCCGTACCATTACATTTGTAGAGTTTTTACAAAACATACCTGAAGAACAACAACAAAAGAAGATTTTAAGCTCCACGTGACGTCTTCTACCGAATATTTTATTGAGTTAATAACTTTGTTCCCAAAAGTGCCGAGTACCAAATTACAGTGATCAGAAAATAATGGAAAATAATGACCTAATATTTATCTTCAAGTCAGAATTGGACTCAAACGCAGCGTCTTTGACACCACAGATTTCTTTTTTCTCACTTTGCTCGGGCATTTAGTGTCAGAATGTGATTAGTATAATTTATCTGAAACCAAACGTCATCGTGTAATTACTGATCGGTCTGAGTTGAGCCTGTTTCTTTATGTTTGTTAGTGTCTCCACATTCAAGCTGTATTTCTAATCATATTCTTTTTATTTCTGATTTATTTGTGCGACGCTCCATTAACCCGATTATCATATCAGAATTATTAAAGCTTATCTGCGTTTATTTCTTCCTCCAGCACACGAGCACACGGATCTGGTCCAGAGCGGGGGGAATAAAATGGGGGCTGAAATTGTCACAATGCGACAGTCCGACATCCCTCCAACTTTAAGCCCGACGTCCGCACGCTTCATGACAGATAGATTAAGATTTTGACAGCCTTAAGCCTTCAAAGCTCACACCTCGACACATTCCTCTGAACTTTTACGTGGCTGTGCTTCCTCTCTCTCTCTCTCTGTCTGTATCACTCAGCCAATGCTCGCTCGCTCAGGAGCGGCTGTCAGACAGACGCGACACATCCGTCCCTGAACTAACCTGCTCTACCTCCAGACACACACAAACACACGCACAATTATCAGACATTATCATAACAAAATGATAAAGCTGACAGGAGCGATGCCAAAATTTAAATATATCTCTTTTATTCTCTGTGATTTTATTCGGAAGGCCGTTTTATTCGTTTTATTGTGGATGTGCGGACTCATACATCTTCATATCAGGTTCATTTTTAGTTCATCCTGAGGTTGTGTCGTCCTTTTACTGCACCGTTTGTCGTCAACGATCAGCTGGCCAAATGTTTTCTTGAGCTATTTTTGAGTTTCAGGTTTATCCAACACTTTCAGGAGCAGCATCAGCAGAATAATGAGGGTCAGTTTAGAGGAAACACTTCCTGATTTCATAAGTTTAACTTTATTTTGGGAGGTTAGACGCACACGTTGTGTTACTTCCTCACTCTTGTGGCCTGAAGGGTGAAGCAGCACTCAATACGGAGAGGAAATAAGGCTCAAACACTTTTATTACAAAGATGATTACACTCTCCTGTCAGTTCGTCACCTCAGAGCTTCGTGGAGTAACAGACAGCTCTGACACCTATCTGAGGTTTGGCTTCACTCACACCTGACAAACAAACAAACACACACACACACACACACCTCATACCCCAGTGCTCTGTCACCTTGGCTATCATCAGCTTGTGTTGACTCCAGACGCAGTCATCAACAGCGGAAGACTTAAAACCTTCAGCAGGGACACCACAGTGACTGCCTATGACACCTGACACACACACACACACACACACACACACACACACACACACACACACATACACACACACACTGTCTACATGTCTGTAGCTATGCTGATGAATTATGGTGCTCCTTTAAATATTACTTTCCATCAGTTTCCATAAAACATGTTGTTTCGAGGCTCTTATTCCGTCAGCATGTCGATAAAAAGTACATTTTCCAGATTGGAGGTTTTGCGCTCTGGTGAATCGAATTGTTTGTCAGATGTTCGGATGGACGTTGGACTCAAATCAGAGACGGAATAATTCTTTATACAGAAGTACTTCAGAGAAAAGTTGGTTAAACTTCCGTGGAGCATTTTAAGAAACTTCTGATCGTGGAGCTGTTTCAGTGTCAGGAATTCAGACTCTGTGGTGTCGTGTTTATTTCCATGTTTCTGCTCCTCTTCCTCCTCCTCCTCCTCTTCATCCGTCCCCTCCTCTTCCTCCTCCTCTTCCCCCTCTTCCTCCTCTTCTTCCCCCTTTCCTCCTCCTCCTCCTCTTCATCCTTCCTCCTCCTCTTCTTCCTCCTCTTCCTGCTCCTCTTCCTCTTCCTCCTCATCTTCCCCTTCCCATCCTCTTCTTCCCCCTCTTCTTCCTCCTCCTCCTCCTCTTCCCCCTCCTCTCCCCCCCCTTCCCCCTCTTCCCCCTCCTCTCCCCCCCCTTCCCCCCTTCCTCCTCCTCCTCCTCCTCCTCCTCCTCTTCCCCCCTCCCCCCCCCCCCCCTCCTCCTCTGCAGCAGGGAGGGCAGGCAGCTTTGTGATAACCTTGCCCTGTCATTGCGTTCTTAGAACAAATCTGCTCTTATCAGGATCTTGTAGCAGGCAGCAAATGCAATTTCCCCAGCCACCCCGGCGGGCGCCCGCCTCAAATCCTCCACGGGCAATCTGCCTGTGTGATCTGACGTCTTTAAGAGGGACTTGAACTGAGGTGGCATTAGCCCGTCTGACAACTAGCTCTGCCTCAGCCTTGCCCGGTGCACTCCCTCACTCTTTTCTCTCTTTCATTGTCACACTGATTGCCTTCTGTCTGTTTCATCCTTTCTGAATGTTTGCATCTCTGCTTTTACTCTCCTACCCCCCCCCCCCTCCCAGCAGGCCACAGATCACAGTGATGTATTAGTGACTTCTCTTGTCCATCATAGCCACCTCTCTCCACGCCGTGACGTCACCACTTCTCTCTCCTCACTAAGTCCTTTTCTCTTCCACATTATAGCACATCTCTTTAGACAGGCGGCTGCTGAGGTGAGTGTGTGTGTGTGTGTGTGTGTCTTTTTTTGTGAGTCATGTTTCACGGTGTGAGCTTTATACATCAAATAAGCTACCTGTGGACTTTACGCCCCAGGCGCCGAAGCAAAAAGTGGCTAAGTCATCATTTTTGTTTGTGGATTGTATCAACTTATTTTATAATTGTTTTCACAACAGTTTGCTTCATTGACCTGCTGCCCCAAGCAGAGAGAGAGAGAGGGGGAGAGAGGAGACGTTAGACATCCATCCCCCATTAACCTGAAGGATAAAGGCGGAGGGCTGCAACAATGACAAAAATACCATCCACCTTAACAAGGTACGTCTCCTCTGACTTCCAAGGTGTTATTCCAACTTGCCAAAATGATATTCTGGCAACAAGAGGGTGAGGATTTAAAAAAAAAAAAAAAGGTGACAGAGTAAAAAAAAAAACTTTTTTTTTTTTTGTCATCACACTGCAGCAAACAATTTTCTGCAATTTGATGTTGCAAATTGTGAAAATTGCCTGGAGGTGTTTTTTCTTTTCTTTCTGTTTATTTTATTTTTTTTTTAAGCAAGCGTACTAAAGAAGAAGAATTTTGTTCAGAATGTTTGTTTACATATTTAATTAAGATTTTGTAAATAGTAAGGTTTTTGTTTTTTTTAACACAGAGAAATCATTCTGGTAGAGAGTTAGAAACTCTTTTCTTTGCCTTAAAACTGGTATTCTTCAGAGTTACTTGACAGCCCACCTGTGGATATTGCTGTTATCTTTTTAGTACCTTTCTTTGCACGCATGGTTTTTTTATATATGACGAAAATGGCCTTTCAGTCAACTTTCTGTTGGATTCACATGACAGCGTCAGAGTGTCAGCTACCAGCTAAATCAGACGACACGGGGTAATTGAAAAGGCCATCACTGGTTTAAATTAACTAATGATCTTCTTATCTGGATGCATCTTCAGATGAACGTGTGCTGATTAAAAGAAAAAACAACAACAACAACAACAAAAATGTACAAATTAAATTAATTGGCACAGATACGATCTGATCGGCTGCGGTCTGGACTCACTTCCTGTTCAAGCACACAGCAAGGAGAAGGGTTCATAGTGGAAACTAGAGCTCCTTGTTCTTTAGACGGAAAACAACCAGCAGCCTTTTTGTGTCTGTCTTTCTACATTTCGACTGCTCTTTTCTGTCCGCGATCTTAGAGACAGCGACACTCTGGTGTCAGATTGTTGTGAAATAAGTTTTTAGTCAACTGCTGTTCAACTTTTAAGCCGACATGCGATAAATTCAATTTCCCCACTTTGGGAAAAATAAAAGAATTTGAACGTTACAGAATAAATTACAAACGGTTACACATTCATACTCATTCATTTTGAGTTGTGTTTCTGTCCACCGGGTGAAATTTCCTTCACTTTTTGCTCCTTCTTTGGTCTCAACCAACTCTTGAGGGAAGTATCCATTTATTTAGCTGCTTAACACCTTTTTTTGATTGCTTTGGAAATCACTTTGTGATGTTTTACCTACCAGCTGGTCTTTAACTGTGTCAGTCGGTACGAAGTAGGTCGTGTGTCGTCGTTTTTTTTTTGTTGTTGTTTTGTTGTGCTAACCAAAACAGTCTGTTATCGGACAGCTAATCTTCTGCAGGTTCACCACTACTAATAACACATTTTATATTCACCAGCTGTAGTTTCATGTTGTTGTTGTAAAGGTTTACATCAAATTTAGTCAAATCATCAGGCAGTATTGTTGATCTGTTTAACACAAAATGAAATCATCAGCAGAGTGATTGTAATTTAAGTGTCGGTTGTCTGTGAAAGCCACCCATTAACGTAATTAAACCTCCACACACTTGACTGATGGTTGATCTGATGCTTCCAAAGGACAAAAGTTAAAAGTCACTTTTAAAGTCAGTTTGTCGTCACTTTCTGGCTGTGTGTGCATCGTGTTGCTGTGGTAATAAAACCGCCGAGCAGTTCTCTACATTCACAATCTGTCCTCCTCTGACGAAGGCAAAGTCAACGATCAATTAAGTCATAATTAAGAAAGTTATTCTGGCCCTGGAGAGCACTCGCAGCGTGTGGAGAGGGAGGAAGTTTACCCATCCTGTCATTTAATTAGATCCAGATTTACCATTCACAATCTTAAAGGGCCCCGTAGAGGACTTCAGAAGTTCATTTGGCTTTGGGTTTCTGTTCATGATCCTTCGCCACAGTTTACCGACAGTCAGGCTGCCGACTGGAATCCACCGCTCATCGAGGGGATTTCTGCTGACTTTACTGCCTTATGTCTCTAAAACTCCAGGTTCTGCTGTAGATTTCAATCAGAGTGTCAAATCTGCACTAGAACACATAATAATAATAATATATACACAATGAGCAGAGGCCGTCGGCGGACTTGTCTTTAGTTTGTTCTGAACAAAACAGCCTTATCCTTTCAATATAATCTGAATTATTTTGTCTATGATTAGAAATGTCTATAAAGTCAGTGCGGTGGAACAGTTTAAAAGGACACTTTGGACATTTAGAGGAAATGTTTGTGTATGTATCCAGCTAGCTTTGGCTAGGAGTTGACTATCTACTGGAAAACTAAAAATTCAAAAACATTTTAAACACTCTTTGTTTTTAGTTTGTGGTTGTTAGGGCAGCTGCTGAATGTGTGATTACTAACTAAGCAAACCAGCCAGACGTTACTGGCCTTTTGTTGCATTCAGGGCAGCATTGACGCTACGCTGACTCGGTATCGGAAAGTGGCTGGGCTGAAGCTGGCCCGTTAGTGTGAAGCGGAGTAATGTAAACTGAAAACAGAAAATAGAAATTGAAACAGTGCGTCAGACATTAGCAAATAAAGGAACGATATTTCACAATATTTCCTCCAAACTGACGAGTCAACAGCCGGTAACTTGCAAAAAAATTAGAATACTCTAATATGTCTGTAAATGTATAACAGAAACAAGGACATGATATATTTGGAAGTTTGGATATCGCTGCTGTCCCCGACGTACAGAAACACACAGGATACACAATGCAGAGCAAATTAGATGCAGAATATACAAAAACAAAAACAAAAACCATCAGCTGTGTTTATTCAATCTGTTACGGGAAATCTTCGGCGCCCGAATTTTCATTCAAATAAAAAACTTTGATCTACAAAGGAAGTCCCACTACAAACACATGAAGACACACACGCTATTTTGTTCGCACAAACACACGCACGCGTCCCACTTCAATTAGATTCCAGTGGATTTTATTAAATCATCCTTGAGCTTTCACTTCGCGGCAGCATCCATCAGAGCTTTATTATTTATCGTGCTGTCAGGAACTGGCAGCTCGTGGAGTCCCACAGAGGCCGAGAGGAATAGTTGTATATGTGTTAGAGGATATGTGTGTGTAGGATTGTGCATGTATATAAGAGCAAGTCTTGTGCAGATGTACACATCTTGTTTGTGTGACTCTTTTGTGTTAAATTACAAGTAAACGCATTGCTCAGAATAGGGGAATCTTATTGTGGCTAATTGCAGACATTAGCTCAGTATATTAGATCCATGCATGTCTGATTTATGCAAATATAGTTAAAAATGCAAATGTTTTCATTCGGCACTAATCAGTGATCTTAGAAGAGCTTATCTTTGATACATTATAGAAGAGAAAAAGAGGAATACATTAAACTAAAACAGTAATTATATCACTTCTCATTTGTGACTCAGGCCTGTACGGTCGATCTTATATAATCAGATGAACATTGAACAGGTTAACTATGCAAATAATCACATTACACCGCAGAGGCTGTTGTCAGGTGAGCTGACTATAAGATATTCTCCTGCCCCAAAGCGAGGAAAGAGCCAAAAAACTACATTTTCAAGCTCAAAATAGCAGAAATGTACAGAAATGATGTTTTTAAGTGTCTGTTTAATGACGGAAGTAACTTTATAGAGAACTGACTTCAAAGAAAATTGATTGTACTACTCAGATCTGCTCAATTCAATGTAAAAATATTCCATTCCAACTAAAATTTGTATTTACTAAGAGCATGAATTTCCTGTCTGTCCACATTTGTCTGTTTGAAAAAGACGCCACAATCTCAAAGAGACTAAATGCTTAAAAAAGAAAAGAAAATGCATACTCTGGCATTTTGCTTGAGAAAAGAAAGTGTAATGCTCAACTAGCTGTAGCGTCATTAACGTCCTAAAGAAGGAAAATTATTATTCATATTTTGCACTTTTCTCTATTTATGTATATCTTTGTGACATATTTAATAATTTCACGCCTGAAATGTGACAGAAGGCCCCTCAGTACACTTTCCTCCTTATAACAGGTCACGAGCCAAAAAAGGTTTGGCGTCGCTTATTCGGGAAGTTCTGACAAAAGCAGCGTTTTATAAGATTAACTTGGCTAAGATAACGGCGCCTGTCGGACAGATGGAGTAAAGAAAAGCAGATGAAATGTGTATCGCTGGATAGTTTTCCCATTCTTTCCTTGCTCTTTGCTCCTCTAGGGAGGAACGACGTGCAGCGATGAAAACTGCTGCTCTCGCTCTGCAAAAACATTAATCATATCAAAGAACAGTCATCTTCCGAAACATTTTGCATCCCGTTTCCCCGAGACGGCGGGCTGTCCCCGCGGTGCCTCTATTACTCAGCATTAAATAACAAGTGGTTACACCGGGGACTGGGGAGATGGGGACTTCAGTGACCAGTGGGGAAAGTAGCACGGAAAGAAACATAAAAGTTGAGTGGTTTGAGTCACTTTTCCTTCCGAACATGCTCCTTTGGGACTTTTAAAAGTCCATGAGTGTGATTTGACTCAAACTGGGGGGGGGGGGGGGGGGTCTCTGTTCCATATAGACGATATTTGATTCCATTTCCCGAGGCTTGAAAAGTTTTTTGCCCGTGAAGATGGGCTCTCAGAGCACCTCCTTTTTTTCCAAATTCATCAATAAAGAATGAAAGCAGCGGTTGGAGGCGAGCAGAGATGGGGGTTTTTTTTCTGAAATACTGCAGCTCAGCCTCCAACTGTTCTGTATGCATCCTGATTGAGAAACCTTTCTTTTTTTTTTTTTTTTTTAACATGTATGCTAATTGAGATCTTCTGGACTCTCCTCAGGGATCCCCGGCTGTCGAGTGCTGCTCCCCCCCTTTGCTGCGTCTAAATGTCTCAGCCTTCGGCTCGGCGCTGATGGAACAGAACCCGCAGGAGCAAATGAGCTGAATCCATCAGCCCACCATTACCTAAGGTTAGCTGCTACAACGTTATCCAGCAAGGTCCCCGTTTTCTCCCAATTAATCTCCCACATATAGATCTCCTCAGACCCCAGCGGGCCCAACACCAGGGCCAGCGTGCACACACTTACACCTAAATATGAGTATAGCTGCCTGCACACGTCAGGAAAAAGCAGAATTAAGCCTAACATGCTGCACTTCTGCACATAAAACACTGCTTTTTTTGTCCCGGTGGCTGCCACAGGTCAGGAAGCAGCTTATAAGGGCGTTGGCCCTTCTCATAGATATGTGAATGTGTGTGTTCATGCCCCCCCCCCCTTCAATATAGCTTGTCATAATGTAGCAGACAAAGTGCTGATACGGCTGTGGCTGACAATATTGTGCACCTCTACCAGGGTGATGGATGTGGGTGGAGCGAGTGATTGATGGATGGATGGATGGACGGACGGACGGACGGACAGATAGATGGATGGAAGTGGAGTGTGTATATAAGCAATTTGGTACGGCAACTTTAGATGAACCAATAATTTATCAGCGGCTGAGCGAGTGTAAAAAAAAAAAAAAAAAAAGGGGGCGAAATGGATGGAAAGAGGCGGATTTGCTGGCAGCAGTCTCTTACTCAGCAGCAGAGCCACAAAACATGATGAAAAATGCTGCTGTGGTGGAGAGAGTGTGTGTGTGTGTGTGTTTGGACACATCAACAACTTGCCCATTTAGTGAGAACTCACAGATAGACAAGTCTGACACCTAGAGGATCGTCCCACGTAGTTAAATCTCTGCACTGCCTGACGACACGAGAGCCGAGATTTAGGAGAACGTTTGACGCAAATAAAACAAAACGTCCGGTGGTTAGATATTTGTTAGAACGCAAGTTTGCAGACAAATTATTTTGATTTGAATCCGAGTTCCTGCCATAAATTGAATTTAAAAGATGTAAAGTCAAGGTCTGGGGAGTGCTGAGGAGTTTTAAACTGCGTTCTGCCTCGTGTGCTGACTAGATGGTTGACACTTAGCGGCTAAAGAGTCGAATATTTCCTTTGAGCGTTGGTAGAGAGCAAAATGGAGCTACAAGCATTGTGAATATTAGTGTTTTTATTGAGGGGGCATTAACACAAAACCAGGGTTGCTGTGAGAGTCTTGACATTGTAATTTATAAAGTTTGCTGCATCCCTGCAACCAAAAATGGGGAAGTCATGTGATGGTGAAGCCTTTAGAGTCAAACTTTTTAACTCCAGTTTCAATCTGAGCTTCGGATTTGATTCAGAAACCTTTAATGTGAGCCCAGAGACGGTAGAAAAAGTCACATTCCTCTGTTTTGTTAAAAATTCAAAAAGTGAGAGTTCTGTATCTCAGTATTCAGAAGAAGGATCAAACTCCAGATCACAAATATAAAGCTTCCAAATCTTTGCTTTTCTAAACTCAGCGACACGATTTGAGTACGATCGCTTCATGTTTGAATCGATTAAGATCGAAGAGTTCCCCTCAGTTGTCTTTGACTATCAAACACACATCTGATGTGAAGGGGGGGACGACGTCGATCAATCTGATCATCTCCGTCTTCGCTCCGGTTTATCTACAAACAGACACGATGAGAGAAACGATGTATATTTCAAAACAACTTTATTAACATGCTCTTTCATTTCATCGGCCCGTAACAGTCAGGACTAAAAGGCCTCACCCAACATGTATGCAGACACACACACAAAAATACAGGGAGTCACATATTTAGACATTATATAAAAGCTGTTAAACAAAAAAAAACCCCGATTTAACCACAAACACAGTCACACTGTAGACGTGCACTTCGGATGACGAGTTGACCTGCAGATTACAGTTTTATTAAGATCTCTCAAAGTCAGAGCTGCTTTGTTGTTGACTGACTGGCGACAGAATAAATGTTCCAAGTCCCAGAACATACAAGTTGAGTATCCATCAAAGAAGACAGAGGTAGCATTTAGAAAAAGAAGGGGAAAAAAAAAAAAAACATGGGAATCTATGAATGTGGAGTGAAAGTTTTTATAGTCGACGGCAGGAACTTAGCACCGATCACAATCTGTCAGCATTATTAGATACAAAAATAATTTTCTGTAAACTTTTCTGGTTGAACTTTGTACTTTGATATTTTACTTTGTCATACTAATGATATTTCTCTTTAACAGAATTACAGATTTTTTCAAAGAAGTCCTGCTTGGTGAGCAGAGACCACACCGGACCTGCGTTCTTGTTGAAATGCAGCCAAACTGTGAAACGACCGGCGGCTGTCTGGTTTGACCACCTGCTGAGTTTCAAAGTAACAAGACTGTGATGACAGTTAACTTCCAAGTAAGTAACTTCAATATTAGGATTTTTTTTTTCTTTAATCTACTCTAGTTTTAAATTGGAAACAGTGATTAGAAACTACACTCTCATGAACAATGTGAGGTCACCCTGAGTCTTAAACCGAGGAATCACCTGTTGGTTCATTTACATAGAAAAGTGTAATTCTTCTTTTTCCATTTATAATAGTATATTAATAATAATTTAGAGTTCATTGCTTCTTTGAAGATTAATAGAGCTTGACTTTTAAATGTACTCCGGTTTTTAAAAAAAACAACCTACGAAGGAGATTCAGTAACTATTCTACACATGAGAACACAAGGAAACGTGAAAAATATCCCCGACAGTGAATAAATATTCAACAGAAAGTGATACCTTTGGTGTAGCGTGTAGTGTTAGTGTGACTAAATGTTTAAACTGGAGATTGGCAACTGTTTGACACTGACATTGCCTCCAATGTAATGCTGATACGTGTAGTTGGCAAAAGTCAAAGTTGAGTTCGCGGCAAAAATATTAAAACTTTTGGTTCATATGGTGTTAAAATAAAAAAAAGATTAAATTTTCTTAACCATTCATTTAACTAACACAAATAAGGTAAGAAATGAGACAAAACAGTGTGTATTTTACAGTATTTTAGGTGCAGGTCCACACCACGTTGCATGAAGAAATTCAGTAAAGTGCTCAAAATAACAGCTGATAACAAACACAGACAAACTGGAGCGCAGATGAGAGAGACAAGGTTGAGGACGCCACAAAGAAAAAGCCTCGCTGAGTATTAGAGGATTCATATCAAACGCATTAATGGAAAATGGCCACAATCCTGAGTGGAGCTGGCACATTCAGACGCTTTCACAAGGCTGCAAAAGGTTAGTTGTGCAGAATGAGGCAAAAGCGACGTACCTTCAAAAGCCTGATTCATCGTCTGGTTTTACGTTCGTATAGAAAAGATTTTTAATGGAAGAAGAAAAAGGCGTTTTGAAAAGAGAGGAGAGAATCTAAAGAAAGAGAAAGATTCAGCCGTCGCCGGATGGCTTTTGTTCCATCAGAGAAAACAGTCAGGTTCGACGTCTTTTGTTATCTCGACGCACACCGTAGCCGGAGAACAGCGGCGATGTCAACTTAACGAGGCGACGCAGGTTTCCAAAAAAAAAAAAAGAAAGAAAGAAGAAGATTCAACCTCCCTCAGCCTCCCTTGGATAATGAAGTTTGGCACATTAGAGGCGAGCGACGACAACTTTCTGTGTCTGAAGTTTTCCTCCTGGACAAACAGACAAAGATGTTTTAAAGAGCTGAAGCTGCTTATTAATGAATTTAATGAAATCTTGTTTCTTACCTAGAGTGTCCTCTAGCGAGTTCACCATCACTTTGTTGACCTTTAATGTCCCCTGATCCACCCTGAAGTAAAAACATACAGTATGTTTAATTTTTCTACTAAAGAAACTCCAAAGCACTGTTGAGGTGAAGGCAGAAGTCACAGGGATGGATCTTAAACAAACCTAATAAAACTCAAACTATCCATGTGACTAATGAGAGGAAAGGACCTGCCAAGTTAAAGTTTAGTTTTGTAATAAAACATCCTGCTCTTCTTGTGGTTTCATTCTTTTTTTTCCCTGTTAAAAAATAAATTTTCTGAGATTTTCAAATCTGGATTGAATGTGATATCTGATTTTTGGATAAACACGTAAAATAGATGCAGAATACATGCAACAACAATTTTATCTCCATAAAAGGGTGCTGCAGTAAATCCTCCTTCATGAAGGTCATCATGTTCAGTTTGGTTGTTTTTTGTTTTTTTTTTACAAAATGGTTAAAAAGGTCAAGACCAGGGACACGAGCATGACCAAAGCCAACATACCCCTTGGGTTTCCAAACTGCTCCGAGTCTTAGCAAAGCTGCCAGAGCGCTTTTCAGGAGGTCAGATGACAACACTTCAATGTATCTTAGTCTGCCTGGATAACACACAAACAGACACACAACTGACAGTTAGCACAGATAACTGAGAGATGATGATGTGGAAAAAAAAAAGAGAGAGACAGAGAGACCTGCTAGAAGATGCTTGATGATGAACCTCCGGATGGAGGGAATAAACTGTTTTTCTGTCAGCTCCTCGGTGGCCTCTTCACACAGGAACCTGCACACCACCTGGGACAACACACACAGACACACACAGTCGGTGTTACATCTAAAACTTTCGCATTAGTCCAGTCTAACAATCAGCTGGTGTTGCACATCAGGCCTGAGTATCAGTATCAGGTCGTCTTGGAGATTTCCACCACCTGGATATTTCACTGAAGTAAAAGAGCTGTTATAAAGTCATAAAGAAAATGTGTCATGAGGATGATGATGATATGAAAGAACTGTTTAACGAAAATGGGCATAATGGCTTCATGATACTCTAGCAGAACATCATCATGTCGTCTGCTCCACTTCACTGGACCCCGATGTCCAAAACAACAAACAACAATCTAATGACGGTGCAGGCGACTGATTATAAATAAAAAACGACCTTCATCGGTGCAGCTCTGACTACAGTCAACCAGAAAACAGGAAATAACTCGGATAAATGAACAGAAGCGATCGACTTAATATAAAGAGCTCTAATATCACCAGCCTGCTCAACATCTCGAGTCACTGAGCCCCTTAAATATTTTCAAAAACGTTGTGACCTGAATGAGAACCTGGTCATCCCAACCCGCAGCAGAAAGGTTGTGTTCACCTCATTAAAGGGAAATAATCCTTTAGTGAACACAGAAGTCACGACTGCGGGCATCACCATGAGGATGTGAGGCTACGATGGTTATTGTTGTGTTGACAACGCCCTCTAGAGGACACCAGCTGTTACACACATTCACACAAACAGGCACACATGACAACTCACTCATTTATAGCAAGCATGTAATTGACGAACAATTATGACTCAAGCGAAATCAAGCTTTCAGGAAATGACGCTTATTCACATGCACATGATGGGTTTGTTTTTTTGACTAATGCACAGCCAAATATATGAACCGTCTATTTCTTTTTTTTTTTTTGCCTTAATCGACCGCTCAAAGCCTTTTACATCGGAGGCTGCATTCACCCATTCACACAGCCCTTTCTACTACCAGCACTGATAATGCACTTCTACCATTCAACTCCACACTTTTACACTAACAGAAAAGCTATCAGAGGCAATTTAGGTCCAGTACCGTTCCCAGAGACGGTTTGACATGAGGATTAGAGGTAAAACTCCACCACCGGAGCAACAGCGGCTCCGATCTAAACTCTCTGCCTGGTTTAAAGGTCTTCTGTCACTATTTGTTTGGTTGTGATTGTGTGTTTTGTTATGTAGATTATTTATCTTTTGTGCTTTTGCACTGCAGAGGACAATAAAGTCATTCAATCAATAAATAAAAAAAAATTGTACAGACTCATATATAATGTAATCCTATTCAGTCATCACTTATGGCCCACTAGAGATGTGTGGTGTATTTATCTGCCTTCTGCCTGTATTGACTTTATTTTACTCTTCTTTAGCTCTTCAGGACAATAATGAGCTGCAACCAGGTTACATCACTCTGCCCATACTAACAGAGCAGGGAGGAAGGAGTGTGCACTTCAGCAACTTTGACACAATATCCAGCTGTGCAGCACCTTCCCACAGGGTTGTGCGTAGATGTGAGTGTTTTTTAATTATGAATAAGAGTCTAGGCATCATGAAACTAAAATTCTCAGGTTTGCTTTGATTAGAAACACCAAATGTCCAAGAATGTGTGGCTCCCTCACCTGGTATCCTTTTAAGAAGGGATCCAACACACTGGTGAGGAAGACTATCGTTCTGTGTCCTCTTTCCGTCACCAGGACTTCCTGCTGGGTGATCTGCAGAGCTCCAGTCTTCACCAGAAGATAACAGGCCTCCTCAAAGTCCTACAGGAGAGGCAGCATGAAAAATAAGACTCTCACAGCTGACAATGATTTTGCTCCAGCCTCCACTGGTTTATCACACACTCAGACAACATTTTAACATTTATTTCTGTTACAGTCATGTGTAAATTATTTTCCTCACCTGCACAGTAGCTCCAGGAATGAGGATGAACTCATTAGAGAACATGTTTCTGAGGAAGCTGAAGCTGTTAAACACCTCCTCTGGAAAACACACACAGATAGACATGCAGGAGAAAGAGTCAATATGTGTCTGAGATGTTTAATATTCATCCATCTGTATCATAAATGCCTTCCGAATCTAAATGTCAGCACTAATGGTTAATTTCAACAGGCGTGCAATTCCTCGATGGACCTGGAGGGGAGTTAAAGTGCCTTCATTTTCTGAAGTTTCATATATTTACACATGAAACTCACTTATGAAGGAGATTCATCCCACTTTGTGTTACAAATGTAGCTCAAATTATTACAGAACAGCAAACATAAGCGGGTAAACGGCGAGATCAGCCTCACGTTTCTTGGTGGAAGCGGCGGCGTGGATGGCCAATGCCAGCAGCGCCGGCCGGAGGAAGACGTGCAGCGCCTGGTTCCTGTAGGAAGCGCAGGAGAGCATGATGACCGCCCGGCTCAGCAGCTCCTCCTCTGGTGTCGTGTCAGCGCTGTGAGACTCCCTCGGCCCCGCATCTCCTCCTGCTTCCAGACAAGACAGTTTTTTATCATTTATTGCATTTGTTGATCAGTGTTTTCTTTTACTTTATTAAAATTAAATAAAGGCTTTGGGTTTATACATAAATGACTGTCACACTCATGTTTTTAGCAGCTTCAGATGTATCCACTTGAAACGCACCCCTTATTTTAATCTCAGTTCTTTCTTTTCTGAAATGATCAGGCTATTCTCTCCCGTTTGTCCTGGATTGTTAAGTCTCTCTCTCAGCCAGATGGCTAAAATACGTCTTAGGTAATTTCCCTTTAACGAACTGTGCCCATAACAAAAAGAAAGAAAAGACAAGAATACTGAACAAAGAAAGTACCAACCCAGTTCCAACGCGAGCTGGACTCGTCCCTCGGATATTTTCACTAGACCTGGGTGCAGAGAAAGACTGGAGGAGACGACATCTGATGGAGCTCTGTGGTCTGAAGGCATCAGAGAGAAGAAGAAGAAAAAAATATACCATCAGACTGAGGCAGCAAAAAAGTGTACTGCCCTACTTTTCATCTCTCCCAGTTACATAACAGAAAAATACCCAAAAAATGAAAAATGTATCTCACAGCAGTCAAAGAAACTGAAAACTGTCTTATGTTTAAATGTCAACGTGCCCCATGAATGTACCTTAATCTGTTGACTCTGCCAACAAAAGAAGAGAATTAAACTATGTCTCATACGTGTTTATAATTTAGTTTTTAGTAATTATGATGAATTCAGTAAATTTAATGGACTGTCGATTTTTCAGCTGTTTAGTATTCCGCCTCAGTACAGTGAAGCCATTCAATATTGAGTTTATTTAGACTATGGTTCATACCAAGAATGTCTGATTTCTCTTCCACAAGTAAGCTCAAATACTACTTTTGATTTTGAACAGGGGGCTTTTGTTAGTCTGAACACTTCAGTACAGAGTCTCCAGTATCTCTGTGACAACAGTGAATCTGTCATGGGGGGGAGGGGGCTCATACTGTACCAGGCCAGTGGAGGAAAGCTCCATACTGTCGAGAGAGATCCCGCAGCCACACAACCCGTTCAGTCAGCTCGTCCAGTGCCATCCCTGGTTTCTGCCCCGGCGCCTGGCTCTGGTGGTGGTTCTGGAGCAGCAGGGAGGCCAGGAGGACCCAGGGCTTCAGGACCATGTTCTCCTCCTGGGCCCGAACCAGCATGTAGGCTGAGTCATTCACAAAATTTTGGATCTCCTCAGTAGGCCTCTTGGGGATGTGTCTGGACATGGAGAACTTACAGTCAGTCCATGTGTTGTTGTTGTTGTTTTTTAAGGCAACAGACAACTCAGAATCAAGTCTGAATGCTCTAAACCACAAATTACTGTAGTTGGCTGAGGCCTAATGGTCTCAAGAAATTGACGGTAAATTGCACCTCGGTACAAGGTTGAACTGGCTGCGGTTAACTCGGCCCTCAGCTAAACTTCTGAGAGACACAGGCTGCCCAAAGTAGACATGGATGCTCCCGTAGTTTTGACTGAGGACCTTTCTGGCTTTAAACAGACCCTAGAAAAGGAGAGACAGAAGAGGGGAAACAGTCCAGACCTTAGTAAACACATACAGGCTTTTCCAGGTTGCATACAGCTTATACTGCACACAACCATAGATGCATAAAGGAGTCCAGGGCTTAAGTGACTCACTGAGGTGGACTCTTTGGGTTTGGGAACACCCAGCATTTCCCTGGCATAGAGTGACTCCTCCAGGATCCTCTCATAGCTGATGCTGACCGGGACCAAACTCACGTCAAAGACTTCCCCTTTGAAGAATGGATCCATAACAATATTCAACAGACCTGAAGGAAGGAAAAGAAATTAAAGCACTTAAACAGGTCACAGCAGAGAGGGAACATAAAACTGGGAGACATGCAGGAAATATTTATGTGATTCAATATCCCACATTACAAATTCAGACTAAGACTCAGAATATTTAATTTTCTACGGTGGAAATAATTTTACGTTATGGTTCCAGAATATAGAATATGAAATAAGGTTATGTAAAATTAAAAATATATATGATAACAATAAAACAATAAAGGTAAACATGCATAAGAAATATGGAGATAAAATGTCAAAATATTCCCTTAGAGTCTGATCTATAACAAATATACAAGAAAACAATAATCTTTACAGCATGACACTTATACTTAGATATTTTATGATATACTGTGTTTTAATTAGAAACTGTATTGATTAGAGAAATTGAAAAAAAAATTAAAGAATCAGATCTGCAGAGGAGAGATAAGTTGCTTTTTCATTCTTTACCTAACTTTGGAGTCATAGACTTGCTCATGCGGCTTCTGGTCCCTTCCAGGAAAAATTCAACTGGTGCATATCCATTCTGGAGCACAAGAAGAGTCACTTTTGTATCATTGTAATGCAGAAATTATGGTTTATATCAGAGATTTTACAGAATCTGTTCACTCTTGAACACTGGAGGCTGTGCAGTGGATGGCTACTCCTTTCTATTTCCAGACAAATGATGAAGATTTCACTCCTTAATAACAAAAACAACCCTGTAACTTCACCTTCAGCATGGTCTTGACATATTCTGAGAAGACGGCCCAGTACAGCTTGTCTCCCCCAAACGACCGCCGTATGAAGAAAGCTCCAGACATCCGCAGCATCTCTCCAACAAACTTCATCCCCATGAAATCTGCAGGGAGAAATTCATGACAAAACATGAACAAATGAGCTGCTAATTCAGCATGTATACTCACGTTCCCATGCTTACCCATGCCGGCAGCGATGACAGGTAGAGCCAGGTCGTAGGTGTACAGGAGGTATGACATCAGCAGGAAGTCCATGTAACTACGGTGACTGGGCAGCAGAACAACCGGGTGCTCCTGAATGGCCTGCTGAAGCTAACAATGACAGAAATACAGATTATGTGACTGTCAGTCATTTTAATACCGTTTTAATGCAAGAGTTGTTTGCAATCTTACCCTCTGAATGCCCTCTTCGTTGACACAAATGCTCCTGAACAAGGTCTTAAAGACTTTGCTGAGCGTGAAGGCAAAGAAACGAACAGTGCTGAGCTGGAGGCGTTGAGCCATCCCCTCCAGGATGGCCGACGCTTCATCCTGCACGTCATCGACGGCCCTGCCAGTCTCTTTGGAAACCTGCACAATTCAAGATTCAGATACAGGAAAAAGATAAGACGCAGAAAAATACGTTTCCATCCACTTTCTGGTTGATACGCTGACGCCTGGCTGGATCAGAAGATTTCTGCTCTACCTGACCGATGATGTAGTGCAGATGATTTGACTGAAGCACCATGTTGGTCAGTGCGTCTGCCTTGCAGGGAGAAATTCCCTTGTAGACAACAGGAGTGTAACATTTGAGAGCGTATCTGAGGTCGCTGGAGTTCCTCCTCTCCTCCAAAATGTCTTCAAAGTCGTCTCTTTTCTTCAGCATAGGGTCTCTATGCTGAAGAAAAACAAAACATCACACTGTATTAGAGGGGCATATATCCACTGTTACCATAAAACACTGAATCTAATCTCTAATCTAAAGTCTTTATAGGTATCCGGTTTGCGCCACAGTGGAGCAGAATACACACTGACGGGGAGGACGGTGGTGGTTGGACCAGTATTGTTATTACTGAAACACCGCGTTTACGCATATGAATTTAACATTCACCTGTTTGAATGAAATATCAAAAGTGGACAAGAGGTGGACACCGAAGTACAGCAGGGAGCTCAGTTAGCTTAGCATTAGCACATGATACATACCGAGTAAACAGGTTTGGACGCCATCTTTTATAAAACTTCATAAGATAAGTTGAGCTATAAATGGAGGCGTGTGTGACTTCTCGTCTCTGGATATAACACTTATTTGGCAGAAAACAGCAGCTGCAGGATTTCACATGGACGTGTAGGCTGGCAATTCCGTGGCACTTCCGCACTACGGCAGCCCGGAAGGGACCGGCACGTTTCCCACGTGCCTACACGGTTTGTTGACATCGCAGTCGCTTGCTAGCACCCAGAGCTGCTGTTAGCGGCGATTTTTGGTCATTTTTTAAACAAACTTCCTTTGAATTAGTGTCTTAAAATGAACTCAAAGACAAACGGGAAAGAAGACGAAGACTTTCTGTTTCTTGAACAGGTTTTGGATCAGTTTTATGACCTTGGTAAGGGTAACGTTAGCTAGCCGTGTGGCTAGCTTTACTAGCTACCATTCCTTCTTTTTCCAATTAGTTTTTTTGCTGTTAAAATTGGATTAATCGGTCTATCTGTTTAGATAACACAAAAACAGCTGGACTGTTAGCTATCCCTCTTGTTTCCCCTTTTGTTATTTTATATTTCATAGCAGACCTGGTCATCCATTCATTGAGTTATTTCTGAACATTTAAGGTACACAATGGGAGTATTTCAAGTAAACACACATTCAGTTTTAAGCAACTTTGTTAATTTTTTCAACCTAATTAAGTAAACACAACCTCTATAGTAGTCAGACAATGAAGTAGCTATTCATCACATGTACATGAACTTTCATAAACTTAATAAATAGACCGTATTTGTGGTATGCATTGGCATTTAGGCACCAAGATTTTAGAAACCAGTTTTTAAAAGCTTTTCCGGCCAGCAGAATATTCTCACTCTCATATTTCGAAATGTGTAAATACATACGTATATAATGTGACATACAAGAATGTTAACGTCAAATAACTGCAACATTTTAGTATAATGCATCAGTTTTATCGAAATGGACCCAATAAACTGTAAACTTCGAGACACGTCGAGATATACTGAAATCCTGCAGCCAAATTGAGCAGTTTCCAAAAGTTACTCCAGATTTATTTGATGACCTGTGGCGCAGGTGGTGGGCCAGCATCAAAGAAGAGGCTCAAGTCTCAGAAGAAGAAAAAACGGAAACAGCCTGAGGAAGAGGAGGAGGAAGAGTTCACTCCTATCAAAGATGTTTGCAGTGACACTGACAGTTCGAGAGCCGCATGTGCTGGTTCTCGACATCACCAGCGACGCCCACAAACTGAGCAAACAGGTTTTTAATAATCTCTGCTTTGTTTCCAGGAATCATACCGAAATTAAATAGATCATTTGTCATCCCATACGGATTACCATCTTCCACATTTTATTTTAATGCATCATGTCTTGTTCAGGTTCAAGCTCCCTGCAGGGGAACCAGGTGGAAGTTGTGACATTTCAAGACCCCAGAAAGAAACTGAAGACCAAGCAGACACCAACCACTGCAGATAAAACCCCTGTAAGTCAGCGTTGCTTTAGTTTAGTGTTTAGCCTGAACTTTGTCCGTTTCATTTGTCCTTTTAAAACTAAATTCTGTTTAGATTGATGAGTTAATGGATAAATTAATTTTTTCCTGCCCCACTGGTAGTAAAAATCTGTTAGAATTCCCTTCTGTGTTTGTTAAAAACATTTATAGTAAAAAACACACAGTCATATTGTATTTTGCATTTTTAGCCTCGATATGTTCCGTGACATGCTCGCAAGTTTTCAACCAGAAACCAAAATTCCGCCATGTCACCGTGTCACCACCCAGTAACCTCACAGTTCCTCTCCTCTCGTCTTTGTTGCCTTCGGCGCTGTGTTGTCGTCACCTCCAGGCCCCTCAGATAACGGAAAAGAAGCAAAATGACCGGCCAGAAGAACTCAATTTTGAAAAGGTGACAACTTGAACTCCATTTATTTGTTTTTATTTTGTTTCCAATGTGAAGTGCAATATTTATACTGAGGATTAAGGCAAATTTGACTAATTTGGCTTCGTGAGCACCTTCAGTGCTGTGTGTTGATTTTTGATCTTCTCGCAGCTTCATTTGATCCCCATCTTGTTTAGTATAAAAAGCTCTTTTGTGATTTTGTACATGACCACAGATCGTTCCACACTGAATTAGCAGGATTAACTTACATTTAGCCCCTTTAACGTCAATAATAAAGTGTACTTGTGCGCATTCACATCAGGCTCGTCTCGAGGTCCATCGGTTTGGAATCACAGGCTATAAGAAGGAGCAGCAGCGGATTTTTGAGCAGGACAGAGCCATCATGCTGGGAGCCAGAGTAAGGAAAACTACAGCACGCCCTCAACTTCACTATATTGACCTCTTCAAATAACTGACTGAGGAGTTTGTTGTCTGAATTTTTGTCTCTTTATCAGCCTCAAAAGAAGGATTATATCAACTACAAGGTGCTACAACAGCAAATCAAAGAAAAGAAGCAGAAAGAAAAGGAGGAGGTTCAGCCGGTAAGAATAAGGATCTTGCACATTTTTACAAATGGAGTCGCCTACCTAAAATGAATCCACTGAGCCACCAAGGTCCACAGAAACAACAATTACAATCAAAACCTGAACTGGGAGCTGAGTGTATTTCTTTAGCCTGTTAGTAAAAAGGTTATAGGAACTACGATTTCATAATATTTTAATCAGCTTTCAATATAAAATAGCAATCAAAAAAATGTATCTCGTTAAACTCTAATTTGAACTGTATTTACTTGCCCTGCAGGAACTGAAGAAAAAGAAAAAACAGACTAATCAAAGGTGGGTAAACTGTAAACATTGGTCTTAATTAGAGAATAAATTCTGGTGAACAACAACTGATCATAATCTGTGGACACAAACACAGTAAGGTGATTCTGTCTGAACCCTGCATGATTTAAAAAACTCTCAGTTGGTACAGAATCCTTTGTCGCATCTCAGTGATTGAATCTTGGTCTTTCCCTGCGCTTCACCAGGGACAAGAAGAGGGTGTCCTCCGGTCCTAGCTCAGCCCCCTCAGGTCAGGTGGGGCGCTTCAAGAACGGCATGCTGATCTTGAGCTCCAAGGAGATCCAGAAAATCAAAGGCAACAAAGGAGGCAGATAGGTTTGTTCTTGTATTTCTACAAAACGTGCTAATAGAAATTAAGAGAAGACGAAATCCAAAGCAGGAACACACACTGGTCCTCAATTCAGACTGTAACTGGAAGTTAGTTTTAACTGGATCAAGTGATGATGATGTCGGATAATTGGAGTGAATGTGGTCACTGATTTTAACTGTGTTTGTAGGCGAGTAATTATTTCATTAACCTCCATGATGGGAAGATACGAGCAGACCGGAGGAAGAATCGCCAACTCGCTGCAGGACTGTTTGATGTAAAGGACATTATGAAATGAGCGACAGCGAATTACGATGTCACCCGTGAAGCTTTTACGGTTTATGGGACGACGTTCCCGGTGACAGACTGACAAGTCAAAAAAATCCAATGCATCGATCTCCTGGAAGGAGCCTGAACATTAATGTATGGAACTGGAGAGTCTGGTCAGTCATATTTCATCACAATTTATTTACTTTGTTTTATAAATGAACAAAAGAAAAAAAAAAAAAAAGACATTTGCGTTTCTGGTGTTTTACACTGTGAAGGTTTTAGAAGTATGCAGTTACAATGCATTTCTCATATACAAACCATGTAGTCATACAAAACATTTACATTGGCAGGAGGAGGGGGTCATAACAGGACATATGGGGGACGAGGGGTAATTATATATATATATATATATATATATATATATGTATAAATAAAAATAAAAAAAATACTGTGTGAACACAAGTTCCGTTCTGACAGAAGTCTCCGTGAAGAAACACAAACATATAAAAACTTTGAATGGACCATGAGGAAGCAGAACGGTGCTGTACCATTCAAGCCTTTCCAGTAATCAGCTCGTTCCATTTTGTTATTTGGCGAAAATAAAATAAATATTAATGGATAATGACGATAGCGACGATGACGCCTCTGGACTGGCAGTGCGCGGCTGGGTGAGGTCACAAATTCTCACACCGTTTCCATGAAGTAGCTTGTCGTTTATTTGTTCATGAAAAAAAAAAAAAAAGAAGACGGTGAGGAAATAGGACACTTATCTGTAGCACATCACACATTTCAAGCTGCTTTATTTCAAAAAGATTCTGTAGCCGGCAAGCTTTTTTTGTTTTTCCACCTGCAAGCCTTTGAATCCACTGCAGACATTAATAGAGTCAGTAGCCATTCAACTGTTATACTGAACACATCGAAAAAGGCATTATACAAAAGAAAATAAATGTCATTAATATATTTACATACTTTATAGAGTCTTTTTTCCCCCTCTGCAGTGACATGCTTTTTTTTTTCCCCAGCACCATATGTTGAGGTTGAATCTGAATATGTCACATTCATGGGTGGGTAAGTGTTGGGTAAAGGGACATGCTGCACAATACATTTATCCAGAAGCAACTACAAGTGAATCCTTTTAAATATGTGGGTTGGTTTTTTTTTTGTTTTTTTTTTAATCTGCATTTGTCAGAAAAAAAGCATTGTTTTGATGGATATTTTACGAAGGAATAGCAAAAAGGTTGAGATCCCATTTTATGTGATAAACAGCCTGAATCTTAGCGCCTGAGTGTAAACTTCCGTTCCCTCTGGGTGAGATTTCTCATGTGGCATTTTGACATCGAGGCAGCCTGCAGACATGTAACTGCAGCTCATACAGACTTGCAGATGGCGGGTAAAAAAAAACAAACACCTATTCCTGGTTTGAGTAAAGTCGACCTCGGGGCAGGTTTCTCCTCCGCTGTGTGAGGCAGGAGGACAGTCAGGGAGGGGGGAGCTGAGCCGAAGAGGCAGAAAACCTCCTATCATGGAAACATAGCCCTTCAATTGTAGCTCCGAAGAGAAAAAAAAAAAAAAAAAAAAGCTTTGGCCTTATCCAATGAAGTTGGTAAATGTAAATTTGCTACCAGGAAATGGAAAATTACTTTGTCCACAGCTCAGTGGGTGATGTTACAGGTGGTGGATCTCACCTGAGTGTGCTGTGATACAAGGAGACAAGTAGACACGTAAGCATTTCTCTGAAGTTGTGATTTTTGCCCACCAGAGGAATTTAAATCCAACACTCACTCTACTTTTAGCTCAGATTTGTGTCTCCACCTAATCCTGAGAGGAACCCTCAGCTCCACTTTCAGCAGCTACTTGTTAACTGCGTCTGTTAAATGAGCTCAAAGATGCAAAAATGCTGCGCAAACCAGAGAGAGGCTGAAGCATCGGGAGATAACTCTATGGATTCTTCTCCTACATCACACAAAGTCGCCGGATCTGTTGTTGTGATAAAAATAAAATCATTTGTGGCCACTTGAACACAACATTTCCCCATTTAATTTGAACTTGCTGATTTAAATGGTACTACTGGTTTGCTATTCTAGGATCTGTGCGTTATGGATTTAACATTCTACGTAACAGCTATGACTCATAGATAAATATATAACCCCATCCCCATCTCCCTAAAAGGCTCAGTCGTTATTCTTCAGTGCTTCATTCCTTAAGTAGAAGAAAAGCAACACAAATGTACAGATATTTCCTTAGCGTACTACTCTACAGCTCTACTAGTAACTAAACTATTTTAAAATAGGCATATTGAAAATAGACCTCATTAATTCCAGTAATAAATACTTTCTGCTCTTCACTGCTCTCTGTTCAGTCACATGATACATGGTCCAAAGTTTGTTTTGAACAGAGGATTTTAGATAATATGCGATATTACAACTTAAAAACATTTAAAAATGTAAATGACTATTTTATGTCCCTGATTAAATGTTTGAATATGAGATAGTTGTAGTACGAGAACAGACATTAAATTTATAAATAAAAATAAAAAAAATACAGTTAGCCATCAAAAAGGTATGAAAACACAGTTGGCTAATCTGCCCCAACAGGATCTGATGGGAAGTACATGAGTCCTGTTGTTGCCCCCAGTGATCAGCAGAGGGCGAGCTGCCCCAGCTGTTGGCTTCAACGTCACTCGTTGCAAAGACGATAATACAGTTACACTATTTACAGTACAGCTTCAGGTATTTTGTAAACTCAATCCATGCTAAGTGTCACACGTCGTAATCGTGGCTCACAAATCACTATTTACAGTTTGTGGAGTCCAAAAGCACACATCAGCTCAGGTCTGTTGATACTTCTAATGACTCCTCTTTCTTCATAGAAATATTCCAATGTCTTCAGGAAATCCAGGATTCAATTACTTGAATTTAAAAACAAAAAGGAACTTCTCTGTTTTTGGCTGCTTTGAGGTAAAAGATAAAAACATACGGGGGCATGCAGATGTGTTAAAAGCAATGTGGTATCGTCGTTCACAGTGGCTTGGTTGAATTTTGAAGCGTGACAGTCTGCTGCTGTCTCCAATCCCTGATGAAAAACGTAGCAGCAAACGAAGCTTTACCTGATATGACTTCAAGATCATTTTCAGTTTAAAGGAATGAGAGGCGGCTGAAGCTCAACAGAGAGACTCAAAGATGAGCGCGGAATGTTATGAGCATGAGACGACCACACCTTCACCATCTCCCTCTAGAGTTGTTGGCCTTTTAAAACAAAAAAAAACCAAAAAAAACGTAAGATCAGGCTCATTTCCATCTCATTTCAGCATCTTCTGACATTCAGACCTGAAGGTGCAGAGCCTGGGAGAGGCTTCATTTTGAATACAGCAACAGGACAAAGTGCAACTTGTTTGCACAATATTAGGCAAATAAAACAGGATATTTTAACCTCTAACCCCACATCATCACCGGTGGGTCAGTCATTCCAAAATCCTGCAGCCAAAAACGATTTGACTGTCCTGAATCCTGAATTTGAAATCAATTCAATACTTCCATTTATTGAAAAAGTGAAACCATAAAGTTTTGTTATTAAAAATTTTCCTCAATGTAAACATCACATAGCTTCCATGGGTATGTTTAATTTCTATTTTCTTATTTTTATTTTTTTTTTGCAGCGTTAAGCAATATTTTATGTGCTATTTGTAGTTCGATGAAAATATCTATCGCTTTCATGCATGTAATGGACACACATGAGAACTGTGTCAATGCTCATCAAACTTCCAGCATGAAAGCAAACAGATGTATTTTCATACATGTTGAATTATTCCTTTGATCACATTCAACAGCAGATTAAGTTTACTGAGCAACAGCAGCAGCAACAGAAACTCTGCAGCTGTGAAAGTTTGCACCAGGAAAGAAAAAAAAAAACAAAAACAATTTAGAGTCAGACATTTCATTTCAAATGTCGTCTCCCAGGCTCTATAGATCTTTCAAATAGCTGAAAAGATGAAATGGAACGAAGCCCAACCTTTCCCAGCCTGATCTGAGTGAGTAAACCTCACTGACAGCAGCACCAAAAAGAGATTTCATCTCGAGGAGAGCTTGTTTCTTTTTTTTTTTTTTTTTATGTCTGTTTGACTTGAACCTGCAGAAAAGAAATAATTTTCTCCGTTAAACTCAAACAAAGAGGGGGGAGGAAAAGAGAAAAACCTGGGGAGGGAGACGGAGAAGGAGCCACGGCTGTGATAAAAGTGCACACTGAAGGTTTAGCTTTTTAATATTTCATGAGCCAAACAAGCCGCAGTGCCACTACGTCCCCGACAAAAGGCTCTCTTCATCTAGTTTGAGCTGTAAACACACCTGAGAGAGAAAACGCTTCTCCCTCCGTGTTCTTCCCCTGAAAGCACTTTGTTGTTGTCGACTTTTTTTAAATGACGGTGTAATATTTTCATGATTCTTTTTTTTTTTTAAGCAAACAATGATTTCACTACACAGTGTTGGAGTCTTTACTGGTGTTTCGGTTGGACTTGGATGGTTGATAAGTTTGGATTCAGGCTGCTGTTTTTTTTCCTTCTGGATGAAATTACTGGAACGGAACGCTCTGGAATAAAAGCGTTAAGTGTTGTTGGCAACCCAAAGTAAATCCACTCAGATCTTCAGCAACATCCACAAGATTCAGCTGTTGCATTGATGGCCGCTAATAACTGAGATTTCATTCCTTTGGCCTGATTGATCGGACGAGAAGGTCCACATGGGGTGCAAACTGAGGCTGCGTACGTATGACATTGTGTGTTTCTATCCAGGGAACGCTCAAAGAGGAAGAGGAGCGAGCTTCTACTGTTTGATATTCTTTGGCACCTCCAGGCCGGTCAATAAGGTCACCTGAAACAGACAGACAGGCAGTGAGGCCGAGTGCGGGCACCGACAAGAGCCTCCTCCGACCACTTCGACTTCTGAAACACTCGACAGACACTCCAGATCACACACATGATAACGAGCTGGATTAAAGCACTCGGCGATCGCCTGAATTAGGGGGATTTATTTCACAGCTATTTGGAGTTTTTGCATGAGGAGTGTGCTTCTGTTCTCCCTAACATGCTTGACATTTCCCAGCATAATTTGTTCATACACGGTATAAAGTACAAGTTTAGTGATGCAGTTGAATGTTTTGCGGCTCCGGAGATTTTAAAAATCTCAGAAGATTTAGGCCATCGATAGCAGCAAAACAAACTGAAAGCGCAGCACTCCTGTGGATTTTCAAATCACTCCATTTTCTTATCTTGCTTTTTTTTTTAGATTAACTAAATGATTTTTGAGTCTAAAAAAAAAAAGAGAAGACTGTTACCATGATGGATATTTTTTGTTTGCACTCTTTAGTTGCTTTGTGTTTTGTGGATTTTTGATTTTTTTGGTCTCAGATTATTTCCTGCTCTGTCGTTCCTGTATTTTTTTCTGACAGCAAAAACCCCCAACTGGAACAAAACCAGTAAAACTAAAAACAGGATAACTATGGAGAAGACAGACAACAGGTAAACCAGCAGGACATGAGACACCAAAGAGACACTGAACGAGGACAAAGGGGAGGACGGAGACTTAAGGGAGGTTGACTCAAAATAAAACAGGAAATAATGAAAGTCCAAAAAAAATCTTAAAAACACGAGGAGACTAAATAACTGTAAAATGGTTTGTTCTCTCCGAACCCAGATGAATATTCACTTTATTACAATCAGCGAATGTGTGGCTCATGTTTGATTAATGAGTTTAATGATTGAGCATTAATCAAAGGTTGAGGATTGATTCTCTGTCAGCAGCCAAGTAATCAATCACTTAATTGTTTCAGCTCTGATTTTAATGTTTGTGACAATTAAACGCTGTCGGTTGCACTCTCGATAACCGTTTAAAGTCACGATCTTTCTCAGTAAAATGTCTTGAGATGATGTGAATTTAAATACGAACACAATTTAATTTAACTGACCAGGATAATTAAACGTCTTTGCTCTGCTATTAACAATGTGTCTGAAGATAAACACAATATGTATAGGACACACTTACACACACACACACACACACACCTGTACGTTTCTGTTGAGGCTGACAGCCGGCACAAACACCCCGTCCAGGTTCTCGAAGGCCGTCGGTCCGTGCTGCTCCTTGTTGATGTAGAAAGTCAGAGTGTGTTTGGTCAGATCCAGCAGGATGCCCACAGTCGAGCTCTTTGTGATGCCGCCCTCCGCCCTGCGCACACACAAACGCACAAAAGTAAACAACACACACCAGAAGAGTTTCAGAATGTGGCTCTTAGATTGACGACGAAGTGGGTCAGATTCATTTTACTCTCACCACATCATGAAAACAGATGGACCACCAACTGAGTGACTTTGCCCAACTATTGTAGGAACCTCTGGAGCTACATCTTAATAAAAGAAATATTGAAATGAGCTGCAGGTGTGAAGTAACAGCAGGAATTTAAATTCAATTACCCGTAGTATGAGCAGGAAACCGTAATCTCTGCTCCACGGTTGTAATGGATGAGGCTGAGATGAAAATGTATCGCTATTATACAATTCATTGAAAAGATACGCTCAGAAGAGATGTATAAAATTCAGCGATTTCGATTTTTTTTTCACCGTTTGTGTTAAGAAGCTCATCCAGAAGTAAAAGCTTATTTAAATTCTCTTCAGCGTTTGTGCTTCAGGGGGAGGGAAAAAAAATAGATCAGTTTCATTAAATATCTAAGCGAAACTCCTGAATTTGAGTTTCACTTGCAAAAGGTGTGTTTTTGCTTTGAAGTTCCGCATCTGTAAAAGAGCCAAAACTGACAAACACAAGACGCAGCACCCGCCTGAGGACTGCTTCGTGGGAGAGAGACGGAGGAATCAATACGAGGTAAATAACAATATGAAACAAAGACAGGAGATGATTAATGGCCTAAAGTCCAGATGGAGCGAGGAGAGAGATAAAGTCAGAGGTTTTGTGTATTCGACTTTTTTTGTGAAGAAAGCACGCTTTGATGTAAATGAATGTTTGATAGCTTCCTCGTGACACTGAGAGCGACGGGGCACAGACATGTTTTGATGTCTCCTGCAGCCTGCAGTCTTCTTCTGCTGCTCCCTGGCGTGTTTGTTAGTTGGTATTGTATGAGCCCCGGGGGTCCCGCTGTCATCTTATGTATACATCATTACACTGCATGCGTGTGCATGTGCGTTTGTTTTTTTGTGTGTGTGTGTGTGCACATGCCTCTTAGATGTGTGAAATTCCATGCAAGAGATATGTGCAGATAGCTCAGCAGGTGAATGTCACTCATTTTCTAATGAGATACAAACCTTCACATGTCAAACTAAATGGATCTTTCAAAGGTTAACATCAGTAACAACACAACATTTGAGTTGAGCTCTTGACTCGATCTTTCATTAATGCGTCGCTCACTTTATAACGAGTGTCCCCTTTTCACTTTAACTAATTCAGTTTTTAATAACCAGAATAGTCCGGCACGTCTGTGCTTATGTAAAGTGTAAACCAGGGAGATCAAAAAGTTGGAAGCTTTCAGCCGTTTCACATGGTTTTCTTCTTCATGTAATAGATAAATATTCAACATAGGTTTACATTTTTAAAGAACATGTTGATCGGTGATGAATCAGATAAATCAGTGCTCTTCTCCAGACCTACCTGTTGGTGTGAGAGTTGTTGTGCATGAACCAGGAGCGGTTGTTGTCCACATACATGGCCCACGCCTTGTCGTCCTTCCCGAGCATCATGTCTTTCATGGTGTTGATCCTCGCCACGCCGAACGCGGGGTCCGGGTGGTTGTCATAGCGATCGATGCGGACCTCCCAATAGTGGATGCCCTGAGGTGGAAAGGGGAAACAGTATGAACGTCGCCAGTCAGCCAGTTCCCTCCCAAAAAGCCGTGAGCTTGTGTGAGCACTCACCTTCGAGAAAGCAGCAGTTCCCAGCACCACGCGGTCGTCGTAGCTGTTACACGTGACCGTCTGGTTCTCGTTGGTCAGAACGATGTCCCGATGAGCCGAGGTGGGGTCAAAGGTGAACCAAGCCACTGCCAAAGGAAACACAAGAGCCAGACGTGAGGCTACGATGTCTACGGTGTCGACCCTTAGCTTCTGGAAACTGAAGCTACTGCTGAAATGTTTTATTAAATCTGCATCATCACGGTTTTAAAAAGAACCACTTGATATATTATTGTCTGCGTCACAGCTACCACATACTCCGTCTGCTAGTATAAATATTTAGGACAACAGTTACTAAGACACCAAATAAAAACACAAGAGTTTATTTAGAGCCGCAACCCAAAGAAAGCTACGACTACATCTGCCTACACACACTTTGGTTTCACCAGAAGAGCCTGAGCTCAACGTACAAAAAAGGTCTGTTGGTGGATTTCCAACTTGACGCATCTCGCTGCCGATGTGAGAAACGAAAATTTATTTTTGACATTTTCCTGTAACAAAATTTTTTATCCACAACTTGAAGTTGCATCATTTACTGATTAATCGTTCAGCTTTAATATATATTGAGCTGAAAAAACATCTTGTGCCCGACGTTCCTCACAATTCAAACATTTAATCCACTTCTTATTTATTCCCGACTTAGTCAGCGTGATAATATACTCTAATATACCGTGTGGATAAATTATATTGGCTGTTTGAGGTTCCTTCCACAGACTTCTTTATGAAGCGTAATGACGAATGTTTAGCTCCAGGCTAAAAGAGAAACACACATACAGCAAATCCCCCCCCCCCTTTTTTTTTTTTTATTTAAACTGTACATCAAAGTTTGTGTTTGTTTTCCAGCCTTTGCTGCTCTTTGCCTCTTTGTCAGCTCAACTAGTACAATTTCCTGTTTGTGTGTGTAGCCGCAGGAAACGACAACCCTCCAGGAGAGAGAGAGAGAGCGAGAGAGAGAGCGAGAGAGAGAGAGAGAGAGAGAGAGAGAGAGAGAGAGAGAGAGAGAGCGAACGAACGGGGGAGGAAGGATCAGAGAGAGAAAGAAAATAAAAAGAGGGCAGGAGGGGATGAACGGTTATCAGTCAGAAAACAGACTGATGCCCATTGTTTCAGTGGCTGGCAAAGACAATGTGTGTGTCTGTGTGTGTGTGTGTGTGTGTGTGTGTGTGTGTGTGTTTCTCTTCTTCATTGTTGTCCACTTCTTTCCTGTTCTCCTTTTTTCCCCACCTACTTCCCTCCTTTTGTTTTATTTCTTTCTTTTCTTTGGTTTCCTCTCTTCTCCTTCTCCACTTCCTCACCTTCCCTGTTCTTTTCCTTTTCCATTTTCTTCCTTTCCTTCCTCTACTCTTACAATCCAATTTATTTCCCTTTCTTTCTTATCTCCTCGTCCACTTTCTTTTCTTATCTCCTCTCCACTCCTGTCCTTCCAGTTTCCCTCCCTCTTTAAGAAAACATCACTTTTTATTCTGTTGCCTTCATCTCATAAAAAATGTCAGCCTCATCAAAGATTCGCTTTATTGTCAGACAGATCCACGAGATCAACACAAGCTTAGCTGAATTAAGACAAACAACAAAGACAAAGCCAAAGACACTCTCCTTTTATGTTGAGGCCTCGCACACAGACGCACACAAACACACAACCTACCGTCAGATGTCTTGAGCACCACCGTCTTGCTGTAGGGCCCCACCCCGATGGCGTTATAGGCTTTAACTCTGGCATTGTAGGCGCTGTTAAAATGGAGGCCGTCCACTGTGCACACAGTCTCTTTACCCACATAGACCTCCTGAGTGGAGACACAAACACACACACTTTAGCATCATCAGATATGTAGGTTAAGTGCATTCTTTAGATCTGCTGCTTAAAACTCATCTATACACAGTCAAGAATTTGTGGTTACACATGTAGGTCGAGTAACTCGCACACATTTACTAAACTACACTTTTCTAACGCACACAGTCACACCACCTTTTGTCAGAGCTGAGCAGCGTACAGATCTCAGAACACAAACTCTCACTGACCCTGTACTGCCCTCCGTTGCCGTCGTCCAGCTCCAGGACGTAGCCCTCGATGGGGCTGCCCGGCGGCACCGTCACTCTCCAGGCCAGGGTGGCGCTGTTGTTCCTGGTGCAGCACTTCTCCAGCTGCAGGAGAGGAGCCGCCGGCACTGAGGGCCCGGACTCCACTGCGAGGGAGAGACGGAGGGTCGGGTCAGATCAGACGGAGAGATGGGGATTCGGTGAGGTTGGAGGCGTGACGATCGAGAGATGAAGACGGTGAGGAAAGCAAAGTGTTAGAAGGTGAAGGAGAAGGTGACGAGAGGAGGGAGACAAACGGACGCCTCTGGGTGGTGTTAAGGAAACTAAAGGAGAGAAATGGAAGCTTTAATGTGAGTCTGGGGGGAGATAAAGGAGCTTCGGAGGTGAAGGAGTTCATTTACAGGATAACAGCTGGGGAGGCTTTAAGTCGGCCATGTGAGCACATGATGCCCGCTGAACTGATAAAGGACACAGTGACTAAACCATTAAAAACAAGTTAATCACTTGTTAGAACAGGATTCTTGGTCAGCTTTGCATCAAATCCAGCTTTAGTTCATAAAAATCCAGGACTCCTGTTCCAAAAGGAGCAAACTAAGTAAAAATAAAACTTTAGATCTGAGGCTAACAAAGGCTGCTTCGATTCTCGTCTCATCTTTGGAGACAAAAAATAAATAAAAACAAGAGTGGTGAAGACAAAAGGGGAAAGGCAGCAGTCAAGACACGAGGAGCGGTGCTGTAGGAGTTATTCAGTACACACACGTAGATATCTATGTCAATATTTAAATATCCCTCATGGTATCTGTAGCCCGAGTAGTTCTTTGATTCATTCATTCAACCCAAAGAAAAGGAGAATTTATTGCTGTAGCCATTTTATTTCATCCTCTTTGCGTCAGGATCTTCTCCTTTCATGTAGATCCATTTTATTGTGACTTCAAACTTAACTTAACTAAATCTGGGATCATCTTGGAGACTAGATTAGACAAGAGAAGCTGGTTTGAGAAAAAGAGAAGTACTTCAGGCTACAGTTTCCTGAAATTGTGTGTCCCAGTGAGGGTTACACTATTCTGAACCATGCAGAGGAAAGAGACCAGATCGAATTTGGACAAATTGGGACAAATTGGGACAAATAGACTGATGAGGTTTTCAACAGACTAGCTGTGAGAGCAAACTGACGGAGGAGGGAAGACCGACAAAATGAATTCAAAGGATGGGGGGAGGAGGAGGAGGACAGGGGGTTTACTTTCAAAAAAGTGGATTCTCCAAAATACCTCCTGGGCTCTCTGTCTCCATCTCAGCCTCACCACTGTCTGCTGCCTGCATTTGTTTCAGTAAGGGATTCTCCTGCACATCTGGAAATGCCACGTTGGTGTGGGTGTTTTAATACAAGAGCACATGGACAGAATATTAAAGTGAGACCGGCGGAGGAACTTAGATTGAGATGAAAAAACCATCACCGTATTTAAAAAAAAAATAAATAAAACTTTAGGGTGCTTCATGTGCAAATGATATTAAAATCTCACGAGGTCAGTTTTCTTTGGATGATGATACAAACATTGAAGTTTCATCATTGTAAAATGTGCTGTCGTCAGCATATTGGACCACCAATATCTTTTTTCATCCAAATCTCTGACAGTAAATCAGAAAAGGCTGCGTTTGCTTCGGCCATGAGTACATATTTCTGTGCTTAATTCTCTTTTCAAACGTTTAACGGCGTCTGACGAGGTCAGTAATAGAAGTTTCTAATTCCTCTTGCAGAATAAAAAAAAAAAATGTTAATCAAATATTTGAAGTAGACAACAATGTTTTCCAGAAGAAGAATGAGGAACGTGAGATCCACAACAACTGAAGTCCGGCTCCGTTTGTGAGGTAGAATGCTCTTCCAGAGTAATCAGGTTTTCTAAAACTAAAAAAGGGGAGAAAAATTAAATGCTCTCTTTAATTTTAAGGCTTTGCTCTGGGTGATTTGGGTTTGAAGGTGGTGGTGGTGGTGGTGGCGGAGGGGGGGCGTACAGATGAGCCTTAAAGAACAAAGGAGGGACGATCAAACGCCTCACTCAGCCTCTTCGGATTAGCTCAAAAGGAGTTCAATTAGAAAAGGTCTCCTTCAAGAACACCAGAACCTGCAAAGACCTGCAGACGTAGCTCACATTCCTTATTTACAGGTTTTAAGGAATTAAAACTCTTATTTGAAGTAGCTCCATGAAACCCGAACTGCATTAGACATTATTAACCCGTTAAACATTCATCACATTTCCAATAATCCCAGTGTTACAAAACAATATTGGGAATCACTTGCTCTTTTGTAAAAGTGACCAGATTGAATCATTCTTGCCTCACATACATTCACTATACATCTGAGTAATCTCTGCACTGCGTCGGCATGAATGTAAAGGATGCTGTGTGCAGCCATGCACACTAACCGGTCGCTGGGTAGGAACAGCCAATGAATATCTAATCAACGGTGTATACATTGTTGTACATGTAGGACATTTGTTTTCTTTTCCTTTCCAAAGTTTTGGAAAAAAAAAAAAAAAATCAACTCCTGAATTGTGCTGAACTCCAACCTTTATAAACTAGACCTGATGTTTCAGTAGCAGTCTGCCGGTTTTACCAAATCTGGCCTTTCATATTCCAAACTGGAGACACAGAGTTTTAATTCAGCTCTAAAAAATGTCAGCAGAAATGGAAGAACCTGAAATCATTCCTTTATTCTGAGAGTGCTGGCGTTACTCCAAGATGGCTGCCCCCTCTGCTTTATAGGTTAAAAATCAGCATCTTCTGCAATATCACATATTTGAGGAGGCGTGTAAACGATGTGCATGTCCACTTGGAGAACATGGCAAAGACTCGTGTCAGAGAGAAAAGGGGAATAGAAAAGAATAGAATGGATATTGCATTTAAACACATGCAATAATGTGTAATAGTAGAAATGAAATGTTTTTGGAAAACCAGCTTTGAAATGCCAACAGAAGGGAAACTGTGCTGCCGCTCGCTCACCTTTGCCCTGGCAGAAGTCCAGCTGCAGGATGGTCTGCAGCAGCGAGTCGGTGTTGAGGGTGAGGTCAAACTCGGGGCCAACTTTGGGCTCCAGGGCGCCTTTTACCCACTGATCCTGAGACGAGGTCACCCGCTTGATCAGGGCGTCGGAGATCTGCACAACAACAACAACAACAACAACAACACACAGGGAAAATATTCACACGCTGGAAATGAGAGCATATGCTTTCAATACCTCCAGTAAAATATGCTGGCAGGGCTGTGATGCTCTCCCTGCATACAGAGCAGCCCCTCTTCTGGGATCTGCTCCGTCAGTGGCTTCATTACATCGTGTCCGACAAGCGAGATGAGGCGAGCATTAGTGCAGTTCAAATATTTAAGGATACGAAAAAAGAAAAGCTAAATGGAAACATTACACAAAACTACACTCAACTGCAAATAAGCTCATTTTCTTCAGAAGCACAACACGAGCAGAAGATTTGAAAAATTCAGCCTGGAGCATTAAGAGCACAGAAGACTTCTTCTTCTTCTTCAGAGCAGTTAAAATTACAAATGTTCCCGAGCACCGAGATCCTCCCTTCATTTCTTAGGAGCCTTTACGCCGTACAGAGCCTCATAATCAATATATTATTAAATATTCAGATGAAATAGAGCAGGGAGGATGTGTGCGTCCCTCAGGAGCGTCTTTGATCTCTATTTCATCTCTCCTGCAAACCTCCACTCTGCTTCTCCTCCGCTGTGCAGGAAGAGAAACCATCCACAAGCAGAAAGCCCGGACACGAGATAGAAACAGCCGTAACGTGGGCTGGAGAACCTCCTCAGTTCTGGAGGAAATGTTGCCTGTTCTTTGTCTTTTTCTTTTATTTTCCGTGAGAATAAACAGAGAAGCATTAGTGTGGTTATCTTTTCCTGAAAGCCGGAGTATTACTACAGAAACACACTCTGTCATGTTTAATCAGTTATACGAGCGACTCCTGCTCTCCTCGTGTGTCGGCAGGAAGTCACCTTACTTGTATATGTATGTAAGCATATTTGACAGCTGCACTCTTTAAAATGTCGTTTATTATGAAGTGTCAGCCCAAACGCTTTTTTAACCCCCCCCGCTCTGCACAGGTTCACATGTTGACCTTTAACATGCACAGATCATTAACTGTTGATCAGCTGAGCCGGAAACAAGTCGAGTTAATTAACTGCAGTGTCGAGGCAAATTGGATGCATCCCCTGTTGCTGTGTGTTTGTGCGCTGAGCGTGATGTTGTTGTTGTTGTTGTTGTTGTTGTTGTTGTTGTTACTCCCACGGCACTGAGGAAGTCTTCCTGCTCTGACTGCGCGGTGACTTAATCTGTGCCGGTGTCAGAAACATCTTCCTGCCGATTTCACCTCAGAAGCATTAAACTTCCTGCATCCTTTTCAAATTTACATTTTCTTTAAATAAGAAAAAAAAAAAAAAAAGAGCCCAGAGTGTTTGTGTATAATTTAAACTTAAGTCCTGTTTTAGAGAGATTTGGATCTTCAGTGACAATCAGCTCTGTTTGGTTGTTTCATGTCCGTCAGAGACGCCACATGCCAACTTCTGCTGGGTGGATATTTTCATCGATATTGTAAGATAAAATAGTTAAAAGCAAAGCTCCAAATTTAGATTTTTTTTTTTTTTATGATAAATTAAAGGATTACAAGTTTCCCGTTGAGCTAGAAAATTACTCCAAATTCTTATTATACACAGTTTTAAAGTGCATCTTAAAATCTGTCACCACAGAAATGCAATTAGAGTTTTTTTCTTCTTCTTCTACGTTCGTGAGAAGTAGGTGGTAGAACTCAAACTGTTCATTTCTTTTTCTTTAATTATGCACCAAAAAAATAAAAATAAAAATAATAATAATAATAATAATAATAATAATCCTTTAGGAGACAAACTGCACGTGTACCTGCAGGAATCCACTGGGATCGTTCTCCTTGAGGACTTCCAGACAGTACTCCATCATTCCTGTGGTCTGACGTAGCTTCATGGTGCAGTGGGTGATCTGGTCTCGCACCACCTGACAAAGACCAAGGAAAGAAGCAAAGTCTTCATATTGGCCTCAAATGCCGGAAGAGCAATTTCAGTCGAAATATATTTTACTTCATCTCTGAAATAGCTCAGCTGTGTGGTCCAAAGGCTGGACTCGAATCCGAATCTATTCGTCTGACGAACGTCACGTACAATTTAACAATAATACAGCAAGAAACATATTTTGTCTGTAAAGATACAGTTCAGTAACTGAGCAGAGAGCAAAGCCGCGTCCTGTAATCTGAGTTTGTGGATGTTGGTTTTGGGTTTTGCGTGCGACAAAGACAGAAACGATACTCGACACACGTGTGGACCGGCTCAGATCCCCGTCAGGTGGTGGACCGTCAAAATATCCATTTCATTGCTGTGATTCATGTCAAGAAGAGGATCCCTCAGAGCTGCTTTTATCTCCTCAGTGTGTCAATAAGTTGATGCTCCGTGTTGTTGGATGTCAGTTTTCATTAGTGACCAGCTACAGAAGGAAGGTTATCAAACTCGCTGTGACAGATTTTATTAATCTGTCCGCTGAGTGTTGTTGCTCTTGCCGGCTAATTGTCAGCGCTGTTGTGGCTGCATTGTTTTGTTGCCTCTTGTGTACAAAAGTTGGCGAATGTAAACAAAACCTCAAAGGAAAAAAATGAGGCATGAACGTTTGAACGGAGGGACTCGGCCCCTGCAGCCAAACCGCGTGTGGGTCACACACATTTTCAGTATTATGTGTCGCTTCCTGAACTGGAAGTGTAATTAACAATTAGTGGACAGAGAACAGATGAGGCTGCTGGAGCTGGCAGGACCGACGGGCGAGTTTGTGGCAGACCGGAAAAAGGTGCAGGATTTATAAACTGGCTGAGAACAAGATTGGAAAACATCCCTCAAAATCCCACAGTGTTGCTGGCCCAGGCGCGCACACACACACACACACACACACACACACACACACACACACACACACACACACACACACACACACACACACACACACACACACGTCTATCCACTGGCTGAACTCCGAGCAGAATGGAAATGAGATTTGGAGGCTAATTGAAAGTCAGCGAACTGTCACTGTCTCATTAGCCTTTTGTTTACATCCAGTCACACCTGAGCTCCGCTTCAGCTGATCGCTGATTTAAAAACCCAAAGTACAACCGATCTGTGTCACTGTTACGTCCTGCACGTGAACGTGTACGCGGCAAAACGCACCAACTCTTCCGGATTAAGACAGAAGCCATTTTGTGATTGGAGGTGAATCCGAGATAATTAATTATACCGTTAAACTGCCAGATAATTAGATGACGTCTTGGTGATTAGCCTCCTTATTTATGAGATCACAGTTAATTATCTATTAACTGCTGTCAGCTGCTGTCTAAACTGATCAAACCGCTGCGAGTGTGTTTGTGTGTTTCATTTACTTTACTGTAAACTATAACTCCAGATTCTTCTTAATAATGGATTAATTGCCGGCTCATTTATGAACTGTCCTATTAATAGTTAAACTTTAACTAGTAGGAGTTTCAATCAGAACCATAAAACATTAAATTAGCATATTAAGTCATATAAATATAATTATTTTACACTTTCTGCATTTGGTTATATGTATGAAAATGATTCTGCTAAAGGATTTAGGGATTAGTTGAATGAATAAATCAGAGGTCAATAGAAAGAATATATATTTGTATGCAGCTGGAATTTACGTTTGCCAAAAATACACTCAAATTATTTACAGAGGGAACATTTGGTTTTTTTGTGTGTTTTTCTCCAATTTAGGACGTGGACTCTTTAATCTCTCGTGTAAACAACATGAAGTATGAAGCGTGAGGCCTGAGCGCCGTAGCTTTATCTCAGTTTCCCTCCAACCCGCTGGGACAAGCTGCCACCTCCCGCAGGCTGAGCAGCATGTTAATGCAGACTCACTGCTGAGGTGACAGCAAGAGCTGCTTGGCCTTAATGTCATCCAGATTGGACAAATACAGTCTGTGCGCTGGAAAAATTGGAAAATGGATTTTTTTTTGAATCGTGCAAACAAAAGTGAGTAATTATTTTTGGAAACTAAGGCATTTGAGAATAAATCGATTCAGAGAGCAGGTTTGAGTCTTCCCTTTGTAAGACTTCATGTCTATGATGACGATATAAAGCAGTTTCAGGCACAAGATGACTCGGGCGGAGGGCGTGACGTCGAGGGACGCTCCGAGGTCAAAGGTCAGGGTGAACCATTCAGCGATCATCGTGTGTATATTTAGTGATCGGCTCAGAGGAGATTAAACGATCAGACTCTGGACGTTAAACAGCTGCGTCTGACTGAGACATAACGTCCAGTCTGAAATGTGACATTTGATCAGATTGATCTTGACTTTGGTATAAAATCTTTTCTGTTTGGCTGTATCGATACGGTCAGCTCAGCCACGAACCGGCGACCTGATCAAACTTGTACACTAGCTGCTCACACGAATACAAATACAAATATTTGTAGAGAAAACCGAAATATGGTGCTTTTAAAGGATTAAGTTGTGGCTTTGGTGAGTTTAAGTAACATCCATCTTGGTGGAGACAGTCCATCAGTTTTTCTGGGGGGGGGGGGGGTTGATGTGTCTACAAAAACAGATTAAAAGCCTTTTAAGTGTTTTAGAAAAACAAAATGCAAAGATCTGCTGTGATCGATAATATTTTACAGGCATGAGTGAAACTGCATCTACACTTCAACTCCAGACTTAAAGCAAACTGATCTAAACCTGTAAAAAAACAGAAATAAACAGAAAAAAAGCATCAGTGGAGCTGCAGCCTCCACCAGAACACAAACCTGCAGGTGAATCACTCATCTGGTCAAACACGCCGTGCGAATGAATATTTATTTATGTAAAGACGCTGCTGAAGTCGTCAGTCACTGACGGGTCCCCTTTCTTCTCTGGTGCAGCCCTGTGGCCTTTTGCCCTCTGGCTAAATCTCAATCCCCAGTCTGCAGATAATCACAGCAGCTGTTTCGTCCAAACACCCCCCCTCCCCCCACCACCACCACCACCACCACCACCCCCTCGGCTCCCACCGCCGCCTCCATCCAGACGGTCAGTCGGTCGGTGGGCACGTTGAGGCTGGGCAGGCGTCCATGTGATACTCTGACTGAGGACAACCCCAGCAGCGGATTTACAGAGCAAAGTTTGAGGAAAAATAAATAAAAAAAAAGAGGAAGAGGATTTATCTGGTTTAGGAGCTGAGAGCTTAGAGAAGTACAGAGAAGGTCAGAGGGAGCTGCATTGTATCTTTGTAGATCTGGAGAAAGCTTATGACAGGGTGCCCAGAGAGGAACTGTGGTATTGTATGAGGAAGTCTGGAGTGGCAGAGAAGTATGTTAGAGCGGTGCAGGACATGTATGAGGACTGTAAGACAGTGGTGAGGTGTGCTGTAGGTGTGACAGAGGAGTTCAAGGTGGAGGTGGGACTGCATCAGGGATCAGCCCTGAGCCCCTTCTTGTTCGCTATGGTGATGGACAGGCTGACAGACGAGGTTAGACAGGAATCTCCATGGACTATGATGTTTGCAGATGACATTGTGATCTGTAGTGAGAGCAGGGAACAGGTGGAGGAGAAGCTAGAGTGGTGGAGGTTTGCCCTGGAAAGGAGAGGAATGAAGGTTAGCCGCAGCAAGACGGAGTATATGTGTGTGAATGAGAGGGACCCAAGTGGAAGAGTGAGGTTACAGGGAGAAGAGATAAAGAAGGTGGAGGATTTTAAGTACTTAGGGTCAACAGTCCAGAGCAATGGAGAGTGTGGAAAACAGGTGAAGAAGCGTGTGCAGGCAGGCTGGAACGGGTGGAGAAAAGTGTCAGGTGTTATGTGTGATAGGAGAGTTTCAGCTAAGATGAAAGGAAAGGTGTACAAAACTGTGGTGAGACCAGCGATGTTGTTTGGTCTAGAGACAGTGTCACTGAGGAAAAGACAGGAGGCAGAGATGAAGATGCTGAGGTTCTCTTTGGGAGTGACCAGGTTGGATAGGGTCAGGAATGAGTACATCAGAGGGACAGCACATGTTAGAGGTTTTGGAGATAAAGTCAGAGAGGCCAGACTGAGATGGTTCGGACATGTCCAGAGGAGAGATAGTGAATATATTGGTAGAAGGATGCTGAGTTTTGAACTGCCAGGCAGGAGGCCTAGAGGAAGACCAAAGAGGAGGTTTATAGATGTAGTGAAAGAGGACATGAAGGTGGTTGGCGTGAGAGAAGAGGATGCAGAAGACAGGCTTAGATGGAGGCAACTGATTCGCTGTGGCGACCCCTGAAGGGAAAAGCCGAAAGGAGAAGAAGAAGAATGAGCTGAGAGCTGAGTTCTTTCCTCAGACCTTCTCACTATGAAACAACAAGCTCACTACATCTCAAAAAGTTTGTACGGATTTTGGTCATCTCGCAGAAATATGATAAATACTGAGCGTTTTCTCTGTTTTATAGTAGAAACTAATCTTTTTAACTTTTTAATATAGTGGCTGCAATAAGTTATAAAAAAAATTCTGATGAACTTAATACACTAATTAAATTAACAATTAAACCTTTAAAAATGAATATTTTGCCTAAAACATCAGTGATTGGCTGATGAGAATCACACGACCAGCAGCATAAAAGATAGAAAAGCCGAGCAGGTTGAAATAAATATTTTCATAATGATAAATATCTTTCACATTTTATACCAACTGTTAAATTTAAATAATCGGAGAACTGTTGGAAACAGAAAGTCACAGTGTGACGATCTGATGAATCTTCTTTCTGCCTTTCAGTCTAACTGAGCCAGAGCTGATTCAACACTTCTAATTAAAGCTTCAGATGACTGAGAGGTTGCATGGCCACAGTTACACACCCACACAGACACACACAGACACACACACACACACACACGGTACATCACCTTCAGCTTGTACTCCTTCTCCTTGGTGACTTTGGTGAGCAGCTTGGCTTTCTGCCTGGTCAGAGCTTCGATCAGGGAGTCACACTGAGCCACCAGGCAGGCCTCGAACTCAACGCCGTTCTCCTGGAGAAGCGCACACACACACACACACACACAAAGACGGGACAAAAATCATTCAGATTTTTAAAAAGAGGGTCATCGTCAGCTCTGAGACGTCACATGTTTTGGGACACTTCGGTGGAGCTATTTTCAGCTGCTCCTCTGTGGTTCTCATTAGGAAGCTCCTGTCAGGAATAATTCGATCACAAAAGAGTCCCAAAATAGATCTGTTGGTGTGTTTTGCTTCATTTAGTCGCTCAGAGCCGCCTCGTGCTCGTTGCTGATATGTTAATTTATCGCTTTCTATTTTGTCTCAGCTGAACATGTTCGTCGCCATTTTACAGGGAGATGCAGTTTATATAAACATAACTGCACTTCACCACCCTTAATTACATTTATCTCCTTCGCTGATTATTTTCAAAACAATAAATCATGTTTTTTTTTTCTTCCCCCAGCTGTAAACGATAACCACGTGGAGACGGCTGTATGATTTCCACCTTTAGCTCTTCTGCCTGTGTGAAACTAAACCAAATTAAAACCTTCAAAAGATGAATGCATCTGTAGAAACGCACAAACGTATTTATGAAAAAAAGTTATTTTATCTGTATATAAAAGAGGCCTAAATGAAGACGGGGGATGTAAATTAGAGTCACACAGATTTTCTATAACTTAATATAGATAAAGGATAGATACCCTGTAACTGTTAGACAGATAGATTAAATGTTGGTCAATAAATAAATTATACAAACAGAAACCATTTATAACATATTGCTTATTGAATAAAAAGCATAAGTCAAATAAAGATAAAATACATTCCAGTCACTCAACAGGTAGATTCAGGGACTCTGGGTTTAGGTGTGGCGGAGGGGAAACCCCCCCCCCCGTGTACTGTTTTTGTGCATTAATTCCAGAAATTGGGGCTTCGCTGAGGCTTTTATATAAAATTTTTTTTGACGAGGAGATAAACTGTTAGATATCAGTGATTTCCAATTTAGCCTCCTCCACTGAGGGACACAGTTCAGATCTGCTAAGAGGATGAGAGCTGAAGATCTTTATTCCTCGCTCCCACACTTTTTATTTATCTTTATCCATCACCGATTGCTCTCCGGCTTCCAGACAGAGCGGCACAGAAGCGTTAAGAGATTCTTTTTTTTTTATTTTTAAACAAACACAATCCTCTTCATTTTGCAATCAGACTCTTAATGCCTGCGCGTAGATCTGCAGCTAACAGCATGACAGCGCATATGCAGATAGTGTGTGTGTGTGAGTGTGAAAGTGTGTGCATGGCTGGCAGATGTTGCTGGAGAGATCAGCTGCACAGCAATGTTGACCACAGGGAAAACACACACACACACACACACACACACACACAAGCTTCAGATTTGGCTGATGGTTTGGTTTGTTTTAGTTAAGTGAGTCAGTGGATTTGCTTCCCTGCTGCAAGGTGCGAGCAGACCAAATGATCCTCCGTGACTGATTTATTTGGAGCTTTTTGTCTATTAGCAGTAGTTCCACCAGAAGAAAGATTTCTTTTATCTGAGGAAAACATTTAAATTATGCAAAAACCTCTGCATGTGTGTGTGTGTGGTGGTGGTGGTGGCGGTTGCGCGGGGGGGGATGATCAGACACGGGTATTGGTTGTAGTAAAAATCTTCTCCGCTTCACTGTGCTCATGAAGAACCAGGAAAAATCTGAATCTAAATATATATATATATATTTCATGCAAGAGCTCAGACCATAATGCTTAACGTGAAAATTACAACATGAGCATGACATAAAGAATTTATACGAGTATTTACTTAAGTTCTGCCTCCGAGGTTAAGATTTCATACTATGAGTACTTGATTAAGGGAAGAGAAGAGCGTTAGGCCAACATCGGTGTTGAACGATGCTGAACTCAAAACATTTCTCTTCGACTGGAAAGTAAACAGCTGTCGATGTCAGCGTTGTCTGATGGAGTAAAACATGCACAACAACAGCACTGTCAAATGTTTGGCTCCATCTTTACGTTTGGTTGGATTCAGGCTCAAACATAACTTGATTAGAGGAGGGAAATATCACGGTGTGGTTGAAATGAATGCAGAAGCTTCACGATAAACATTTGTTTGAGCTTTGGAGATGTTCATAGTTGTGTTGGACTTTGAAGTTTTGGAGGATTTACTCAGTTCAGACTATCAGCTCACTGAGGCTCAGAGGTTTCTTGTCATTTTGGACTATTATTATTATTGAGGCCACTTATAGAAAGTGCATTTCATTTTGTCAATCAAACGTATAATATCAAGATATAATTCTGCACCTGGATCTGCTGAAGCATATTCTTGAGTTGGACCAGGAACTCCTTGGCGTCTTTAGCCTTGTCAGAGACTCCGTTCAGGGCCTGGGAGAGCTGACACTGCAGGGACGGAGACAGAAACACACAAAGACACAGTATTTTTATGAGTCCGTTAGGAAACAAGAAGGGAAGATGACGGGAAAACGCATTTAGATATTTGTATCACCGTTTCCAGGCTCTTGACAAAAAGACTCATCAGAAGTAATTGTTCAAAAGTCATTCTGAGTGTGTAACCAGTTCAACCAATGATAAACCAGCTTTGCTACTAAGACATCAGTTATGTAATCATTGAATCCAGCAGACCCCCCCAACTTCATCCCCAGCCCACTTCACCCCCCCAAGGATGCTCAGATTACGCCTGATCCCATCCTAAAGCAAATTAACTGGTACTTCCTCTGCCAGGCACGAGACTCTGAATGTCTTTACTGACGGGGATTAAGTCTGTAGTCTAGATTAAATCCACGACTTCGGGACTGAAACGAACAAGCAAGTAATTTAATTTGTTTTGATAATTTAGGATTTATAATAATGTGTCATCACAAAGATCTAAAAATCTATATCAGCCCTTCCCTGCTCACCTGCTCCATATTCCCACAAACTGTGTTATTCCACATCCATCCCAGCCTTTCTCTGCTCTTCCTGCTGACCCCTTCCTGGTCTTACCTGCAGCGCCTTCACCTCAGTCATCCAGGTCGGACTCGAATCGAGGGCAACTGGACTTCGTTGTGGATTCCTGAAGCTGTTGGATGGAACTTGGATCAGCACTAAGTCCAGTTGCCCCAAATTCAACTTCCTCAGAGATGACAACTGCAAAACTTAAACCAACGCTTGTTTCATCAAAAGGGAAAAATCCAAATCATTAAATTTTCCACAAAGAAATGTAGCAATGATGCATTATCTTCAGTACGACACAAACATTTTGCCTGCAGGGCCTTGGATCTGAGTACTGAGACTAATGGATTTGACACTCTTTGATCCTCATTACATTTTCTCTATTTACCCCAAAAGGAAGCATTTCCCCCAGTTTTCTGATTTCCATATGATACGATAGTTTTGGCAGGCGTACATTTATAGTGTGGAATATCACATCTCTACATCTTCTTATGCGGCTGATTTGATTCCGAGCTGAGTTCTGTGACTAAGATTTAATTTGACTGACTGGATAATCTCATCTTGTCCGTTAACATTTTGTTTTCATGAATTAAATATGAGCAGCGCGCAAAAATGTCCTCACCCTTCAATAAAAGGCAGAAGAGGAGCTCAGAATCGACCACTTTCAGAAAGGAGGATGATTATGAGTTAATTTGGGAGAAAAGCCACCGTGAGGAGGTAACGAACGTCGTTTATCTTCGTCCCGCAGTCGCCAGCGTGGATCTAAAACTGCTGCTGTCAGTTATAACTGTGCAGAACATAAACAAAAGGTTAATTCATACGTCTGACCTCCTGCACTCCTGCTCCTCCTCCGCGGGTCTGAAAGGCCTCATTTAAGGCCCATTAAAGTGAAAAAGAAGTGATATGGAAATAAGCTTTGCCTACAGAAGATCGCTTCAGTTTAGATTATTTTTTTTTTTTTTTTTTTTATATATGGCTGAAGTAGTTTAAAATTTCACGGAGCTTTAATATAACTGCAGCTCCGTAAACTGACCGCAGACTTTTACAAAGAGTTGGAAACCAACAGAACAAAGTAGTGACTCACAATTAGAGCAAACATTTTTTTGCCGGTGACCCCCAGTTTCCTGGGGTCATGTGACATTTATAATTAAACCATATAAACATAATCAATAAAAAGTAATCAGTGTAAATCCCACTTCTGTTTGATTCCACCTGTAAAGAGCATGACGGGGAAATATTTACTGTAAAGTTTTACACAACAAAGACCCGCTTCAGAGTCGGTCTCCAGTCAAAGCAGTGAATATGACGGAAGATTAGGCAGACGTGTGTGTGTTTCACCAGTAAATGAGAAAAGACAGGACAAAGGAAACACACACTGTTTAAGCACCAGCCAAGCTGTGATGAATCTGTTCTGCTGTCGCCACACCCTGATGGTGGTCTCATGAATGAACACACACACAGACACACACAGAGCCAGAAGGCGATGTGAAGGGGGCAGACCTTCCTTCATGTTACTAGAAAAAGGTCAAAATTGTAAATGTGATGTTTAAAATGATCGTCTGTTGTGAGTTTCATCCCCTAAAAGTTGCGTCACTGAGGCTTCCTTTCTTTAGTCTCCCGTTAACATGTCTGTGTAGGTTTTTGGGGGGGATTTTTTTGGGGGACTGCATTAAGTGTTAAAAATTATTTAAAAAGAGCAATAATGAGACTTTATTTCTTTTATTGCTGAGTCAGATTTAATGTGCTGCTGTCGAGGGAGAGAGACACTAAATAAATATCTGTTCTCATTTGAAGGAACAGAAATGACAAAAGTTGCATTCTGTGATTTAATAAGCAATGTACAGTTAATTTTATTAGACTGAATAATATACCAATCAGTTAGAGGACAAATGGACCTGAAGTCAGTCAGCTGTGTGTCACTCTTCCCTTTATCAGTCCATTAAATCAAAACTACTCCAGGAGATAGATCTGTATAGTCGCCTCCTCACATCCATCTCCACCCCCCACCACACACACACACACAAACACACTGGTCTTATTCCTGTCCATCCCGTGCTGTCTGGAGTCAGGAGGAGGGACTTGTGGAGGTCGTGGTTCACAAAGCAACCCAGCCGTCATGTGGAGCTCCTCACTGCTCCTCACCAAGAGGCCATCTGGCCCAGCAAGCTGTCTCCGTCTGTGTGTGTGTGTGTGTGTCTGTGCGCCAAATTGCTAACAAGAGGATGACGGATGTGCCGTACACGGGCTGTCCTGGCACATCTCCTCCTCCTCCTCCTGTCTTAGTCCTACTTGGTTCTTTATTTATTTATCTACCAATCGGGTCAAAGATCTGAACCGCGTCCTCCCACCTGCTACAAAAACACACCTCTTTTTACTCAACCATTGATTTTCTTTAGCCATTACTTCATTTTCCCAGAGCAGCGCGGAGCTGGATCATGTCCCAGAATTCATTGTGTGAAAGACACAAAGAGCGGTAAACCTCGAGGAACAGCACCAGCTGAATCATCATCATCATCATCATCATCATCGTCGTCTTTTTTTCTAAATGTAAAGGTTCCCCAATGTTAAAAACTCTTCTCTTTCCAAGCGAGGCGGGGCCAAGAAGACAACACAATAAATACAATATACACAACAAGAGAGACAAACGATATCGCTTGAAGAATCCCTGTTGAGCTCGTCCAAATACAATGAAAGCTCTTTTTTTCTCCTCCACAGATTCGTTGTGCTCAACTCATTGGCACAATATCAACCTCCAGCTCAATTATTTGCGAATGACAGTCATTTTTATATCAACACTGAACTGACCCTTCCCACTTTAATCTCCATGCCGAGGCTGAATCTGATACATGTGACAGAAAATATCAATACGTGCACGTGGAGACATTTGTATTTTAGAGCTGCACAGGGTCAAGATTTATCTGCTGTGACACTAAAGTCTGAGAAAGGAGATCAGACCTTCTCACGCCAGCATGCTACACAAGCTGTTGGACAAATCTCTGTGGTTTGAACGATGAGCCACCTTCACACGTTCATATGTTTGTTTGACTTCAGGTCAACATGCTCACCGTGTTTTAGTACGCACAACATGCACACCCTCAGTGCAGTGACTCATATTTTTCACACGCAGGTGAATCTGCCACCTTTCGCTTTGTGCACAACAGCTGCCGTTGTTGTTGTTGCCCTGTTTCACAAATCATCAGAAGGAGGCACCAACAAATAAACACCACCTCATCGTGATTTTCCAGCAAAAAAAAAGCAAACTAAAAATCTACGATCTTTTGATTTACATTTCGAAGCGAAAACACAAATCAATACTATATCACCCAGAAATGTTGTTGCAGCAGATTCACTTTCATTCAAAGAAACATCTTCAGTATATCGCTCACAAAATCCAACAACCTTTTGAATGAATCGTCATTCTTTTAAGCTGTTTGAAGGTGCAGGTCTGCACCCACTGCCAGCACAACAGCCAGCTCTAAATTTGGCAGCAGTCACAGCAGAGAGCAGTGAAACTGCGTATAACAGTGTTGAAATGTGACAAGTCGGCCCTGCGGGGGAGGGAGCGGTGACGGGCAGGCCAGTGAAGAGTTCTGGGACAAAAGGGGAGGCACGAGAACATCACGTAGAGGAAAAAGGAAATCAGAAGTGACAGACGTGATGAGAGCTACAACTCTTCTCATCTGCAGACCCGTCGAGCAGATCTCTACATTCAAAAAGTCCAATTTCTTCTCTCCTTTTGTTTCCTTTGTTCTCCTCCCCTCCCTTGACCTTTTTCATCCGTTATTACTCCTCCAAAGTGCCAGCGTCATTTTTCTTTTTCCTCGCCGTCAGCACCACTCCGACTCCTCTCAGAGTCAAGTGCTATTATGTCATTATCTTATTATGGAAGCAGTGTAGGAGCATTTTTTTCAGTCTGACATTCAGAGACCAGTGACATTCATGGGGCGGGGGGGGGCAGCTCTGCCAGTTCACAAAGAAGAGGCAGCTCAACAAATAGCAGGAGGAGGATGCAGGGAAATGGACCGGAAGGGGGCTGGAGATGTTTGAGGTGCTAAAACAGCCATCGACTGAGAGCTGCAGCTCCACATCCACCTACTTCAGAGTGTCGGCTCACAGAGGAAGCCCACATGCAATAATATTAATCAATCAGTCTTTATTTGTGTAGCACTTTAACTGTGTAACACAAAGTGCTTTGCAGAAAAAGTGATACAGAGATGCACACAGCGCACTAAGTAATAAAAACAGAGCTGTGTGAGTCTGAAGGAAAACAACAAAGACGAGAAAAGAAAAGATAAAAACACAAATAAATAAATAAAAGCAGAAATTCAGGTGATATAAATAAGAAGTAATAGCCAACAGAAGCCGTAACAGGACATCATGTGTGTGAAGATCGTTTCTACCAGACGTGGTCTGACTGGAGAGTCTGTGCTGTCATTATCGACTTGGTAACCTGAACAGGCTGTGAAAGCTCATCTACATTTAGGTCACTGTTGGAGTGACCTCCGGTTCATCTTCTTGGATGTGCAGAGACAGCTGATGACATCCAGACTGGAAAAGTCCAGTAGTTCTTTTTTTTTTTTTTTCCTGCATCAACTTCAGTTAAGTTCGGACATTTGAGTCAGATTTCACCCATCAGAAGAAATACGTAGAAAGTGAAATCTGCAGTAAAGTCACATTCCTGCATGTTGCAGAAGGAAACGTTCATGTTTGGTTCCTTTTGGAGGTTTCACTCCGTCGCTGTGGACAAAAGAGAACAACAACAGCCGCCTCTTCTGTGTTCGGCCGTCACCCGGGAATGGTTGATGGTGGCGTTGACCTTGTCAAAACGATACTCATGGGACCTGGAGAGGAGTCGGAACCCCCCCCACCCCTCCGCCTTTTAATGCCCCACCCCTCCTTCTCATTTGCATTTATAAGCCTTTATGTCCTCTGTCTGTTTTCGTCTCCCCTGCTCCCTAAACGCTTCCACCTCTCTTCACTCGGTTCTGTCATTAAATAACATTTTTAAAACCAGACATAGTCGTGTAAACGGGGTTCTGCTCTTATGAATCAATAGTCAACTTGTGAGCAAGCTGCAGCTGAACAATCAAATCACCTCCTTTCCTCGAGAAGCGCTGAAGCTCGGCACTCTGTTGTGATGAAGAGAGAGCGGCCGAAAACAAATCGACCTCTCCTAAAAGGAAAATTGTCTTCCCTGTCCAGAATGCAGCAGGCGTAAATACAGCGTAATGAGTGCGGCACGCCGACTGTTGGGTGAGTTTGGGTCAAAACCAACACGCCTGTTCCACACTCAGTCCTTTATGCTGCACTGACGTCAAGAAAAGGCTAATAATTGTCATAAAAAATAATCACAGGTCTCACAATAATGTAGATTTATACACATTACCATATACTGTGTATATCAGAGCTACGGTGGCACAGTTAGTACCCCCCCATTCCGTCTAGTCAGCCAGCTGTGTTACAGTATTAGCGGTTCACATCTGGAGGTCAAAACCAATCTCCTCTGCCCTTCCTCCTCCTCCTCCTCCTCCAGTCTCCCCAATCCTCTGCTGCTCTGTTACACCACCATTGTTTATAGAGCGTTCAATAACAAAAACACGCGTTAATATCGAGTTCATTTGCTGATGTTTGAGCTGATAACTTTATATATTACTCTACTAACGACCCGGGATAGCGCTTTCTGTGGTCACTCTCTTACTTTAGCATGTTAGCATTTGCTAATCTGCACCGAACACAAAATGCAGCCGAGGCTGACGGTGAAGTTCTGCAGGTATTTGGCCATAAATCATTATCATCAGATAACCAGAAAACCAGAAAAATCAATATGTGGTGTGAGAAGTTAAACTCCCTACAAACCAGAAAAATATTAAATATGATGTAAGAAGCCTTTTTAAGCATTTATATGAGTACCATCAATATTTATGACATAAGGTGGAGTGCTCAAACATGAACAGTGCAAACAGGAAGAGTTTGTTTCCACTTCTGTTGGTGCACATATTGATTTGCGAAGCCCTTTTCATCTCCATGAGTCAGCACATTTTACATGTTCATATTAAATTGAATGAGCCCGTCCTTTATGAACCATAACAGTGAAGTGAGGTGGGCTTAAATAAAAGGTTTGCAGATTTATAATCAGAAGTGAGATCACAGAGGGAGAAAAAAAATAAAATTAAAAAAGCTACTCCAAATGCTTCCACTGCGTATTCACTATGAAGAGGCTTTCACAGTTTCACAGCAGCCCCACCACATCGTCCCCAGAGGAGGCAGTTCCTCCCCAGTGGGGTTAAATAAACCGCAGACGGGATCAGCAGTTACAGCCAGAGCTGCCTGAACGAGCTACGAGAGAAAGAAGGAAAAAAGGAAGCTTCAGTTTTTGTTTTGTTTTTTTAAAATCACCCTGACTTTTCCCTCAGAGAGAGAGAGAGAGAGGCAGCAGCAAGGCAGCGACAGTGCTGCAGAGCAAAGAAGAACAGTCCCTCTAATCAATAACTGATCAGGGCATCTTCCACATTAACGAAGCCAGAGGATAGGTAATAAGGCCGAGGGCCTAATCGTCATAAAGCGACCGCAAATGAGGTTTGTTGAACGTGATGAATGTGTTACACCTCATGGTGGGACGGTGTGCGTTTGTCCTTGTCGAGATTCTTTCGAGTAAATGTCAGCAAAAGACTCCGTGCCACAATCTGTCGTTTAATGTACTCTCTGCAAATGAATGAGCAGCCATCGGTAACCATGGCAACGGTGCTCATTGTTCCACTACGGGGATGTCCGCGCTCTCCTCCGAGGTCCAGCACCAGCACTCAAACTGTTACCAGGAATAGAAAGAAATAAAAATCACACACACACACACACACACACACACACACACACACACACACACACACACACACACACACACACACACACACACACACACACACACACACACACTCCTTTCTGCAGAGGAGGACGTCTGTTGTGTTACCGCCACAGGAGAGAAAGTGCAGTAAAGTGCATTAACCTACATTCGATGCACAAGTCCGGCAGCGCAGCCTTGAGTAGCTTCCTGCCACGCTGCGTCTGGGTGTGTGCTGTGTGCTGGTGACACACAGTCGCATTTAGGGAATCACAAAACTGGTCCAAAGAGGGTCGACCTTTCTATTTTCGAGGGTTAGAATCAGGATTTGCCTCCTCGTCCTCATCGTCCAGCTAGTCAGATAGATTTTTTTTTTTTTTTTTTAAACTACTTCACAGTGTGACATTTTCACAACTGCTTCACACAGCGACTGGCCAGGAGGCAGCGAGGCTGGGTTTGGACTTCTTGTCACCATTTTCCTGCAGTCTGCACTGAAAAATGTCTCTGGGGTCCGATTCTCTTCAAATACGTCAGAAAATTATTTGTACTCAACCCACCTTTGTGTGTGGCCTCTCTTTTGTACATCACATTACACCGAATTTAGGCCAAATTAATAAATGCATGTCAAAGAAGAGCTTTTTCCAAATACAACTATAATCATTTAGAATAAATTAACAGCTGAGGCAGTTTGGTAGCTTGCACACTGTATTTCAAATCTCTGCCACTGTAATGGTGAAAAACTTCTACATGTTAAAATATAATTTTCTGCTCTGGTGCTTCTTTTAAGGTTGTGCAGAGTTGGGTTGAGGTCATGCTGCAGCGTCTTCATTAGTACTGAGCTGCCTGAGGTAAGAGGCGAGACAGGATGACCCGTCACGGTCGGCGGGCTGCAATCTGGAGTGAACTCAGTCAGGTCGGCACCGTTTTGCACTCATCCTGAATCATCTCGGCAGCAGCATCTTATGTTTGCTGATATAAATGTAGCTCATCCTCCTGATCAGCTAGAAGACAATTACACCAATAATAACTAGTCCGTGCGAAATTTCTGAGATGACACAAAGTATAAACAAGCAGAGATGATATTTGAGAGACACCCAAGTCCCAACAATCCTCCCAATAAACCAGCCATCTGCCTTCTAACAGCAGAAACAGATCAGGACGATCATGTTGATGTAAATAAATCCTGAATCAGTGTGGAGTAGATGTGAAAGTAAAGCAGCTTTTAAAGCTTTTTTAAAATCAGTTTTAACAGGTGATCCGAGGTCACCTGAGTGAAGGGTGACTACTGAAGGTGCAGTCACGGTTGTCTTCCTGTTCATTCAGTCAGCAGCCTGGTCTCATTAACTGGAAAAACAAACCGATGCCAACATGGCTGCAGGCCACAGTCTTTCACTTTGAGCATCACTAAATCCCTCAAATTGTGCCGCAACCAACCTTCTTATCAAGTCATCCATCAGTGAGAGTGACTTTACCAACTAATTAACCCTCCACACAATGAAATAAAAAATAAAAAAAAATCCTCCAATTTTCTAACAATCTTATGTTTTGTTTAGAGGATCAACAAATCCTCACAATCTGCCAATCATATAATCATTTCATTAAATAAATGCTGCAGCTTCAACACCAGCTCTAAAAACAATAAAAAATAAAAAAATAAAAAATAAACTGCCTCCAGTGATGTAGTAAAGTGTGATTCTAGGAATTTGATCTTATACTCAAATGATTTCAGTCCAGATGTATTAATAGTTTTGGCAAATATTCAACACTTCAGTGCACTTTGGCTGTACGTGTTTTCAATCGACATGAAAGCTCCATGAACAGAAATAAACTGCAACAGAGATCACAACAAACACGTGGCAGGCGGCTGCGATAGGAACATGCCTGTCAAAATGTTTAGTCAGAGTCCCAGCAGACCGGAGACAACGAAGACAAAGTGTTTGCCGTCGATATGAAACAATTTAACGCAGGATGAGCCGACCAGTACTGACAAAGCTAATGCTGCCAGTGAACGTAAATGATTCATATCTGGAGATATCCCCAAAAAAAATATGACACATGTAAACGCCGCTGCGGGAAAAGGGAACAGATCATATGCTCTCTCGTCCTAATTATCCTTTTTCTTTCCTCAAATTTACTTGACAAGGACAAAGAGTCTGATGTCGTTCGCGGGCCTCCAGATGACAAACGATGTGGTACAGATGTTGCAGAAAACGGAACACGTCTGACAAATAACAGTTGGCACAACTCAGACGTCTGGATGTGGTGCTTATGACTAGTGTTACTATACAAGGATATAATCCGCCTCATCTCCAGACTTGATGTCAGCCGAACACCTACTGACCAGCTGCTTCCCTCCACGTTCTCATCTCCACAGAGATGCATCATTAAAATTTTAAGGTCGATTAAGATCTTTAGTGCCGATTTACCACCTACGTGTTATTTGTGCGTCAACCTCAGATCCTCTGTGCAGCTAAACTGCCACAGCAGACATGTTTGTAGGGAACGTGTTTATTTTTATTTAAATTAAAAAAAAAAAAAAGTGTTGCAGTTCAGACTCACCAGGAGGGGGGGGTTAGGTTTGAGAACGTTGGTGGTTTTGGTTAAATGTAAATAAAATGGAACGTTTTGAAAGATCACGTTTGTAATTGGGCTGTCAGCCATCTTGTTGATGGTTTTTTTTTTCCCCCTCCTCACTTGTTGTGAAATATTCCAACAGTTTCATCCATCTGAGAGAAATCGGTCATCTGGTTCAGATATGGACGTGTTAATACAAGTCGACATCTCTTCTCTTTAAGGGGTGAAAAGTCAAACAAGGTTAGAGTCAAGTGTTAGGAGTGAGGAGTCAAGGGTTAGGAGTTAGGAGTTAGGAGGTATTGTTTATTAAAGAATTAATGGTTTAGATGATTGCGCTGTGAAGTGAACCTCTAAACTTCCAAAACTCAAGAACAAATTCAACCTCAGCACAATTTAACACAAACTGATACTTCTGGTAAAATGGAAAAGAACAATCCTCAAACTGACCTGACCTGAAACTGCCGGCCTTAATGAAACACGTTAGGCCGAAGCAGAAACATCAGCTGGCGACTGCCGGGCTGAAACGGTAAAAAACATGCAGAGGAATGGGAGCATACGCCGAGCTGGGTGTCATATTTTGAAAAAGCGGGAGCACTGACTTCAGCAGCAGCAGTTTTGTTTCAGCGTCTAAGACAACAGATTGCAACGAGCAGCAGCGGTTGACTGCCAAGGTTTAGGAAGTTGAGAGAAAATCCCTGCAGAACAACAAGGAGATAAATAAAATCAGGTGACAGGGGGAAGTGTAAGGAAAGACACGACGGAGTTTCTAAGCAGCCTCCTGTTTTGGTGAAGCTCAGAATACCAAGAGAGAAATTACACTTTGGTGCTGCATGAAGATCCCACTCAGCAATGGTCCATTCTCATTGGTCCAACTCATCACTGCTAACGCAGAAAAAGAAACAAGCCTACACTTCCAGGAGAGGCAGACATGTTAAATCTCATCCTTTTACCCACTAAGAGCTGCTCACATCTGGCTTTTGTTGGCAGTGGAAGAGGACTCTGCAGCAGACGCAGGTATTTATCACAGAAACATGGTTGAATTTTCTGTTGTGACCACAAACTGTAAATAAAAGCGGACGCTGACTCGGGGGCTGAAAAGTGAAGCCAATGCTGAAGAGCCCGAAACCATTTGTGCTTGTTAATATTTAACTCAGAGCTCAGCAGAGCTGACTACTCTTTACTGGATGGAGCTGTGCCATTCACACACAGACACACACACACACACACACACACACACACACACACACACACACACATGCTTAAAATAGACTGTGTGTTTTCTGCTTGACTGATTAGAGGAAACTGAATCAGTGTCTTCCTCTGCCTCCCCTCAGTGAAAGTTCATCCGCTTCACTTATGCATATTTATGACTTCCAACATTGGGCCAACCTGCACGTAGTGATTTGCGCGTCATCTTGTACACACACACACACACACACACACACACACACAAAAAACCTTGTAAAGCTCCATGTAAATTATTAACCGTGAGTTAATGTTATTGTAAAGTTTGTCTGTGAAGCTTCCACACCTCAGGCCTGGTTTCTGATACTCCAGGTACTCACAACACACAGCAGGCAAACCACACAGACACACACACACACACACACACACACACACACAGAGCACTTTAGAGTCTGGAACAAGTACAACAACACAACTATGAGTCCTATTTGCTCTGAGCTACTCCCAGTCTTTCGTTTCTCTTCTTCTAAATGAACTACTGGTAAACGATGGCGGTAACATGTTGAGTTGGACACCATAGTAACTAAGTGGCAGCCATCTCTTATTCATTCACTGCTCATTACTTATCAACGCCCTCTCACTCCTGTGCCCTGATGGGATTTTCACGGTCCATTTATGTGAGGTGGAGGAAGGGCATGAGGAAAACGGGGTAAATGAAGGGGGTGGGAGAGGATGAGTAAAAGGCAGAGATGAGGTAGAAGAAAAAAGGTGAATGATGAGGAAACACTGGATTAAAATGAGAAAAAAAAGAGGCTGATATGGATGAGTGATGGTTAAATGATGAATGGGATGACTGGAAGCTTCAAGTCACACAAAAACCAAGAGGCACGGAGATTAGTCCCAATGACCCACTTAGCAGGAAACAGGCTAAAATGGCTTTTAATTCACACTTATGAGGTCTGGGTGTGAGGATTCTCCTGATGATGGCCTTAAATGCTTTATTAAAAACACAAGGATGTGAAAAATGCAAAACTAGACATCAAACCTACGTTTTTTTTTTTGTTAACCACATCAAATTTTCTTTGATTAAGATCTTAATAAAAGGTCATTTAGTGTTTAAAATTAAAATGATGAACATTGGCAACCTAACTTTGGTTTTCTACACAATACAAAGGGTCGATAAAGTAAAAATACAACACAAAGTCTGAATTTTAACAGCAAACCGTGTGACACATTAACCTGAGAAGAGTGAACTTGTAATGACCCCAAACCTGCAGCAGACTCATCTTTTAAATTAATGAAAGAGTCATTAAAAAAATGAATTAAATTATAAATCACTTTAATCATCCTTTAATTAAAAAGGCGGGTGACTTTTTGGCAGGCAAGGGGAGCAACAGGGAGGGTTGAATTTGGATTCATCCAAATTCTGCTCCAGTAGACTGGATGGATTATTACTATTATTATCATTGTTGTCAGCATTGACACAATAATACAACGATGTACCAAATTCAAATAGATCCAGACAGTTGCGCACAGATTCTACAATGTCCAACAATAAAAGGACGCCAATCTAAAGGCTATCCATCATCAGATTTTCAGACGCTCGTATCAGCTCAAACTCATAAATCACTGACAGAGCCAGTGTGTGTAATTATTCTAATTAAGAATTTTAAATAAACATAATTTAAATGCTCTTGCCTTCTTTTCAAGACTGTTGATGCAAAGTAAAGTATTCCAAACACTAAAAAAAACATTAAAATTTTTCATTACCTGAATATCTGAAGGTTTTTTTTTTGTTGTTGTTGTTTTTTTTTTGTTTTTTTTTTTACTGATCCGTTCTCCAGATTTTTCATCTACAAAACCACAAACAGCTAGAGGGATGAAACTGACTCTCGAATTGAGCGTAAAATAAATATTTGGCATCGATATAACTGAGATGCAGAATATATAATATGATTAAAGGCAGCAGCTCAGTTCAGAGAGTGAAAGTATCAAAGAGGAAATCACCCAAAAGCACTGAAGGATAAACAGCAACTTAGTAAACCTCACCACAGTCAAAACACCTTCAGGGTTACACATAAATACACAATAATCCTTTAAATTAGGCTCCTTTCACATCCTGCTCCTTCACGACTGACTAAAAGTTTAAATTTATCTTTAACATTTGCAGACTGGACTAACTTAAGGCGGTATTGTTATATACTGATTCAGCCTGAGGAATAACACTGACCTCATCCTCACACACACACACACACACACACACACACACAAATATGGCCTCTGTGTTTGGACGTATGGGAGAGTATTCCTGCTCACAAAAACACAACACAAATGAGTCTCTGGCTAGTGTGTACGTGAGAGGTTGTGTTATAAACAAACTGAAGGCTCACTTTATGTGTGTTTGGGGGGGGGGGGGAGGGAGGGAGAGAGAGAGAGAGAGAGAGAGAGCATATGCTGTGTATCAGTGTGAGCTCATTAGGATTGAACACCAGTCGGTGTTCAGTTAGACTCACCTTGTGTTGTTTCCACATCACCGCCAGCGGTTTGACGTCGTGTTTGGCGTGCTTTCCCTCCTCCAGACACTTCAGACACACCGGAGCTCTGCAGCTGGAGCAGAACATGCTGAAGTTTTCCGCTTCGTGATCCACGCAGGTCGCCGGTTTTCGTGCGGTAGCTGGCGGCTGCTGGCCTCCTCCTCCTCCTCCTCCTCCTCCACCTCCACCACCACCACCGCCACCACCACCACCGGCCCCGCTGCCGCCCGCAGCACCTCTACCCGCCGCTTGGCTCGGCGGTGGCGGCGGCACCAGGCGGTGTTTGGCCAGCGGTCCACGGGAGGGGTGGCAGCGCTGCTGGCAGGCGTTACAGTAATAGACGTCGCACTGCTCGCACATCACCGCCGCGTCCAGCGGGTTGCGGTCACACAGCTGGCACTTCACCGCCGAGGAGGAGGAGGAGGAGGAGGAGGTGGAGGAGGAGGTGGAGGAGGCGCGGTTCTGTTGGTACCGCGACACGATGGCCTCCAGCAGCCGGTTCCGAGGGAAACCCCGGAGTCCCCGCTCGTCCAGGGACACGCTCCGGTGGCACAGCGGGCAGGTGAGGGAGCAGTGTCGGTGGGGGATGACCGGCGGAAACACTCGCACCCCGTTGGGGGACTTGAGCTGGCACGGCGTGTAGGACCCGTACCCGCTGTCCGTCTCGCTGTACAGGCTCATCTTGTCCATGTCCAGGTAGTCGTAGTCGGAGCTGCCCGAGGCTCGGCTCTGGACCGGGGTCTCTCCCTCCGGGGTCTGCACGGTGATGTTCCGGGCGCAGGCCAGGCACACGTTGTGGGAGCAGGGCAGCAGGATGGGGTCCTTGAAGAGGGACCCGCAGACGGGGCATTTTAACTCTTCCTCCATCGCTCCCGGTTCGTGGCTGGAAGTGGACCGGAGGGAGCAGCTGCTTCTGCGGAGACACTTCAGCACCGACTGACGCGGACAGCTCCCAGCGCCGCTCTGGGCATGCGCGAAGAGGGGCGGGGCTTATGGGAGGTTTGCGGTCGAGTTGAGTGATCGCGTTAGTTTCCGGCACAGATCTGACTTCAGACGGGGCCCTAAAAAGGACTTCCTCTATTTATTCATTCATTTTTTTAGTTAGTTGGACGTTTTTTACGGGATTATTTTATTTATTCAATTAATGTCATAATATTAAATTAATGTTGGCCGACCAACAAGTGTAGCAGCAAAAGCATTTACTGTACAAAAAGTGAGGAAAGGGCTTAGTCTGAGTCTTGGAGTTTTCATGGCGGCGTTGACTTCCGGGTTTGAGAGCAGGTGGGGGGTTAAATCCAGGTAAGTGGTTCCAAGGACTTTGTAGGTTTCCGGGCGGATGGAGAGTCTCAGGGACTGGACGGGTGGTGGTGGTGCTGGACTGAGCCGAGGCTGAGACGGTGGCAGGAGACCGCAGACCAGGACGGTGCAGGTGGCCTGATTGGCTGATCAGCAGCAGGTGAGGATGATCAGAGATCCACGACTCCGCCCATCTCTGACAGACACGCCCACAATTCACAATAAACTCTTACATTAGGTTAATACTTGTTGAGAGCACAACAACAATTCATGTAAATGTGCTCTTTTATTTATTTTTATCAGTCTGACTATATTCGTAAAATTCCACCAACATTAAACTTTTTATAAGACATCCCTTAATAATAATCCTCTAAGGTAGCCCGTATGTAGCCCCAACACACATAAAATAGGTAAGCTAAAGGTTATAAATCTTATCAGATTGGCAATATACTCTAAGTGATAGTCATGTCTTCAGTAAAAGTACTTATAAGTAGTAACACTGCCCTGATACTGTATCAAAAGTTAAGATTAATCGTTATCCAGTATTCACAAAATTTGCTATAAGCCTACATTCTTATACTTTTGGCCAATTATTCCTCCTTTCAGTATGTAATGAACATTTTAATTTTGGAGCTTTTTGAGTTACAGCGGATGATTCATTTTTGTATCGTCCAATATGTCAAATTATCCAAACCAAATTTGAATTTTAATCAATAAAAACACAGCCGGTGCCTTCTGGCTGTGAGGTAAATATACATATATCTGTATAAATTGAAATCTAACTTTTATTTCACCACAGTACTTCAGTAAATCCACTTTCCACTTTAATGATGCTACTGATGATGATCATTTATCTATCTGATAAGCTGCATTAGTTCTGCCTGTCAGTTTGAGACAAATTAAACGCAAACACTGTGACAAAACTCAAACAAACCAAATACATCAGGACACAAATAAAATAAAAAGCATAAAACTGCCAGACCTATTAATACCTTTCAGATGACTTGGCCTTGCAGCAGAGGTGATCAAAGCGCATGTCAGAATCGATCCAGTAACCTTTCTGATGTTTGACATCAGTCTTCTGTGTCGGCCAAACCTTTAACTGACCAGACAGCAGCCATAACTGAGGCCCCTCAGGGTGGGGCATTAATGCTGCCCACTGGGACAGCTTTCCATTTATTAGCCCTGTTAGCATCCCATTACCTGGAATTTAGATCTGCGGTGAAATGAGACTAAATATCTGCACATCAACTGTAGTCCAAGGATAAATTCTGTAAAACGGTCAGTTTTTCTTGCAAAATTTAATTCCCAGACTTAACCTTTAACTGGAATTTAAGACTATTTTATCATTTACAGCTCAGATTCCCCTTGTTTCAGTCATTGTGAGCACAGTGGGCACCCAAAAAAGATTTAATATGAGGAGTACAAATCACTAACGCAGCGCAGTAGATGGGAGCTCAACTTAAATAGTCATTTTGACAATGATGCAGTCATCTCAGTGGTTTTTTAAAAGTCTCTGAGAGGTCATTTTAAGTTATTTGTACCACCATTTTGCTGAGAGTTGAGCTTCATTTCTCTAAAAGGTGATTTTGGATAACACCATATGTGTAAAACAGGAAGTGGGAGAGATACCCAGACATTGTACCTAAAGAAAAAGTAGAAGCTAGTACTAGCATCGACATATATTCAGAATACCAATAACAAAAGTAACCGTTGTGCAAAGTGCTTCACTTTCCTGAATACTGCTTTACTGGAATACAGATTACAGGCATTAATGAGTGCAACACTTTAATGTTGCAGCTGGTAAAGGTGGGTCTTATTTTAATTACACGCTGCCGGGCAGGTTGTGCAATTTCCCCTCAGGATCATTAAATCTACAGAGTTATGCGTCATTAAAATTATGAAAAATTAATGGAGAGGATCAAAGACTAAACATTCACATCTGAAATGTAAAGTATAATGTGGCAGAAAATGTAAATTACAGTAAATATACAGAAGATTATTGGGTGAATATACCTCTGTACCGCTGATGAAAAGTTTATTATAATAAAGAGATCACTGCTGCCTTTAAATCTGAAAAGTTCTCCAAATGTCAGAAACAGTGCACGTATGACATCATCTGGTGATATCGGCCTTTTCCCATCTGTAAATATGTGAAACTGCATGAATATAGATCGAAATGCGGCTGGAAACAAACAAGTAATGTTTTTATTCTGTGGTTAAACACGAAGATGCTGAGATGAAGAACACATCCTTAATCTTTCCTGACTGGGAATCAAAACTATTCATCATTCGCAAAATACTGTATTTACTGCATTTTTCCGCAGAGTGATTGGATTCCTTTCGAGTAATCCCGCCTCATACACACACACACACACACACACACACAAAGCCTGAAGCGTCTTCTCAAAGGATAAGCTGATAACTTCGCCCAGGGCCTCCCTGGAGCCCTCGATCGTGGCAGAGATTATAATGAGATGAGCCGAGAAACAGAGAGAACTGGTCTTGTGTTGAATTGCCAATGAGGTCTAAAAATATCTGCACCTTTAGGTCTGTCACTGCGGGGCAATGTTTTACACACACAGAGACGGAGGAGCAGTTGTTTCTGTGTTTCAACATCACAATCCAGCTGTTCCACCACAGGACAAACTGCAGGGCTTACTGATCTTCTGACTCCCTTCAGAACTGCATCTTGCATTTTCAAGCAAAGTTCCTGACGTGGTTCATTAGATAAAACCAGGAAATACTCTTTGACAGTAGACCTGATAAACTGTAGTTATAATGTCCACTAATATTATGAGTTGTATTACTTATTTTCAATATAAACATTCTGAATGTTTGCCTTAACATCTGCAGAAACTAAATCATTCGTATTTATTGTTTTTTTTTTTTGTTTTGAAAAGCCACAGGAGGGCAGTGTGACTATGAAACAACAGGAAGTGTACTTTGCTGTTATTTGTCCGCAACTTGACAGGATAAGCGGATGAAGATGGGTGCTGTTATTTGATTGTATTTTCAGTACACTTATCAGAAGGTAAATAAATTTGCATGCTTTTATGTTGTAAAAGTACAAAAGTATGTGCCAAACTCATGAATTACAGTTGTCTTTTTTTTAGCGGGACAGTGTGTGAAGATGCAGAGCTGAGGTTTGGAGGAACACGCATTCAATGAGATGTATATTTAATCCAATCACTGCAGTCACATCTTAAAAAAAAAAAAAAAACTGATTGCACTTGTGCACACTGATCTTTATTCAATTTCATGTGTTACTGTCAAACACAAACTCGCAAACCTTTAAATTTATAACAATTAAAACTGAACATTTACCAGTGCATCTTATATTCAGTCATCCCTTTTAAACCGGCCTAGTAGGCTTAGGTTCTATTTAGTGTCTGAAAATCAAAGATGGGTGAGTTTGTTTCAGCCATTGCCTCCATATAACATAACCAGAGTGATCGGAAAAGTAACATACAAATAGTTTTTCCCATCAGCATCAGCCAAAATCAGAATCTGCATTATTATGAGAGACAGGAGAAATTCAGGTGCAAAGGAGCTTTTAACATAACGTGACTTTTTGGGTCATTTCCTGTCCCACACTCTCAAAACAACCAAGGTCTCACAGGTGTTTCTGAAATGGGAGTTGAAAGTGCTGGGACATTCAATAAGTGTTTTGTTCTCTATCCTGTATTGCAGCTTCCCAGAGTTTTTCAGTGTCACACCACGGATGTGGTGCTCTCCGGGTTGATCCGGACCGGCCTGGTGCTCTTTCTCAGGTCCTGCAGCTGCTTGGCCGGCTTGCCCACGCCCTCCTCGAACCGCCGCTCCACCACAGGCAGCACGGTGTCATGGAGGAAGGTGGCGTTCTGCACAATGAAGGCCTTTTTATCGGGGTCCTGCTCACAGCGGAGGCTGTAGTCCACGTGCTGCACGGCCACCAGGATGATCTCCCTCAGGCTTTCCAGCAGCACCATGTGCAGCTCGGGGAAGTAGAGTTTCAGGCCTTCCTCTAGGAAGCTCATCATTTGCTTTGTGAAGGCCACGATGGTGTAGCTCAGGTTCACCCAGCAGTCATCGCCAGTGTACTGCTCGAAGCTGCCCATCCCACAGCTGCGCATCTCATCCTGCAGAGAAGACATATGTGGTGATATTTCTGATATCGCTAAGATTTATTTAATTGATGATAATAAGGTTAAAAAACAGCCCAGAATCTTATTAATTATTCTGATCATGCATTAAAGCCCCTGAAAATGAAACTGTATTATTGATAATAAACTGAAGTATGTGTTATTTTACTGCTTGGCATGTGTTTATTTAATCTGAGAGACAGAAAGCGGGAAAGAGAGGAGAAAGAGTTGAATGAAAACCAACAGATAAATCAATGCACCTTGAGTTTAGCCAGCGCCTCTGGAGTCATGAGGTTCATCCTCCTCCACATCTCCTCAGAGTTCCTGTGCTTGGTGGCCTCGATGATGATGTCCTTGTAGCTCTGCAGCGCTTCCTTGATGTTTTTGACCAGGAGGGACTGCAGGGTGAAGGTCAGGTCCAGGCCGATCTCAGTCAGCTGCTGGCAATGCTCTTTGGCCACTTTAACACACTCTGCTGCAGTCGACAGACTCTCCTTACTGTCAAACACCTGTTTCAGACAAAAAAGGCACATTTTTAGGACGCGTTCTGCGTATTCAGTAATAATCACATATGATCAAACTGTTTATATATATTAAACCACCATTCCTGACTCCAACCTGATCTTCTCTTCCTACCTGTTTGCTGAAGGCGTCCACAAACATCCTCATGGCTGATTTGGACCAGACCACGAAGGCGGAGTAGCAGCCGGTGTTTCCTGCGAAGTCCATCTCGAACTCCTTGGCTGTCTCAAGCAAGCTGGTGAAAAAGATGTTGCAGAGTTTGTGGATGTAGAGCAACGTGGCTCCCTCGATGCGAAGCTGCCGTATGGCGGTCTGGACGGCAGCGGCGCGGTTCTTCAGAAACAGCTCACAGGCTTTAGTGGACTGACCTGCAACAGAGGAGAGAACCATTTCAACTGAAAATTTATGATTTTATGTGGCAATGTAGCCCAGGATTTATGCTGCAGGTCAAACTTTTGATGTTATAATCTGTCGTCAGGGTTTCAGCTGTGACTGATGATAGAAAAGTGATGTCCTGACGTACTGTCAATTCAGTCTTTTAAAGCAAGTCTATATTTTATTTAGGTAAAACCAAAATATATGAATACAACAAACACTACAGGGTGAGAAAAGCCTTGAAAACACATTAGACCTTAAATCAGGAGGGAAGAATTTTATATAAAATTCTAAATAAAAAAAGTGGCAAAGTATATATGCCTGAAACTTTGCATGCACTACTTATTTATCGAAATCTCATGTTAAAACAACCTCTGAGATCTGCCAATGTTGTTTGCATGTTTGTTCCAAGTCTATGAAGTAATTTCACTTCTCCATTCTAAATGAATGCAGATAATGTGAATGAGAAAATCTCTGAGTGTCCTTGAAATGAAAATAGACTTAAAACAAAGTGAGGAGCTGCAGTTTAAATGTGAGAAAGTCACTGAGCTGACTTTCTGTTCATGTGTGAGATATTACATTTGGAAAACAAACCTAGTCTGATCAGCTGGGACACAGCCCGCCTCGTGGCTTTGGGTCCTCCACGAAGGGACCGATCTGGGGACAACTCGAACACCAGGACCTCAGTCAGCTGCCGCACACGCTCGTCCACCTTGGACCTGAGCTCCTTGACCCTCTGGGTGACTGGCTGGTGTTTCAGGTACTCGTTGAGCTTGTCCAGCAGGTCCACGGCGCCCTCGAAGTCTCTCTGGGCGATGCAGACGTCCAGGTCCTCTGGCAGCTCCTGGATCCACTCAAGGCTGAGGTCCACATGTTCTTCTGCCTCTGCCGGCCCGTCATCGTCCTCGTCGAAAGGATTGGTGGACACCTCAGCTCTTACAGGAGACGTAGGGGCCTCCTCCTCTTTCTTGTGCCTGTCCTTGGTCACTTTGTTCTTCTTGGTCTCGTCCAGGATCTCCAGCCACTCCTTCTTGATCTTACTGTTCTCGGCCTGGAAGATGCGGCTGTCTGGGAACATCAGGATCTTGAACATGTCCTTCATGGGAGGGTTGTCCTTCACGTTGACCACGGCGAAGCTCTCCAGGTCGTACAGGGCGTTGTATTTATACTTCACCGTCCCCCTGCGGTTCGGCAACCAGGTGGCGATCAGCAGGCAGTCGTTCATGAGGAAAGCGTGCACCTTCTGGATGAGGGACATGTTGTCCACGTCGAACTCAGCCAGGTCTCCGTTGTAGACAAGATGCCTCCCGGGGGTGTCCATGATGTTTTTACCTCCTTCCACCTTCTCCAGCAGGGAGGTGAGCGTCCTCTGCTTCACCTCCTCGGTTTCTTTGGGGAAAGCAGCCTGCATCTCTTTGGAGGTCTCGTCCTTGTCGGCGGACAGCAGGGCCTGGGTGATGCTCTCCATGATGCTCTTCTGCTCCGTCAGGATGTGGCTCAGCTGGTACATCTCGCTCTCCAGGTAGGAGATCTCTTTGGCCGTCTCGATGAACTGCCTGTAGTTTTTGTAGACGTTTTTCTTCAGGTTTTGAGCCGTCTCGTCGGCCAGGTTCTGGATCTTCTGTCGGTGCTCCTGCAGATCTCTGTCGCCGTCGGAGTGCTGCGAAAGCTGCTTCACGTAATTCTGCGGGTCGAAGTTTGGCGACTCGAGCAGCTTCCGCAGTCGGTTTCCCGTCTCCGACATCTTCGGTCCTGTTTGTTTGTTTGTTTTTTATTTATTTATTGATCACTTATTGGGACAAAACGGTGCCAAATCGCAGAGACGACGTTCCTCGGCTCATATCTGCCCGTAACCCAAACAGGAAGCTGTAAGCTGGTGAACACCCGTAAATGTCACGTGATAAAAAAAAAGATGGTCAACAAATAAACGGCAAAGTATAACTTTAAAATTATATTTGTGTGTTTAAACGAGCCAACATCATCATAATACTGTAATGTTTTAAATTATAAACTGTGGATATCCAGTGAGTTGCTGGTTTTTATTTCATTTAATCGCTGAACTGCAACGGTAAAACCATGGGAATGTTTTTATATTGGCCAACGACATTGAATTAATAAACCACTACATATCCCAGCATGTCTTGCGCTGACATTGTCAAACGTGGAGCGGAAGTGCAGGGTTATAAAGAGCAGAAGGAGTAGAAATGTGAAGTTGTATAAAATGTAAATACTTAAACAAAAAAGTACATGTGCAAATAAGAATATAGTCAAGTAGAACAAGTAGTCAAGTGAGTTAATGTAGTTTGTTATTTTCATATGTTTCACCATTGCGAACGTTTTTCAGACCTTTTATTTTGAAATCTTTAACGGAAGCATCGTTTATCAAGCTAAATCTTTTCGTTTTTATATATCTGACTGAATAATTTTTTTACTCTGAATGCAGTTCTTTGTTTTATCACATTTTTTGACTGTTTTTTATTTTGTTTTGTTTTGTTTTGGTTTTTTTTGTTCCCGCTCCGGATCGGTTGGGGGCGGTAAAGAACCCGGAAGTTGTTTGCCAACCATTAATTGGACCAGAAGAAGAAAAAGAGCCGTTGGCGGCTATTAGCAAAACATCTTCGGTCGCCATGAAGAATTTTTTTTTTATTTTTCCTCCTGAATTCATGACGTAAAGCTAATTATTTTAACAGATTGTGTGGACTGGCAGGAGCTGCTTCACAGCAGCTAACCTTGGTTTCTTCCATCGCATCGTTTTTTCTTCCCATCTCCGGTCATGGATGCTGATTTTTTGCTAGCCGTTCAGCTACAGGAGCAGTTTGACAGCGAATACGATCCGTCGCCGTCGTTTCCATCGGACTGTCTGGAGGATCCTGGCTTCGGTCAAAACGGCAAGAGAAGAAAAGTGGACGTGGCTCCAGGGAGTGGCAGCGAAGTGGCTCCTTACTGGAAGCCGACCGCCCAGCCCGAGAGGCCGCTGTCCATCGTGGACGAGACCTGGGAGATGCTGGACCCGAGTCCGGATGTCAGAGCCATGTTTCTGGAGTTTAATGACCTGTTCTTCTGGGGGAAACTCAGCGGGGTCGAGGTCAAATGGAGCCCCAGAATGACCCTGTGAGTCATTTATCATGTTTCGGTTGGTTGTGTTGATATCGCTGTCTCCAAAATGGATTGACTTTTTTTCTTCAGCTCCTCAAAAATAGCTGTGCGTTGTATTCAATGCATTATTACATTATGCTTTTGTGTTAGGTGTGCTGGTGTGTGTTCCTATGAGGGTCGAGGTGGACTCTGTTCAATAAGACTCAGTGAGCCTCTGCTGAAGCTGAGACCTAGAAAAGACCTGGTTGAGGTGAGATGGTTAGTTGCACTGATATAACTTTTTATCAGATCCAACTATTGTTAAAACATAATCCATTCACAGTTATGACAAATTGTTTATCCTACTATGAAGGAAAATGACCTTAACAACACAAGGCAGTATCTTTGTTAATTTAGTGAAACTTGAATAAAGGTTACAGAACATAGGATTTATAAAATACATCCAAAATAATTCTTCCACATTTAAAAGTCTTTTCCTATCTATTTCCCTTCAGGTCCCCTTATTCCAGCTGTATGTTAGTGTTTCAGATTGGATCAGGGATATATGTGCTCAGACAGGTAAATTTACAGATGCAGTATTGTTTTTTTGTTTCCCCAGACTCTGCTCCATGAAATGATTCACGCCCTCCTGTTTGTGACCCAGAACAACAGAGACAGGGATGGTCATGGACCCGAGTTTTGCAAACACATGAACCGAATCAACAAAGCCAGTGGGACAAATATTAGTGTAAGTATAGCTTTTCTTCCCGCAATATCAAGCAGTTAACCAGTGTTGTATCATTTATATTTATGCCATTTATTTAGTCACCTGAAACTTCTGTCTTCTTTCTGTCCGCATACCAGATCTACCACAGCTTCCACGATGAGGTCGATGTGTACAGGCAGCACTGGTGGCGATGCAATGGGCCCTGCCAGAACAGAAGGCCGTATTTTGGCTACGTGAAGAGAGCCATGAACCGGGCTCCGTCTTCTTTGGACCCTTGGTGGGAGGACCATCGCAGGACGTGTGGTGGGACTTACACCAAGATCAAGGAGCCTGAAGGATATGGCAAAAAAGGCAAGAAAGATGGTAAAAAGGACGGGAAGGCCTCGGGAAATGACAAGCCTTCTACAACAGCAGGTAATATGGCTGGACCCCCTCTGTGTATTTAAATACTTTAATTTGCTATTGAAGGAAGATGGCTGACCATATGTACTGTCAAAAACTAAATCTGATTGAACATTGTATATATTATAATTCAAGACAGAGTATGTATGGTCTCACTTCTTGCTTTACAACCTGTGTTTTTTGCTCATGTCCCACGGTAAAAGAAATTTTGTTGTTTGACTCTATCTCCTCTTACCCTCCCCTCTCTCAGGTTCAGGGCTACAGGATATAAGGAATATCATCCCATTTAGTGGCAAAGGCTTCCTACTCGGAGGGAAGTCACCTTCATCCAGCTCCATCTCCCCTCCCAGGAAACTCCACCCACCTTCATCCCCTGCTAAAATAGTCACTTCTCCTCCCCGCACCGGCTTGGGTGACACTTGGATCTCTGTCAGACCAGCAGCCTCCACGGGGCAGAAGCCACCTCTAAAGAGGTCTGTCAGTAACACAAGGGTTTTTGTCAACATTAATGGTTCACCAGTTAGAATTCCCAAACCTCACAGTGGTGGCAGCAGTCAAGGAGCAGAGAAAATAAAGCAAAGATCTATTGATGCCCTTTTTAACAGTACGGGTGTCAGGAAATCAGGGGGCCAGTCCTCCTCATCACATACAGAGACTAAAAGAGATTCACTGACATCAACGAACAGTAACACAAGTGGTACCTCTGCCTCTTCCTTCATTCCTAAACCACAAAGTTCTTCTTCCTCTGCCAACACATCTAAGCCTAGCCCGAGCAAGTCAACTCATTCAAAGTATCCACCAATAGCTCCAAACAAAGCCAGCCCCACTAAACCATTGCACTCCCAAAATTTCAATCATTCCAACAGTGACGGTGTATTAAAGGGTGCTGGTGGAGGTCACACATCAAGGAAGAGGCCGTGGGGTGAGCACAACAGCTCGGCCATCATATTTGACTCATTCCAGAAAAAGTTAGGCAGCGATGCAGCGGTATCGAGGGAGTCGACGAAGACAAAGTCACCTGCAATGCAGCAAAGAACTGCTGCTATCGCCACCACCAGTTCCTCAACTTCATCCTGGACTACATCTTCCCATCATCCCTCTGCAATATTACACAGCACTACCTCCTCCTCATCTTCCTCCTCCTCCCCGGCAGTGATGGTCAGCTGTCCTGTGTGCCAAGCAAAGGTGCAGGAGTCAAAGATTAACGAGCATCTCGACTCCTGTCTCTCCTGAGCTGGGAGGAGGAGGAGGATGCTGAAGGAAAGCTGCAATAAAACCAACTGAAGAAGAGAAGTTTCAGGGATTTTGCTGCATTGACTCTATATAATCAGTGACTTGACTTTAAAGATAGTTTTACCATCAGACTGAATTTTGTTAATACGACCTGACTGTGTCACCTTCTATCACGAGTGCCTGGCAGCCCGTGCCTTAGTCTACACAGAAAACAGCAGGGTTTAACAGAATGAACAGATCATTTACATTCCCTGAATGTAGCAGGTAAAACAAAACAAAACAAATAATTGCAGTAAATTCACCAGAATCAGAAGGAGCACAGTTTTTTTTAACTGTGCAGTATTTAAAGAAAGGAATTTTTATCTCACTCCCCATCACACTGATCAGTTCTGAAATAGTTTCACTGCAGGGTTACTCACACTGAGCTGGACTACACTAGAAAGCTACAATATTTGTGCTGCAGTGAAGATCAGCATGTTTAAACACAGAAGCTGCTGTTTTTGTTTGTGTGTGCTATTTTTGCCTCCTCTGAGGGCAGATACTTTGGCTGGTTCCTGTGGTCTGAAGAGTCCTCCACCTCAGATCTGCATCTGCTGCCCTTCAGACAGCAGGAGACGCTAACTCTGCCGATCTGCAGGAATCAGATTTCACACTCGCCAGCTCTTTAGTTCTCCGTCACTTTGGTACTGCACACATCGTAATTCATCTGTCAGGTCGGCTGCAGAAAGTGTGAGGATGACCTAAATGCCTTTGTTGGCTATTTTGCTATTTTGACAGTTTTACTGCAAAAACATCTGAAATTTAATTTTAATGTGTATGTTCTTTTATGTTTTGTGGAATTTGCCGTTCTTTCCTGTTTTTAAAAGGAATTATTAAATATTTCAAGTCAAATAATAACTTTTACGATATGATTTACCTGAATGTTTGGGGGGAGAATCGAAAAAGTAATTCTCAATGAAGTGATTGTCCTGATTTTGAGCTCTATATTTGTTTACTGTGCTGTGTATCAAAAAACTCAAAGCACTGTCCACCCTGAACTCTGATACTGATGGGGGGGGGGGGGGGGGCATGAAGGAGAGGAAGGCAGACAGATAGTGAGCCTGACAGAGCAGCTGAGTGAGCAGAGAGAGGGGAGGCGGGTGAGGTCAGAGGTCAGACAGGATGAGGCCAGCTGCTGATCGGGACTACGCCCTTCTATCCCTGCAGACCAGACGCAGTGACAAAGCATTTAGGAACCCCCCCCCTCCGGCTCCCATTTCGATTACCCCGCTGCTGCTGCTGCTGCTGCTGCTCGCATCTGTGATTACAGCCATCTCCCTCTGAAGCGATAAACAGTGTGGGCTGTCTGTGATGTTTAAAGAGCACAGAGAGAAAACAGTTTGTGGTTTGTTCTGTACTTTTTCACACTGTGCAGCATTTAGTGCTTCCCTCGAGATTTTGACCCCCCCCCCCCCCCCACACACCCTTTAACACAACCTGGTGAGGTGGAAAGTTTTACAGGATTACAATTTTAGATTGTGCATCAGTATGCAAGAAGATTTTACATCATATTTATATAAATAAAAGTGTAGTCACACAAAATCTAGTCCAATTATTCCTATCAGCACAGAGGGCAAAAATTTAGCAAATCCCTGATTTGATCTTAAACTGAAAAATAACTACTTACTGCTTACATTAAATAAATGTTGTAGGATGTTATGTAGTTAAACTTCTTCAGGAAATGTCACTTTCCTCCTCTGACTTCCATGTTTGGTTGTGGCGGTTTACAGAGTCATTGAAGGGATCTTACTGGCAAAATAGTGACACACCAGTGACACATTATTAATAATGTCCTTCCTTTGACCTGAGGAAATGTCTGCTTTGAGGCTGCAGTTTTGGAAGGACACTGAATGCCCCACTGATGTGTTCTCTTTTTGCACTTTCATTATCGATATGACTTCTTTTTTTTTTTCATGATTTGACACTAAACACGTCAGTATTCACTCATGGCAGCACTATAATTCCCAGAAGTCAGACGGAAACCATCCCTGTTGGGCTCGTGGAGGAGGCTGTTGCCCTCAGTCCCCTCTTGAGGCCCCTGGAGCAGCTGTTCTTACCAGCCACTCCTCTTTCCTGACCTGCTGTAAACGGACACACAACAGGAAGCTGACCTCCTCCAAACGCACACATGCAGACAACCTCCTTCTTTTCACGCCTATTGTCCGTCTTAGACAGTGATACATCCCAGACAAGCTCCAAGTTCAATGCAGTGACGTTCTATTGTCTTTTACACCAGTCACTGAAGCACACGTTTGGGGTTTTTGTTTCAGGTCTCAGTTTTTCTGCAAAGATTTTATATTAGAACTGTTGTTGATTTTTTTTTCAGTTTTTTCAGACCATTTGTTTGATCAACAGTCTAAAAAAACAATTTTACGTTAAATGGTATTTGATGAATTATTAATTGATATCAAAATTGTTGTCATTAATGTTTTTGTTCATTTTTTAAACAGAGTTAATATAATACAACATTTACAATACAATAAGAAGGATAAATGAAAATAACTAAAATTAAATAGGCTACATAAGACAAAAGAAATGATAGAATGGCTGATGGGAGGAGTGAATGTTGTTCCTACAGATGAATTTTCTGTATTTTTTTCACCTTCAGGCAAAGATATTGCATTCCAGGGGGGTTTTAAACGGATCTCTTTGGATCACTATTAGCCAGCCTACACAAAGTGATCCAAACTCATTGTGCTTTTTCAGGAAGGCAGATTACCACCACCCTGTTAGGGTTACATTTATCCCCAGGGGGTGCCATCATACGTCTAATCCTTTGATCGCAGGCAGCAGTGATGATGATGATGGTGGTGGTGGTGGTGGTGTTGGTAATGAAAGCTTATGTACAGGTCCTTCTGCTTATAACATCCCCAGACAAAACAGATTGACCTCAGACTGTCTCCTTAAACTGTCCAGATGTTGATTATCAGATGATGGCTAATTGTTTGACGAGTATGAAATAAAGTGCGTGGGGGAGTGTGATGTTTTATGAAGGGCAAATCTAAAATATGACACTGGCAAAACGATTGAAGAAATAAAATGCCCTTAATTGGTAATCCATCCCAGAAATTACCCATTTATGGGTAAATGAGGGAGTTTTGTTATGAAATTCAACACCTTAACTTTTGGGATGATATTCATCTTTAAAAAATTATTATCAATGGTCAAGTAATTAATTAATTTGGTTTTGCAATTTACAATTACTTGAATTATTGATTAAACTGAATATTTTGGGAGTTTATTTTTCGTCCATGTTTTGACAGATAAGGAAAAAAGCTGTCAAATCGTAAAGCTCTAAATAGTAATAGTATTCAGAGTTTTGATAGCAATAATACTAAAAAAAACTATGGTAAAAATGTGTATATAAGATTTCCACCAACTCCCTAAGTGTGTGTTTGTGTTTGTGTGAGTGTGTGTGTGTGGTACAGAACATGTTCCTGTCTTTTTAGAGATTGTGTGCAATGCTGTTGTGTGTAGGTTTCAAGGTTATTGTTGGGTTATTGTTGTGTTGGGGCTGCAGGCTGAGGGGGTGGGAAGTGAAGCCCACCATCTGTCCTTTATGCTCAAACTATTGTCCTGGACTGATTCCTATCACAACCTCAAACCCTGTCTGCGGAACAAGTCTTTAATTAAAACAACGGGCAGACAGTTGGAAGTGAAAAGAACTCATAAATATTTAAAGTTTGTTTATTTATTAATTATGAGGCCCAATGTTGAAAGTTGATCTTATTTTATCTGATGTGCAAATCATTTCATAATTTGAAATGCCACATCAATGAACATGATTGTTGAAACAAATGTGTTGTAAAAAAAAAAAAAAAAAAAAAGAGGAGAAGAAGAAGAAAAAAAATAGAGTTTTCCTGCCACTTAGTGTTTGCAGGGAGACGCCCAGCAGAGACTGTGTTAAAAGGACAGGAAACGGATTTTACTGCTCAGCCACAACCAGGAGCATCAAATCTTCAACAATCAGCCACAACAAGAGAGGAAGTTCAAGCTTCAAAATAAAGACTGGCGTAAACCTTCTTCTCTCCAGGCATGCAGTGTACTCAAAGATTATTTCAATTTGGTCTGTAACGGTCTTGAAAGGCCAAACTTTTTAGGTCAAATGTCAAATATTTTCTGGTTCTAGGTAATAGTGAAGTTGCTGCATTTCTTTGTAGCAAAAGCAAAACCTTCGGGTCGTGGAAAGAGAAGATTAAAATGAACTTAACTTGTAGCTGCAATCATCTTCCCATAAAATATGTTTTGAAAGTTTGTCATATATTTTGTGATGGAAGGTGTAAGCATCTTGTCTTATTTATTTATTCTTTATTAAAGTTTACAATTTATTTTCAAGAGAAGAATCCTTGAAGCCCACACAAACTTATATTATTGTATCATAATATGCTCATCCCGCCTGGCCTCCACAGCAGGCTAAAGCATTACATTCAATATGTCAAATACAGTAATTTATTTATTTTTTTCAAAGATTCCATTCATATACATAAATATAGAAATGTTGCTAAATGTACGTCTCAGTTTAAGTAACTCATTATATGCTCTCACAAATAAATAAAATTACACAAAAGAAACACCGATGCTGAGTGAATTATTATGATTTATTTAAAACAAACTACTACTACTACTAATAGTAATAATAATAATAATAAATGGTTATTTTGACGTGTTCATGAGAGGCGCTTTTATTTTTGTGGTTGCGCCGGAAGTTCGGTGACATCATCACGTCTCACTTGACGTGGCGTCGCGCGCAGAGAAAAGCTCCGGGCCGTTGCCTGGACGATCAGAGCTCAGACGGTCGGACGTCCTGAACGTTTGGACCGCGTTTCTGTTTGTTTGTTTTATTTTTCCCAGCTTTTTTTAAATTCAGATTAACCCGGACGATGAACGGTAAGTCGGCCAACGGGACGCCGGGGGGGATGGCCTGCATCGAGGGGCTGCCCCCGCTGCCGAAGAGCCTGAGCGGCTTGCTGAACTCGAGCGGCGGCTCCTGGAGAGACATGGAGCGGATGTACGTGAAGAAGACGATGATCCAGGACGACCTGAGCCGGGGCAGGAACAACAACGACGGCCTGCTGGCCTCCAAGCCAGCCAACCTGGACGCTGCCCTGGCTCTCCTGCGGAAAGAGATGGTATGGCACCTTTTTATTTTTATTTTTTTATTTGTCGCGTAAAAAAAAAAAAAAAAAAAAAAAAAAAAAAGGTGCTTCGCTTCCCCACCACAGCCTTTACTTACATCCCAACCGGCTTCCGTCCAGAGAACTTCATTGGGAAACTCTCCAGTTTTTTAGTTTAAACGGCTTTTGCGCAGACTTTACCCGCCCTTTGTGCACCATTTTGGGGCTTTTCAGAAAACATTAACCCCGCTAAAATATTCGGCATAAAAAACCAACTACCCTGTACGTCATAATTTAAAGAAAATATCAACTTTTATACATGAATCCCCCTCCTGTATCCTACATAGTTTTTAACCAAGGGGGATATTAAAAGTCGAAAAACATTATGAACGTTTCTGTGTGTTGTTATTAGTTCTGTTTAAAGAATTATTCCTGGATTTTGGTAAAGAAGTGAGCCTCATCAGACTGAGTTGTTGCGAGCATGAGAGGATAAAACGTGATTTTTAAAAATGGAGTCTGGCCTTTAACAAGACAAAGCAGGATCAGGATGGATGAGGCAAATTAAGCCAATAGGCTTGTGCAGATTTTTATTCTAAGCTCAGTTTAATAACTCTTATCTTCAGTCCAAGTTTTGTTTTTTGTTTTTTTTCCATGAGGTGTGAGCCAGTAGGAAATCCTAAAGAGGACCTAATTCATGATGTTACATTCAGAGAGGTGGGACACTTATTACACACCCTCGCCAGGAGCAGGATTCATTATCATGGTGACTCTTAGTCTAACATGACAATAGCCCAGTTCCTCATATGCAGTAATTTAGATTAAAACTACTGCTGAAACTCAACCCTTTTGCCTTTGGGTTTTTTTGTGACAAGCTTTCCTAAATCCTGTTTTGACCTCATGTGCTTTACTCTCCCAACACCAAGCCTTTGACTCGAGGCTTATTGCTCCATATCTGTTAATGTATTACCAAGAATTTGCAGTTGTTTAATAAGTTGTCATTGCCCTATATTTTAGAAACCGTGAGCTGCTCCTCAGTTTGATGACACGCAGCTCTGTCTCTGCTGTTTGAACTGACTTTAACATGCAGATCTGCCCGCTGTAATTTGTTTGGAAGACAGTGCAGTGACCCCTGGGTTCGTACTGCATTGTCAGCAGAGTGGTATGCAGTGGAATTGCCCTTTTCAGCTATCAAACTTGAGTTTGTAACAATATTAGGTAGGGCTATGAGAAAATCCAGTAAAATGTCCTTTAAGATCATTTGATGTTTCGTAATCACAGTGAGAATGCTAAGTTTACAAAAACAAATTTGATGAATGGTTTTTTCAGAAGGGAATTAATCAGCCATTATTTTGAGTATTTAGTATATTTGTCTTTACTTGAACTTTGTCCCTCTCTGTGTTATTTTGGCTTACGTGACACTTTATAAATATTTCTTTAGCTGTTGGATGGACTAAAAACACAACATGCTGACATCACTGTGACAAAATTATGATTAGACAGGTTTTTTTTTTCACAATTATTACCAAACAGTGAATTGCAAGTTTGAGTTTTTCCACGGCGACCTAAAACAGCAGCTGAAACTGCTTTAAAATGCAAAATGAGTCCATCAGAAACACGTCATACATTAATCAGGATTTTGCCACCGTCCTGTCCAGGTGGGTTTGCGTCAGCAGGACATGTCCCTGCTGTGCCAGCTGTGGTCACTGCACGAGTCCATCCAAGAGTACAAGGGCAGCTGCCAGGACCTGAGCGCCGCTTCCAGCCTCAGCATGATGGAGAACGGCTACTTTGACGAGGATGATGAGTATTACCCGGAGCCTGGCGCCACTCCCACCGGGGAGCAGCCGGACGGGGAGGTCGGAGACAGGACGGCCACAATGGAAGCAGCCAAGAATGGGTGCAGCAGCAGCGGCAAAGATGACAGCTGGGACTCCTTTCACGTCACCATCTGAAGCCTCATTCTCAGCATTTCTCTGCAGATGGAAAGACATTTTGAGGGTAACAGTCTGACGCTGGAGGAAACGTTGAGTGGCTCTGGGAAGCTTTTCTCCTTGGAGTTGGAGACAGCAGCTCATGGTGTCTGTTTACCCCAGTAGACTTGAAATGTAAAACTCCAGCTCATAATGCACTCCTCCTCAGGTGAAACATTTACCTGTTTGTGCTGCAGAAAGGTTTTTTTTTTTGTTTTGTTTTTGCAGCGTGACCAGGAGCTTCATCAGACTGTGGAGCTGAGCGGCCAGCTGTCTTGACAAGTGGCTCGGAAAAACACTCAGGAGTTGAGATGGATTGTATTTAAAGACTCAGTATACTCAAAATTAGGCAATATATACAATGCATTTCTTTTTATAACCAGCTCTGCTGCTGCTTCTGTATCAAGTGGTTTTTGCTAACCGGTCACTCTTTTTGGCAGAATGTTTTTTTACATATTCAAAATATATGAACAAATTTTTATTATTTATTATATAATATAAAAAAACAAGATATTTGCTTTTTCCTGTTACTTTCAACGGACATTTGTGCTGCAGCTCTACCCAGGCACGACGATACAGCATTTACAGGCTGGACATTGCAACAAATGGGACTTGAAAAGTGGACACAGCGGTTGGGATTTCTAAACCCTGCAAGCGATGTCGTGGATGGAAAGTGTGTGTGTGTGTGTGTGTGTGTTACTTGTAAGTGGTGAAATCATACATTTACGTAAATCTGGGGGAAGAAGCTGTCAGACTTAAAGAGTGGGGGTTTAACAAAAAAGGATGGAGACTTCCAACTTGTTTATGAGCAGGATCAAGGTTGGCTTTTTTTTTTTGTTTTTTTTTGTTTGTTTGTTTTTCTGTCTCTCAGACGGAGCAGATAGTTACTCTGAAAATGTGAATTGCTCAAAATGCTGGAAACAGTTAAAAACTTTTTGCATAGGTGAAAAGTTGGAAGCTCCATGTGCCAGGACAGATACAGTTGTGCACTTCTCTGAACCTCGAAGCTGCCACTGCTTGAAAACATTAAGGCATTAGTTTGTGGAAGGGCCAGACTGCATCCATGCGGTACAACAGACCAGAAAGGTTCATTCCAGACAGCATTCCAGGTTGTTATGGCCGTTTATCTTATTAATAAGAATGTTTTACTCACAAGTTGATCGCTCAGAAACAAGCAGCTGCTCCTCGATCTCAGCTGTTAATTTGTTGAGAGCAGTATTATTATAATCAATAGAATTGAGCCAACACTGAAATTAAATGCTAATTATCTCAGAAATTTCTAACTAGTTGGCAGAAATTCATCATGTCAATATGTATAAAAAAAAAAAAACATAGGTAAACCTTTCATGTAATTTTACTCTCACTAGTTGGATCGTATTGTTTTCACGGCTTTGGCCTTGATTGTTAATCAGAAGTGCATAAATCTGTTTGGCCCATGGGGGTGAATGAGTTTGACAAGTTTTGTTGCGTTTTGGTGGAGGTTTATGGGAGTTATGTTGACCAGGAGGCTTCCTGTGGATGATGGACTTCAACTCAGACACAAAGCTGGAGAGCCAAACCTGGCAACACTAATCAGCTGAATACAGGGTACTTTATAATACCTTTTATAGTAGCCTACATAAAGATCTTAACAACAAACACACAAATATATAATTGATTTTATATCAGTTTCATCACATCTGCAAAGCAACAGGCTTCTGATTAACTAACCTGAAGCTCATCTGAAAACTGTAGCAGGGACTTTACATAACGGTAGAGGGATTGGAGCAGTGGGTGGGCCCAATCTTTAGACACCTTCAGTTCTCTGGTTGCAGCTTGAAGCATCTTGATTGACTTTTTTTTTTTTTTAACAAAGCCTCCTCGGACACAGCCTTACTTCAAACTCTGGGTTTGTTGTCTCCTTTCGTCATTGTGCGCCGCGTATCTTACGGCAGGCAAAGACACCTGGATGTGTGAATATTCTTACTTCTTATGTTCTTATGAATGGTCTTCCTTAACAGCTTAACTCTGCAGCAAAGGTCTGAGCTGGACTTGTAGCACGTGACGCCACGGCTGATCTGCCACTCCAACCGCAATATACCGTCAGAACACAGCACCGCTTTCAGAAGCAAGTTAATATTTTTAGTCATGTGTTGATGTTGTCTCTGTACAGATCATATGACATCATCTGTTCATAGACTGGTCCGCTACGTGTGTGCTTATGGAACACAAACCAAAGAAAGTACAGGGCTCAAAATGAAATGTATTCGGTTTACGGTGCTGAAGAAAACAACTTATAAATTTTACTTTAAAGGTACAGTACATCACCCTAACCTTGATGTCTTGAAGAATGTCTTCATAAGTCGTTTTGCAGATGATGAAATGATTTGGGCGCTTTAGCTCTGCCTTCAACCCGCTCATAGAAACACCAACATGACACAAAATACTTGAGTCCCAGTTACACGCTTATGGTGAAACTGATATCACCGCCTGACATAGGAAAGTCTAAACGATTTGTTTCTTAAACCCAAACACCTTTTGTCTAAAGAGTTCAAAGTCATAGGTGCAGTAACAAAAAAAGTTACCGCAGCAGTGAACAGTTTGACGTTTTGGGAGATCTGTCCATTTGCTTTTTTGCCTGAGAGTGAAATAAGATAGACATATCCCCATTGTGTGTGTGTGTGTATGAAGCTGCTGTTAGCAGTTGGTTAGCCTAGCACAATAACTTGAAAGAGGAGGAAGCACCTAATCTTTCCCTCTCTGGCAATAACAAAATCCACCTACCAGCATCTCTGAGATAAAGTTTAAAACCAGTACATGGATTTACTGGAAGTTATGTGCAGCACTTAAAGAACGAAAGGCAACAAGAAAGCAAATGGATCAATTTTCTAAAATGTTGAATTGTTTCCTCTTTGGTAAAATGGGAATCTTGTGGGATATTTCCCCTTTTCTCTGATCAGAGTGAGGTATTTAAATCTGAATAGTTTCCATCTTTATATCTGAGATGCATCTGCCTGTTTCTCTCTACCACGTAGAAACCAATGGTTTCCTGATCGGCTAAGCTGAATTTAATGTTTTATTTGGTGTGGATCTTTTTTAGTCCACTGACGGCCAGTGTTTTATGAAACCAAACACTTCATCTGAACAGGTAAAACCAGGATCAGTCAAATTCCCCATTCAGAGTCCTGTTTTGTCACTACAACCTGCCGCTGATCTGAAACTCAAATCAAATGAGATCAAACAATCGAACCAAGTATTTATTAAAAAAGGTCTTTTATTGGATGTCTACACAATTAGTGCCTTTAAAACTGTTTGTTGTCTGACTTACTTGACATGGACTTGGATTTTAAAGCTGTAGTATTTTTGATGTGATGATTTAAGCAGCCCGTCTTAATCCTCAGTGAATGCTTTAACGTCACTGTTTCAGATGTTTCAATGTCTGAGAAACCAAATGTTCCCAAATGTTCCCAAATGTTCCACCAAGCACAAATGCAGAAAATCCCACAAAAAGCCAATTAAAAGGTGTGTGACGAGGTTTGGATAAAGGTGTTTGTTCAGTGAAAAGGCTCCAGGCTCACTGGTTTCTTTAAACTCCTTAGGAAAACATTTACTGAGCTAATAAGTACGGTGATAAGTGCAGTCATTTTCCCATAGACTTCAATACAATTTGACTCTTTTTTTTTTTTTTTTTTGTACAACCATAGGAGTTGCCCCCTGAATGTCATTAGATACAATTCATGTTTAAGACATTTCACCTTTGACGTCCACTTTTACTAGATATTATACTTGTATCTGAAGGAAACTCCAGCGTTACTATGAACTACAGAAGCTCAGGGAAGCTAAACCAGAAATTCAAAACAAGCTCTAAATGGAACAAAAGGTGATTAGTATAGATGTCAAAATCAAAATTAATCCTCTACATGCTGCAGCTTTAACTTCCAAAACTGGTATCAGCCTTAAAACCAGTCATGTCATTTGCAAACGGAGCCACGTGGTGCACTCGAGCCGCTGTGGTTTAGCACTTATTCGTTTATTTTGGGCTGTTATGTTTCAGATCCCCCCAAAACTCCAATCACCTGATCCTGTTTGAGTCGGTCTTCATTACAGGCGCACAAAAGAGTCTGAAAGGAGCTGAAACACCAGCAAACAGCACCCAAAATTCGCCCCAAATAGTCTGTGTTTTCTACTGTTAAACTCCCCCAACCCCTCTATTTTCATGAGATTATTGGATGTGTAATGTGGTGATGCCTTCTCAGGGTAAATTTTGTGGCAAACTGTTGTTTTGTTGTTTTGTTATTGGCTCAACATGTTATCACCTTCAAGGGTAAAAAAAAAAATCTTAAAACACAGTTGTAATGTAACACTTTGTCATATTGTTGTGTTTTCTTGTGACACAACGTGCAGTCCTACAATATCTGCAGCCACAATGGAAATTGTAAATGTCGGTTTTTGTTGTTGATCAGAAAGGGAGGGCTTCTTTCTACAGACGGCATTTTTTTTGCACCAAATTTGAACAATCATTCGGGGAATGTTCCTACATAAAGTGGCCTCAATAGACCAGAATGCAACTCAAACATGAAAATACGATGTGTGTTGAGTATAGTCCGGGTTACCGCTGTAATCAGACATGCCTAGGCCGTCACACCCCTAGGTTTGAAATGCATTCTGGGACATATAGGAAGGAAGTTCAAGTGGGTGCACCTGAGACACGGCGAGATAAAATGACCAAAAGATGATGAGTGGTGATTTAATCCTCTAACACGTCGATGTACACACACAGGGGCCATTTATCTGCCCTCAGAAAAAGGCTCAAATGTATAAAAACCATCCATTGAAACACAAACTGCCCCCACAGCTGACTGACGTGGACCTTTGGTCACACATCAGTTTAATTTTAGCTCATAAATCAGCAGAGAAAAACAAATATGACACTGAATAATCAGATTATAATCCACCTTTTCTACAGAGCAGCTTGTGGCTGTTAAATTTGGTAACTTGATGAGACCAGAATCGTTTGCACTTCATATAATAACCATTCATTAAATCACTGTGGGTTCTGTGTTGTGTAGACAAAACGTGTGACAGCCGTGTTGTTACCATCCTTCATTTTCTCATTAATGTTCTTTTACCCCACGAATGACTAAACTACTGTTTCTTTGGACAATAGTCTCAGTGCTTTCCTCTCATAGTTATTATACTGATATTAATTTAATAAAATGATCCCATACATTTCAGCTTTGAAGTTTCCTTCTTTTTTTTTTTTTTTTTTATTCCTCTCTGTGAAATAATGTATTTGCAGAAATGAGATGAACCCTGAATGGCTGCGTTTAGTTTCAAAATGTTCCTGAGATATTTGGGTATGGAGGTAGTGAAGTGAAAAAGAAAGATATAAAAACATCAGCTACTGCTTTCCAAGACCAAACTGCAGCCCTCCTCCCTCTGCTGCCCCACTTCCTTCGTTTCTTCCTGAATGCATCTCTGACCTGCATTTAAATGCACCGATCTGCATTTCGCTCTTTAGTCTCCCTCCTCCTGCTTTAATTGATCTTTTCTGCGTCAGGATGTGACGGCTTTGATGCAGCGGCAAGAAACTATTGATGGCGATAGCTCTGTGTACTCTTTCATACTCTGAGGCTCTAATGAAATTCTCCCAAACCTCCCTGAGAGGTTGCAGAAATAGGTCATGCTACTGTTGTTGAAGAAAGAAAGGAGGGGAAGGGGCATCTATTCAGCGTTTTTGTTTTTTGCCATCAGGTTGTGACAGCTTTCCATTCAGAATCAGGAGACTGCAGCCAGAGCGGGTCAGTGAAAGTCTCCTGGAGCTGGACTGAAGCAGATCCTGCTTCCAAATAAACCAGACTCAGCTCCGTGAGGTAAATCAAACCCCCATTTTGAAATTCTCTCTGCGTCCAGGCCTGTTTTTATTGAAGGTAGTTCTTCAGTGTGCAGATCTGAAGGCCGTGTTTTCCCTCTCTGGTCTCGTGTTGTCTCTCTGAGCGTCTGTTGGGAGATTAGAGCAGATTAACATAATCTTGACTGAGCAAGCAAATCCAAGGTGCATCACTCTCTCTAGGCTGCCGGTCTGAGCTGGACTGTGAGGACCAGCAGAAGGTGAAAGCTGTGCTGCTTCTCCTTCTAATACGGTGGATGTTGTTCTTTTTTTTTTTGTCAGACTGAAAATTGACGTCTGATAGTTTTTGGTGTGATTCCAGAGACCATCACACATCTGGCCCACATACAGGCTGATGGTCCGATGTGTCTTCTACATCTGGACCAGTTCTGGCTCACACACAGGAAATGGCCCATCCATCTGTTTCCTTTGTGCTGACCTTTCTTGTTGCGTTGATGTGTTTCAGGTTGTTGAATCTGTCACAGTCTGAATATCTTCAGTCTTCAGCTGGCGTCCTGACTCCGCTGCACAGGAACAGCTTGTTCTTGGTAATCATCTTTTCACCCTGTGGGGCTGTTTTATATGACAAGTTGTGAGCGTCATTAACAAAGATGGAAGATCTACCCAGATCTTTAATTCTGCTCCCTTTCAGTCAAAATCATGTTATGTCATCAACAAAGAGCCAGTTGGTCGATGTTTTAATTTGGGAATAGCCACCGATTGATCGACTGTGACCTCCAGCCCACAGTGATCAATAAACCCTGCTACATCTTTCAGCAAAGGGAGGTTTTGTATCCGGCCGCGGTGCAGGAAGGAAGATCGGACTCCAGGTCCTCACCCACTGATACTGACCCGGCTAATGGCTGCGAGGTCACTGCTGTTCGGGTAATCTGATTAGTCAGGCTTACATTAAACTGCTGCATACCGCTGTAATTGAACAACACTTTCCAAACCCCACATTTAGAAACTCAGTCAGCATTCCAGTCATCCAGGAGAGTCAAACACTGCAGGGGAAAGTTACACTGATAAATTAGAAGTCGATTTTCATGGTTGGTTACACTTTTGTGCATCAGTTTTAGGACGACAAAAATTTGTGGTTTGATGAAGACACTCGTTTATTTTGGTACTGTTTTTTGTTATATTATTTTGGTATTACAAACTTTTCCTAGAGACGTGAGAACAGATCCACCCAGAGTTACTACACTTAACAAGCATTCCACATTCATGTGCTGTCTGCTCAGCTATTCAGACCTGTAACGACATGCAGCCATGTGCAGAGGTTACACACACACACACACACACTCACATACATGCACAAAATCATATAATCAGATAAAATTCTGAGCAACGTCGTCTTCGTACAAACATTTTGTTTTCTTGTTACAGTTCAGATTGTAATTGCTGAAACGTTTATTTACCGTGTGTTTCTCGACAGCTTGTGGCAACTCGCTTTGCAAGTTTGTTTGTTTGTTTTACATAATTCGTCACAGAAACATTCCCCTCCCACGTCTTAAGTACACAAGACTCAATTTCATTAATCATCTTTTCTTCAAGTAATATAAGGTGTTTATTTTTGGGGTGTATGGACCTGCAGTTGACACCATCATCAAGATGAAGTGGCTCTTAGAGAATATTTTAACTTAAAGGATATTTAGCTTTAAACACTCCAACAACAAGAGGGCACTTCTCCTTCAACAAAGAGTCAAATCAGCTTATAAACTCAGAGCCACAATTAATGGAAATCACATTGTGGTCCAGTGTAATATCCAAATCACAGCTATTTTTTATTTTAAAAAGTGAAATGTGTCACAACATTATTGTGCGTTGGCAGCACCATAAGTGTGTTGAAGCCACAGCCGTGACCGCAGATCATTTTCTGGATGAGGAAATGTTAGTTTGGTCCAAAACCATCAAAAATCTCTGACACAATCGTTGCAACTGAGAACGCCTACCGACAATATCTGCCAACATAAACGCAATATAATCATTCACATATAATACAGCCATTCTTTAAATACCTGTGATATGCAAATAAATGATGTTTGCAGATATAAACGTGTGATTTCTGTGTTTTGATCTCATTTTTGTTGAAGCTTCTATCAAACCAAACATGTTCCTTTAAATGTGAAGTATAAAATTTAAAGGCCACCACAACTTTTATGATACAAACAATTCAGAAACATTTTAACAATTATTTTTACAGCTGGATATTCTGTGGATTTGTCAACAGTGCAATTCCCACTATATTTAATTTAATTCTACAGGTAGGAAAGATTTTAATGATGAGCAGTAACTGTCGTGGAAACTCATTAAAGAATAAATTAAAAAAGAAAAAAAAAAAACACTTGTAACTTCAATAAAAATAAGATGCCAAAGAAAGGACAGAATAAAGCCACAACCAATAAGCAGCAGGAGAACAGATAATCTTGTTTCTGGTCGATTACCCAAATGTCACTAAACTGATGACATGTGCGGCAAGTTTAGAAACTTGATCAGTGAAAACCCTGAGAGTCGGTCACATTCAGCTCTGACAGTGTGTGAAAACATCAGGACGTCTTGGCAGGGCACGTCCTCCGTCAGCAGCCACAGCTGGTTTTGTTCAGAAAGAATTCGACCTCGCCTTCAGTCACACACGCCCGGCTTTGGAGCAGTTCATGACCACAACGCACTGCCCCCTTATACTGTAGGTAAGCACAGTGAGTAAAATCCCCTCATTCCACAGACACGGACACGACTGGAAGTTGTTCTGTTCTAGTTTACCTGCTGCTTTCACCATTAGATTATTTTAGTCCAACTGTACAGCCTGTGGCACATAAATGCCTTCAGTTGCTCAGTGACAAAGATTTGGTTCCCTGTGATGGTCTAAATGTTCATTTTACAGATTTCTGCTTCAGCTGGATGAAGTAACAACTCTGTATCAGCACATCGTGACCACTTCGACAAAGATTTAGGTCAGTTATTGGTTCCAACTATTCTAATTTACACATTGTAAATGACACATTTAGGGTTTTTTTTTGTTTGTTTTTTTTTTTACATCAACTCAATAAACATTTAGTATAACAGAATTGATTGCAGGACCTTCGCCCAGTTATCCAATTGGATATAAAAGCCCCATCTGTCTGTGTTTTTATTAGCTGACTATTTATTTCTGTCCTGGCCTACGGGTCACGTCAGAGGGGTAAATAAGAAGTAAAGAGGTCAATAATTTCTGCCCTTATTACCCATTTATCTAACGTGTGCGTGAGGACAGTAAGCACTTCGCCAGTGAGCTAAAGAATGTGAGTGCTGGCTGGATCTTGTCCAAACAAAGAAGCAGTTATTGTCCATTTACAACCTGGAGGTCTGCGTTTGTGTCATTCCTGGAGAGCAGCCCTGGAATTAGAGCCCGTGGAAGAAATTCAGATCGCGGGATGTTCCCATGTTGCAGTTCCTCTCCTGGGCCCCATTTTTCAAAGTAATCAACTCGAACAAAAAGATCTCCCTGGAATCTTGACTTGGCGCTCACTGACCTCCTCCACGATTACAGTGTTCCCATTTCTCCTGTATCCCTCTTAGATAGTTACTCTTCTTCTTGGGGGCACAGCTATGTTGTCTCACCTTCTTTTTTCATGTGTATTTAAACCCCCCCCCCCAAAAAAAACCAAACAAAAAAAAAAAACAAGCCATCCCAATTTCTGAGAGATAAGTCTTTCATCTCCTGGAACATTAAGACTTTTGTAGTGGTGCTTCTTGCCACGCAGGGAGTTTCTCATGTTTCTAGTTGTTTTGAAATCAACAACCCCGCGTTCATCCCTGAGAGAAGTGACGTATTGTAGTCGCTCAGTCAAAGGTCAACATGTCCTGGATGCTCCAGGGCAGCTTCCTACAGGCCTGGGCCACACAGGTCTCTGACAGGAGGCCTAAACACACCGCCATCAGAGACAGACGTCTGCTGCTGTTCAGGATCACTGAAAGAGACAAGGATGAGTAAATCATAAATGAACACAAACTTCAGTCTGCATAACAGTTACGGTGCTTTACAATGAAAATCCCCAACCACACAGAAACCAAAACAATCCAGCCGCTGATAAAATCAGTTAATCTACAACTTTATCAGCAGACCGTGCTTCCTGTTCGTGCACCAACACATACGGTCAATATGAAAACTATAAAGAGCAGCAGTGAAAGGGGTGAATTTGCTACATCGCTGCACTTGGCATCAGTTACGGTGAAACTTTCTCTCTATTAATACACGGCGGAGAAAAACGCCTCATCAGAGCGGCAGACCATAAAACACTCAACAACATCTCATTGTTTGCTGTGAACGGGCTCGCTGCCCAAAACAATAGGCAGATTTTTGTTTCCAGAGCTGTTGGCTGCTGAGAAAAGAATCATACCGTGCATGAAACGTGGACCCAAACCTTTTTGTTATGTAATGCACTGATTGTCTGGGTGCAGGGGGAGCTTTCCAAACAAAGGAGGAGTTAGTTGCCACCTGCTGGCGGTTTTTAAATGTTGCCTGAGGAATGGAGCACCAGAACATCCCTGATGTCATCTGGAAGTCAAATAAAAAATGACTCCTGTGGTGGTTTCTTGTTTGACTTCTGACCAAATGGACTATTTACTACATACCCCCCCCCCCAAAAAAAGAACTTCTCCATTTCTCTTTTTGGTCAGTTTTAGATGATATGAAAATTAAATAAAGGCACTAACACCGTCATCACGTGGACAATAAGAGGTTGGTGCTCGTGTCCTGTGATGACCACTCTGCTCTCCCCCCTCTGTCAAGCCTTTGTCTCACCCTTTTCTCTCTTGCTTTTTCAGAAAGCAACCCAGCACCAAGAAAAAAACACTTCACCGGGGTTATGAGCCAGGCAACCCTTAAAAAGCCGCCGTCACTGACGTGCCCTCTCTTTGTTTTTTGATTCAACGCTTTCACTCTTTACTATTCCCTACTGATTTTAGTGATAGTGCATCCTGTTGTGGGTTAGATATCACTGTTTGCCATGCTTTTCCTCCATCACTGTCTGAATCCAGAGATAGTTCCTGTTGGTCCATAATCTGATTGTCCTTCAACAGTCACCAGGATTTATGTGTGAGACAAAAAGGGGAGTGACTCTCTCTATCACTCAGTGTGATAGCTCACAGAAACATCAGTTTCAGTCCACCCCCCTCCTCTCACTCTGACAGTCCAAAGGTGTTTTTTGTTTTTTTGTTTTTTTTAACAACCATGAAAACAAGCAGCTGTGTCACCCAACTGATGTGTCTTTTTACTGATCGATCCACTCCTCCTGCACGGGCGCACGTTTGTGTCACTATTGATGTGTGGTAATATATGAAAAACTGTGGTAAAGTCAACTTAACTTAATACTATACATGCTGGATCAGGTATCTCATGTATCTGTTCTTCTTCAGTTTCCTTTGTTTCATGAAGGTTGCTACTTTTCTTTGCAATCTGTCTTTTGAAAAGCCTGATGACGACACTAGAGGGATCAAATTTTTTACAATTCAACCTATGGGATCCATTAACGTGTTTACTAAATTTCATGGCAACCCATTGAGTAGATGTAGACATAATTCAATCTGGACTGCAGTGACTTATCATGAAGTTAGCAGCACAAATACTCAACAGCAAAACTTATTTCAAGACACAAACTGCTTATTTTTTCAGTAGAAACTAGTTTCAAAGAAACTTGTTCACTGAGATTCCAACTGTGTCAACTATTGGCAGAGATCTGAAACCTGTAACTTCGATGAATCAGCTCCCCAAAATCAAACTGTTCTCCTACCTCTGATAGCCTGTGAGTTCGAAGTGAGCACGAACAGTTTGATGAGGCCCAGGCAGAGTGGGGAGTAGTCGTGCTCCCAGATGACAGCAGGGATGAGGAGGACCTTCCCGTAGCAGGACAGCAGCAGGGCTCTGATGAGCAGGCTGAGGTTGAGGCTCCCACCCTGCAGGCGATCCACCACCACCCAAAGGAACCACAGAACACTGCTGCAGAACGCTGAGAGCTCTACAGGACCAACAGAAGGACATATCAGAGAGTCTGGCCCTGAACCAAATAACACAGACAGGCTTACTTGATGCTATTCATTTAATATATCTATAAATGGACAGAACTAATAATAGATTCACTTATTTATCAGCTCATTTGACACCGCAACCAATCATGTGATCAGAAATACGAGTGAGGTCTGGTTCTACCAGCATATTATCTTACCGAGGGCAGCCAATCCAAACATGCTGTAAAACTCCCATTCCTTGGTGTACCTGATGATGTCAGCTGGGTCGCCACTGTGCTCGGAGCCATGGAGCAGAGACCACCTGAGGTACGCCTCGCACAGCAGGCAGAACATGCACAACTTCCAGTGGATCTACAGAGGCGGAGGAAGAGATGCACAAACACCACCTGAAGGCAGACACTCATGGCACATGGACAGCAAAGCTGGATGTGATGACAAACTACCAGATTAGGACAAATTAAACATTCGCTGAGCGTTTTGTCACCAGTAATGTCACCACTACGAGCATCTTTAATCTTAGTAATTGCTGGGAGTGATGATGGGTTCAGTCATCAGAAACGCAGGCAGTTACACTTCCAAGTTAAAATAACTGAGATTACTCACATTCAAGCTGGTGTTGAACAGGATGTGCCTGAAGGCTTGTGTCTTGCACAAAATGGCATCAATCAAGATGATAACAGGGTCATACTCTATGTACTTGTCCACTGGTTTTTTGCAGAACCCCTGGAGAAACAGATACAGAGGCAAAGCCATTTATATGCTGAGGGATGATCCAAATAATGCGTAAGAAATCTCATTACTCACACACTGATCTTTATGCATAAGTACATGCTAAATAATTTAATTATAGAAAGGAGCAAGTTACACATACAGCCTCGTTAGCTAGCATTCTCGTCACAAACAACAACAAATCTAAGAAGTTAATTGTTAACGCACACATATAGTAATCTTCAGGATCCCGTTGTTGTAATCCCGATGCAGCTCTGTGGCTTTTTCGTTGCATTCAACACACCTAAAGACAGTTTTGCCCATTATTTCCTCTGTGAATGAAGCAAAAGCTGCTAGCATGTCAGGCGCGGTGACCGGAAACACAGCGGCTTCATGCAGTCCCCCCTTCAGAATAAAAGCATAGGTTTTTCAACAACCAGTGGTTTCCTGCAATCAGTTTGTTGGACTTTGTTGAGCTATAATTTACTCAGAGGTGACATTCAATTTAAAAAATGTAATCATAGTAGTCATGTAGGCCTACAATTTTGAGGTGTACCGTTTTATAGTCTGCTTCTTTTGCTCTACTTTAGTTTTATTTGAACACTTGTTGCTACTATCAGTCACCTCAAATTTATGTCATTTATACACAAACCCAAAGATGACTTTATAAAACAGATAAAATACATTGCTATAGTGTATCAATACAAATACAAGTGTGGACTTTGATTATTATTATATAGTATAATTATTTATTTGCTGTATTGTGAGTTTTCAAGAAAGAATCAGAATACTCCTTCAACACTAACTATACTGTATTATCCCATAAAAATATTTAGTCGGTATTCAATGAAAATGGAATAGATAGATAGCTAGATAGATTAAAAAGACTTGTAGAATATTTACAAAACAGACACTTTGTAATAAATACCAATAATAGTAATCGTGAATGTTTTAATCTGAAAGGTGTAAATCTTGTTATTTGATTGACCCGTGTGGAGACTTGACGCTGGACGGACCGGTTTGACAGCCGCAGAGCATGCCGGGACTTGTAGTGCGATCTCTTACAGCCGGTCCGCGCGTGTGTGTGTGTGTGTGTGTGTTCGGTCGACCTGCCGCAGCTTCCGCTCTCTGGCGTCACACATGTAGCAGACAAACATGGCGCCCGCTTGCCGGGCCGTTGTTTTGGTGGCGCTCTTGCTGGTCTACCTGTCTCCGGCGATCTTCTCCACCGAGTACTTCTCCACCCTGACTCTGTTCAACAACGAGCTCCACAAGCAGGGCTGCAGCTCGCTGTCCGAGTGGGAGGAGTACGCGACCGACTGCGGTAAAGAGCGTTTCTTTTTCGGCGCTTCTTTGCCACGTCCTCCCCGGGCCAACTGTCACCGGGCGCCCCGGCTAGCTTAACCGTCCCCGGGCTAACGTCGGGAAGCTAACAGCAGCCAGCGGCGAACCCTTCAGGCGAGATTAATAATAATAATAATAATGATAATAATAATAATAATAAAAGCTGCTGTTCTGGAAGTCTTGGAGCTTAAATGTTTTATTAGTTTATTAGTGGGTAACTTGACTTACTTCACTATTTCAGCCGAAGAAGCTGAACCAGAGTCCGCTCAGAAAACCTGCAATTTAAGGTGTTTCCATAAATCGACAGCAAGTTTCATGTTTATCAGAGCACTTTTAAAATATTTCCCAGACATTTCTGCTGAATTCTACAAATGCAGAAAGACACAGATTAATAGATGGAGGTTATTCTGTTTGTTTTGTTTGTCTTTTTATTGAAATTGCTTTTATAGAGGTGTTGTATTGAATGCATCATATATAAGGTTTCTGTTGTGTTTGCCTTCAGTGGTTCAAATGAGTTGGACAAAATGGCAAGAAGTCATTCAGCATAAAGACTATTCTTATTCTTTTTAATAAGTGGAAGCTGAATTTAAAAAAAAAGGTGAACAATGAGGAAAACATTTTCCCTAACAGGAAGAAAAAGAGAAACATATGTATATAAAATATTCTTAACAATAAACAGCACCATCGTGGCAGGTGAAGTGGTTGTGCAAGTGACACCTTAAGTTCATGAGCTGAAGTTCAGCCGGACTTCTTTTAGGTTTAGGAAGTCCAGATTCCTTTAGCTAACCCATAGTCTAATGCAGACTTTACGAATGAATCCATATTCAATGCGTTTAAACTTTTTATCACACGTAAATAACTCACAAGATTTAAAAGTGACATTGTTTTATGATGGCAGTGGAGGCCATAGAAACTTTTATATTGGGATAATTGCAGTAAATGGACTAAACATGTTTGCCTTTTAGTAATTGATGAAATTAAAATAGGATTTTAATAGAAGGGGTGTGTGATTCCTTAAAAATGTTATTTTAAAATGTTGAAATAATGACAGACGGAAGCAATTACCCGCTCAACTGCTGTCCTTTGGTCTGAAGGATTAGGCCCACATGGAGTTTTTCAGATCATGAATAACTCCATGTTGATGTTCATGATCATGTTGCTGACAGGCCTCTTTGGTTTGGTGGGGTGCAGCCTGGTTCTCCTTTGAATTATTAAACTATTAATGCAAATATTGTTTTGACAGGTTAACAGAGCATATTCCTCTGCTTTTATAAAAATGGATTAATCCACTCACATACATGAATTGATCCGAAATACATACATATGTATATACATACTCATGGTTAATACTTTGATTGTGTGTCATTTCAGAGTCCTCAATTTTACAGTTAGACGACCCAGACTGTGAGGAGGGGAGCAATCCACCCTGCGAGTCAGTCTACTCGCTTAATGCAGAGAAGATCCTGGTGAGTTGTCATATGGTTTCCTTCAGAGGAAAAAAAAAATGAGGGGGGGGGGTGTAGTTGAGTCTAAACCAGACAAGAAATTTTTATCTGAGCAGCACAGCACCTGACTACACCCAAAATTTCTGTCTCTCAAGTCCGCCGCTATTTCATTTATGAAAGAAACAACAAAGCTTAATAGCAATTATGAATATTTGTGAATGGGGGTTAGGGTTAGGGTTCTCAGTTGCCTTGTTGCTGTTTTCCAAAACCACAAAATCCTACCACCGAAACATTTAAATGCTGTAAAATTTGCATCCTGTAATGGCATATAAGTTGCTTGGCAGTAGAAGACTTTGACCTTTGACTGGATGCATGCTCATACATTGCTCAATATAAATTTCAAAATTTGAAAGATGTTTCAAAGAAAGTTGTTTTTGTTTTTTTTGGGGTTTTTTTTTACTTTAAAAAACATCCTTGATAAATGTTTTAGTTTAGAACAAGAATGTTTTTTGTTTCGATCACTGTCATTAGATTCAAACACTTTGAAGGAAATGGAAAACACAAGTTCTCCATTTTTGCGTCTCTGAGACTCACTGTATTTACGCCCTATGTTTATCCTCAGCTCTTTGGATTTGTTGCTGGTTTCACAAAGGAAATCATTATTGTGTTGTTTTATCAGCATTGTGTGTCCCCTAGCATGTGTCTCTCTTTTCATGTTGTGTGTTTTTTTTCCTCTCTCTCCCTCTCCCTCTCTATCTCTATCTCCATCCCTCACAGAATCAGGCCAAGTTGTTTATAGAACAGAAAAAAATCCCTTTCCCTGTAGATAACCAAAACACAAATGAAGAACTTGGTGAGTTTTTGAAAGCTGCTCTAAACTCAAAGTTACATTACTTTTCCAAGTTTGCCACTTTCTTGAATTGTCACTTGTTCTCTTTTTGCAGCTATAGGCTACGTTCTGATAGGCAACGGCCTTTATGACGAAGCCATCAAACATTTCTCACTCTTACTCCAGGTCTGTTTAATTTACCTTTAAATAGCTTGTTTAAATTGACATTGTAATGTTTTATGTGTTGATTATTTGACTTGTTTCATGTGACTTACTGTGTGGTTGATTGATATATGTTTTTTTTATCTTTTGGTTGCTTATGTTAGCCTCACTTCATGTCTTTGGATTTGAACTAATGGTTGTTTTTTTTTTTTTATGTCATGTTTTTGATGCAGAGTGACCCAGAGCTGGTCAGTGCCATTTATGGCAGAGGGATAGCTTATGGAAAGAAAAGTTTACAGGTGAGTGATTCTTTTTTGTTTTGTTTTGGGTTTTGTTTTGGTTTTTTTTGTTTTTTTAAGAATATTTCCCTCAATAGTTTAGTGATGTTATATTTTATATTATAGTCGCATCTTTTGTGTGTTGAGACTTTTTTTTCAATCTTAAAAAAGAAAAAGAGAATGCAGCAGGAGTTTCAGGTAAACACAGAATGACTCAGTGTGACATTCAGTACGTCCAAATTCAGTCTGCCAGGACTCTGCTTTGCCCTCTGGGGGCAAAAAAAAAAAAAGATGGCATATCAGGTTTTGTTTGTTCAGTTGTTTGTGGCTGGGTTCCTAGTAATGACTCTCTATATTTTAAGCTTTATGTTGTAACCACATGCCCTTTACCCTGACTCCATGCCAGGATATAAAAAATGCTGACTTGGCGTTGTATGAGCTCAACCGAGTCATCACCCTGGAGCCAAACTGGCCAGAGGTCTACGAACAGAGAGCAGAGGTAAGGCCTGACTGTCTTCAGCTGTGAGGTGAAAAGCACAAGTGGCTTTTTGCCAGAGCCCGTAGATTCAGTGTTTTTTGCTCCCTGAAGTTCCTCTTGTCTCTCATAAAGTATATTTAATGCTCCAGTAGAGGAGTTTTTAATTTACAAAACAGCCTTTATTGTCTCCAGTTCTTGGCATCAGTGGATATAGTTCAGTTGATAAGATTTCCCAATTTGAAACTTAGTTTTGCTCCACTAGGTTGAGTGTCTAATTGCTGTGCTGTTTGTGACCTGAAACAGATCATTAATCACCACTGTATTTGATCAGATATCTGATCAGCTGAGCATCACTGGCTGCTTGTTTTTCACTGTCTAATATTTTTTTCTGAGGCAATCAGAGCTCCATTGTGAAACAGAATTAGAGGAGGAGGACACTCAACTTTCAAGACAAAGTGTGAAAATTGCGCGTTTTTTAAAAAATTAAATTAATTTACTCAGATTTCCCGAGTTTGAGTAACTTAAACAGTAACTGTTTAAACTAATCAGACACAAGAAAACAACAAAATTGTTAAGTCATGCGAGTTTGTAATTCATCAGTGTTCATTGTCTTAACAACACTGGAAGAATCACATAGTTTGAAACTCTGTGGTTTCACGCTGAGCTGTTTTACTCTCTGATCATTAAACCACCGTTACAAACAATGAATCAAAACAAATTTAACAACACTGTGCAACCCAAAGGCCAAGATCATGATGTGGTTAGATTAGATTTTGCATATTCCCCAAAGCCTGTTCTTCAAGATCCTAACAGTTATTTTTGAAACAAAACTAGTTTTGTTTAATCAGAATACATGACAATATTATCTTTGGTCCCATCCCTGAACCTGAAAACATGTTTCCCATCCACCATCTTCTTTCTTTTGCTTTCAGTACAAAGTTCTTCAAGGAGGCCACAAACTATTGTGACTAAAAGGGAAAAAGTTATTATCTGTGATCATTTAGAGTTTTTTTTTTACATCACATGAAATGTGTGTGTTTAGATCCTGTCTCCTCTGGGCCGTATCAGCGAGGCTCTGGGTGACCTGACCAAAGCCATCCAGCTGCAGCCGTCAGCCCGACTCTTCAGACACAGAGGAACGCTGCTCTTCATTTCAGAGGTTTGATGGTCAAACTGTGACATAAGTGCCAGTGTACAAGCGGAATACACAACCCTGTGCGTCCAGGTCCTGACCCTGTGTCTCTCCTAACCAGGACTACGTGGCAGCGATGGAAGACTTCCAGCAGTCTTTAGACCTGAAGAAGAATCAGCCCATCGCCATGCTGTACAAAGGCCTCACCTTCTTCCACAGAGGAATGCTCAAGGTAAGTTCTTCACAGGCACTTTAGTATTTTTTTTTTTCCCAACAACTCTTTTTTTTTTTTTGTTTTGTTTGCATATATTTGATATAAGATAGTCTGGACAATGTGCTGACTCTTCGTTTTGGGTCTATTCACATGTTCTCTATTGCAATTTCCTGTTATTTCTGTGCCCTAACTGGGTAAAAGATGTGTTTCCTCTCATCAGGAAGCCATTGAGACATTCAAAGAGGCATTAAAGTTGAAGTCTGACTTCATAGATGCATATAAGAGCCTCGGACAGGCCTACAGGTACAGCAACCCTGTTTTGTCCCAGTTGAATTCACTGTTTGTTTCAAATTTGTATATCTGCATGGAAGAATACAGCATGCCCTTTTTATTTAGGGAAATGAGAATCCTAGCTTTTGTAGCAGTAGGCCAACTGTCGTCCTTCTCATATCTTCCCCCCTCCAGAGAGCTAGGTGACTTTGAGTCAGCGATGGAGAGTTTCCAAAAAGCCCTCATGTTGAACCAGAACCACATCCAGTCTCTCCAGCTCCGGGGCATGATGCTGTACCACCACGGCTCGCTGCAGGAGGCCATAGGCAACTTCAAGGTAGTGGAATGACTCAACCACCCTGGATTAATAATAATAATTTTTAAAAAAGCTTGAGCCTTCTGCTCTTCTTCTAGGCTGTAACTATGTCAGGCACATCTCATTTCTGTTGTGCTGTAATTGTGGAATAATTGCACTACTCGTGCTCGCTCTCTTGACCTCCAGAGGTGTCTCCAGCTGGAGCCCTATAACGAGGTGTGTCAGTACATGAAGGGGTTAAGTCACGTGGCCATGGGGCAATTCTACGAAGGCATTAAGGCTCAAACTAAGGTCATGCTGAACGATCCTCTGCTGGGACAGAAGGCCAGCTCTGAATATCTCAAAGTGAAATACCTCAGAGGTTGGTGTGCCTCCACACACACAATTTTACTTCATCTTAATTAATCTTAAAACCATTTATTTAGCAAAAAAGGTGATTTTATTTGATTGTTGTGCAGTGTCTATTTGTAGAAAAAGGTAGCAGCACATCTTATATACTTTTTCATTTCTTCAATTAGATAAACTTTCTTGAGCCATTAACTCAAAAAAATGAATTAATGTTTGTTATTGTTGATTATGTCTGATAATCTGTCCCTACCAGAGTACTCGCGCTACCTGCACTCCCACCTTGACATCCCTGTAGCCGAGTACAACGTGGACCAGGATTTACCGGGGAACTTCAAGAATCACTGGGCAAAGAACCTGCCTTTCCTCATTGAGGACTATGAGGAACAGCCAGGCCTGCAGCCACACATCAAGTAGGTTTGACGGCTCAGGTAGAACTGAATCACACCTGGAACAGTAAATTTTACCATAACTGTAAAAAGAAATGATACGTTGATTTCTGTATTTGTCCCAGCAAACATTGCTCTGAGATATCAAAACAACTGCTAACAGACAGGATTCAGAGTTTGTTTGTTTTCTGTTTTATATTAAATTAGTTTATAATGGCCTTTATTTCACCTCAAGTACGGAAATCTGTGAAATTATGATCCATCAGAGCCCCAATTTCCTGACCTGCAGTTGGTAGCAGTTTTATGAGCTCAGAGCTGAGGCACACAGTGTTTAGTGGTTGAAAGCCAACACCTGCCATCTTTTCCATATGACTTGAAAGCTCCAGTTTTTTTCCAGCAAATGTTTTTATGCATCTTTATGCAGACTGAAGCATGTTCCTTCCATCTCCATAAAGGCCTTTGACAGATCGCCACGGTGCAATCCAGGAGAAATTAAACCTACACACTATATGAACGTTCTCCTCTCTTCTCCTCTGTGGTTTACAGGGACGTGCTGCCGCAGAACTTCGACAGCTACAGCAGTGAAGTTCAGAAGCTGATATGCACAGCCGACCATCTGGGGGCGCTGATGCAATACGACACTCTGGGTTTCTTACCCAACAGGAGAATACACAGAGGTACCAGTGATTGATGCTCTTGCCAATAAAGATCATTTCTTAGTGCTAATAACAGCAGTAAATGTGTAAATTACATTCACTTTTTTCCAGCCATGGGTTTGGCAACTGTGGAGGTCATGCAGGCCATGCATCGAACATGGAGCAACTCCAAAGTGCGAGTTAACGGCAAGACGAGGCAAATGCAGTGGAGAGACATGTTTGACATAGCTGTTAAATGGCGGAGGTGAGGATTTAGTGAAGAGCAACCTAACAAGACTTTTTAGCTTTGACACGCCTAAAGTTTCACGAAGCAGGAAGAGCATTCATTTATACTTCAGCATTGTGTTCAAAGGTGAGGTGTCCTAGGCATTGTGTGATAGTTATTCACAGATTTTCGAGGCAAATTATCAGATTTCCTTTGGAAAAATCGAAATAACGGATGTTTTAATAAACTCTATGAGCCTTCGGATCAAATAATGCAGGGGCTACTTCAGTTTACTGACTCAGTCAAGGAATTTTAGGATTGCGCTATCCTTAACGCTTCCAAGTGTAACTTTGGTTTGGCTAGAAGAGAACAATGACCAAAACACGTAGAAATTTGTGTCTTCGTCATTCTCCAAGAGAGCGACAGTGGAATCCTAATCATCTCCAGGAAATAACCAAAAAACTCCAGGGATTAATGGAATGGAAAGAAGACAGATGTTAGGTTGTAGTTCTTCCTACTTCAACAGAGTCTAAGCTGGAGCCCACTTTTGGTTTTTACTGTGACAGAACCAGAAAAGTTTGATTAGTACACCTTTAATTCACTCAGTGTCTTTTTGTTTACGGATCATGGTTTAATGAAAGGACCAATTGGAGAAATATTGCAAAGTTAACTTTTCTTTTATCGTTTTGATCACATCAGACAAATCACTCTCCACCACAGAGTCTTTGACCGTTAGCTGATTGGATTTCACAGCTGACAGATTAAGCAGGTTTTTCCTGTGCTCCTAGGATCGCAGATCCCGATCAGCCAGTTCTGTGGTTGGACCAGATGCCTGCCAGGAGTCTCAGTCGAGGCTTCAACAATCACATCAATCTTATCAGGTAACATCCTGGCATCAGAGGAGGTGTCATGAATCTGTGTGGCCTCAGTCAAGGTCTTTTTCAGCTGTCTAGTGTAAATGCACTAAATAAATAAGTTTGCTGAGATCCTCCTTCACTGTGGCCTTTTTTCTGACAGACTTTCATGCCTTTCTGTCCCAAACAGAGGACAGATTATCAACATCAGATACTTGGCTTACTTTGACAACATCCTCGACTTCATCAAAGACAGAATACTGGTGTACCACGGGTAAAAGACCGGATTTCCAGCCTTTCATTTCTTTCCTTTCTCTCACACTCTCCTTCCAGTGAAATGTAATGTGATCACCTGAGGTGCTGCCACCAATCAGCCGAGTAATGGCTCCATCTGTACAACCAGCTTTCACGTCTCACCTGAACGATTTGACAGCCCCAATGATCAAAAGTTTTTCATGTAAACATGCAGAGCAGCCATATCATTAGGACCATCTGCTTAATATTGTGAAGGTCCAAGTTTTCACCTGTTGAGGTTTGGACTCCTCTGGACCTCTGAAGGTGAGCTTTGATATCTGGACCAAGATGTTGGCAGCAGATCTTTTAAGTCCTAGAAATCTCCTAACTAGATGATCAAAGTGATGCACTTCACCTCTCATTGGTCATAATTTAATGGCTGATCGGTGTGTATCTGAATGTTTTCCCCCTGTCTGATGCCTAATGTGCTCTTGTTTTCCATCTCAGGGCCTACAACCCCAGAGGTTTACTAGAAGTCCGCCAGGCTCTTGAAAATGTCAACAAAGTAGAAGATCTTCTTCCTATAATGAAGGTAAAGAGGGAAAAGTCAGACACTCATCACTCAGGAAAAGGTTCCATCTCATGTTTCTATCAGCCGTTCAACAGTGAAAACCCAGAATGGTTGTTTGTGTGTTTGTGTTTATTTCCTGAAGCAGTTCAACAGTAAAACCAGAGATGGCTTCACGGTCAACTCCAAGGTGCCGAGCATGAAGGATCTTGGGAAAGAGTATGACGGATTCACCATCACCATCACAGGAGACAGGTATGACCTTCTTCAGCACTAAGCTTCATTTAAAAGAGAGATTTAACCAACATGAGGACAATAAATATGAAGTTTTATACATTTTTCCATGAAGTCTGGTGTTGGATGTCTGTTCTTCAGTTAGTTGGATTATGATGACAGAGGAAAACCAATCGATTAATTTACCTCTGAACTGTGTCCTGCGTTTTTAGAGTGGGCAACATGTTGTTCTCAGTGGAGACACAGACGACGGAGGAGCGCACTCAGCAGTACCAGTCAGAGATAGAGTCCATCTACAAAGACCTCACGGCCAAAGGAAAAGCGTTAATGCTGTCCAGTGAACTGGGGGTAAGATTAATCCCTGCACTTGCCTGGAAGCTCTTTGTTAATAGAAAACAGATGAATAATATCAATTAAAACATGGAAAATTAAATTACTTCAGTTGTATTGAGGAGTAAATGAGGCTGCGTCCACACTGGTACATTTCAAATCTCCTCCTATAACTCCAGAGCTGATTTTTTTAAATGTATTTATTCTTTTAAAATGCTGCTGATCCTAACTCAGTTTAAAAACCCTTGATTTATGTTGTAGTTGGATGAGGCAAAAATGTGGTTGGTTCAGCTGGGAAACAAACATGAGTAACAGATTTCAAGTCTCAGTGACCTTCTTGTCCTTTTTAGCAGCTTAAATTCTGCATGTTGATGCTTCACTGTGTCTGTTGTTCCTTTTTAATAGTAGAGCAGACCATCCACTTCATGTTTAGACTGGTACACACATGCAGGGTCTATAAAGGATTGTGTGTGTAAAAGCTGATATGAGTTAAAACGCTGGTCTGGACAGACATCGTTTTCTTTTAAGATAAGTTTACTATAACCCTTTATTGATCCTTCTGTGAGGGACGTGTTCGACGCAGCAGTTCAATGTACACAGATGGTAAAAAAAGAAGATGAATAAAAACAAGATAGACGGAAGAAAGATTGAAGATGGCACCACGGCGGTCCCTGTTCATTGATACAATCAACAGTCTCTTCTCTCATCTCCCCTCCCGTCTGCAGGCCTCTCTCCGTTCTCAGGTTTTCTAGAAAGGCAAACTCAGGGAAGATAATGAATTCTCCGGAGAATCAGACTCGTCTCCCAAATAGGTCACTTGACAGTGCTCAGCAGAATGGATTTTCCAGCTGTTTTTATAGATTTCATGTCTGCAGTGAGCAGAAAAATGTTATAATAAGTGACGTTGGCGTCTTGTGAAGTTTTTCAGTTCTGTTTTTTTGTACCTGATTTAAACTGTAAGAACACACAACGTGCTGTTACTGTTTAAACTACTCGAAAAGGTCACTCACCAACCTCTGAAAACGATACCTGGAACAAAAATGAACATTCATCTTGTGTCTTAATCATATTATTATGTCTGCAGAGCTCTCTGCTCTCATCCTGTCACAGTCAACACTATTAAAAATGGACAGCGTATCTATGGAAACCTTTGTGCCACTTTGTGCCGTGTAGTTGCGCTGACTGATTAATTCTCTTCTTTCAGGATGCAGACGCCCTATGTAACCTGATCCTCTCCTTGGTTTATTATTTCTGCAACCTCATGCCACTCTCCAGAGGATCCAGGTAATTTCTGCAACGAATCGGCCTGCAGGCGTAACCTCAGATATCACCACAGTTGAATAACTGACTTAAATAACAGTACGAAACGTTGAACACTGGATCTGGATCTGCCCCTTTAACACGTCCCTCCACCCACAAACACATCAAGTCAGTACTTTGTGTACAACCACAAACAAATATACCAACGGACACAGGTGAACTTCTTTGACAGAGATTATATTATTCTGTCACGTCAGGCTGGGTCGGTTCCTGATTGTGTCGGTAACAGATCAATTTACGTTTCTGTTCAGATCTCCTCCAACAGAAGTGTCTGAAACAGCAAACTATTAAAAACCGCTGACTTCTAAAGATTGGCAGACGAATCTGGATTAAAAAAAAAAAACAAGAAACAAAAAAAACACCATCACAGCAGCATTATGAGAAATCCAGCTGGTCTTTAATCCTCAAACTTGTCAAATGTGTGTGTCATTTAAACAAAGTTCAGGATGTTATTTTTCATGGAGGTTCTGGCCAGGCTGCTTGCTCTAACTGAACAGTCCCATGTTCAACCTCGGCGTGTAACTGAGTGTGTTCCTCCTCAGTGTGGTGGCCTACTCGGTGGTGATGGGGGCTCTGATGGCCAGTGGGAAAGAGGTCATCGGTCGGATACCTAAAGGAAAGGTGAAGATGCGTGCCCTTCAAACATGCAGCTCTTTACATGATGAGAGAATTTTTCCTCGTATGATTGAGCTCCTGCAACTCTTTAACATAAAAGACGTATTTGTGTTGCACCCGCTAACGTTTCTGTAATGCTGCCAACTGAGCAGGAGAGAACTGGAATATAATAATACAGAATAGGCCCAACTCCAAAACTCCCTCCTCCATATGAAAGGCATCGGAGAAGGGATCTGTTGTTTATCTGGAAGAAAATACTCACAAGATTATTTGGCAAAAATAAGCAAAACATTTCACCTAAATCTGAAATCTGCAATGAAGTAGGTTCCATGATCATCATCATCATCACAAGCTATCACGTTCAACTAAAGAAGCTCAAGCAGTTTTGCAGTTCAGAAACATTTTTGTTTAACTTTCATTTTATAAATGACTTAGAAACATATTTTCTTTTAATGAATCAGAATCTGAAAATCAGATGAATAGACACCGGAACACAGTTTATCTAATTTATTTTAATTTATTATTTTTTATATTATATGTGACATAGTATGTATTACTCCTTATGTATGTCTTTGTCACAAGACCTCAACAAATGTTCTGTGTTTCCAAAGTCAACAAGCGATAATTGTGATCTCAGTATTGATGACGATCATTTAGTCATCATGGAACTGATCTAGTATCTGATCCAGCCGGTGACAAACTACTTTTGTGTTCGTGTTGTTTCAGCTGGTGGATTTTGAAGCCATGACCACACCAAGTCCAGACAGCTTCAGTAAAACAGCAAAGAGCTGGATGAATCTGAAAAGGTAGGAGCTCTGTACGTCTCCTTTTTGTTTAGCTTTGCTGTTTCTCCGTTTCACTGAGTCTCTATAACTGTCCTTCTGACCCCAGTTTACCAAGCTGGTACCAGAGTCTTCCGTCTGTAACAGAGACCTTCCCGTCGACCAGAACAATGATCGAGGTTCTCAACGCAGACTCGTCCTCACACTGTCCGAAGACGTCTTAACACAGCATCCACACCGGAGACGAATCTGTTCAATAAAGTTTTAATAATAATAATAATAATAATAATAATAATAATAATGATAGCGCTTCTACACTGGGCAGAACAAAGGGACCGTCATCTTCTGCACCTCAAACAAAACACAACCCAACTTTATCGTAGCCTTAACGTTTATTATTTAAATTCAAAGACCTGAAATTCCGAAGCTTTTCGTCTTTCACTATCCAAACAGACGCAGGATAGTTCAGTCAGTTTGGGATGCAGAAGCGATTCTGTCCACCCTCTCTCTTTCTCTGCTTCATAGGCCTCAAACTCCCAAAGCACAAGATGCATCTCATGAACCATCAGCATGAACAATCTTCAACCGCACAGACGAGCCCAAAGCCCCAGTTTTAGATCAGCAAGATCGAATGTTAAATTGGATCTTAATTTTTTCTCAGTTTTGGATCAGTTGTCTTATGTAAAAAAAATTTATTTAACGTTGAAGATTGTAATTGGCACTTTAAACTTTTTTTTATATGTATGTATAAACCCTGCTGATCTCACACAGTCCAGTTTATCAGCAGAGAAGGAGTTCAGGGATTTTAAAGAAACGAAACTAAACTTTCAGGGCTCTCGATTTTAACTTGGGATACTTGAAGTCTCCTTTTTTTTTTTTTTCCTCAACACTCACAGGAAGTGTCACTTCTCATTTTGGGTCCTGGACCACTGCTTTCTTTGAATGACCAATAACGGGTGGACGTGAAGACGGCTGAAATGAGAGGAACAGTCAGAGACTTCTGAGAAGTATCAGTGAGTCAGTCATGATAAAAAAAAAAAACAAGATGAATCTTCAAAGGGATTTATGAAGCAGACCAAAGAATTTCGGAGAAGTGTAAACATTCTCTCTCTTTTATTCAGTGGAAATGAAATGATTTGAATATTTAATAGAGATTAAACCATCAGGGTATTAATATTTGGAACAGTCGCCTTCGGCTGTTAATAAATGTGAATTCCTGTAGAATTCATGGCTCAACTTTACAGAAAGAGAAAAAGCAACAAAAACCCAGGGACATGATAAAAATGGAAAAGAAAAAAAAAAGATTTAAATGATGATCAGCTGCGTTGATTTCAAATTTAAATATTTGAGAAGTAAAGTAGAAGGCACAAACAAAAGCAGCTGGATATTCTCTGATATCTCCGACTGTTGGGTCTCATTCAGGATTGACTGAAGCAGCCACACAGTTATTTCCTCGGCTTACATTCCTCAAACTTTCATCGAACCACATCTTTGGGTTTTCTCAACACATCCTGTGTCCATTTATTTTATTTTTTGCCTAATAATGTTGACAGAGTCTTGTCAAACTCGCAGATATCTGAAGAATAAATTGGACGAAGATCTCAGAAATCCAATCGGCTGTAAATTTAGGTTGTGTTATTGAATTTCCTTGCGTGTCTTCAAGCTTGACAAGAACTGAATCCTGGCCAAACAAATAAAAGAATTGTTTTTAATCTGGCCTTTGGGGTGACGCTGTGGGGGGGGTGTTTACATCATGCAGCGACAGAATGAAACTAAAGACTTTAGTGCCAGATGTTGAGGCGACATCAGTGTCTATGCAGCTGTTTTTAATGACTCATCAACTGGAGTTACAGCACAAGGAGGAAAAAAGGGGTCAGCGTGTCATGATATAAAATGTGTTGAGTTGTTTGAACAAATTTTTCTTTTTTCTTTTTTTTTTTTTTTTTACTGCAGCTTTTATGATTTAGAGGCCTTTAAACAGTCAGCAGTGAATGTCCAGTTTAAACACTTCCTGCATTACTGACAGTGAACAGCCCGCCCCTGTTTCGCTTTGTGTCACCTTCTTACTTCCATATCAGTGCTGATGCCGACTGGTTTGTCTTTAGGTTTTTATTTTTGTTTTGGTTTTTTGTACTCAGCGAACCAGACCCAAAGAGCTTTGGTGGGCTTCAGAGCGAGGAGTGCACAGCTGATCTTTAAGCTTAAAACTTGAAGGAGGGATTTTTTTTTTTTTTTAATAATTTACAAACAAGTGAGTGAATGTTCAACAGTCAATAAACCTGGTTGACAATTTTAACAGCCTCTTGTTTTGATTTTTATGTTTTCTGGAAACTTTCAGGAACAAACCAAGATGAGGAAAAACTGACATGACTTTGGATTTAACTTGAAATTATTCATTCTGCAGAAAAACTCTGTATATTTATTTCCTAATGTTCTCAGTATAAACTAAAATTTCTTTGTCATTATAAATTGTATAATATTATCTTTTACATTTCAGAGGTAAATATTGTACATGATTAGCTGTACTTACAGTTTTAGATCATAAAGGGTGCTGACTTGTAAAATGCGTAATGGATTATTAAGAAAAACCTACAAAAATTAATATTTCTTTCTGTTTTAAATAATATAAAGTTTTTGCAGGACTTATTTTGTTTTAAATACCTGATACATATTTTTTCTTTCATTGTGATTCAATTTTAGGTTCTAACCAAAAAAGTTAATCTTTAAAAATTCTATATTTATGACTATAAAAATGACCAATAGTAGAAATATTATCACAGAAAAAAATTCACTCTTTGTTGTGAATAACTTTTCTTAAAGTGGATCAACGTTTTTCTGCTTTTAAGAATAATTAAAATCGTTTTAATCTCTTTTGGTCTTTAAAAAGTCCACTTAATACATCTTAAAGTATTTTCTTTTCTCTGTTTTATTTAATTTTTTCATCTTTTGTTATTCTTTTTGGACTTAATTTAATAATCCTACCAAAGACAAATGCCTATCTGTAAATCTATCTGAGAAATAAAATGAAATAAAATAAAATCCGAACTACTTCCGTCTTCAGGTGATGACGCAAGTCGATCTTCGTCACGTGATCAGGAAGTTGGTTTGGCTCCGGCGGCCGGAGGCTCCGCCGTCAGTCGCCCGGGGATCGGAGCCCGGAGGCGGACGCGATGGCGGAGGACGTGACGGTGTCGGAGGAGACTCTGACCGGAGCCCTGGAGCGGCTGGTCGGCCTGAGCCGAGTCCTGCTGCAGGGAGCCCAGAAGGAGGCAGAAGGTGGGACCGGAACATTTAAATAAAAGACAGTTATTAAAGTTAAAGTTCCTGTTAAATTTCAGCTTAAACGGAAGAAATCTGCACAAACTGAATAGATGTTCGTCCCCAGTGAGTGTAAGAAGCAAAAGCTTCCACATATTAAAGTGATTAAATGAACTGTCAGCTTCCTCAAATAACATTTATGGTCATTTTAAACAGAACAAACAACAAAAATAGAGATGCAACTCCATGAAGATAAATGAAAAGAAAAAAAACAACTTAAAATTCAGCATGAAACACAGACAGCACAAGGTAACAATAAATAAATGGATCTATATTAATGCATTAGTGAAAATGTAATATTATACTGATTTAACCTGATCTGGCTGCAAAAATATCATATTTTACTTCAACTGGCCTCCTCTAACAGTTTGAATCAACGCACACTTTGGTTTTATTCAGAGTTAATGTTAAATTGTGTTGCTCAACTTAAAGGATGTTGAAAATAAGCACAGAAGGAGCAAAATGTCAGAAATTAAAATGAAGTCTGAGGTTACATTTTCAACACGTGGGATTAAACCTCAAATCCAGTCCAGAAAATCGAGCAACATTCAAAGAATCTGCTTTAACATTCTTTCATCAGGATCAACATGTTTATCGGAGTTACCGTGTGAGGTCAATGCAGTTCCTTTTGTTTCACAACCTCGCTGCTTTGTTGAAGCAGTTCAGTGCGATCAAGTCACTGGATTAAAAAGTCTGCTGTTGTAATGTAATCCCCATCACGTTTATCTCCGACACAATGACATGGCAAAAATGAGCTCGCTCAATAATGCAGCCTTTTGTTTTGGACGCAGCCTCTCTGGAGAACTTTGTCCCACATAAGATCACCACTTTATTTGGCCTGATGGCAGCTGGAACAGACTTCTACAAGAGGTGTGACACACACAATCATTCAACTGAGTCATTGGATAACATTTAATTTAGTCAATTATTTGTTTTAAGACGTATTTTATTTACAATTTTGTGTTTTGTCGTTGTTGCACAGCCTTGGAGTGAAGAAGAAGAGCGAAGCAGAGGCCATTTGGCAGAAGTTTTATCAGTAAGTGCTGGCACGTAATCAAAGTCCAAGTAACAATCTGTTGACATACCAAACAGATTGTTGTAACCGATAAATAATAAAAAAAATATATATATTGTGTGGCTGTTGAGGAGTTTCAGCTTTCTGCCGATTCGTTTATTTCTCATTCACTTCAACATTTGAGTCAGGTTTGCATCAGAGGACACAAGTTCATTCTGACAAATTTACAACAACCATATGAACTGTATGGATGAAAGAAAAAAACAGAAAAATGTATAAAATATATCCACGTAGCGTGATTCTAAGTGTTTATGGACACAGTTGATCCAAAGTGTTTTATAGTCAAGTGTAATCCCACCGTGACGTCACACATTCAGGCAGTTTTTTAAAAGCTGGACTGAGACCATAAACTCATTAGGAAAGACGTTGCTGAGGTAATAAATCAGATTCCCCATAGAATTCAATACATTTAGACTTTCCTTCACAGCCACTTGTGTATGAAAATATTGTTGAACTTGATGTTGGTTGAACTCCCATCATGAAACCTGCTGATGGTTGTTGGACGTGTCCTCCATGTTGTGGTGTGTCGTCAGTAATTCATGGAAACGTTCACTCAGTGTTGACGCCGCTTTGTGTATTTTCCAGCCGTGCAGCAGTGAGGGAGCTGGTGGAGGAGCTTCTGCAGCTCGAGGTCTGTGTGTGTGAGAGAGTTTGTTTGCATTTGCATTTATTTGATTTTGCCCATTGAGACCTAAAATTCATGATTTGATTTCTGATTAAAACTACAAACTTAAATGTTTGTAGGTTTAAGAAAATTCATTTAATAAAAACTGGCAGGAAATTAAGACGTAAATATTCTCTCTCTCTCTCTCTCTCTTTCTCTCGGATTTGGTTTTGATTTGTTTGTGGTTGCAGAGTGAGTGGGACTCCTTCCTGGAGAGCGTGGACCGAGGTCTGCAGGCCTCGGACGGGCAGCTCTCCAGAGTGAAGCCCCCCGACAGTCTGAGCCCCGACGTGGCCTTCACTGATGGACGCAGCGGAAAGTGAGTTCACAGATGAGACAAACGGCCGCACAGAAAACAGCCTCTGATTAAAAAAAAAAAAAAAAAACCAGAGAGACAGTCAGACTTTTACCAGCTCACCGTGATGAATGTCATCAAATGCTTTTGTTGTTAAAGGAGTGTGACTCTGGGTGAGTACCTGGGTCAAGGTCAGAAGCTGCTGCTGGTTCTCATCAGACACTTTGGATGACTGCCGTGACGAGACCACGTGGCCGAGCTGGAGGCCAATATGGTATTTATACAAATGTATTTTTAGTCTTCCTTCTGTTTATTGTATTTAGGGATATTAAAGGACTTCTGTCTGAGATTTAGTGGCCTCTAGTGGTGAGGCTGCAGACCCCCCCCCCCCCCCCTTCCAAAATCATGTAGTCCTGGTCCAGGACCGAAATCCTGAAGCACGAGGAGTTTAAACCTCTTGTCCAGTTGCTGTAACTGCTTCAACAATCTTAATAAGAGAAAAACGAAGCAGCAACATCCAGGTGTCACTGTGGATGTTAAACAGGTAAAAAGCCCACAGTCTGATCACCATGGCAACAGCTGTACATCTATACAAGATCATGATAGGAAAGGCTGTAAGCTTCAGAGTCTTTGCTGTCCTGACTTGGCCTTTCAGCCACGGCCCATTTTTATTTAAAGAAGTTGCTATTCAAACAAAAGTGTGGTAAAGTAAGTCCGACAGATTGTTGTGTATTCTTAGAGCGGCTTACAATTAGTGGTGACATTTCTTCTCCTTCATTGTGTTTCCCTGCAGGCGGCTCCAGAGGCTCGGTCGCTGCGGGTCTTGGTGGTTAGTTTTGGCAGTTTGGAGGGAGCTCGGCTGTGGCTGCAGCAGACAGGATGCACCTTTGACCTGCTGATGGATCCACAGAGGAAGGTCCTTATGATTTTTCATCTTTTTAAAAACACTTCAGTTTTAACGACATAATAAGGGGGAATTAAGGGATCTCCAAATTTGAGGATTTGGCCTCTAAAAAGGAATTAAAAACAAAATAAATGTATTATATGGTCTTTATTTATATTCACTGCTGGACAGCAGGTGCATGAGACTTAAAAAAAACAGTTGGAAAGTCGGGCGTTTACTCAGCACAAACACAGAATAAGGAGGATTTAGCAGCTGTTTGATGACGTGTCATAAAAGTCCAGTGAGCTGAGGCGCCAAAGCTTTTATTTGGAAAAGTGGCTCTCCAGATGTGAGCAGATGTGAGATGGAAACGAGTGCAATCAGCCAGTGATGAGGGGAGAGTTTCCACATGCCAGACAGACGTAATCATCAATCACAGACGTCATTTAGAATTTTTTCATACCGCTGAATTCCAAACTGATGTTTTAATTTTGGCTCCAATGGCTGTTTTTGATTATAGAAACCTGCAAAAAATAAACTGCATTTTTCTGACGTTGTCCGCTCCCCCCCCACCTCCTGCTGCAGATCTACAGGACTTTTGGCCTCGGCTCGTCCTACGCCAAGGTGATGAAGTTCAGCTGCATGCTGCAGTACTCAGAGTACGGCGCTGCGGAGAGAGACTTCCCCGACGTCCCCCACCGCCTGCTGGAAGACATCTACCAGGTAGGAAAAGGACAAGACGGCCAAAAAAAGAGTCTGACATGGAAGAAATATGTGCAGCAGGACTCTGGAGCTGGTTCTTTATCAGACCCATTATTCTGGGAAAATCATTTGATGTCACTGAGACGTTTTAGGATGCACCATGTAAGCAGGAGAGCAGATTTAAAAAGGACACCAAGATTCTTTTTGGTTCTTAAAACTACAAATATACGGACACATCAACACTTCAGATAAAACCCCTTTACCGTCCGGTCGAGAGAACTGAACCCAACTGACTTTGTGTTTCGTGTTTGTATTTTCATTTTGTTGATCAAACTGTAACTCCATCTCATTTAGCCAGCAGCCGGTTGAGATTAAAATCCTACATAAAAAGATTTGACCTCATAAAAAACAGATTGTTAAAGATTAACAATCACGTTTGGCTTGTACTCTCTCCGCTCCGCTCGACGTTTCTCATGTGGTTTCATTTAAATTCACCAAAAAACTAATTATCCTGATATTTCACAACAAAATCAAACCTCAGAGAAAGTCCGTCCCTCATTAATCATCATATGGAGGCCAAAACTAAACTACGTCACTAAACAGTAAAGACGAGCTCCACCCGACAGCTACAGCAGTAAATGTTACATTAATACATCAGCGTTAACAATCTAATAATGGAAAATATTAACTCATATGATTCAGTCAGTCCTCTGCTAGACCAGACTGCTGTATCTTTACAGCTGGCAGTGGAATGCCTTTACTTTTACCCAACTAAAGTGTCTGAATATTTATTCTAACCTCCATAAAACAGTCGAGAAAATTCTCTGTCGCAGTTCAAAAGATTAGATTAAATCAGAATTTGGGAATCAGATCGTAACCAAATCTATCTGTTTCACTATCTAGTTAAAAATGTATCTTCACTCTACAGAGAAAATTCCAACAAGGGAAATTTAAATAGCTCGAATAAAGTCAGATAGTTGCTGCTGGACCATCCTGATATATCCACATCCCAAATTTTTTTTTGGTCATTTTATACTTTACTAATTAAAACATATTTTATGTATATTATATATTATTTTCTTTACATTATTTTACCAACTCAAAAAAATTCTCTGTCAGGATTTTTAGTTTTTTATGGATTAATGCAGCTTTAATGTGTTTTTTTTTTGTTGTTTTTTTATGGTTTCAGTTGGGAGGTGACTTTTTGCTGGATGAAGGAGGGAAGGTGATTCTTTCTCATCCCTCTAAAACGCCTCACGACCGGCCGACTGTGAAGGACGTCCTGGTCGCCGCAGGCCCCTCCCACCATAAACACGCGAGCATGCTGTGAAACATCTGCGAACATCTGGAGACGCTGGGCCTGCGGTTGGTTTCACACCTTCACCGACACCACAACAGAAGAGCATCTCTTTGACTCACGTTAATGACGTCACATCTCAAACTCATGACGCCATGAAGAGGTGTGACCGACGCAAAACTGTGCGGCAAAGACAACCGCTCTCCTTTTGTTGTGTTGGTGTAGCAACGGCAGCATTTTGAAACTATAAATGCTTGTATACAAACGTTAATTACTTAAAAATGATGAAGATGTACGACAATCTGACGGTGTTGAGGAAAGAGATTTTAAAAATCCAGAATCTGGCCCGTTAAATCAAATCCACACCAAACACCAATGAGTTCCAGCACTTAAATAAATTAAATTTGTTATCATATAAATGTTATTTAACATTTGCTTTAGCAGATGGGTAATATTAGACAGTGTCATATTCTTCTTCAACCTTTTACTTTAAAGCTGTTTTGGATTTTAGCGGCTCCAAGTGGCATTTTTTGGAAAAGTTTAAATTACTATGTTACCCAGAAATCGTCCAGTACGATCTGGGGGGGAGATGACGTTTAAAAAAAGTCTGTTGACAGTTTCATCTTTTGGTACATACACATTTACATAAACTCTGTGACTAATACTGTAAGAAAAAGATAGAACTGCTTTTGTGCTACCGATCTTATCTATTCATATCTAAACCAAAATAATCAAAATCATTTGATGTGAAAAATAACTCTGAACATATCTGGGTTTTAATCTGATTTACTAATTATGTGATCGCTGATGAAGCACATCTGTCTGACCTGTTTAACCTTTTTACACTGATCAGAAAATGAAATGCTGTGAACGATGTCAACATTTAGTAAAGATTTATTAAAAACATTTACATTCAGACTTTTATTTACAAGGATAGCGTTCTCACTTTGTGAACTACAGGACTGGGGGCACATTTATTCACAACAACTTGTCATCTTTGGTTCATTTAGAAGTCCGATTGGTGCGTTCCTGCCGGAGACGTTGCAGAATCATGTGAAGTGTGAAGTAACAGGAGCAGCTGCTGTTACGCCCAAACACGCAAAAGGTTCAGCTGATTCTGAGGAAAATGCCTCCAGTTTCTCGTCTTAGTTCCTTTTTTTGGAAACTTTATTTCCAAATATTTATTTCTTTGCATGAAATCACAGCAGAGTCCTGACTGTCTTACATTCATATCACTGCGTGAATAATATGTATAACAGGAACGTAATAAAGTGTTATTCTTTACTTTCAAAAGTCAAATACATTTGAGACACCTTCAACACCCAAAGTACTGTGAAATACCGTGATGGCTGTCACTGTTTAAAATGATACACAAATTGTATATCTTAATTAAATTAGACTGGCTGTTTATATTAAAACACTCCAGGTTTCCTGTGGAGAGTTTCTCGCCTGTAAAACTATAAATCCAATTAAATTTAAAGTTTCTTTAACAGAAAAATAAGTTATTTGAAAATGTGATGGACCTTCTTTTCTTTTATAATCATCAACTGGAGGTCAAAACTTAAAAAGCAGTTTGGCTGAAGTGTTAATTTTAAAGCGCCACCCTGTCGTCAAACTCACACAGGTAGTTCATGGTCCGATCGCAGTAGTGGTCCCACCAGTCGCCGTCGTCCGAAGACATCGCCACGCAGTTCTCCCGCCTGCCCCCGTCCGGCTGGCTGGACAGGAAGTGCTTGCGCCACTGGAAGTACGAGACCCGCGTCCCGTCGTCAAAGAGGTACATGCCCTCAGATCGCAGGTCGTTGATGCCCAGCCAGACGGGCCAGTTCCCCGGGTGGAAGAAGGACTTGACGTAGTCGGCCAGGGCCTCCTGCTCCTTGCGGTCTCGGGGCATCGCCATGCGGCCCCCACGTTCCAAGCACTTCCTGGACGCTCCGGCGTAATCCTCATAGCTGTTGTACACCAAGTAACACTTATATCCCACCCTGCGTCCCTTATGGCAACCTGAGGAGAAGCACACGTTAAGAAAAAGAAGAAGAACATTTTTGACTTTAATTGTCCCCAAAAAACGGCAGAGAGTCAAATATTCACCCCCTTTTTTTTTTTTTTTTTTAAGTTTGAAAAATATCATCTTCCTGTTGCTGATGCTGTGAGAGCAATAAGAGGCAAACTAAAAAAAAAAAAAAAAAAAAGAAGCTGCATCCATAGAACCAAAACGTTCAGTTCATATGAAAGTATTAGTCAGTGCGGCTTTAAAATCTGAAGTACCAGGAAACTGTTCAACAGTTAGTCCTATGTAACGTGAGGTATTATATATAGAGAATGATTTTTATTTATAGAGCACTTTCCAAAATCCGTTTCAGTACAATCAGCAGAGTTCAAAGTGAAGAGAACATATAAAACAATATAAACGCTATAAAACAATTAAAACACAAAAAATTCAAAGGAAGATAAAAGTACATTCAGTGTAAACGTTTCATTTAATAACTTCACACAGTTTAAACTGACACACAACTTTTTTTTTTTTTTTTTTTTACACATATATATATATATATATATATATATATATATATATATATTCCACATAATCTTCCTGGGCAAACCGTCAAACAGATATCGTTCTGTCTAAAAGTGTGAGAAGACAGAAGACAGAAGGAGTATTACCTTCCAGTCTGCCGACCTCCTTGCGGTTGTCCTTGCTGTGCAGGTAGACCTCTCGGATGCTGTCCTCCAGCTCCCCGACTTTGGCTGCAACAGAAACATGGAGACACAAACATTGTTAGAGGGCTGTAATACCAAATAAGACTGTTTATCTCATCGGTGGATGTTGAGCAGAGATTTAATCAGGATGCTCTTTTTTCTCTTCTGCTGTTTTGTATTCATTCATCTTGTTTGTTAATCTCATATCATGCAAAGACGAGGCTGATTGATGTGAGAAATATACATTAAAATGGATATTCAATGTGAACACAAAGACATAAATGTGGATGATGACAACTGAACGTCTCACCGTCCATCCTGGACAGACGGTCCATCAGCTGGCTGACTTTAACATCCAGAGTGTAGTGGCCCACATTCAGTTTGTGGATGGCCTGGTCCATCCCGGCCAGTCTGGATACTGTGGGAGAGGATGTTTGAATAGCAACAAAATATTACCGTCTTAGCTGAAAGGGTGTTTATATATTAGCTGATATATGATGAGAAAATATCTGCTAGTGTTGGATTCGAATCGTGTAAATGTGTGAAATGACATACAGACGTAGTTGTACGAGTTTTCAAAGTCTGAGACTTGGCTGGTCGGCTCCGGTTCGGGCTGAGGAAGAATGTCTGGAACATCCCCTCTTCCCTTTTTAACCTCTGGCAGAGAAGCCTGAAAAACACACACACAAATCACAATGATGTCACCGTTTCATTCACACTGTGAAGCTTCATTAGAGCTCATTACTGTCCTCTCCAACAAAACTCACCTTTATAATAAATAATTATTATTCTTTGGATTATTTTGCCAACGATTTCATCAAAGGTTGCAGTAATCATGCTGCAGGAGAGACTTTGATTTTAATTATTTCAAATTAAGGAGCTCCCATGTCCAAAAAACTAATTATGTGCTCTCAGCTCCAAAACCTCTGAGACAGAGCAGGAAATCGTCAGTCATTCTGTTTTCAATCTGACTTTAAGATCTGTCATCTTCCTCTTTCTCACGAAAGCACAATCAAAGTGGAAATAAGCTTTTAATCTTAACCCTTAAATGCTGGGTTAGAGTTTAATTTACATTTTAATCAGTATCAGCATTAATAATGAGTGATATTTACACAGCACCTTTTCAGACACAGGTATAAAGGAGAAAACAGTTGAAGGATTCAACAGGAGAAAAAAGAATATATAAAAAAAATGATTCAAATGATCAATAAAATGATAATTATAACAGGATAGAGCAGGAGAAGGAGCTCAATCCAAACAGGGGAGGTCTGTTTGTGTTTAGATTGATGTCTGACACCCAGGAAGTCACTGCAGAGGAAAAACCTGCCAGGTGGAGCTGCTGTTTCGGGTGTGTCGTCACCGCTGTGATCCTGAAGCGGTCTGGAGTGGGAGTCATCCATCCATGATGCCATCACTCACTCACAGTAGGTGAGCCCACGATAGATTTACCTCAGAGCCTGAAGTCAAACTTCAAGCTCTGAAGTAAATTAAATATTGCTTTCAGCGTCCAAACAGGCAAAAAACAAAGTGAGCAACAGTAAGAAGAGCAGGTTTAGTAAGAGAAGTCCTGACCTGTGTTGGTGCAGCGGCGGCCGAGCCCGTGGGAGCAAACAGGCCCAGATAACATAAACACAGCAGAGCGAGCGAGGAGGCAGCCGGTCCCATTTTCTGCTTCCTAATAACTCTGCTTTTCCCTCCGCAGCAAAGACTCTGCACCTCTGAGTCACACTCTCTCTCTCTCTCTCTCTCTCTCTCTCTCCACAGCCTCTCTCTCTTTCTTTCACTTTTCCTCCCCTCCTGACCCCGGAGCTTCCCTCAGAGCCCAGATCCAGAGTCCAGAGTAGAGTCCCATCAGGAGTGTGAATGGAAGCTGGTGTCCAGGAGCGTAAACACGGAAGAGATTCACAATGACATCCCTGCTGAGAGTCCTCCGTCCGTCCCTCGGCTCTGAAGACGTCTCCCCTCTCCTGCCAAACAACAGGAAAGCCCTTTGTCGCTGCTCCCACCGCCCGTTTCCACTCTTTGTTGTGTGAACGCTGCAGATCTGCCCCGACATCACACATCGGTTGGTCTGCAGAAACCATCTATCTCCAGACAGTCCATCTGGAGATCTGGCTTTTCACACACACACATGGATCAGTTTAATGTTTCCCACAGTGACGTATAATCTCACAACACAACCCCAACTCAACATCTACTTACTGGCTGTTTTTAAATGGTCCTAATCGGCAGCTGTTTTAATTTGACCTTTGGCACTTTAAGGACTTCCTGTTCATGCCGATCTCATAACTGAGGCCTCAAGTGTCAACAAAAGTAATAAAAATCAAACAGTAGCACAGGAAGGGAAGCATCAGAAAGTCCTAAATCAAACCAGACCAAGTCGGGCTGCAGGAACAAAACCCACATCAAGTGTGGTCTCACTTTAAAGTTTTGTCAAACTACTAACTCCATATGTCCAACAATTACACTTCCTTCTTCTTCTTCAGTTTTATATGAACAGTACACACACACACACACAGCCCTTTAATTAATTTGACTTAATATTAGATGTGCTCGTCAAACTCTTCTACTACTATTAACTAGATCAATGTTAGAAGAAATGGGGCTCTATGAATCTGTTCCAGGGAAACGATGACATAAAAAGAACATTACGTAAACGCCTGTGTGTGTGTGTCTACTGTAGCAGGAGGTATGCCAGTTAAAATGCCACAAGAATTCAGCAGAGTTTCCAGGGGAAGCGACTGAGGCCGAGCTCGGGGATCTGGAGACCGGGAGGAGCTCCGGCTGGGAGGGGCAGATGTGTTGGAGTCTGCAGGACGGATTTCAAAAACTTCAGACCTTTTCCAGACTTCGGTTTGGACTCAAACAAAGGTCTGGAAAAATATCATGGCTCTTAAACTCTCCTCGTGTTTGACCATGCTCATTTTCAACAAGTGCATAAAATGGAAGTAAAATTGATTATTAGATGTATTACTTCATAAATCTAATAATAATAATAATAATCTACTGACTTTGAAACAAAAACACTCAAAATAATCAAGTTCCAGCCGCTACAATGGGACAATTCACTCTGAAATTTGTCTTACTTGTTACTAAATTCAGTTTTTATGGATTGTTTGAAGAGGAAATGTTTCACCATTTTAATCAATCAGAAGTTAAATTGCTCTTTATTTAATGTTTGTGCATCACATTTTTAGACTGAAATGTATGAAATGAAACAAACATACCTGCACTTTTACAGTCAGATGTATAATTTGATCTGTCCTGTTTTATCTTATCATGGAGTGTCCCATCAGCACAAAGGCATCTGAATGACTCAACGTCTCCCTGGAAGAACCGACTGACTCATTCTTAGTCAGACTGAAACAGGACGCATGTTTAAAACACAATAACAGTCCTGTTTCATGTCCTGCTCCGTACAGTGCAAAGCTTTTCATTCATCCAAACGTTTGTCTGAAACAGAAAAATAAAGTACCTGAGAGGGAACACAAAGGAGCGATTCAGGGCCTGGAAGCGCTGGGCGGAGCTGCAGGGAGGCGGCTGGGCTGGACAGAGCTGCCTCAGTTCATGAGGGATGATGAACACAAACACACAGTAACTGAAAGACCATCAGTGACAGATAATATCCACATATAAATTAAATATGTATAAAGCTGCTCCGGCCGCACTGTAAACATTAAAGCTTCCTGTGGAATATATTATACAAAACTTATACTGTAAAGTTCGTACTCACAGCACATTCACTGTCATTTGGTACTTTGCATTTTTATATTTTTTTTGTTATTTCTTACATTTTGTCTTTAAGTCTCAAATTTGTCCATATTTCTATCTCTAATCTAGATTTGATAACCAGATGCTCAGTTTTTCTTTTTTAATTCTATTTTGAATTCACACCTAAAGTCTGACAGTTGTCATAATTTCTCCATCTTAATTTGCCATAAATATCATTATCTGTATCATTAACAATGTACGTTGTGAGACACAGATTATGTTTAGCACGGTAATGTTTTGTTTTCTCACTGCAGGGCGCCTGCTTTGCACCCGAGGGAGGCGGCGAAACAAGGTCTGATGGTTCTGAACTGGGCCAAATCCGTTGTCGGACCGAACATCACAGAGTTTTCCCTTCCCTCCTCTCGTCCTACATGGCATTTTAGATCTGGTAGACGTTACAGCTGGAGGAATTGATGTCATGGAGCTGAGAGGAATCCAAACAAGGAGGCAAAAGATGAAAGAGAAACAAAACTTGACCACCCCAGAGCAAAGACTTTGGGTTAGCCGTTCAACTTTTGGTTGCTTTCAATAATTTTTTCCCTCCGTTGTGAAAGCGACCCCATTATGACCGATGTGTTTGGAGCCATAAAAGAAACATCTAAAGTGTTTGCCTCCCAGGAAAAACACCACTTGCTTTTGCGAAGTGACGAGGATTCGATCCAAAACCTTTAAAAGAACAAATGAAAATGTTTAACAGGTTTGACTTTCTTTTTTATTTATTCCTTCAAATCTGTGACCTCAAAATGCATGAGTGAAATATACATGTATAGCAGAAGATACAATCAGCGGATAAATATAAAATTCTGTAAAATAGTACTCTAGTCATGTAAACTCTGTGACACGTGTTATAAGTCACCGCACGTCCATTCACCTAAAACAGTGCGTCTTATTTTCGTTATCGATGCACACTAGGTTTGCTCGACACTAGTTTGAGGTCGGGTGAAAGTTGAAAGGGGGAAGGGGGGTGAGGTGGTGAGGAAGTGTTGTCGGGGAGCTAAATCCATACAGAACATCTGTAACAGGTTCCCACAGCAGCCCGGACAAACAGTCCATGAGTTCTTCCATGAGTTTTTGCACTTCCACGTTTCTTCCCTCCTGTTTCTATTTTCTTCTTATGTTTGTGTTTGTAGATGTACGCTTGTCTGTGTATCTGATTTTATTCATACACCGTTTCCTCTTGTTTTTACTTATGATTGTTTATGTGTCCTCCGGTGTCTTGAAAGGCGCTCATAAGTAAAATGTACTATATTCCTATAACCACTGTCTGTAGTAATTTCACTGTGTGAGCCAGGACTGCAGCACGGAGCACTACTTTAACTCTACAACTCTTGGATCTATAGGAATATATAGGTATAAATAAAAGCACAGGAGAGAGCAAAATATTAAAACTAAGAAAATGGATTTAGTGTTGGCACATGGAGTTTTTACATGCGTGTGGTATAAAATTGTTCTTGCTCGCTAGAGTAGTGTCTAAAAGTTCCAAGTGAAGGCAGCTAAGTCACACGTCACTGTGCATTCACACGGCAAGTTACATGTAACGGTGGAAAACAGGTTAGCAGTTTTATGTCTTGACCAACCTTTCAAATAAAACTAATTTTTATTTGAAAGATCGCACCGTAACAAAGTTTACACAACTACCCTCAGACAACAGTCACAGCCATGGCTGGGATTGGTGGTTTGCTATGATGTAACGTTATAGAAGGTTTTCTCTTGTTTTCTTTTATAAAATTAGCGTGGCCAACTAGCTAACCAATGTTTTATTCTTAAGGGGAACTGTCTGGGTTTAAACTGGTAACATCTGAGGCCTTTTGGAAAACTCCAGGGGAAGAGTCACATCTGCACTTTGGCACTTTGGCTAGCTGCACACCAACTAACTAACACTTAAGTAGATTTATTCCTCTTCAATATCTGACTGGATTTTCTGTCAAAATTCAATAATTTTGTTCCCTTTTACACTGAATTTTGGGACCCTTCAACTAAGTTACTAGAAATGTGAATGCACAGTGAGGAAGAGTGAGCACATTCTGTCCAATCCCTGCTTACTCTACATTTAGTGGGCAGGGGGTGTTTGGCAAGATATCTAAGAAAACTCAACCTTTGTCAGTGAGAAGTGAGGGCTCTTCTAATGGCGGAAAAACACCAGCACACAGGCGGTGAGATAATGTCTTAACAAGCCAATGGACATAATTACACGAACATAATGTGGTGATTTTTAGACTGGTGTTTTTTTAATCTAGATGTGGATGTCTGGAGTCATGGCAGTGTGGTCCTTCTGAGGGTGATGATGACGTGATTCATTCAGAGCGGTGAACGGTCTCGGCTGTGGTTTACCAGTTGTCTAGAAAGTCAAATCCAGTCTTCAGGATGCTGCTGCTCGTGTTGAACTGAGGGGAAGAAACAGGCAAACAGTTTGGGAGAGATACTGGCACTGAATATTGTCTGAACATTAGTACTCATTTTTTTAAATACCGTTGAACTTTCCTAATATCAAAGATTTACACTTTACCAAATTATTTATTTTAATGGATCCCCTTCTGTAAATTCATAGCATTATGGGCTCTGTCAGGGTATCTCCTAATTTCATTTCGCGCACATTTATCACGTTTGTCGTTTTAGGATTCTTCAACAGCAGTTCTGCTTTTTTGTGTGATGAAATAAAATGAGTTCTGCTGTGACTTTCCACATGCTTTGGTTTGTTTGGGCTCGTGTAAAAGCTGTTAATCGAACTCTGCTGCGGACTAAACAACATCACAGTGTAAAGACATTGGTTCAGTCTGTGGACTGTGGTAATGTTATTTTTGTTATGAAAGAAAAACAGGCCAAGCACTGGACTGTGTGGCAGTTGAAGTGTGATTTTAGCTGGAACTCAAAATCCGAGCTAGTTTTAAAACCACCTTCTGATCTTAAACAAATGTCAAACACCAATGGCACTGGCACATAGTTAAAACCAATAGCGTACATTTGATTAAACTCCATCTATCTGTTTCAGAACTCACCTGGGAGAAAGCGGGGCTGGATTCCAGGTTGGGTGACACGGCCTCTTCTTTCTCCTTCTCCACACGGGCGGGGATGTTGGAGGGCTTTGACATCATGCTGGAGGAGAACATTTCATCCAGGGTGTTGCTCACCGACGGCAAGGTGCTCTGGGATCGCTCCCATCCTGCCACTGTTGAGGACACACTAACTGGTGGGGCGGGGTTTGGCGAGATGGAGATGGATGCAGGTGTCGCACTGACAGCAGTAGGGATGGGGGGTGGGGGAGCAGGAGGCTTTGGTGCTCTCTGCTTTGTGGACCTGGCAGTAGGTGGAGGGTGGGACTCTGCTGCCTCAGGCTCCTTGGAGGTGACGGAGGTCTCCTGTAGAAAAAAGTCAACATTTACTGTTGGCATTTTCACTTATACAGTTAATAGTAGATTTTTATGGGTGTTAAACATAGACATGTTCAAAATAGCACAAGTTTAAAGTTATACACGGAACAAATGCAAAGAAATTGTACAGAAACATTTCCCCTAGTTGTTGATATTACATTTAGGCTTCATGTACATACCTCCATTTAAAGCAATGTTGGTGGTTTGTGCAACTACAAAGTGAAAAAAAGTGAAAATGAAAGTACAGGAAAGAGGAAAGAAGCACAAAGTAGGAGACTGAGAAGCAAATGAGACATGAAAGTTGCTTTTTTGCTGCAAATTGGCTGCATCTGCCATCTGTTTCTCTGACATTTGTGGAGGCTTGACAGATGCCATTTATCTCAGCCTCAGGCTAGACTCTATTTCAGGATACACATCACGAAAACAAAAGTGACAAGTGTTTTTTGGGGGGGCATGCTTTCAATCTGTTGTTCTTCAGAAAATATTCCAGGAAAATTAGATGGTTGCACCTTATGATTTAGAAGCAGCCAAAGTAGATGGTAGCTGTTTTTTGGATTGGAAACACCGCCAGATAGAAAAACACAATTGTAGACCTCTGTGCTTACCTGTCGGAGGTAGGAGGGGAGGGATTTCTCTCCTTTTTCAAGGGATTTAATCTGGCTGGGGGTCAGGGACTGGAAGTCAGCTTGTTCCCCTTCCAGTCTGGACCTCTCAGCACTGATCTTCCAGAAAGACGACTCTTCCTCTGGCCTCCGTCCCTCACTGACAGAGACCTTCACCATCACACAATAACACCCTTATATACAATGTCCTCACTATTAAAAAAAAAATTCAGATGACATGGCCCTTCCAATAAAATGCCCAAAATTGCATTTGGATAAAAATTTCATTCAAGTTAGATTTTAATTAAAGAGAAATTCCTATTGGAAATGTGTACTCAATCAAACAAAAACATTATGGCATCCATAAAAATAAATGCAACATACGTGGCAATGGAGCTCCTCAAATATTTCACTTTAAAGGAATGATTGGTGCAATAAGGTCAGTTTTTATCAGAAAAGGCAAATCTTACCTTGGTCCCATGCTGGTTGGAATGAGGAGTCTTTGCAGTTTTTGAGTCAGCATGTGAGGCAGAGATGCCCTGGTCTGCGGAGCCTGAGGTCAAGCTGAACTCCAGCTGACTCTGAAACAGAAAACATTTGAGTCATAACAGTAACTAAGTTACAAAAGGATTCATCTGTGACTATGTAACGCTAGATATTAAAAGAAAAGACTCCAACTTGTAAGTTCAATATTTCTAATTAATTCATCATTTTTACCTTGGTTTCCCAGGAAAAAGGGGCTGAATGTTCATCTTGCCAGGTAATATCCTACAGAGAGACATGTAGTACGGTGAATTATTAAATATAAGCACAAACGATACTTGGAACTTGAATAACTTGAATTTGTTTTGCTGATTCAACAAGTAAGTATTTTTCTAATGACTGATCAAACCCAAATGTCTCTTCAAAATCCAGGAAATAGTTATCGAAGGATTAATAAGAAAAAAACATTACGGCTCAGGTGAAACAAAGGGCAGTGATTTATGACAGGTATGGAAATAAGGACAACACAGTTGGTTTTACTGTGTTCAGTGTTAACTAAAGACCTGACCCACTTTGACAAGAACCAAAATAGCCATGGACAGACAACTGGGGCGGCTCATCTGATAGACAGCAAGGTTTCTGTCCTGAATCCACTGAGCATCCATGAACAGCAGGAGACCTTAGGACTCACGTTTTGACTCAGTAATGTAGAATAATTAAGAAATCAATGCTTCAGAAACCTGAGGCTAGCAAAGGTTAGCATGTTTTCCTACCATTTTAACAAATAGGGACTTTCTATGGGAGACGTCACCATACAATAACCTACTATAGCCTAACATAAACGAGGATAAAGAGTTAGATATATATTAGATGTAGGTAAAAGAGATTAAAAAGAATAAATCTGTGTTTTTGGTTCATGTTGTCACTCCGACGTCCGTCTGTCCGTCTATGTCAACGGCTACGTGGCTAGTTAGCAACATTAGCCAAAACATGCTATCCGGACTGCTCACAAACATTTTAAATATCAATTAAAAATGCCCTTTTTTTTGTTTTAATACCTCCTCTCCGAAATGAACTATCTTCTGCCCCGTCTGGATGAGCAGTTTGGGGTAACAGACCACCTCATCTCGGTCCACTCGGTGCATAGCGTATCGGGCTCGGATGTGCGGATCCATCATCCAGTTGTCGATGGCGCTGTCCTGCTCCTGCGGCGTCATCTTTTCCCACGACGGGCCGTGCTTCTCCTTGATCTTCTCCCGCTCCTGCATGATCTTCTTGGCCATAGAGCTGATGGAGGAGAAGTACTCCAACTTCTTTTCCTCCATCCTGTGGGCGTCGAGCCCCGGCACGGCGGTCGCGGTGGCCATCTTCAGCCGCCGCCAGCTGTTGTTATTGTAGTTGCGGGGGAAGAGGAAGCTGCCTGAGGCGGAGGGCGGGCAGCCGGCCGGTCCTCTGCGCTGACGGCGCCATCTTGTGACCGTTTTTTTTTTTTTTCTTCTTTTTCTTAAAATTTTGATTTATTTTTTTCAACCACTCTTTCCTGCATCATCAAAATCATTATTCTGCATCATTTATTAAAAATAAATAATAATAAATTTTATACGTCGATTTCGTCCATATCTGACGTCAGTTCTCTGTCCGCCTCGTTACCATGGAAACCGGGAAGGGAGATGGCTGCGGGGAAAAACAAGGTAACGGACAAAAAATGCCTTTTAAAGTTACCTTTAATTTTTTATATTTTAATCTAATAATTTATATTTCACAAGTTTTAACTGTTAGTATGAGATATCGACTAACAAACAACCGATTTTACTATTTTAGGGATGTAATATACATTAATTTGCCAATTTATTAGGAACACCTAGCTAAAACTTGAGCCATTGTTTTTAATTATTTGACTGTTTTTTAATTTACTTTTTCTCTGATGACGACTATTTAACTATAAAATGACTTCTGTATTTCTGTATTTTATTTTTTTTAATCATGGATTATTCAAAGATAACTGAAACAAAAACAGAGACATTTCAGGTTTGCGGTCCAAAAATATTTTAATAAGTTATGTGTTTCCTTAATGAATACATTAAGTTTGCAGTCAGTTACAAACTGTCATATTAAAATACAAAACTTGAAAACAAATGATTTTTTTAAATTTAAATATTTACATTGCAAGTTGATATCAATGGAAATTAACCAGTTTGGGGGAAAAAATAGATTTGTGTAATATCAAAAAATATTGCTGCAGAACAAACAAGCTTAGAGTTTTACAAAATAGCTTTTAGCCAATGCAAATTGTAATAAAGGTAAACAAACAAACAAAAACACACAAACCCAACACATTAGAAAAGAGCTGCTCCATTTTGCCGCGTATTGTATCCTTTTTGTGCAATTTTAGATAGTTGATCGCTCCCATTCATAAACTGGTGGATCTGAATGGATTTTTCTCAGGCTTTTTCTGCGACAGGCATCACGGAGGCTGTGCTACTCTTTTTTAATCAGACTATCTCCATTAAAATATGGGTGAATGGCTATAGCAGTAGCTGGAACGGTTTTAGACTTTCGTCTGGATGAGCGACAACATATCAGGTAGAAGATCTCTGCCACGTTGAACAGAAGAGAGACACAGGACATTACAAGCATGAAGATAATGAAGATGGTCTTCTCAGTGGGTCGAGACATGAAGCACTCTACGGTGAAAGGACATGGAGCTCGGGAGCAGACAATTCTTGGGTCCATGACAAACCCGTACAGGTAATACTGCCCCACGATGAATGCTAACTCCAGAATTATTCTAAAAACTATGGAGGTCATGTAGGTTCCCAGCAGGTTGCCTTTAATCTTGACATGACCTTTATCATCAGTGTACTTGGGAACTTTGGCAATTTCACTGCTAGAGTGCGTTTGGATGTATCGTCTCAACTTATTTTCTTTGTGGATAATGTGGGCCACATGGCCGAGGTAGATCAGCGTTGGCGTCGAGACAAAGATAATCTGGAGGACCCAGAATCGAATGTGGGAGATCGGGAAGGCGTGGTCGTAGCAGACGTTCTTACAACCGGGCTGTTTGGTGTTGCAAATCATATTTGACTGTTCATCACCCCAAACCTGCAATTTTCACATGAGAAATTATTATGGTCATTAGTACACACATTTACAACAGCACAAATCTCTCCATTTCACTCAAATTATACAAACAAATAAACAGTGATCAAGTACGCGCGAACCTTCTCTGCTCCAGCTCCAAGGACCATGATCCTGAAGATGAAAAGCACACTGAGCCAGACTTTCCCGATGACGGTGGAGTGGGACTGGACCTTGTCCAGCAGAGAAGACAGAAAACCCCACTCTCCCATGATCTCTGATCTGATGAGGAAAAGCACGTGAAAATGTCAACAGATAAATAAAAATCACTGATAATAACGATTATTACTTATTGATGGTTCATTTTTCACTGGTTTCATTAAACTGTGCAAGGTGAATTATGATTCCAGGCCCAAGCTCATCTCAGTCACCAGTGAGATGGAGTTTAATAGAGAAAACTCAATAAAATATAATAAAAGAAATATAATACCAATGAGTGATTACCAAGACATGCAGATCCCGAAATCACATTCATACAGTGTGTTCATTCATCTATTATCATTTTAGTATACATGCATTTTTTCTAATTAAAAATTAAAAATCTATCTTTTTATAGTTGACACGTATATTTTAAAATGAATTATTCTAGCTGGTGTAACAGTTGATAACTGATTAATGCTGCAGCAGAAAGTCCTTTGTTTTAGAGACATTATCACGTGTTGTAAAATCTACACAATGTACAGAACGGAAAGAAGGAGCTGTCAACTCTGACATATCAGATATCAACATGTTTTCCATAATAAGAAGAGCACTTTAGTATGTCTATAATGTATTCTAATGACGCAGTATTGTTTTATTACAGAACATGAAGAAATACACAAATAATACAGCTTTTTATCCTGATGGATTATAAACGGTTCAGTCTGAATGCTCATGTTGCCTGAAGAGTTTTTCCACTTTTATGTTTTATTTATAGACACTAACACTGACACTCTACCAAGGCAAGAAAATGTACCCATAATTATAAATATCCATATTAATACATGGCTGCGATAATAAGATTATCTAGTATCTTATCCCCAAATAATAGCATGGAGATTAAATGTGAGTTCATTACATTTTAATATTTCAGTATTAAAGTCTTACCTTTAAATTTTAAAGTTCTTCTTCCAGACTGACAGAGCAGACACGACCTGCAGAGCTGAATGATAGAGAAGCCAGTACGCCACAGCGAGCTACGGTGCTTTAACTACCTTGAACTTTAGATTTGATGAATTTGCGCAACAGTGTTGGCTGTCACGTTGTAACAACATCTGAAAATGATAAATCTCAGGATGAGAATTTTGGGCTGAGCTCTGAAAAGATTGCACAGGTTAATGATTGGCAGTGTTATGAAATCTGACCCACACCTACTTCATTATAATCAATGTAGTTTTTTTTTTTTTTATCACATGAACAGCATGAGAAAAGAACCCTTTAAACCAGCCTTAACTATTTTGCCATTTTCCACTCAAATAGATTTGCTAGTTAAATATCTACAAAGCTGGTAAATAAATAAAATAAGAATAAGAGATAGAGCCTAAGAGTATGGATGTAGTCTGTCACTTTCTTATTTATTTTTTGTTAAGATTATGTCAGCAAAAAGTGTTTTTTTTTTTCTTCATACAGTTTAATTTACACAATGTCCTAAAAGAGCAAGGAAATGGAATATCATAAGCTTCCCAAACACACTTCTCTTGTAGAGATTTTGTATTTCATTGAAATATGTTGAGCAGGAATTTAGAGAACATATTCATGCTTTTTTATACATCACACATGTGTCTTTATGTTGCCTATCTCAACTTAATATCTTTAGCCTTAAATGAAGTCATTAAAAGTATTGATGAGTCATCAACCTGTCACTCAACTGCTCCCTTTTCTGATGTAACATTGGATCATGTCGACTGATGAGATAATTACTAGATCAACCATTTTGATTATCAGTTAAAATGTAAAAAGTCAAATCAATTACTGGTTACAGCTCTCAAATGTGAATATTATCTGTTTTTCCTAATGTTTTTACTACAGTAAAGTCAATGTTTTGATTTATTAATAGACTGCTCATGTAAAAAGTGAACATCTGACTTATCCACAGTGTGCTGCCATTAATGAAATGATTTAATCTTAACACTGCCCTCCAGTGTTAAGAGTGTAAATCATTTTCTGCAAACGTGTAAACCAGTCATTTAAAATGATGAAACAGCAATCTTTTCCAACTTTAATCATTTATTAAAAACAATATAGAATACAAAAATGTTTCCACTTCATCAGCAGTGACAAACAATTCACCATGATCATCATCATCATTCAATAAGGAAATTTGTCCAAGTCCAAATAATAAACATGACAATAACTTAAAGGACACTTTCAATAACTGAGCAAAGACAAACTCCTGCTCACTCAGATAAATATATTATCAGTATTGCACCTTTTCCATCATACGATTGCCATTTGAAGTACAAAAAAAGTGAAAATTGTTAATTTATGCACTTTATGACTTTTTCCAGGATATAAAAGCATATTTTTATGCAGCTTTTTATATTCTGTCCTGACGTGAGAAATCTTCCTTTCAGTCTCTTTTATGAGTTTGAGCCGGAATCTGCTGGATGATTTTTTTTTTTTAGTGATCAGTCAGGAGATGTTTCTCTTCTTTGGCCCCGTCCAGGCTCCCTCCGATGCTGTGGCTGTTCTCCAGCTCCATGTTCAGCTTGTTCTGCTTGACTGCGTCCCCTGAAGTCGGCCACCGGGGAGCTGACAGGCTGGCAGGATATTCTGCCGAAGTCGTCATGTGACTGTGACGCCTGGAGCCGCATCTGATCCTGGTACAGAGCAGGTAGAAGACCTCGAGGACGTTCAGGAACAGAGAGATACAGGCCACCACCAGCATGAAGATGATGAAGATGGTCTTCTCTGTGGGTCGGGACATGTAGCACTCCACGGTGAAAGGACAGGGCTTCTTAGAGCAGGGGAACATGGGCACCATGATGAACCCATACAGGTAGTACTGGCCCACTATGAATGCAGCCTCAATGAGGATCTTCACCACCAGCTGAGTCAGGTAGCTTCCCAGCAGGTTCCCCTTGAGCTTCACTTTTCCCTTTTCATCTGTGTATTTGGGCAATTTGAGCAGCTGGGTCCCTCCAGGGCTCAGCAGCTTCTGCCTCAGCTTGTTCTCCTGGTGGATGACGTGCAGGACGTGGCCCAGATAGACCAGCGTCGGCGTGGAGACAAAGATGATCTGGAGGACCCAGAAGCGGATGTGCGAGATGGGGAAGGTCCAGTCGTAGCAGACGTTCTCACAACCAGGTTGTTGAGTGTTGCAGATGAAACCCGACTGCTCGTCTCCCCAGACGCTCTCAGCACCGGCCCCCAACACCATGATTCTGAACAGGAACAGGACGCTCATCCAGATCTTCCCAATAACGGTGGAGTGGGACTGGACCTTGTCCAGTAAACTTGAAAGGAATCCCCAGTCTCCCATCTTTATAAATGATGCTCAGTTAATGAACTGTGAAAAGAAGGAAAATAAAGTTAACAGCAAAGCAAAATAGGGCAAATAGCTTCTTTAGTTTAGTTTTTAAAGATCCTGCATCTTATTGCCTGAAACATCAACCACAAATTATCCTTTAATCAGCGGAAGGAAAAGTGTCATTATTCTGTTTGATTTAGATAAATAATTCTTCTGTTTATTTAGCAGGGCTGCATGAAAAGAAAAAGACACCAGAGCCTCCTGAACCTTGAACTAGTTGGTCAGTGTTTTTCTAAAGTAACCATTAAACAGAAAAAAAAACACACTGTGAAGTTTTACACTGATGAAGCACAGTGGAAGGAAAATAAAGATTACACGTTATTGAAGCTACCAATTTACAGAAAGAGCAATGTGTCCCATCACGTTCTTTCAGAAAATAGATTTAAAGAGAAGAATCTTGATATTTTTCTCCGTTTTCTTCTTAACCAATATTGACCTTCAGAGAAATAAGTTTTTCTTACGATCTGTAGGAGAGAAAAGAAATCGGTGCATCTTACCTGCTGACCACGTAGGAAAGGACCTGCTTGGGTTGGGACAGACCGTTAACAGCTCCACTAGAGGTGGACCTTGGAGTAGCGGAGGTGTGGGCAGGGGGGGGGACTGATGAGGAATCACCTTGCGTAACACATCTGCCTTCAGTGTCACATTGCACTCGTCAGCAAATGTGAGCAGCAAAAAAAAGTTGAGAGAGAACGGAACAAGAGAAGATGAATGTAATAACTGACATGTGTCATGTTCAAATTTTAGCATTTTACATCATGAATCAATATCTGATATCTTTGATATTTTAGCTCCTCCACAAAGAGCTCCTTTTTTTTTTTTACATTTTGATGAATTCAAATGAATATTTAGAGATCGTTGCACCTTCAAACACGATCATTTATTCACCAAGACATAACTCAGACATAACAATGGGTGAAAGGACAAAGCAGATACCGCCTTCGCCTGCTTCATTTACCAACAATATCAACAGAGCAGGAATCGCAGCCCAAAAGTTTAAGCATTTATCTAATATGCTTGTTAAAGACATTTAAAATAAAGGTTTGAGCTCGTGCTGAGTCAGCTATTTCCCGTGTCCCTGACTTGATATTTACCATCTGAACTAACTCTCAGCAAGAAAAGAACAAAAAACGAACTACTTTTGTTTACCCAAAATGATGCAATATTCAGAAGAAACAAGTCCATTTGTTCTCTCATAAGATCAACTACAAAAAGCTTTAAGGTAATTGAGTTTTGTAGGTCCTTATAACTGCATATTGCTTTTCAATAAATACACATCTTAAAACGGCATTAAAGGTTATTCCCTCTGCACACAATTAACTAAATGCTTTGTATGCATTATGGCAACTGTTGCTTTATCTACAGTGTGTGAATATAATGGCCCAATTAAAAATAAAAAACTGCCAAGATTTGGAAGAATGGGGCCGTTTTCTGTGAATTAAACGCACTGTAATTTAACAAGGCAGCAGAATACAGACGCTGCTTCTTTATTAATATCTGAAAATAAGAAACAGACGGCACAATGAGAGTCTGATTCCAACGTGTTTATTGAATTAGGATTTAATATTATATTGTCTTTAACCATTTCAAGAAAGAACACACAAAAAAATCTGATCCACTATAGAGTGCATGGTTTGTTTGCTTTTTTAAAATTTTGTCACAAAGGTGACTTGAAGCTGTTTTCAGCAACGTTGACTGAGAGCTGCAAACAGAAACTGGATGTTTCCCTCCCTCCGTCTGGATTTCCTGCGCACAAACCGTCAAAACACACAAAAACTCTCCCAGCCTCCATGATCAGATGTGGACCTCCCCCACGTTGTCCTCAGATGGTACATTCTTAACAACCTTGCTCACGTCACCTCTGACCCCGTTTTGTCCCCGCAGCTCCATCTCCAGGTTGGAGCTGTTCTGAAACTTCTCGTACCGGCTTTTAAAAGCTTTCCTTTCCGAAAACGGAGGCGTCACCGGGGTCACCGTGTAGTCCTGCCTCCTCGCCACGCACTCCTTCACCGCCTTCACGCACAGGTAGAAGAGCTCGACGACGCTCAGCAGGAGGGAGACTACGGCTGACACCAGCATGAACCAGATGATGACGGATTTCTCCGTAGGCCTGGAGACGAAGCAGTCCACCGTGTGGGGGCAGGGGAAGCGGGTGCAGACGTAGCGAGTGTGGAGGGTGAAACCGTAAAGAAAATACTGACCCACGATGAACAGAGCCTCCAGGGCTATCTTGGCCATGAGGTGCAGCACATAACTGCGAAGGAGGCAGCCACGGATGCTGATCTTGCCGTTGCTCTTGGTGTACTTGGGAACTTTGAAGGCCTTGCTGAGGTACAGACCAGCTTTGTCGTCCAACTCCGCCTGTTTCTTCATCCTCTCCTTCACCTTGAGTTGGAAGAAGAAGAAGACCCAGTTATTCATTAGGTTAACGAAACAGGAGATATCGACTCGACTGTTTCACAGCCAACAAAGACCAGAATGTTGCTGCTGCAGCTTCGTCCTCAGGACTTCGAAGTGACATTGGAGGTTCAGCGTTCAGCCTCATGGAAAAACATCCAAACGGAAAATTGTAAAGATCTCTCTGTCCGGCTTTTTTCCTCCTTGACACAATGGAGCTCAATATAACATCAATAAAAGAGTTTGACCATTTTTTTCATATCAATAATCTCAACCTTCAGTGCGCAAATCAAACCAGACTTTATTCGTCTGAAATCACCTGATCTTCAGATCAGAGTAAGACCCTGAAGAAAAACCTGATGAGCTTATAAATCCTCCTGCACAACATTGTATGAGGAGCAAGAGAGCTCCCGTGTTTCTCCTGCTGTTCACAAACTAAACAGGTGTTGATTTATTAGCTCTTGATAAATTACTTTGCTCCTCATCTGTCATAAATGTGGTTCAGGAGAAATGGGAATGAAGAAATAAATCATCTCTAAACTTGCTGACTGCTAATTTATTTCTGTGAGACAATGAAAAGACTTTGGAATTTTTCTCCAGGATGAACATATGGAAGAACAGCTGATGAAATGATTAAGCCACCGTCCTTAAGGAAATGTCCTTTTAAGCCCATTATTAGGAAAACTGAAATTTGGGATGAGTAACAGTTTAAAGCTCCATTCATCAATCTGTCACCATTAGGAGGCAAAAAAAACAAAAACAAAACAACGTAGATACACAACAGCTGACAAATCAGTAGTTTGTGGAGGAAAATTCCATTTCTGTTTAGATGATGCAGTTTTATAGCTGTCTTAAAATGCAGAGCCCTATTTGGCAGTCTAAGTGGGGCACTGAGCCAAACTAGGATCACGCCCTCCCCTACGTGGCAATAATCATATTGTTCATGGATCCCGGCAGGATATTTAGCAACCCGTACCTTGTCCCGTACCTTTAAAGGCAGTTTAAAGGTACGGGACAATTGCTCCGTATTATCCATCACACCCACTTCAGTGACACACCTTCTTCTCAACATGGATCACATGAAGGACATGACCGAGATAAAGCAGCTTCGGGGTCGCCACAGCAATGATCTGAAGAACCCAAAAGCGGACGTGAGAGATGGGGAAGGCCTGGTCGTAGCAGACGTTCTCACAGCCGGGCTGCTGAGTGTTGCACACAAAGTCCGACTGTTCATCGCCCCAAACCTGAGAGGACGGACAGGAGGGAAGAGATGAATCAGACCATCACAGAGGTGTTTATGGTGACATTCACAATCCAGAGTCCGGCTCTTTGGGGCCCCAGGAGATCACTAATAATACTAACACACTATATTAGCAGACCTTCTCAGCACCGGTGCACAGGACCAGGATGCGGAACACAAACAGCACAGTGAGCCAGACTTTGCCGATCACCGTTGAGTGGCTCTGCACTTTGTCCAGCAGGCGGCCAAGCAGATCCCATTCGCCCATTTCAGTCGCCAGCTGTCCTGATTTCTGTTTTGGAAGACGTTTTTAATAAATCATAGAGCAGTCTGATGGTATGCATATTAGATCCACCTGGCCTGTTATTTGTCATTTTTCAGATTTTAAACCTGGTGATGTGTCAGACAGACTCTCACAAGGCCAAACTTTTTATCATCTTGCGCTCTTGTGACTTTGCTGATAGACACCAAGGATGCTGATTTCAAGTTTCCAAAACACTCTTATCTGCTGAAAACAAACACCCTAACCTTGGTTATTACCAACCAATGCATATTCAAAGAATGCCAGACATTGAGCTAAACCACTCATTCAAATAGAGATTGATCTGCCTGAGTAGATAACGCTGCCAAGTTTATGTTGTGAGCAGCTCTGATATATAAAAATTATAAAAACTTTCTTTTACTTCTTTAAAAACCAAAAATGTTGGATCATAAGGATCCAATCAGTTTTTATTTTATTTTTCTTTTCTCATCATCTCATCAGTCGTATATATCTGCACTGATGCATTATTTATTATTTATTTCAAATATTGCATGACACAAAACTCATCTTACATAACTTTGTATGACATGAAATACACACAAACACAAATCCATACGCTTACAAATTCCTCCAGGCTATTTACATGATCAGTTTTGTGACACAGTTAAAATCTGATTGTCAGAGAATATTAAAATCAACTCACCAGTTGAACAAATCCTTGGAGAAATTGAAAAGTGAACAAAAGAGAGCGATGTCTCCGGAGGACGACGAAAAGGGAAAGTGAAGGAGGAGAAGAAGTTGTCCTCCTCGTCTTATCTGGAAGGACACCATCTTCACCACAACAATGAACCTGAGAGGCTGGTAAAAGCAAAAGCTGCCAAATAAAGTGCAGAAGGAGGTGAGAGGCCAGATTTAAACCCTCCGCTTCTAGTTCCATACACTGAGAATGAGGAGCGACGGAGCGGATTCTGCTCGACATGACAAATGACAGAATTACCAAATAGCTTGAGTTTTGACAGCTCAATGCAACACAAGATTATCAAAAACCAAAAAAATATGTTTCATTGAACAAAACAACTTGAGGTCCACTGAGGAACTCTTCTGGACTGCTCTACATTTTTTCTACATCTGACTATTTACTCAAGTATTTTTCTTCTTCAAAGAGTCGTAAATCCTCAGAAATATTTTTCTGTTTGTTTACACACTTTTAAAAGCTTTATTTTTATTTTAGATGCTTTTTTTTTTTTTTAAATGGATGAATACTCAATAATTAATGAAAAGAAGCTATGTATGTTTATTATAGATGTGTGGATGTATATTTACACATTCTGGTGTCAGGTTTAAATCCCACAGCAGCAGAAACATGTTTATAGCAAATCGCTGCTCACAGGTGTTTACCAGCTTTACAAAGAGTCTCTGACCCGGCCGGTCGGAGGGCACAGCCTCCGCTTGTGGTTGTCAATGATTTACGGCGTCCTGATATTTTAAGAGAAAACAGCATGTGTGGCCTTCAACGTGCAGATCACAGTCAACATTTCTGATCATACGCTGAAACCACAACAGTCACTTCTCAGATAAAGGTCACAGACACACTGACTGATGTGAAGACTGACACGTTGTCACCAAACAAGAACAATAACGCAGAAATGAAGGAGTTTGTTGTTTTAATTTTGTGCTATGATGACAAAGGTATTTAGGTAAACACTTACGTTATTTATGTGAATATGTTCCAGTTTCAGCTTCATCACAACTTAAATCTTGATTGCATTTTAAATTCACTCTGACAGCACCTTCACCCGAAGCTCTCACTCTTCAGTCAGAAGAATATAGAATATAAAACATCCTGTGGGCACATCCTAGTTTCAATCTGAACAGATTGGATCAGACCAAATGAGATAAATAGTATTTACAATGGAAGAATATTTTCTTTATTTTGGTCACAATCTAGAGTTCATGTTTAAAATTTGATTTTTTATTTTTTTTGGCTCCCCACAAAGACTACCATTAAATCAAGAATATTACCTTTAAGTGCCAGCCTGTCTGTGTGACTGGGTTTGGTTTTTGCCTGTATTGTGTTTGCGTTGAATGAATGTTGTCCAGTGCTGGGAAAAAGAAGTGCAACCTGGAAGTCAGCGAACCTCACGACTTCCTAAAAAAAAAAAAAAAAAAAAAAAATATTCTCTGGCTTAAATCAGACCATCGAGTCTGCAGGTTAACTGAAAGGCTCAGGTTGATTTTTTTTTTTCTTTTACTTTACTTTATTATTTCCTTCTTCAACATGTATGATTAAATTTTGATCTCAGATCAACTTCTATATTTTCTTTTTGATACCTAAATTTGTTTCAATGCAACTTCTTTAAATACAAAGAAAATAATCTCTCAATTAATCTCTTATCCAACAGTTTCTTTGGTCATGTCTGTGCTCTGTTACGACGTGTAGCTTCTGGTTTCTAAATCAGATTAGTCTGGTACTAAATTCACTCATCACTTCCAAATCCAACTGCAGATTACCAAGAAACTGAAAATCCCAATAATCAAAGTTTTCAAACAGCATCATTCTTTACAAAACAGATCAAATTAAAATAAGCCTTTACATATGATACCAGTAACAAGAGGATCCAGTAACCAGGTTAAGCGTTTATGAAGAGGACAGAGCTCTTAGCTTGATCTGATGAGCACACGGGAGCCAAGAACCCAAATCCACTCTGGAATACACCTCATCAATCCATACTGGGAAGAAACAACATAAAAAAAACAAAGCATTGAGAACCTGCTTTCACAAACCAGAAACTGGGAGCAAGATGTTCCTGATATTAATACCAATAAAATAAGAATCAGAATCAGCAGCATGACCGAGTTCATGCCCACCTGGAGCGTATGAGGCCAGTAGCCGGTGGTCCTGTTCGAGACGCCCAGGGTGGAGATGGCGTGACGAGCGTAAACATCTGGTTTTGGCACAAACCAGCCTTCTCTGGATGCTGTCGATGCAGATGTTGATGGCTGTTGCTCGCTTGACGCAATCTGGATACACATACACATACAATGCATGAAGAACTGACATATATGGAATTACTAAATATTTTATTGATGGATTATTGAAAGCAAGTTTGATATCTAACTGGTCCTGTTGAAGAAATCAGGCATCTTACCTGAAAAGGAATCAGACTTTGGACAAAGATCCCTCTGCCACTGTACTCAAGGTGAAGGGCTCTTGAGAAATGATCAAGATAACCCTGAAACATCCGGAAAACGGACGGTATTAGCCGCCAAGAGAGATGCAATTTGATGTTTAACCAGATTTTACTGGAAAAGTGATTCTTTCAGCTGGTTTTGCTGATATTCTTGCATTAATAAGACTTCTTTAAGCTTTTGTGGATAACATTTATGTACAAATGGGCTTTAATTCCAATTAAGAATCAGAATATTTTCTGTAAAAAGGTCTATAGAGGCTACAAATATGCTTCTTGGTGTCTTTGCATGCATTAGAAGCTGATACAAGCAGCATTTTGTCTCACAGTGGAAGCCATGAGGGTCACTCGTCCAGGCAAAGGTTGGCAGCAGGCACCCGACGATATATTGACCACAGCACCTCTGCTGCGATCCACCATCCCTGGCAGCACCAGGCGAGCCATCAGAGTAGCTGCCGCAACGTTCTTATTCACTAGGTCCAACAGGCTCTGCTCAGGCATCTCAATGAGGCTCTGAGGGCAACTCAGAGATTCATCCACACAGTTCACCAGAAAGCCGATATCTTTACCCCTTATGGCTTCTTTAATGGGCTTGCTGGCTGCCTGGTCAAGAGAAAAGTCAGCCAGCACAATGATAATTTCCACTCCATATCTCTGGAAGAGGGACTCAGCGGTGTCTCTAACAGAAGCGCGGTCCTGAGTCACAAAGATGATGCTGATGCCGTGTCTGGCCAGCTCCTCTGCATATGCTTTGGCCAAAGGCTCTGATGCTCCTGATGGAAGAGAGGACAATAAAGGGAAGATATTATTGAGGCCCACTGCAGATTAACACATTATGCATTTTTCTGTACTTTATAGACTAAATAAATGAATAATCCAACATTATACACATGAATTAGTGATGAAAAAAGATGATTCAGCCGGAAACCCAAATGTCTTAGTCATACCACTTCTGACATGTTCAAAACTCAATTTTTACACTCCAAAGCTCTTTCTGTACAAACAGTCATAGTGCAGGCCTTATGCTCATTTTTTCATGCCATGAATATAATCAGTCAAAATAAAACATGTATGTATGTGTGTCTAATTTGTCTAATCTCTTACACTCTTTATAACTCTTTGATTAGGAGACCAGATTTCTGGCTGTAATCCAAAGAGAAGAACCTTTTCCACCATTTTGGGTGGATTTTCCCCCTCCAACTTCTCTTTTTCTTTTTTTTTCCCGTGGCTAATAGCTCCAGTGGTGAAAACAACAAGGCCTGGTTTTGCATCCTGTTAAACAGATTCACTTCAATTAAAACAAAAGAAAGCATGCAGTGACCTGACTCTCCTCTGTGCCTGGTGCATTTTCACTCATTCTGCAGGATTCCTCACCATGAACCACGGCCCAGTCTCCATATCTTTGGCTCAGCTTCTTGCACGGGATCATCCTCGGCAGGAAATGGACCCGGACCACCGTGCAGCAGTCTCGGAGCATCATCACCGCTCTGCTGGCCGTGTAAAGGGCCCCAACCAGGGCCAGGGTCTCAAAATACGAGCTACACGACCGAGAAACTTCTCTGTACAAAAACTGAAAGCTGTCGACCGCCGCCATGGCTGACACTCCGATGGGAGCTGGCTAGCTTAAAGCTTATTTCGTGGATTTTATGGGATAATTTTTTACAAACAAAATAACGCAAACAGCCTGTCCGACCCGTCAATAAGACATCTCGTCGTTTTCATAGTAAATGTACGAATAAAGCGGGAGAATCAAAGGTGTTTAAGCAGCCTGTGTTGCCATCTGCACAACAAACCGGCGAAAAAGGCAAAACATTGAGTCATGTGACCATTACGTCATCTGTGCTGCGTTCACCACCCGGGAGGAAAGCCATCCGGAATAATTCAAACATGATTAATTCTTTAAATAAGTATTATCATTGGTCAGAGTTATAGAAAATAAAATAAATCTTAACACATACTTAGATTTTTATTATGTTTAATCTTTTAAAAAAATCCTTATTAGGTATATTTCACACGTGAAACTCATAATTACAACTCCCATGAAACGCAGCGTGGAGCTTCTCTGGGATATCCCACAATGCACTGCAGGGAACGCTAAGTGGTGGTTTCCATAGCAACGCAGCTATCGGCGACAAGATGCTACCGGGATAAAAAAAAAAAAAAAAAAGAGGGGGAGGTAGTTTATTGGCTCCACAAAAACAAAAAAACTAAATAACCAAACACAAACAGGTGAAAAGGCGGGTTTCATCGTTCTGCTCCCGGTGTCTCTCTCCTCGGGTGGACGGTTTGTGCTGCGGGGGGGGGTTGTTAGCTTTTTGAGCTAAATGCCGTTAGCTTTGCAGGAGTTAGCTGGCTGTGCTGCAGTGGTGGTTTAGCTAACCAGGCTAAACACACTGAGATTAAGGTTGTTGTAAAAAAAACCACATAGTCCTCTTCGGCTGGACTAAACACTGAGCATTTTTGCTTTCATTCGGATATTTCCGTGGAAACACTCTTTACCACTGAGCCTTAAAATGCTTCATCGGCACAAATGTTATATAAAACTAAACTATATGAAGACATATAATTAGTGTTGCTTGTAGAATTATAACAGACTTAGATGCTCGATGTGTTAGCTTTCTATTTGACACAGCTGTCGGGAATTACATTGATTGACTTAAAGAAGAGGATCTGAACACACGAACAAGCTGATGTAATCAACTAAAAAGATGGACTCAGATATGTGTATTTGCTGGCAAGCTCCTCCACGTAATGTACAATTTGGTGATACTAATCTTCTGATGACTCTAAAGGCAAACTCAAATAATGCATCTTCCCTGACCGTCGGTTATCTGTCACCTAGCTTACACAGGGAATTGCCTTGCTGCCTGTCTGGAAAACTAACCACCCTATTCTTTTCCATCTGAAGGAACAGCTGTAGAGATGTCTCAGCTGTCGGCTGAAGATGAGGTGGAATTACAGTCCTTGCTCAAGCAGCTACTGAGAAGCATCAATGACAGGATCACTGGTGCGGCATCGACCGAATGTGCCGAAGAGGTCCTTCTTCATCTGGAGGAGACTGACAAGAATTTTCACAAGTAAGGACATCAGACTCAGATGGTAGGGCTTTAACTTTAAAGGTCTGGTTTAAGGAAAGGAGTCTAATTCTATCTCTGTAGGAATCTGTTCCCTACTGGCAAGAAGTTAATAAAATATACAGTATGTCTTGAAAGTAGTAGTTCTAATTCTGTCATTGCTCTTCCTTCAGTTATGAGTTTGTCAAGTACCTCCGACAGTATGTAGAAAACTCTCTAGGGACTGTGGTGGAGGAAGAAACCAAGAGCTTGACCAGAGGAGATGGGCAACATGCAATTGGCTCCGGACATGACACCCTGATCCATGCTGTCACTCAAAGGACCAGAGAGTCACCTGAGTGAGTGTCACTTAGTGTCTGGTTGATTGAAGGATATTGTTTGGTTTTTTTTGTTGTTGTTATTTTCCAGACTCCTCTTTTCTGGAAACATTTATAGAATCAGAACTCACTGTTCTGATGTTTAAGATAGAAGTCAGGACACAAACTGTTTTCTAAGATAGGTGTAGGGTATAGTAAATAGCTGTTGCCATCCAAAGCTTTTGACTGAGTGTCATCTGATGCTTAGAGGAGAGCTGTTCAGAAAATCCTGACATCTGCAGTATGTTTCTTAATTTTTGTTCATATTGGCAAAATGCAATGCCTCATTATTAAAATTACTCCCTTTCAGTCGGAAATGGAAAGCTTTTATCTTAGATTGTTGCAGAAATTAGATTATTAGGCCATTAACGTGGTTTCTTTTTTCGTGACAGGTACCAGCAGATGATGCAGACCTTGAAAAACACTATGATTATGGTTGTGGAATCTTTAATCAACAAATTTGAGGAGGACCAAATGAGGAGAGATGAGATGCACAGAGAGAAGCAGCACAGTCAGTCAAACAGCCAGTACATGGATAACTGTTCTGATAGCGACTCCAGCTTTAATCAGGTCAAAGATAAAGCTGACGCTTTTCTTTTTTAAATTGTTGATGACCCATATAAAGCATGTAAAGCCAGCCTGTACTATATTCAAACTATCTCCCACTTGACAATGGGCTTTAACTTTCCCGTAGATCCACCCAATTACATTGTAAACTCCTAGTATCTTATCAAGCAAACAGAGCTCTTTAATTTACATTTATGAATGCTCATAATTCCTTTTGTTGCTTCTCCCTTTTTAGAGTTATGCATTCATCAGACAGGAACAGCTACAAGTCTTGGCTGAGAAACTTGACTCCAGCAGACCAAAAGAGGTAGAGCTGCTTAGTTCCATATTAAAAGTTATCATGCATATTGTACATTACTGTTTCATACTTTAAGTACACAGAGAAGTCACGTGTAGCAAGGTGCATAGATTGGATGGATACTGAAAAACTAATTTTAGCCACAAAATAATGTATAATTTATATGACTTTCCTAGTTTACCGCTTCAGACCTTTTGAAAATAAAATAAAGAAAATTTCGCCAGTAGATATTGGCCTGATAATCAGAGTCAATTGCCATTTTATTTCACTACAATCAGCCTGACCTTTGTTGATGGCTTATCTCTTGTTACAAACAGGGTTATTTTGTTGTTTGCTTATCTGGTTTTGTAAAGATCAAACACATTTCTGTAAATTAACTTACATAACCTACATGTGCGTCTGTTTTTTTTTTTGTTTGTTTGTTTGTTTTTTTTTTCAGTTGTTTCGATAAAGAAGATGGACATTTGATTGTGTCTGGGGAAAATAGCTGTCCTGAGCACGTCATTAGACTTAGCTGAATTGCCGAGTAAATCTAACATTTGGGCAAAGATTCACATCTATGAAAGCAGCCTAAATGGACATGCACCTAATGTTGGTTGCTGCAAAGAGACATTTCCTTGTTTAAAAGGCTCATAAGCTGCAAACACTGTTGTTGGTGTTGATGTGATCTCATTTTTACTGTGTGCAGGTACGTTGGGAGGCTCTTCAGGCCCTCTGCTGTGCTCCTCCGTCTGACGTGCTGAGCTGTGAGAGCTGGAGCAGCCTACGCAGGAAACTCTGTGCAGCTCTGACCGAACCCGATCCTGACCTCAGTGTGAGTCCAGAGAACCTTCAAATACTGAATACATGAATCAGTATCCTGCAAATTCATGTGTACAAGTGTACTGGCCATTCACTGAGTGTAGGCTTAAATAGATTTTTCACAATAATCCTGTTTATTTTCCTTTCATTCTTTTCATAACCTGGCATTTATGTTTCACTGATTTTAATATATATGATTGTGTGCATTCTCATAAGTTATGCCTCTCCCCCCCCCCCCCCCCCCACCTCCCTCAGGATAATGTATTGCAGTTCTTTGCTAAAAGCTTCTCCTCCTCTCCTATGAATGTGACACGAGAGATCTACACCAGCTTGGGTAGGGCACTCTGAATGGACATTTTTGGCTTAGAAAATTCATGTTTGTACTGAACAAGGGAAAAACAATTAAAGGGCCAACTTTGTTTGTGTCCTCAAAAAGAAGGCGGTTTTTTGGCTCTCTGCTGGTTAACGGATTTTCATGTAATCAATACTTGGTCTGATATATCTTCAGTGAAGCATTTCACTTGTAACTAGATAGATAGAAGTGGTTCATTAAATCAGTGATAAAGACCCATCTAAGAAGAGCGCTGAAGAAGAAAGTTACAAGATCTATTTCTACAGACCCACCACATATAAGATTGCTATATTGCACTCTCTTACTCCAGCAATAAAAATTGAGCGGTTCAGTATTAAAGTTCCAGTCTCCTGTGACTTTTATTCGGCTCATACAAACCAGAAGAAGACTCATGGAAGTCCATGACATGAGCCTCTGGAGTTTTCTTAGTTAATCCACTGATGAAAACACCGAAATTGTTACTTACTGAATTAATTGTCGCTACTCTGACAGTTGCCACAGGAAATGTCAATTTAGCAATTAAGGTTTAATGAAAAATGTGTGCGCTGTAATCTTCTTGTCTACAACTAGATTATCTTTCTAATTGTTTTATCTTCCTCAGCTAAAAGCGTGGAGTCGAGCTTCTTATCTTCCCAGCTGAGCTTCCCTACAGGTTCAGATACCATCGACATTAACAGACCTGAGATCGTTCGTCTTCTCAAACAGGTACAGTATGTTAAATGTCATAACATGTAAAGTATCACCATTCACCTTATAAGCATAATGTTGCTTTTTTTCTCTCTGCCTTGCTTCAGATTCGATTGATGAATGACTTCCAAAAGGAGGTCACAACATTTTGGATCCGTCACCCCGAGAAGTGAGTTTTTGTGCCTGTTCGAATAATTTTGTTATATTTATTATGATTTCCAATTAAACATTTATGTATTTTACTAATTATGAATGTACAGCACCCTGAAACAATTCATCACATGATCATTTTTATAACCTTCTTTTTGCTAATGATGATATATGCTCAGTAGATTTGTTCTAGCCTTTTTCTTTGTATAATGTTTTAAGGTATATGGAGGAAGTTATAGAGAGCACCTTCTCCCTTTTGTCCTTCCATCATGAACATGGCTCAACCTCACCCCGGGCAGAGAAAGTACTGGAACCAATTCACTTACTGGCCTTACTGGATGTTAAAGCTACCTGGTTTAAAAAGTGGATGGTGTGTATTGGATTGTGAAAGGGGAAAAAAAAAATGTATTTCTTAATAAAGTTTTTATCTCTTTCTTGCCTGTTCTCATTGCAATCTGTATTTTCTTTCTACGTTTGCTCTTCCTTAATCAAACTACCTCTCCTGATCTCAGCATGGCTACTACAGCAGGACTGTGGTTCTAAGACTCCTGGAGGGAAAATACAAGTCTTTGGTGAGTGATTCACACAATAATCAATACCTCTCACTAACTCCTTTTATACTTGGGAGAATTGTGGCCCTGAAAATAAACCCCAAGCAAGTGAACATCAGAGGTATTTTCAGAAATGCATTCAAACCTGCATCCCTATTTAGGGAACAGAACCCAATCATATCACATGTCTTAAAAACATCAAATTGTTCATGAGCACAGAAAAGGCAGGAAAATTGAGCAAATACATTTGTGCTTGCGGGGCAGTGGAAATGTAAAGATACTTTTTGAGGTGGATGATCATTTCTTTCTTACTGGAAATGTTCCTCCTTTCAGCAATTTTTGGTTTCATCCTTCAGCCTCAGAGAGAAGCTGAACTTGTTCTTCTTGCTTCTGCTTTTACTTTACCAGGAAATTCTATATTCAGAATTAAACATTTAACATATTGACAAGGGACAGGATTGGCTGCATTTACTCATGCATGCTATGAGAGTCTTTTTCATGTCCACATATTTATAAAATATGCATAATTCACTTGGACAAACAGTGCAGGTCAATGTAGTCTTTGAGACAAAAGGGCGCAAAGGATGACTTAGTAGTTCGATGTTTAAGAATTGATTTTATAACCCTGAACCTCCAACTCAACTCTCACTCTGATTTTAAAAAGGATTACTGCAAAATCAGGCCTGAAACTTTCTTGAGAACAATCTAAAGCGATTTTAAAAGTCTTGATTAAGAGTTTGATGAGAGAAGGCTGCACTGACATTGTGGCTGAACTCTTCAGCGAGCCTGTTGTCTTTAGGCTTTTCACAGCAGCATCTAAATTTGGCATCAGATTACAAACTAAAATTTCAGTTAACTAATTGCAGCAACCACAGCAACATGTGTCATTTTAATCCCTTCATTACTATTACTTTGTCAGATTATTGCAGCTCTTCAGCAGTGCATCCATTACAGCGAATCCTGTGAACGGTTCACGAGTGAGACAACTGAACTCCAGTCGGCGGAGCGGCAGAACAGTGGTAAGTAAAAAAAAGTCCACAAACACATGAACTCCCTCGAGCGTATCTGAAGAGCAATCTTCACCCCGAGCCCCGCTGTGTGTGGTAAACATAAGCACATTTACGATAATGCTGAAACACACCTGAAAATAATAGTCAGGCTGAACCACCGCGAAAGCCTGATGAGAAAGTAACGCTTCATTTGAGTCCTGTGGGTGTTAAATGTATTTGAACTTGGACTTCGCTGTCGTTATTTCTTCACTTTCTCCCACAGTCATTAAAGCAGAGTCATGCAGAGAAAAACAGTAGAAAGAAGAAACAAGACAAAAGAAGGCAGAAAAATATAAGAATATAATTGAAGGATGAACTCTTTAAAAAATCAGTTATAGTTAGTTTTTTATCAGACCCTCAAATTTACAGGGAAGATGTGACTAAAATCTGAAAATTGAGGTGTACTGGACAAGGCAGAAGCACTTACACTTACTAATTAAAATGAAATAAATACAATTTGGGGCGCTGTTTGGTCCAAAATATGCTTCAATTAGTTCAGTCTCATATAATGTGTGTAGATGCTTCTGTGTAAAATACAAAACAATCGTTTCTCCACTGCACTTCAGGTGTCAAAAAACAGTGGGCCTTTATTTTTAACATTTGGAAATAACTGAGTTTATAACCAACCTTAAGTCAGAGATGTTTAATCAACTTTTGTTGATGCAGAAACTCTTTTGAGTTGTGATCTAACTAATGCTGACAACCTGGAGCTACAATTTGGAAAATAACGTGAGCAGCAGGAGAGATAAAAATTGTATTAAAAATGTATTTGATACCGAAATAATAGCCCGACTTTTACACCTCTTTAAAGTGATAGCATGAGAATCCTGTAGTCTGAGTATTTTGCCTCTTTCTTTGCCGATAAAAAGGACTGAGAAACAATAAAATCTTAGATACGAGATTCATTAGCATACCTGGTGTGTCTGGGTATTTAGAATTTTCTTAATTTTTGCATTTGCAAAAATTTTATGAGGAAGAAAATGTATTCAGCATATTTGTTAGATATAAATGATGCACTAAAAGGTACTAAAAACAGAAACATAAGCAGGTTTAGGTTTAATCTGGGATTCATTTGATGTGATGAAATACAACTGAGCCACAGCGAGAGTATATTGGCTGAAAAAGACAGATTATTGTGCTGGTTACTGATCCCAAGGTCAAAGATGAATGCCTACGCTCGAGAGAGAGAGAGAGGGCGCTGTCTCGATCCACCTGTTATAAATGTATATAATACTGTATGTTGTTGTTGTTGTTGTTGTTGTTGTTATTAAATTCCCCGTAATATCTATTAATAACTGCTGCTTGTGTTTCTGAACATTTGTGATGGTTCGTCTGATTTCCTAAATTAACAGAGTAATAATAAACAGTGAGGTGCTCCACCTCCTGTGGCAGTGAGTGAGTGATGATGGTGGTCGACGGAGTGTTGCTCTCGCTGTGTTATCTCCCATAAGCCAGCTGGCTCCCGGAGACTCAACATTTTGACTTTGTTTTGGATGAGCAGATATATGCCCCCCTCCTTCCTCCACCACCACCACCACCACTACTACTGACACAGTCATCACAAAAGCGTTTTTGAGCTGTGCTTCTTTTTGATTTTCTGCATCCTGGAGACAAAGCAAGGTGGCCACACACTCCTTTTACTTGTCAGTCTCACTCTGAGACAGAAGTTTGCTTTGCAGGTCAACGTCTCAACAAGGACATTCAGTGTTTTTGATACCCTTGAATAAAACATCTTTTGCACCACTAAGCTCGAAGCTCTTTAAATTTTCCCGTCACTGTTGAGTGCATTTTCTAAGCTTTGCTCCTTCTAGCATATTGGAACAGTATCAACAGTATTTGGACACTGCGCAAAAGTCCAGACAACTCAAATGAAATAAGAATTGTGTCTCTTGTGTCGATGTTTCAGTGCACAGTTTTTATTCGGGAAAGGAACTTGAATACGCCTTCTTTGTCCACTCTCTCTGTGTCCTGGGGAAAATCATCATCTACACCAATGGAAGAAAACTCTTTCCGATCCAAGTGAGGAAGGGAAAAGGTGTAAAACTTTTTTTTTTTTTTAAACACTTTTCAACATCCATCGATACATGTTTGGTTCACCACCGCCACTAAAAGAAGTGTGAAGTTTGATTGTAGTGGATTGTTAAAGTCAAAAGCCTGATACTGTTTGGACCTTCCTTGGCAGATTGTTGCGTTTTCACAATAAAATAGCTCCTCCAATCTTTACAGCAGATAATATAGGAATGTGACTGATCAGCTTGCATGATACCACTCCCTCCGGCTTTCATGACCCTTCCACTTCATCTTATTCACTGATGAAGTTGTGTAACGTTATTGAATCTTGGTCAGAGCTTTAAAAGAGGCCCATTGTCTGCAACTGCTCCTCTTAACCTGCTTTAATTGACCATTATTCACTCTACGTTAAAGTAAAAGTGGAGACAATAAAATCACTGACGTCAGAACATTTTATGGCCATCATAAGGCCACTGTTTTGGTGGAGATTCACTGATTACTGTTTATACCTTTTAACAAGGTGAAGGAAATCCTTCTCACCCATGTGCATCATAGTTTGTGCCACTTCCTCAAGCAGTTTCTACTGTACTGTTGAGTTGGCGATCGAAACGTTATTACCAGGAATGATTTCCCTGTATTTTTAGAGTGACAGCTCATTTTTTCCAAACTTAAAATCTTAACTGTCACTGAATCAGTGTTTTTTAAGAAACTAATGTAATATTGTGTTCACATTTTTCTACATTTTGGAGCTCAATTTGTGGACAAAAATCCAAGATTTCTGCCACCTCACACACTTTTTCATGTCTCCAGTTCAGACCAGATGTTGTCCTCAGCAACATCTATCACTTAATGTTTTTGTCACATTTATATTAGAGAAGGAACATTATGGGCTATTAAAGTGAGCTGCAATCATCAATTATTTTCCTCATTCATTGATTAATAATTTAAGGTATGTCAGAAAGATACTCATACCAGTTTTACTTCTTGAACCAAAATAAGTGAATTGTTTTATACTACAATCTTGGAAAATACACACCTTTATATCACCTCATTTACTCTCTGACTCGTCATGTCTGTGTCTCAGAGCCAGTCAGCCTGACGGACCTGGTTGTCATCCTGATTAACATCATGTACCAACACCCCAAGCCTCCACGCAGTGATGCGTCACACACAGGTGGGACACACAAATGTCCACACAAACACAAACTATGACTATGACAATGAGATTTAGCACTTCCCCAATATTTTCTTCAGACTTTGAGTCTGGAATCGGGGACATAGTGACCCTACCTGGGAGGCGTAAACAACGTTCCTCAGACCATATCCTTTATCTCTTGACCTTGTACTGAGTCATGCAGTACCATAGTTGTGTCCTGACAAGACATTGCCTTATTGCCCCATTCATTCTCATGAATTACACTGCAACAGCTTTTACTGCCAGTGATCAATAGTGTTTCCTACCTTGACTTTGTCAGAGAATCATCTCCACAGGCTGCTGCAGACTCACGCTGAGCAAGCTATAGATTTATATTAACGTTTTACTTGTAGCCTGATGATCACATTTAGTCTGAGTTTCAGTAACTTCTGTGCAGCATCATGATACTGCAGAGTGAAGTGAGAAGTAGATGTAAAAGTCGTTTATGTATGTGAAGATAAGATGTGAAAAAGCTCAGCTCACAGGCAGCGTTTTCGAACAAAAACACAAAAATAACAAGGCAGGCTTTCAGGCATATCTTTCCACAAAGTTACATCTTATTGAAAGGATGATAAATGTGTTAAAATGTTTAGAGGGTCCTCGTCTTCAAAATAACTGCATCTCAGAGTTTGATATCTAGACTCTGAGTCACCAGATGAATAGTTTGCGTAGATCAAAAGCATTAATCCCGCAAAGATACATCTCCACTGCACAAAAAGGAAATTAACGTCAAATGAAAAGATATAGTTCAGTTCAGGGGGAAAAGCCCAGAAGTATCCAGCTGCTCTTCTAAAAGCCTCTTTGACCAGATTAGATTTCCAAGATCTTGACAGATAGGGACCAAGCAGGGTAATGTGTTTACTGTCAGTCTTAAAGGATGGAAATTGTATTGAATGAATACACATGCCTCTAATTCAGTTGGAAAAGGTTTATGATGTCTTCTGTGTGTTCAGACTCCTTGTCGCCCAGCAGTCTGGTGATGGAGGTGCTGTGGATGCTGTGTGAGAGGACAGAGTGTGCTGCAGAGTGTCTCTACCAGACTGCTGTTATTCAGACGCTGCTGGCTCCTGTTATAGCGCTGCTGAATGGACAGCAGGTCATACAGCCTTTCACAAGCTGTTTGAAATAATTGAAAATACAACGGTCTTATTTCGGTTCCATTATTGTCAAAGTTAATGATGTTATTTAAATTTTGAGTTTGTGTTGATCCCTCCTGGGATTTCACTTCTCTCTCAGGATGCCGTGGCTAATTTTGTCTGTTTATTCTTTTTGGTTTGCAGGCCAAATTGAAGTCACCTGCAGATATGCTGATTCTCGTTGCCGACGTTCTGGCTCGTATCGCAAACACTGACAGAGGATTAGCTCTCTTTTTGTATGAGAGAAATCTCCGTGTGGCCCACAGTGAGAGGTGAGACTCTGCGATTGAATGGTGATTAAATACACAAAATGAAATTTGGTATTTTTCATAGTAATGAATAAATCAGACTTCCCTGATGAGGCAGGGGACTTCAGCAGAGCTTTAAGTTTGCATAACAAATCCACCCACTTCCACACAGAGAGCAGATTAAACCTGAATATGTTGCTGGTTTGTCAGTCAGTGTGATTATATCTTTGATCAACTCAGCTGCAGCAACAACTCAAAGAAGTATGTTTTTCCAGGGTCACTCAGTGTCTCCAGGTCAGTTTGGTATTCTGTTGTAATTGGCTGACCGTGACTTCGGCGTGTTCATTCAGTGCAACGGCCCGGTGTTGTGAATTAGCAATAACATTCCTCCAAGGTTCCAACCAAATATCAGTATTAAAATTTGTTTTGACTAATGTACTTGAGTGCCGTTCAGTTTTTTTTTTGTTTTTTTTTTTTTTAATCTGTGCAGCCTCCACTAATAATGTTGTGCTAATTAACGCAATACAGAGTTCAGTGGTTAAGAAATCCAGACAGACAGAGAAAAATAAAAGCACTGCTTTAAAATGTTGGTTATATTTAGAAAACATTAACAAACCAGTAAGGACAGGACTTAAGTACCCCAGAAGCCCCCAAATGCAGAAACCAAAAGTAACAGATTGGGATCAGTTCTATATTGAATCAATATGCCAAACCTTGCATTTTTTATTTATTTTATTTTATTTTTTAAAATACATTAACAAAAGGTCTCTGTCTTTGTCTGCTATCTCTCTCCCCTGCAGAACTTGTGCTGCTCTGGTCATTGTTCAGTTCACCTTGAGACTACTGGACAAGGAGCTGTCATCGTTAAATGAATCAGACACTTCCCATACATTATGTGGAGCTTTTATCTTTGTCTGTCGGCAGATATACAACACCTGTGAGGGTCTGCAGGTTCTCCGGCCCTACGGCCTGCACAAGGCTATAGCTGCTGCATGGAAGAAGGTAACTGCACCCCATCTGTGGATATAACAGCTTTTGGATGAAAGTTATATTTAATATATGGGCAGTTATTTGTTTTTGTTTTATAAATTGCACCCAAGAATTTGCTCAGCTGACTCAAAACTGTTTAAAAGCACCACAAACAACAAATACAGCAAAAAAACAAATAATGAAACGTAATCAAAAACAATTTAGTATTATAATATTTGCATTCCTTCTTTTGAATCAGTTGCTTATTACAGGTAGATTGTGTAAATGCAGAGAGAGCTGAAACTTCATATCTCAATCCTTTTTTTTCTCCAATATCTAATGGAGGGTTTCCATCTAATGATCACTTTCACTGGCTGGAATACACTTGTCATGTTTTATTTGCTTGGTGGACTCAATGTTCTCTCTTAATTCATCCACCACAGCAAAGAGAAACACCACAATTTCTTGCAAATGGTGGTTTAACCAACCATTGTAATCTGCTTCCTTTAGTTTAGAAAACTGCTTCTGTCATAACATTAGAATCAGAATATTCTGCCTGTGCTGGAAAAACAAAACTGAAAAACACACTTGAAACAGAAACAGGAATGACTGTGCAATCAAAACCAAAATAAACTCTTGCAGCGGTGGTAGAGTGCGCTCAGATACGGAAGCTCTGAAGGAACGTCGTCACTGTCAAGTAGAAAACACCAATTATGTGTCAGGGGTGGAAATTTTTCAGTATAGTTAGAAGTCCTATCAAATCTATCACATCTTTGTTACATAAAAACACCCATGTCAAAAATTAACTTCTTGGCATCACTCAACATTTTCCTGCTTACTTCCTTTTGACTTTAGCCAGTCTGCGTTAAATATTAATCGTGCCCTTGCACGCACTGCACAGATTCACTGGATAATATGTACCTGCTAATGTACTATATCTGATCCAAGCCCACATTGTGTAACTACAAGACTGAACTCGGTCCACCCACCATAAACCAGACACGATCATGGACCCTTAAGTTTGTCTAAGGCACATTGAGGAAGCATGTGATAACAGTTAGTTACCAGAACAGTGACCAGTTCGATTATCTTTGCCACAGTTTTCAGACGGTGTTCAGATGATGTATATAAAATATATATACACAAAATATTCTTAGTATTAATACACAGTCTGTTACAGTAATGGAGATGAGTTGTTTTCAGCAGGCTTATTTAGTTTGTTTGAGCCCCTTTATTATAGTATTGATGTCAAACCCAATCAGTTTTTACAACTTTAATTATTTATCAATCGCTCGATTAAAAAATAAAGACTAATCGTGGACCAACAAAATTGGAATTTACAGAGTACAGTGAAAGTTAAAGGTTAATGTTAAACAAATGATAGCGTCAATATACAACTGGTTTCAGTAACTCCTTGTATAGACTCAGAAAAAGCCAAACACGAATCTGTTTCTTGTTGAATAAGGAAAATAGCTTTTCTTATTTCTAGACGAGCTCCTTGTCAGACAGAGTACTGACTCCAGTGCCTGGGGCCACCGCTGGAGGATCCACCCAGGAACTGCAAAACATGTGAGTGCACACACACACAGACAGACAGTCGCAGGTATTAAAGGAGCTCAACATGGACCTTTAAAGATATATTTGTCTTTGTTTATGAAGAAATGGCCAAATCACTCATTATTACAGAGGACAAGGTTTTTGACAGTGTTTGGATATTTATTTAAAGCCTTCAATAGTTGTCTTGCTCCCTTGTCAAATATAACTGTAAACTAAATAAACCTATTTTCACCTGTATCCTACACACAGCAGGGGACATTAAAAGTGGTTTTCCCACCAAATATAAATTTTTACTGAAATGTGTCGCAGAATATTACATAAATTAAAATATTCATGTTTTTTTTTTTTTTTTTTTTTTTTTTTTTTTTTAAAGGGCCTTTGTACCCATTGTATAACTGGTGACTAGTTAAGCAAATTTTATTCAGTGACTTGTGTTAGGACTCAGACGCAGCGTCATCAACACCAGCTAACCATAAAATCAGTTTAAACTTTGCTGAGACAACCTTTCCTAAAGCCTCCATTAGCATAGCGCTGTAGCTATGCACTAGAGAGCAAAACGAGAAAACAGTGGTTAGTGCATTCTACTCGACACCAATAAGTCTTGAATCAACAGCACACTGCTCATCAGCAATAGTTTTATAAAGTGCTGACACTCACTGTCTGTTTGTTTGTGACTCTGGAACAGGCTCATCTGGGAGGAAACATTGTTGGACAGCCTCCTCAACTTCACTGCAACTCCTAAAGGCCTGCTGCTGCTCCAGCAGACCGGGGCCATTAATGAATGTGTCTCCTACATGTTTACTCGCTTTACTAAAAAACTACAGGTAATAATAAATCGCCGCTCTTTTCAATTTTTAAATCCATCGTAAAACATAATTTTTCTAAACGTCAACTTTCATCCACTAGCTCTATAGTCATACTCAGCTTGCCAGTTGTGCAGACTTTATTAATGACCCGTATGTTTGCTGAGCCAAATGCTCACACAGTCATTCTTGGAAACTGCCCAATCCACAGTGATTACAGTGATGCGTTTAGTCACTGAGAGGCCTCATAGGAGCAGTTTGGAAGTTAGGTGACTTGCTCTAAGGCACCTCAACTGTGAGTAATGAAAGAGTGTCACTACTAATAATCTTATCCACCTAGTTTTTTAAAATTTCCCCACAGACAATGTACAGCACTAGTACCAAAGAACTCCAAATGTTGCCAGACTCATTTGGTTTTTGAAGCACAAGGAGCCAATTTCAAGTTTAAAAAGTCAGCATGCGAGCTTCTCAACACCTGAGGAAGTAAGAAAGACTTATCTGGATAGCTGAGTCACTGTTAGCTGCTGCTCCTATTGAAGCATTAACCATTTGAGTCACTTGGATATTTTCCTATAGTCATCATCTACTTAGCCTTTTTACACATGCCACAGAGTGTGACTGGGTGATCGCCCTTTAATTGCTGAACATTGCGCAAATTTTGTGAAAGCATCTGCGTTTGTTGTGTTCTCTGCTCATTTTTCGTAGTTTTCTTTTAGTTTTTCACCTGCTTGTGGAAACCCTGCAAGAATAAACTTTGGCAGCGGCTCGATTTAATCCTTCTCGATGCCATCAATGTGCCGAAGTAATATGCTGTTCAAGTGGTTCTTTGTCACATTGCTTTGAGTTACTGTAGGCCACAGCAGGATTGGGAAAAAAGTCATTTTACACAAACTGTTAAATCAAGTAGATTTATTTGCAGCGAAATAATATTTTGAGTGACCACTTGGCTCAGAGAACCACAGGATTTTATCATGAGTAGATCTAATATTCTGAAGTTAAATCACTGATGAAGGCATTTTTAACTTTCCTTCTGCAATTACGTCTCTTTTTACAGATAAAAGCCCACAGCTCATTTATGTATGCTCAGGACTTTGAGAGCTTGTTTTGTGCACAAACTGAACTACAGTAAAACATTCAAACTATTTCTAGTTTTTTGTATTGTGTAACATCCCATCCAGCAAAACCTGATATTTTTAAATTCCTGAATTCACGCACCTACCTCACCAGACCTTTCCTGAAGACTGTTTGGTATTCACTGGAGGCTGTTAACATGCAGCTAGTTCCAATTTGGGTGTGATTTTATTAACCTTTGGGCTCGACATATACTTTACATATATATTCTTTACATATACAGTGCTCAGCGTAAATGAGTACACCCCCTTCGAGTAAGTAACATTTTAAACAATATCTCAATGAACACAAAAACTATTTCCAAAATGTTGACAAGAATAAATTTAATATAACATCTGTTTAACTTACAACATGAAAGTAAGGTTAATAATACAACTTAGATTACACATCTTTCAGTTTTACTCAAATCAGGGTGATGCAAAAATTAGTACACCCCACTGAAAGTCTCTGGAGCAAAGCAAAATTTTAGACTGCAAATATCTGATTTAACAAGAATCAACCACAGGTGAGTCTAATTATTCATTACATAGGTGTCATAGAAGGACATCTGTCCATTTATACTGTAAAGACACACACAGTTTGTTCGCATTGCTTGTGCACTTTAGTAACTCAAGATAGAGCCCTGTCCGTTAGCTTCAAATTCAAGTTCATCCTTTTCTTTTTTCTTTTTTTTTTTTTGCATGTATCTTTTCTCTTTCCATTTTGTCCCAATCCTTCATTTATTTCTAACTAATATGACCAAAAACTACAAAGATAAAACTGGAATATTTTGGGGATTGTTAGTTTTCTGTGTGTTCTCTGCAGGTTAGCCGCTGCGAGAAGTTTGGATATGGGGTGATGGTGACACAGGTGGCAGCAACTGCTCCAGGGGTGGTGGCTTTGCACAGTTCAGGTACTGATGCGTCGCTCGCACAAACAATCAGTCGCCATCTGTGATGCCTAAAGTTTGTGTTCGAAGTTGCTGTCTTGTAGACATAAAGCAGACATCAGGCAGCCAAAGGAAGAACATCTGGATTGTTTGTATCAGGATAAATGGATGAAGAGGAAACAAGAGCATATTTTAACTGTTAAGTTATTATAAAGACAGGATGTGAGCAGCTGTCAGATTTTGTGGACTCTTTCCTGAGACACATTTGCACATATCACATACTTATTAATGCTAGATTGAAGGGTGATAAAGATGTAGACAAAGATATAAATACCATCGTAGAAATTGTACAGATTATAAGTGTGGAGGTTTAAAATTAAATGATAGATTTTCAGCTCTACAGTTGTAATATTTGGGTCAATTGAGTTGCTGAGCGGTTAAGAAGTATACCATATAATAGTAGAGTGTGAATCTGGTTGGGGGCATTTATTCCACATTGTACCCTTTTGTCTCCCTCTCTCTGTTTCCTGTCTGTCCAGTCTGTGAAAGGCTAAAATGTCCCAAAAGAAATTCACAAAAATTAAGTTCTGCTTATTTTCGAGACCTTCACAATCAGATCTTGAATTTAGAGCACGGCGATTGGACTGCTGGCAAGCTCACATGTTCACAGCTCAGCATTTCTCCTCCACACAATCTCATTTTAAAGCCACTGGTTCCGTGTTGTGTTGCAGGTTTGGTTCGGGCGCTGGTGATCGAGCTGTGGTCAACTCTGGAGTGTGGAAGTGAAGATGTGAGGGTGGTCCGTCCCAAACCGACACCCATGGACCCGATCGACAGGAGCTGCCTCAAGGTACCGTGTGTGTGTGAGAGAGAGAGAGAATTTTTATGGTAATACTTTCTTACATGTGTTTGTCATACGTGATTATTGTCTGCCCTTTCCTTTCTAGCTTGAAGTAAAATGAGTCTGCACCTGCTGTATAACTACGTTAGCCTGATTTCAGAGTCTAACGTAGTTATCTGTATTACAAGTACTTTAAACCTTGGCTCCTTGCTTTTGGCTGCATTTTCCTAATTTGGTTTATTAAAAGTTTATATTTTATAGTAGCTCTGATTCTAAAGTTTGGGCTTTGGATTTTCCAGGGTCAGTCCAGGACGAGCTCAAAATTGAATTCGAGGCACACGTTGTGTGTGTGTGATGCTGGCCTTTGACAGGAGCCAGGTCATCTCTCTCTCTCTCAGTGAAACTAGCCAAGTGAATACAGACAACCAGTGAAGTGTCAACTGTGTCTTGCCACCAGAGACTTAAAAGCCTGCTTTATCAGCGGGTCAGCTGCCAGGTTACATACACACAGTCGGACCTTCTCGTCCGTCCCTGGCAGCTGAGCCCTGGACCTGAGCCTGGACTAAAAACAGACAAAATGTGCTGTTAAATGTGTCTATGTGTGCACGTGTGTGCGTGTGTGTGTGTGTGAAGCTTTATGCCATGACTTCTGTCAGACTAAGCAAACTAAATATGGAGCAAAGACTTTTTGGATGGGTAGGTTTTTCCAGCCGTTCTGAGTTTAGAACAGCACAGATAAGTCAATTTCAGCAAAAATTACATTCATACATTTCTACTTTGGTAGCAAGGCGTGTTCATTTTAAGCTGCAATTTAGAAACGTGATTTTTATAGGTATAAATAAATAATAGTCAGAAGTTTACATACAGTCATCACGTGCTTTATTATTCTTCAGACAACTGTTCATTTCACATGTTCAGAGCAGTTTCATGCAGTAAAAGTGCTCACATGCAGCCGTCTTCTCATTTCCATTTTTCATGCTTGAACTGTTTTTCCAATCAAAGGACACAATTCACCGTGGAACCTGGATGTTTTATTTCATCACCTTATCTCTTCTGTCTTTGAAATTTGTTCAAAGACTTATTTTTATGCAGATACATGTGTTTTAAGCAGTGCAAATTTTTGTGGTGTCTGCGATTTTTGATGACAAAAAAAAAAAAAGAAATCTCTCTAACCATCTCTGTTGTGTCTCTTTGCCTCCCCAGTCCTTCCTGTCCTTGGTCAACCTGCTCTCCTCTTCCCAGTCAGTGTGGGAGCTGCTGGGCCGGCAGCCTTTAGCCAACAAGTGTGAATACACCCTGAGAGAAATGCCAAGCTCCATTCCTGTAAGTGCTTTTTCCTACATCGCACTTCAGATTTCATGCAATGTCTCTTTCAGCCATTTGAGGGCATGTTTGCGCTTTTCATTTTGCCTTCAGCTGCCACCCATGCATTTATCTTACCTTACACAGCCCCCCACCCAAACCCCAGTACACTGATGCTGATGTAAAGACATTGTAAAGATTCTCACTGTTTTCGTTTTCCACCATAACGGCCATCTTCTGTTTCACAGCCTCTCGTTTCACTTCACAGGATTTGATCGACAGGCTGATTGCTGTGAATTCAGATGCAAAGATTCATTCTCTGTTCCACTATGAGCAGTCTCACACATTCGGCCTGAGGTGAGTGTTTAATCATATTTTTTCTCCCATGTATTACTTAACATCAGTGGGGAAGCACCCAATATCGGCTTTTCACCTGGTGACTACACACACACACTTGGATCTATATACACACACACAAACACACACTTGAGCCTCTGGCAGCAGGCGACTGACATGGTTCTTTATACTTTGATTACCCAGCACTGAAAAGCTGATGAAAAGGATTTCTCTGGATAAGAGAGAAATAAGCTTGTCTGTGTGGGTGTGACTTTGTGTACGTCCATATTTACGAAGACCAGACATCTTCACAAGTGAGCAAGGTGTTGAAGGAGATGAAGGAATTTCTCTAAGATGAGGAACTGACTCAGTTTTGATTGTAGTTGTGATTAGGCGCAGGCCGGGTGTATGAGTACACCGGAGGCTGAAGTCAATACTGCACTGTAAAAACATTCAGCTCAATAATCTGATCTACCTGTAGCATTTTACGTAATTGTTACATCTGAGGTTTATTGTAAGCTTTAAAATGTATCTAGGACAGATAAAAGGCGATCTTCAGGAGGACGGCATATATGTGTGGTTGTGTTTGCGGAGCTCTGATGGCTTTTGTTCGTTCCTTTGCCTTTTGAATCACAATAGCTTTGACTCTTTTGGAGTCACGCTGACTCACAGTCTGTGGCTGTCAGTCAGCCCACTCCTACTTGCATCCAAAAACTAAGTGACAGCAGCAAGAGGCTCTTTTCATTTACTGCCCAGACGGGTGCATTAGCTGACAGATGTACACTCTGGGCCTTTCTGTGGCTCTCTAGATTTGTTAAATGTAGCATTTTTCCAACAGTAACTTCTGTCACGCCATGTTAAATTAGAGGTAGAAGTAATAACTTCTGAGTAAATATCAACAACAAATTAAAATTTTGAGGGTTATACAGATTCATCACCACACTTGGTGTTTGTGTTTAGTTTTTTTTTTTTATTGCTTTATGCTACTACTCGATATTTCAACCTTAAAGATATTTAAAACACAGCTTCACCCAGAATTCAGTTCTGCCTGTTTTGATCACATTTTACTGACTTTCCTTCACCTGGTCATTGGTTAGTACACGTGTAAACCTTAAAACTTGCTTTGGTATCATTCAACAGTCTGAACAGTTTATTAGGTTGTCGTTTGAGCGGGTTGGCAACACAAAACAACGAACCACAACTGCAATCAAATGTTGCAAACTTCAGATTGGTGCATGAAAGGATGTGATATATCGATTAATCACATGAAATAATTTACATTTAGTGCAGCGTGGCACAGATAGTGAGTTTTTAAGGCTCAATGCCCGGCCGGGCAGCGCAGGTTGATGTCGCGTTAGCTGGATGATATATCTCTTGTTTATTCCACAGGTTTCAAAATGTCGATTTTTAAAGAACAAACCATGGAATTGTTTGTGAACCAGCTCCAGTAAGACAACAGTATGACTGGCATCTTTGACACTTGTCCTGACCTAGCAGCTTCTTACTCCCATATATCTCAGAGTGCCACTTTCAATTTGTCCTGGATTTTCACTTATCAGCAGGAAGGGGTTTCCCCTACACTGCGAAGCTGTATTTAATAACTCTATGTGGGTTATACTGGTGTAATTTGCTTTGCCCCAGTTTGTATGTAGTGGAGAACAGCGCCCCCTGCAGCTGTGGGGTAAAGTACAGTGACTTTTAAGGGGGAAATCTATTCCTTTCCCTGTGGATGAAATTAGCCCTCATGTGCATCAGGAACACCTGCTTCTGTTTCATCAAAGCTACATCCAAGTAGCTTTTCTTTCCTGCTCGTTTGTTTATTAGACACTGGATCATTTGTATTTAGCACAATCGAAGGGAGCATTAACATTTTATGATATTTCACCTTATACTGTTACCAGGTGGTTGGTACCACAGATTTGGCACTTCTTTCTTATTTTTATTTTGTGTTTTCCACTGAGATATAAAGCTGGTTAAAGAAAAGTGCTCCCATTGCACCAACAAAGACAATCATGGAAAAGAAAATGGCTGTGTGATTGAGTGTGTGTACGTCACTGATAAACAGAAGCCGAGATGTTCTTATTTTGTTGTTTGTTTGTATGGAAGGTGCTTGAGGAAAGAACGAGTGTCATTTTGTTAACAGATGTCTGTTTTTCAACGTTCCTACGCCGTCGGTGGCGTGCGGCTCCAAGCTCATTGGTTCCCACTGAAGACATAAATCTTTAAAAATGGATCACAGATGCAGAGCAGCTCAGAGTGGCTCTCAGCAAAAAATTACTCAAAACAAGAGAATAGTGCATGGGCGCTATTTTCAGCTGCTGTTTTATACACTTTCAATGCAAAGCAAGCATTTATGGCAGTTCATGTGGAATAGTCACTGTAATGACTGAACATGACATCTGCATCAGTGCGGTACAATGGCATTTTTAATTATTTCTGCATCACAATGGAGCTCCATGCTACTTGTTAGCATTCATTTTAAAACACTTTCCATCCCCAGGCAGCAATTTGCAAGAGCATTCAGAGAAGCACAATCTTAAAAATACCTGGGGGGAAAAAAAGAGCTGTAAACATTACAGAACTAAAAATAATATATATAAATGACAATATGAACTGTACGTATATAAATATTTATAAAACTTAAAATAAGGTACACAATAATAACGATGATAAATATAATAAGTATGACAACAATAAAAATGACAATGCACTCTAGTGAAGATAAATAGCTCTGTAATATATATTTGCATGGTGATTCATTAAACATTTAGTAGGATAAATTCAACCATTCTTATACAATATAAATATTGTCAATGCAACCAACATGAGTTTCCCCATGAAAAACAATTTGAACTCCACTTTCACGTCATGTCACAACACGTTTGACCTTTTCGACCATATTAAACTGTGATTGGCAGCAGTGCTGTCAAACAAACGTGCACTGAGCATTCGTGAAGTGCAGCCCCCTTAAAAACAGGAGAAAAAAAGGAAAGGTGCAATTTCCAACCGTCTTGATCTTCACAAGCTAATGAGCAAAAAAACGTTGGCCTTTTTTCCTTGTTGCTAAAAGCCTCTGTTGTCACGGCAACCCCTCCTCCTCCTCTTCCTCCTCTCCCCTCCCTGTGTAAATTATTTGGGTACCTCGACTCTATTCTCTCTGCTGCTGATGGCTCTAAACAAATCAAGTGCTTCCACTCCGATTTAGTGATAAATATTTTTATATATGATCATACAACTTTAAGAATAAACCTGTAGTCTCAACGGATGGAGCAGGTCACCATGTAAGCAATCCAGAGATGATGAGGGTTACACCGCTCGTCCATGTGATGGTTATGATGGTGATGATGGTGATGTAACACAGGTCATCTGGTTATCGCCGTGGCACCTGCCAGTGGGTGGGATGTATTAGACAGCAGGTCACCGTTTTGTTTTGAAGCTGATGTATTGATGCAGGAAAAATAGGGAAGTGTGAGGATGTGAGCGACTTTGACCCGGGCTAAACTGTGATGTTAAGACAACCGAGTCAGAGCATCTCCAACGCTGCAGCTCTGTGGGATGGTCCCAGTCACCATGCCCTGACCGAAATATTGTTCAGACTGAGTCCTTATGGAGCCAAGACGAGGTCTACGTGGCAAGTCAGAGAGTCCCTCTGTCTTCACCGGAGCTAAGCTGTGATCGTCTCACTTCCCCCAAAAAAAGTCAATTGCATTTAAATGAATCGGGAGAAAGTAAAAGATTGTAAATATTTGATTCTATGGCATCAAACAAGCCGGGTGTGGAAGCACCCTGAGGTGGATGAAAAGACTGAAACTAATCGCTTTGTTTGGTTTCAGGCTCAGTGACGACAGATTGAAAAGCTGAGCTTCCCCCACAGTAAAGTTTCATGGTATTGTTGGGACTTGCATGTCGAGTTAAAGCCCAAATGAAGCTTCTAAATGATCTCTGATGCTTTTTATGCTGCTACCTTGATATGTGCAGATCATTAACTTAAAGCACTTGTTTTCATTGAGCAGTGTTCTAACAGTTTTGGTCAAATCAATTGAAAATTATTTCCATAAGTTTCTATTCCCACAGTTTCTTTTTACTGATGTGCTCTTTAATGATTAACATTTTCATAAATGCGACTTTTAAATGATCTACAGTTTGCTGTAAGACAACTAAATTATTGACCATTTGCATCTCATGTCATGCATGACTAATCAATCAGTGGTTTGATCATCAGTCCTAAGATAATTACTCTCAGGCTCAAACACAATTCCTCTGATGGATGTGGGCACATAACCATCTGTCATAAATGGGTGTTTCAATGCATGTCCTTCACCTTCAGATATTCCAGGTCAGTATAAATATAAACTACAACAAGTTACATTCTTACAGTCGATGAATTATATCATTTGAATCTCAACCCACTGACTTTTCAATTCAATTCTTCCTTTTTTTTCCTGTCAGTTAAAATGTAATGTCTTTATTTATAGGTTGGATATTAAAGTGGTCATTCAGTTAGTCTCCCAGTCTTAATTTTTCAAAGTGCTGTTCGTGCCAGTGGAGCATATTTGCCCCACTGTCTTACTTTGTGAGGTTAATTAGCGTTTGTACATTAGCCACATCAGGGTGTTTGGCCTCCCGTGGAGCTAACTATGTTGCTTACTGTGCCTTGTCATCCAGCGAGTGTATTTACAGGAATGCCTCGAGGCAAATAATAAACTTACAAGCTAATTTGTTTGTGTTTTCTTGTCAAAAACATTAATTCTGCATATCAGTGTTGCGTAACAATGAAATGATTCGTTGTCAGCCAAGTGTTGGACCTTGACTTCAAGCTTTTGAAGGTCGCGCTGGGCTGCTGGAGAGGTGTCATGGGAACATCTTGTGAAGCAAAGATTAATAACTAACTAATAAGTTTGTTCATGAATGAAACAGACATAAAAAAAGATCAATCAAGTTGTTAATAAGAATGAGTGAATTTGGTCCAGTTTTGATGAATAACTAATGAATCTTCTCTGACAATGTTTGGCTTCTGGATTTCATCTAACACAATACAATCCACTATCTCTCATCATTAACACACCAAATAATGAACGTATAAAATAATCATCCGATCGGCTGACGTGGAGATAATTGTTAATTTGAGCCTGAGAATGGAAACTCCTGCAGGCTACGAGGTTTGGGAGCTGGTCTGGTTCCTTGTTCTTTCTTTCAAACTGTGCGGGGTCAGTAGGCCTGACGGATTCTCAGCGTCTTGCTGTGCTGCTGTCAAAATGAGTGAGTGGAGTTGTCAGTTAAGCCGAAGCCTGACTAACAGCCCAGCACATCAGGAAACGAGGCAGCTGCTTTAAAGGAGATATATTTTTTCACAAGGATGAATGCACACCCACACACACACACACACACGCACACAACCACACACCAAATAGCAGACACAGCTAAATGCTACTAAGCTAAGAAGACATACATTTGCACAATTATAAATTGAAATGGCATTTTGATAAAGTGGGAAGTAGTAATTTTCAAAAGCCTTCAAAAATATTCCTGACATTTCACACTTTCACATTTGTTGTCTGAGTCTCCTTGGTCAAAAAAAAAAAAAAGAAAAAAAAGCTGGCAGTGATTGCTTTGCCGCCTGTCTGAGAGCTGAAGGAGAAGGTGAAGACTTGTGCCAATATATATATGAGCCCTTGACTCATAATTGGAAATTAGTCATTACTGGAACCAGATATCACATTTTGTCCTGTAGAGCTAAAAACAGGCAGCAGAGAGAAGCTAGCTCGGCCAAGGATCGGCCCGCACGCTCACAGAAATGTAAAAATGTAAATATATGGCACTAGTTTGGTATTGGGTAGATATATATCCAAACCATTTTCGTTTGATAATCATCATAGCTTACAGCTCCATTTGAAATCACATTTAGGTTTAATAAATGAGCCCGATCAGTCTTAAGTTAAGCTCCGGTGCTCGTGGGAGAAGATGGTGAGGATGTTCTCTTGGGATTTTGTTTTAATGTATGAGATAAATTCCAAATAAAATCAATGACCGGTTGTAATGTTTAAGTTAAAAAGTCATTGATACGCACTTAAAATATATTCTGAAGCTCCCCCCGCCGCCTTCACGGCTAATGGACCATATAAAACAAAAAGCTTTCTCAGCCTCTTTGTTGTCTTAAGTTTCTCTAAATAGCGCCGGAGCTTCACAGCCTGCTTGAACGAAATGAACCATGAAGTTGCTCCCGAAGGCTCATACTTAACAAAGCTTACAATTGGCTACAGCAAGCTGGTGAATGAAAAATTGTCGAGTGATCCCGCACTTGCAGAACGCAGGGCCAGAGGAAACAGACAACCGTTTGGTTTCACCCAGCTGTACGGTTAATGCCACGTTACGGCCTTAACTGCTCTGTGCTGCTTTCTTGTTACAGTCTCTCACAACGCCAGTCCTCCCTCTGTTTCAGTGTATTTTCTTCTGTTTGTGTTTGATGAAGGCTGCTCAGTGTGCTCAGCTGTAATCTGGACTCCTTCCTGCTGCTGGAGAGTCAGTACAACATCTGCTCCATGCTGCTGCAGAGTCAGAGGGAGAACGCCACGGAGCCGGACGCCAGCGAGGGGTACGAACTTACACACATACTTCTGAATGGGTTGTTTTGGATGTGTTGTTGTTGTTGTTGTTGTTGTTGTTGCTGTTGTCACGGCTTTTGTATTGTTTCTCGCCGTTTTATTTTCAAAGGTTAGCATGATTAAGCTTTACAATTTGCAACACAGAGAAAAGAAAAGCTAATTTGTAGTGACTTTAATAAATTCCATATGAGAGTAAATTAATCTTGGGTAACATGGTGCTGTTCCATTATCGTCTTCTTCATAATGTTTGTCATCTGAGTCAAGTAGGAAGCATTTAACTGAAGCACTGTGATGTTCTTAACTGAGCTTTAATTGGAAAAACACACAAATACGGAATAGTACAATATAGTTTGACACTTTTTAATCTTTCGCTCACAGTTAATTCATTATTTTGGGAAATATGCTTATACGCTTTGTTTTTGTAAATGATGTTTGTCAATATCAATGTTGAATTTAAACCGTACGGATTAAAAAGTTTATAAATGTTAATTTAAGATTTTAAATCCAGCCAAGGTCTTTAGACAAGACTATTGATCTTTTCATCTAATTTTGGAAAGAAAAATAAAACGGTTGAACTATTCCCATATGACGCTTCCTGAACTTTGACATTACGCTGACATTCCAAAGACTGAAATAACCTCAGTTCAGCTCTGGAGTAAACTCAACTTTATAGTAAACAGACGTTTAGACACTTGAATAGCTTCCAAAGCGAGCATGCTCAGCTCTCTGTCAATCGGACTCGTTCAGAAAAGGCTTTTGGCTCCTCTGTGCATCATCCTGATATGACAGAACGTTTTCAAATTTGATCATCCCTCCGGATGAGAAATTGTTTGTTTGTTTGCCTTGTCACAAATAAAATTGAATAAAGCAGAAAGAAAGTGGAAAGGCCATTTCCAAAAGTGGGTGTTCGAGAGTCCCTCTCTCTTTTGTAATGTGCGACAGAGCCATGGTTATGGGTTATGAATGGAAATGTCCCTGAAATGCCAACTCACACCACATGTCTGAGCGCTGGCTCCATTTTGGAGAATGATGACTTGTTATTTATCCTGCTATCTCCCTTTCCCTCCCTTTTCTTCCCCTTGTGCTCCCATTACTGTCACCTCCCCTTCCTGTTCAATGTCATCTCATCTTTACTTTTCGCCATCTCACTCTTTCTTATTCCTGCATTTCCTTTAATTGTTTCGGCTCTTTGCTCTTAAAAAGGTCGGAGTGAAAAAGGGAACAAAGGCATTCAAAAATCACCCAAACTACTTTTTAAGGAAAATCGGCACATTTCACTTCACTTTGGTTGTTTGAGCCATGACTGATGTGACTTTTTTTTTTTTTTTTAAATCCTGAAAAATGTATGCAAATTCTCTTTTGTGCCAAACAGGCTCTTGGAAATAGTTTCGTACAAGAAGGTGAAGAAGGGGTCCCTTATTATTACCAATTTCAAGTCCAAATTGCCTCAGATATGGGAACCATCTACCAAGGCTGGCACTCTTCAACCCCAAAGTGCTTTTATAATTTGTAATGGTCTCTGATCTTATCTGAAATTCAACATGGCGACCTATTCTCTTTCTTCCCTAACTTATCTTGCAGCAATCATGCAGTCACAGTCATTCACAGGCTTTAAACTCTTTGCTTTGAATTTCATGACTTTTTGAAGTCACTTGTCTGAGTGGCACTTAAATTGGGGCATATTTTAAAGGGCAAGAGATTTGGCTGATTTTTACTTATATCTTTATTTTTTACTCATATCTTTAAAAATAATATTATTCAGTCGACAAGAAGTATTAGACTCTCTTTCAGTAATTTTGGGTTCTTGGTTATCTTGCAGATGCTGCAGCTTATGGATCAAGATTTATGATGTCAAGATATTAATTTATTTTTCTAATGCACTCATCAGGGAGTTCATCATAGACAGTCTGTCAGTGGAGAGGAATCATGTGCTGGTTCGTGTCGGTGTGGTCGGAGGTCCGTCTGAGAGGAGCCTTCCTCCTCGAGTCCTGCAAGAGGTCAGCTTCACTTTAGGTTCTACTGCAACCTGGTTTTGAATTTTTGCAGCTTGAATCCATTTGTTGATAGAAATGAGAAGCAGGGCATCACTGTTTTAAAACAACAACATTTTTATCTACTGCTACTGTATTTTACTTAATGTTACATGTACAATATCTTAATCACTCCCTGACTGAGCACCTCTTTATTGTCTAAATCAATGTTTAAATTGTCTATTATGTCTCATGTTGTATGTGTGCATGCATTTAAACGTTCTTGAACATTGAGTCTTTAGGTTTCATTTCTCTTTGCTGTTTTTGTGTGGTCTGTATGACAAAGTTAACAATAACCTTAAAAGAAATGTTTCACCAGGAGACTTTTGGGCCCTCACATGATGCCAAAATGAGCTTTAATAGGAATTTGGTTTAGTGACACATCATTTAACACTGTTTGTAATTTAATCTAAACTTTTTTAGATTTTTGGGGTATTTGGACTAGAAAAAAATATTACAAAGAGTGTAGAAACATTTATACAAGATATCATTGAAAAGTTATTATTCTTGTAAATACTTTTGCCAAAAGTTTTGTAGGTGGGAAATTAAGTATTGTTTGCTACCATCAACGCCACTTTTACATTCTGGACTCTGGACAGACTGGACTGCAACTTTTCTCTATCGTCGTAAGCGAAGCACATCACCTGAGTGGCAGGCCAAATACTGTCAGGGATAATCATGAGCCAGCAGCCGAGATAATTGGATAAAGAACCCTGCTTTCTGAACACCAACAGCACTTGACTCGCATGCCAAGTGATGACTAGAAGTTATGGTTCTTAAGAAATAAGTTATGACAAGCGTAATGAAGGCAAAAACAAATGGTGGGTTATAAAGAAAATAGAAAGGAGAGAGTTGATGGCATGCAAATAAACACATATTGTGATGAAAGGACAGCAGCTCGGAGTGAAAGAATTACTCAGTGAATAATTCATCCGCTCATTACTGCTTAATTGCACTGCTCATAGTTTCTACTGTTTTGAAACGCTGTCATCAAACACTGTCATCACAGTTTTGTTTTGTTTTTGTGGGGGTATATCTAATTACAAACAAGTAATCTATGACACATAGTGGCCCATCAATAGCACAAGAAATGCATCAGCAGCCTTAACATCTGTCGAGTCAGAGCAGTGCAGGAATAAATCAAAGAAAACAAGATAAATATCATGAATCATGTAGCTTTGAAGTGGACTGGTATCACCGACATTAAATCCAAAACTGAAGCATTGTTTATCATAATTTCATTGATGTTAAATGAGGTGGTGAAATATTTATGGGAGTTTCTTTCTCTGTTCATTCCAGGGTGGAGATCCGTACCCCTGGCCGATGTTTTCAACCTACCCTCCACCTCCCTGCTACACCCTGGACCCACCGAAGATCCTTCACACCCCACAGGGTAGGAGAAGAGTTCCTGAATTTGCAGATATTAACTGGCGCATTGCTGTAATTTTTCACCTGTAGTATTCTTCTGCCTCTACAGACTCTGAGATCAGCGCGTTTATCGCGTCATCCAAAGACACGAAGAGCGAAGAGAGCTGGATGGCGATCTGCCGCAAGCTGTACTGTAAAGTCATGACCTCCAAACCCAGCATCCTGACCGGAAAGGGTGAGCTACGGGTCCACTTACAACTATAAATCATGGACTTGTATTAATATATCAACGCTTTCTCAAGCATAAATCATATAGTGGCCAAACTTATCAGAAGTTAGATGAACGCAGCTGCTGCTCTCCGACTCTGTCGTTTAGAGGCTACTTTCAGAGACGGCTTATTGGCAAGGCTACACTTGGGAGGAATAAAGATCGTGCTTGTGTCTTGGATAGACGGATGAATTTACACCTCTTCAGCCGACTCCTAAGATTTTATTTTAGATCGTATAAACATCTAGTCTGCCCGAGACTTGTGAGGCGAAGTGTAAACAGGGCCTGTGTTTTATTTCATTAGAGCAAGAGACAATAATCTAAACAATGACATAAAACAACCAGCCAGGATTAAGTCAACTGGTTATAATGGCTGAATGAATATAATAATCCACCAGCTGTGACTGTGAAACGTGTTATATAATAACATCACTATTTAGACTGGAGGAAAAACAACATATGGGGCCTGGAGCCTGTTGTGCCCTGAGGGACTGATCAGCACCATTCTGTCAGCTGTTTCACCAGGAACCAGATCAACTTGGAAAAAAGGACACAGTATGATTTTGTGTGCATAGTCAGTATTTACTGTGCAGAGCATGCAGCAGGCACGTCTGCAGCTTTACTTGTTCTTAGCAGATGCTCAAACTCAAATGAGTCGGCTAAGAGTGAAGAAACTGGATGTCCCTTTAGTCTTTAATGAGATTAGTTTCGTATTAGTTCTATATAAAACTACACGTAGACTACCGTACCGTTCTGTGGATTCTGAATTTTACCACATTATGTGCTGATGTATTTATTGTGCTGCATGTGCACCATGCACACCTGTTCATCAAGACTGCATTAATAGCTGCATTAAGACTGCTAATATCCATGAACCTTTTAAGAACTCCTCATCACAGGCACTGACAGCCGCTACGAAAGGGCACCGACGCCTACCTTCCCTACGTAGGAGTAAATAGCCGCGCTTCCGAGAGGAACAAAAATACATCCAAATGAAGGAGGACTCGCAACCTTGTCATTAACGCACGTACCTTATTGTGATTGCCTCCTTTCATCCGGACACCGTTGAACTCGGCCTATAAAAGCATCCACTCACTGCTCGACTGTGCTAATTTAAAGCTTTTCACTGGAAGACTGTGATCAAGATGTATCTCCCCTTCGCTGCAGAAGTGCTATTTTATTTGGCATGTCATTAATCACACACAACTTGACATTTAATTCTTTAAGAAAATTCAGCGACGGAAATTGTCGCTTTTATGGGCTGACGACTACATTAACCTACGTCCTAGGTAATTTATTGAACATTTACTTACATCTTGGGCCGCGTATGAGGATGCTGTGATTAGTGCTTGTCTTCTATGGGCTCCGATTCAGAGCCCATAGAAGACGAAAATGATTAACTTTACTATCTCTTCATCAAAACACTCATGATTAGAACTGTTTGCATGTTCAATCCCTCGCTATCTTGTAAGCCGATTGATTGCTTAATCGTTCTTCCTCAACAGCATGTCAATGAGATACATTCACGGGAGCTCAGAGTCAGACTCGCACGCGGAGTCCTGCGAGCGGTTGTGATCAGCGCTCATTGTGCTTTCTGAACCGACGGTTTGAGGAACGATCGAACGGCCTCGCTGGTGTGTTTACAGAGGCATTCATCTGTTTGTTGGATGTTAAAATGAACATGACCTCGCTAACATCCCATCTCATTAGCGCTTAAGATGAAAGTTTTTATGGAAAATATAGATATCTTTGAATGCCATCATAGAATAGTGTGATATAGCTCAGCTTCCTCTGGAGACACACAGAGTTTTCCTTTCAGATAAGATGCAATGAATTCAGCTTGAACTGGATCCAAACTGGTGCTCCCACTTTATATAATAATATGCATTTGAGTACATGCAAGTTTTCATGCAGATTAAGGAGTACTTGAAGGTAGACTATAGTAAAACTATATTTCCTCACATATGCTCTTTGCAAAAGACAGCCTACAAAATAAAAAAAAAAAACCTCAAGAATCCGCATGTGGACGTCACTAATTTCACATATTTAATGGTAAAAAAAAAAAAAAAAGAGCATCTGAAAAATTGTGCCGTTATTCTCAACGGCTGCTTGATAAGTTGTACATTGTACTTTCAGAATAATGAGGTACAGACTGGGAAAATTATATACTTAATTGATAAGCAAAGATCGCATGTTTAAAGAAATCCTACAGAATCTTAAACCAACTGATCAAACTGTCAGCAGCCGCACACACAATTATGTCAGTAGTTACTACAGCTAAATTAAAGTAATGGATAATGCAAATATGGAGTTAAATTGGGAATCCGACGTGAGAAATATGCTGTGAAATGAGTCATTTTACATGCTGAAGAGTGTCGGCGCATTGTGTTGTAGTCAATGTAGGATATTAACATAGAAATGTCTTATTGAAAGGATTTATTTAATTTTGATTAAAGCAAATAATATCAGTGTAAGCCAGCTGAGAATGTCTGTGAAATGAGGCTTAAGTCAGTTATCTGTATTACCTTCATCAGCCTCATTAAACAGAGTTTCCCTCCTCTTGTTGCGGAGGCGTGATATGACACTGAGAGACGCTGTCAGGGCTCGCTCGGGGTTAATCAGGACCAGAGAAGCTGTAAATTGACTGGATGCACATTAACAAAGAGTGATCTGATGCTCTTCTCAATATGTGACGGAATCTTTTTGAAAGCCGTATTTGTTTTTAATCCCCGTGAATGATACGATAGAGAAGCAGAGCAAAAATGTGAAGTTTTTGAACTTATATATTGGATTTTCATTCATCATTGTATTTACTGCTGCTGTTCCAGCATAAATATAAGGTGTGTGTCTGTTTCCCCCTCAGTGCTGGCTGACCTTCTGGAGAAGGTTGTGACCCATCTATCCAACACTGCTGCAGAGTGCTTCTTCTCTCCAGCGCAGTACAAAGGTCAGTGTTGAAGAGCAACACATTCAGTTTCTCTCCTGACAATTTAGACAAGAGAAAAATAACTAAAGGGCGAAGTGAGCCAGATTCTTCGTCTTTGGGCCATCATTTCTGCCTCCACCTTCATCTTCCTGCGACTTTGTGGATTTCGATAATCAGGTTGAAATAGTTTGATTTCTTTAGCTATTACGTCATTCAGAAGTTTACGCTGATGGCCTCCCACTGAGATCACATCACATTAATTCAGCCTTACTGCAGTGGCCTTAACACATCTTACCGACCGGGACGGACTCAGACTCAGACCAAAGAGCTAACAGGAGGTCCACTAAACACCAGCTCAGGTTCGGTGTTATGACAAAAAGATCTTAGTGAAGTGAAGCCTGTCTATGAAACAGGACACAGAATTAAAGCAGTGACACCCAGAACAATCGAGGTCGACTTTGAAGGTTGGGCATCAGATTTGATCTCAGATGTCTTCTACTTATCTTCATGGAGAAAATAATCCAAAGAAGACTATAGATTTGATTGAAGCCGAAGATAACCGTTTGTCACAGGGACCAAATAAGTAACTGGTTCATCAGTTGTTGTGGGTGAAAGTTTCTGAAGTTCATGTGACCTCAATGACGCATCTCAGGACTGAGGGTGTCATACGCTGTACAGATTTTAAAGCCTTCAGAGGAAAATTTAGATTTGAATCATAGAAACACAAATGACTGACACAACCTTCCTGCCAGGTTTCCTACAGCTTCTTCATTCAGGGACAGTCAAGTGAAATCATTGTAGGTTGTTGGATATCAGGAGGTCTGAAGGACTTCAGCTGATGGCAAAATGTCAGATGACTCATGAAAAGGATTTTTTGGGGTTGAGGTCACTGAGGTAGATGTAAAGCTCGGCATCGGTGGCTCGTCTGGGATTGGATGGAAGTGTTCGGGAGATGTCGAGGGCTCTTATGTCTTTGTTGACACAGCTCCTCAGTGTCACGTGGAGGTTGGAAATGGCGTCAGGGGTAGCTTTTTTAACCCAAGATAAAACTCATTATGTTGGACAAACCAAACACGTGATTGAAAGGATTTGAATGATCAGTGGGCTCAACAACTGGATCATACTGACGCTAGCCCGAAAGAAAAATTGCTAATTAGTGAATACCGAATGCTGCAAACTTTAATTTATCCTCAAGGTATAGAAGTGCTCGCAATTTACATATTCTTTTATAAATATGCACGTATTCCACATCTGGTCTTATACCTGGAAAACTCTTTACAAGTTATATTAACAACATACAAAGAATCCTGCCAGAGTTAGATTCATCAGCAGATCCCCTCAGAAAGAGATCAATGAATGCGTTCAATCAGGTTTAAGATGATATTTTCCTAGCCTCAGTACTGCACATATTAAACAATCCCATCAGCAAAAATAATGAAAAAATCTATGGTACTTTGTACCGCTGCTTAAATAACGTTTTGCTGTGTCAGCAGTCATCTGACACTGATTAACATCATCCTTATAATTATCACACTGTTACTGCTTAAGGCTGTGGAAGCAATAAACCCAAAGCAGGGATCAGACAGAAAGTCAAATTCACCTTTAATGGATTTATGTAGAGCAAAAAAACCCACCAAGTGTACAGCAACAAGAACTAAATGTTCCATGGACTTAATAAAGGAGCACTACAGGAGATACAGCGAGGTCTTATATAGGTCATCTCAGTGAGGATCAAACGGTGGAGCGCTCTTACCTCTCTGTTCAGACTGAGCCAACAACTCTTAGTATGACTAAATATTGTCAGAAGGTCTTACTGTGCCAGTCAAACACATTAAATATGTCTCACTTTTGGAATTTAATTGATTTTTATGGAACTCTCTTGCCTGCAGTCAAAGCTTTTCTCTTACTTAATGACAATATAAAACCTTTTGAGCAGCGTTTTTATTACGATAGTTGTAAAAAACACATTTTTCAAGTTTAAATTGGCAGATTCAAAATAGAGTCAGATATCAGCCACAAAGAATGTGTGGATTTACATCATGGCAGATGAAATAGAATACATAAAAGCTAACAGGTGACAGTCAGATCCCAGGCACTTTATTTAACCCTCGTCTTTAATTTACATTCAATCTAAGCTTCGAACTCTTATCTGACATCAACTGAAGGTTCTGTAAGAGGACAAGTGGGTGGGAAATACTTCAACAACATGAAATATAACAACGCAACGGCTACAAACTGCACCGTCTGCCCTGCAGTATTGATTTTGTGTCATAAAAAATGTATTAAATAAAAGAACAAGCTGGAGGTCTGACTGGCATTGACAGGTAGATAAGAAAAAAATTAAGCTGGGGTTCGTGCACAAACTTTTAAGACTCTTAAAGTACCAATTACTTGTAGATGAGATCTGTCAGCAGTGTTTCTTAAACATATCTGGATTTGTTTGGTCACAGATAATATATACTGATATATTTTGTAGCACCATAGCGACCTTCAACACTATTATTGCTGCTCTCATTACTATAAGTGCTGGTGATCCTCTTCCCTGTACTCTCCGACCCAATCGATCAAGCAGACAGCTGGCCGCTCTGAGTGTTTTTCTTCTTGACGTTTCTGGCTCTTAAAAGGAAGTTTTTCCTCGCCGCTGTCATCGAGTGCTGCTCCTGGTGGGAATTGTTGGGTTCCTGTAAATCATTTCTGCTGAGGAGGTCCAGACCTGCTCTATTAGGAGAAGACTTCTGTCGTGAACTGGAGGCGTAGAGATAAAAATTTGACCTGACTTGACTTGGAGTGTCTTTGTTTACGAGAGAAGATTAACTTTTGTAAGAACTACATTATCTCATAATGTACATAAACCTGACGCAACATAATAAACACTACATAAAGCTTTCCTAGAAGGAGTTAGCATTCGATGATCCTGAGCTGCAGTAATGAAATATTCCTGAAATATTGTGCGGTATTTGACGCTTTTGTACGTTTGTGTATCCAGACTAACATCCCCGAGCCGGGAGAGACGAACAGTTTAGTCGGATCACACGTTTTGAATTTGTAGACTTCGTAGTCATTTGCAGGGAGAGTTTGGCTTCATTGGCCGCAGCATCTGCCTGCAGTGTTAATAATAAATAGTAGTAACTAAAAAGCTCGTGCATAATGTGTTAAGTGTGCTTTTATTTATTATCCATCTTCCAATAAGCAGCGAGACTCGCCCTCTTTCTTCCATTTAGGACTGAAATGTTTCCCCGTAGTGTGTTGAAGGTCTTTTATCGCAGCTCTGAGGGTATCAGTAGAGAGGCTTGTCTCCGATCTTAATTCCAAGTGTTTGTTTTAATGATTAATTTATTTCAGTTCACTCACACAATTCAAAGTTGTCGATTATTTTCATTTCATTACTTTTTTTTTTTATTTTTCGAAGCAGTCGAACCTTTTTACTTAATTTCACTGATACAGATTAATTATGGGGGAATGTTGCTCCGAGATTTTACACACAAAGTTGTTGTCACTATTTAGATATAAAAAAAATAATAATAAAAAATTGTGGCCAGGAATTAAAAGTAGTTTGGGGAAATGATGCATAAAACTAATTCAGTCTGGTGTCCAGTAAAGTTCAAATGAGACAAAATGAGAACTGAGGTGAAACAAACAAATCATAACAGACACTTAAAGCATCTGATGAGCAGCCGAGTATGATGTCATCTGTTTTAGTCGAGGTGGCTTTCTAAAACATAAACCATCTCCAAGAGTCATGAAATTGCCGTATTAGTCTCAACATCCTTTCATTGTTTTAGGATAAAGGCTCTCAGTGTCCCGTCTGTTTGGTATTCTCTCTCCCTCACACAGCTATTCCATTTTATCATCTAATTTTCCTCCTATCACATCGTCTCTAAGGAGACCGACAAGGACCAGTTCTGCAATCTGCCAGTGACTGGTAGTGTGTGTGTGTGTGTTTGATTTACGTCAGCTACAGTCTCAGCCTCTCTGCCCTACTTCAATGCTCCCATTGTATGGAGAGAGCAGACTCATTTGCCGAGTATTAACCTCTGTCAGCTCGCTGTTCGGGGTTGTATCTCCTCACGCTTCTGACTCCCAAAGCCGTCTGTCCCGCTATCTCATTTAATTCACCTGCCTGTCGAAATTGGGCGAGCGGAGACGGAGACAGGGCTCTTTCTTTACGAGGGTAACATCTCAATGGCCCGGCTTGTGATCTACGCTTTCTGAAATAAATCTAATTTTCAATAGATTGTTTCTACACATATTAGCTCTGGTTAAAGAGGCCTCTGTTCGTTGTTTTAAACCAGAAAAACACCTCAACTCTACTCTTGGCTTACATTAAAGTTGAACTGGCTTGTTATTCTAAAACAGCACAGCTTGTTCAAAATAGAGAAGCAGTGAAAAGAAGGCACAATATATATATATATTTTTAACCTTCAACCTTGTTAATTTTTACCACCAGAAGAGCCCCCTGTTGGTCATTAGATAGAATGAAAGTGCAGCAGGAATGAGTTTAGGAACAAAATCATTCTTGACCTTGGAAATAGCATTTCAGGCAACCATCTCAAGTATTCTTTCCAGCGTCATATTTATTTCTAAGGCGGCTCACATGTAAGGGCCGTGCAGGCTGCTGGTAGATGATGTGTGCTCGTCTTAAAGGTTTTTCTCATTATGTGTCTCATAACAATGCCTCACTGCTAGGCCTTTAATTCCGCAGGCTTCTTTGTTTTGAGGATTCAGTTTTAATTTATCTAAAGCTCAGGGGACAGAAACCATCAGAATCAACCGGGAGCTGCATATTCCTGATATGACTCTCATTGCAGGCGCTTCACGCGGCAATTGAGAGCAGATTTTAATCACTAATGTCAGAGATGCATTGCATGTGCCATATTTCAAAAGTGACTTTTTTTTTTTAACAAAAGTTAAATGGTTGTGATTATAGTTATTACAAACTGTAAAATAGACTCTGGTGGCACAAAGCTGGAAAGAGAGAGGAGGAGAGAAGAGCAGGGAGGGAGGGAATAAATATAACAAGAGAGCATTCATCTTCATTAGACAGTAATTGCCATCAGTGAGAGATTTTTAGAGATGTTAATATGTGATGAGAGGGTGAGAGAGGAAATACAGAGCTAGTTGTCCTGGTGCCGTTTCATTCCCTCATCAAAAGCTATTTTCACTCAGTTAATACAAGATTTGATGCCTGGTTATTAATCTACACCATCCAGCTCTGATATTTCAATATTAACGATACTGAAATATGGTTTTGATGTGTAAATTACAGCCAACATATTATCATTTCCCTTCAGTAGTTCTGCGCCATTAGCTTGTAAATTGGATTCGAGGTTTTCCTGCCATCACTGCAGTCTGATAACGTTTTTGCTCATCCTCTTACCACAAACCGTCTGAAGCGAGGGATGCATTAACACAAATGTAATAATGTCTTTTTTCTCCCCCAAGTCAGGAAACTGTGGAAACATCCTCCAAAACAAGATATGTCCCCTCCCGCGGTTATTGCTAATGCTTCATTTATTGTTCTCGCCGCACAATCGCAACTGTAACTCCAAAAAACTAATATATTTTTATGATTCTGCACACTTAATGGTGCTAACTAAGAGCCCATGAGAGCAGCCGGAGAGTGATAGTCAAAAAGTCTGCTCAAATTTTCGGCATATGGATCCAAAGTTGTCCTGCTCCAGCATTTTCAGCTGCTGTTGTGTTGCGTTGTGAGTCCGCAGATTGAACCCTGACATAAACTGTTTTCTCATAATGCTCAAAATTTCTGTGACTCCGCCGTTCCAAAGCATCCAAATGGTGCCGTGAAACTATCCATGGCCGACTGTCGGTGAAATTATAAGTCACCTTGATACCACAGGACCGTGCAAACAACAGCTATAAAACTGCCAACTACGAAATGTACCTTCAGAAGGAGTAAGCCTGATATGTCGTAATACAGCCTGTTAGTAATCTGGGACGCATTTCCCTCCAAACAAAACAAAGACAAACTTCCATTTCTCATGACCTCTATGTGAACTGCCACCATCTCCTCCTTTTACAGCGGAGGAGAAGAGTGTAAAGAGTGTCGGATTATCATCCGTGGAACAGCTGGGGATCAACATCTGTCTCAGGTATGTAAGGTGTTTTTTCTGTGAGAGACACTGAACGTATCGTCTTTGCTTTTTGACATGCAGCGTCCTCTGAAAGTAGCCAACAGAAGATGGTCGGCTGCGGCACATAACGTCGACAACTCCGAGGCTGCAGCGTTAAAACAGGGATTGATCGGTACTGCCAAGCCTGTCAGGCAGTACCTCAGTACTCCGTCAGGACTGCCGAGTGGTGATGAGCCTGAGTCTCCGCTCAGCCTCATATCTCTGAGACCCCAACAGGTTTTTTCTGCTGCAGCCCATCAACCTCCGGGACATGTTGTCCATCTCAGAAGGTTCTCTGCTCTGCAGCTAACTGAGTGACTGTCAGCTTTGACTCAAATCAGAATGTCACTGACCTGCATCTGAATGATTTTATGTTTTTAGGTGTTCTGTACATAGAAAAAGTTTTTTACTCCTGATTAAGTGAGATCTTTGTTTTGTTTTAAATCCACAGGTACGGCAGCTACCTCCAGCTGCTCAAAGACGACGCTGTGCACGACTTGACGCTGCTAATGAAGCACATTAAGATCTTCTTATCCTCGCAGAGAGTCAAAACTTCTTCAGAGCTCAGTATCCTTTCCAGAGACAAACTACTGCAGTCATTTATAAATATGACAGTGAGATTTGGAGGTTATGGCTATTTTTCCATCAAGTCCATCAATGAAATATATTTATAAAGTCTACGTCACTAAAGTAGGGAAATACTTCACTTTACGTCTTTTTAAAGGAACCAGTGGAATACAGCATTCAGGACAAGAGCTTTCCAAACTAGACGTTCAACAGTTCAGGTGTCTTTGTGTCAACTTTGTATTTATACGGTCAAACATGAGTCGAGAGAAGTCGGGCTATGAAGCTGTTTTATATTTGGTGATAAACTGCACTCAGATCAGCGTGTGGGCACGTCAGTAGTGAAAAGCTAAAATAAAAAAATAAAAAAAAGGTGTGCAGCATCCGATTAAAATACTATTCAAATATACTTCTCAATAAAGTCTTTGTAGTTGTGTATCTGATTTCAACAGTTCACAGCCAGAAGAAGAGCTGGCTTTTAAAATGGTGTCCGTTTTTTTCAATGGGAGCTTTTCCAGTTTCATTCGTGTTGTTATGAGTGATGGTAGATGAAGATGGCCTCACTCCCATGGGGTCCCCTTTATTTATAATTCTTTATAATTCAAACTGAAGTCTTGACAGAGTATATTACGAATGGATGAGGCTAAACTGTCAATCAGTTTCAAAGAGCATGCAGAGATGCTTCACAGGATTGGCTTGTTACTGAGGAATGAGCCGGTGATTAAAATTCCTCATCGTAAGGTTGCATGGTGGTTACATGTTTGAATCCATCCACACACTCACTTTTTCCTTTAACTGCAGTGAGTTATTTTTACTCAACAGCTTGAATTTGGATTAAAATCAGAAATAAATTAATCAGGTAAAGTGTGATTAATTAACAAAAGTTCACAATAACATCTCTTAAGTTTCTCTAAATAATAATTCATCTTACATCATGGCTTCAGTTCTCTCAAATTTTAATGAAGTCGGCTTCACTGTGTTATTCTAGCTTTAACGCAGCCAAATTTTAGATTTAACACGTACTCTAATGCTTCTGCTCAGTCTTGTCACCTTCTGTTGCTGTTCAACGAACGGTTCGACAAAATATATAACACAAAGGGCCGCCGAACTCAACGACAAAAAGCTGTCAGCAGTTACACATAAAATGGGCTCCGTCTTATTCAGTTGCTCCACTTTTGTCTCCTCGATTTCAAAGAAAATTGTTTGGATTTTATTGGAAATGATCTCTTGTTTAGAAAAATATGAAGTTCCTGTGTGAAAACCTCTTTCTGAATAAGTGTGTGTTTTAAATGCTGCTACAATATATTCCCTGTTTCAAGGGCGGATATCGAATTCAATCTGTCTGCGTTTGTTTTTCAAACATTAAAATATGGCAAGGAAAACAAAAAGCAGCAGGTGTCATTAACCTTCAGTTGTTTTCTATAGACGAGACATTTCGTGTTCTCACATATCAGAGCCGTTATTCACCTCCAGCAGGGAATGGACGTTTATTAAATAATTCCCTGAAAATGAACTAAAAAGTCTTTCTTTCTTTTTATTCTCTTCATTGCTGGTGTTCACAACGCAGAGCTGCCGCCTGTAACGAATGAATCCAGCTGGCTGAATTTCTGCAGACAAATCAGATGTTGACACTTTGAAGTGTTTTTCAGCTTTGAAATAATGGTCCGGGGTATCAGGGTTAATTAACTGTCACAGCGTTATGTGCTCACTGGCGTCTGTGTCATTTCACAGTAAAGTGGTATTATCTTTATTTAACACAACATGTGGACTCCGATTCCTCTGGCGCGTTGACAAATGACTTAAAATGAAGACGGTTTTGAAATGAAGTGTTTATTATTTATTCTGTTTATATCACCCGCCGTTGACTGAAATGATCTGTTGAGTCCCTTCAGTCAGATTTGTTCGGTGCTTCGTTGATATACAGATAGATCATTGAGTAATAATTAAATGCATACCAAACATATAAAGACATTTTCGTGTGGAACCCCGTCTTGATTTAAGCTGTTAATTAAATCCGTGTCAAAGGGAAGTTGCCACTGAAGCACTTGTGTTAGCTTAACTTTTGTTGTGAGTCTGAAATGTCGATCTGTCAGCCGTTTGGCTCTTTAACTCTGCTCACCAGTCACTCAGCAGGACGGTTACATGGGGCACGACTGGCTGGCCTCCACGGTTTTCCTCATCGTGTCTGGAGACGTGGACCGATCTCTACATTTACTACTCAACCTGTCCTCTCTGCTCGCCTCCGCCTTCATCTGGCCTGCAGCGATACACGCCTCTGTGAGTACGGTGGAAACACTCCAAGTTCACACACTGACAACAACCATCTGTGGCTGGAGCTAAATCTGCAGGAAGTCAAAATGGCAGCAACGGTCACGGCTTTTGGTTTAATTTAGTGTGAAACATAAATTCAATGTTGACGTTGCTCAGAAGAAAGAAATCAATCAATCAATCAGCAATATTTTCAGAATCTTTTTCTATATTTCCAAAAATTCACTTGTTATACAAAACAAAACTAAATATATGAATGAATATTTGAGAGTTTTGTTTTGGATTCATTGGTAATGGAAAGTAATCATTAGTTTTGGCCCAAATCTTAAATGTAACATGATAAATAAATAAAATGGGTTCAGTGTTGAAATCCACTTCCTGAAACAGGCAGCTTGTTTAAACAGTGATCATCAGTTAACATCCTTCTTTGGAGATATCTACAGAAACATTTATGGATCACGTGTCTTTGTAATAACATCTATTCTTCTAAGCTCAAGTTTTTATTTTTTTTTATTATTTTTATGTAAAGCTGTGTTTATAGTTATCTGAATGTGATTAAAGAGGCTCCATTCATGTCGGCTAAAAATTTAATTTGAGTTCGAGCTTTCCATCTCGTGTATTCGTACATTTGAGAAATTCTGTCTCTGCGTCGTCCTCATTTCATCCCACTCTTTCATGCACAGCATTTCAGATATGACAGCCGAGGTGCAGCAGAGAAAACATTAGGATGAATCTTAACACGATTTCAGTTGACTCTCCGAGTTTATTTTTCCACACGGCGAAAACCAAACAGCATGTTTAATGATCTAAGAGGAGGAGTAGGACGAGTGGGCGGAGGACGGCTGAGAGAGAAATGATGGTAAAAATGAGAGTACAAGGAAGTTCAACTGAAGGGAAGAAGTCCACAATGAAGTCTAGTTCCAATTGTGCTAAATTGCAGGGTAGCTCAGGTGCTGAGATTAAGTTCTGCTGTCATTACGTCCAACTGTCATCTTGTCGTCTCTCGTCTAAGTCAATTACAGCTGAATTGGACTCGAGTGAATGTGCGATTTGGGCTCACAGAGTGTTTTTAAATGCAGATGGATTCTCCACACAGCAGTTGGCCTCCATCTGCACAACGTTGTTTAGTTGTTTAGTCAATATCACAGAAAACAGAAAGGCCACGAATAATTAAGAGGCAGAGGCGAAATTAAAGCGAGAACATGATGATTGTCGACGTACACATCTGTGCACACAAAGCAGGACTTTCTACTCAGAATGAAGGTTGGTTTCAAACATTCAGCCCCGTGTTTGTCTCTGTATCGGCGCTGAACATGAAACACGGAGCCTGTAGTCAGTATTTCTGTCGTTTCTGTGTTTAAAAAATCTCCCAGCGGTCGAAGTAATATCAAACATTATTAATAAATTATAGCTCTAAGTTTTCCACAATCCAGAGCATTTCTCTGTGTGCTTGTCGTGACAGGCCAGAGTTCCTGCGGTAGTAGCTGAGTCGGGAATCCCCCCCGTCTACTGGTGTACAGCTCATTATGTGGAAATGCTGCTGAAGGCCGAGGTCCCGTTGGTCCACTCTGCTTTCAGGATGTCCGGGTTCACCCCCTCACAGGTACGCAATGATTTCTGTCTAGACAGACTTTGGTGTCTTTTTATGATAATGTCCATTTTCAGTGCTGTCGTGACTGCTGATGGAGGGATTAAAGCAAACTAAACTTTGTACCACCAAGAAAAGAAAACAAACAAACAAACAACAAAAAAAAAGTTTCAATATTTAATGACCAACCTCAGGACGAGCTGTAAAAGCCTTCATAACCACATATTGGTTGACCTGTGGATGACTTTCCTATTTATCCTGCTTTGGCTTCAGTCGACTTCAAAATACATATAGTCAGCTTGGAAATGAAAATCTTTCCTTTTTTCTATAACAGAGCTGTTGAAAAGTCAGATCTTTGCTCCTCAGCACTTTATCCTTCTGACACCGACTGACACCGACTTCTTGCTCCCAAACAAGGAGAGGGAGAAAAGGTTTTTCACCTTGAATCCTCTTACATTTGATCCCGTCTTCTGTGTGTCGGCATTTCAGCGTTGATGCTGCCATAATGCACGGCAAAGGGGAAGCTTATAAGACTCTGAAATCAAAGATATCAACTTTCCGTCTCCAGAGTGTTGTAATAAGTTAACATTCAGCTCGTCTCTCGCTTCTTCTAGGTGATAATGAGCACCTGTACTTCAGTCAGAAAGTGAAATATCTATTCCAAAAGTTGGAGCTTTGAAAAGCCCCGACAAAGCAGCGTCGACAAAATGAAGCATTATACACCTCTGACTTTCATACAGTAGAGGTTGTGTTCAGTTGTGTGTGTTTGTGTGTGATTGCCGGCCTCCATTAATATCCATCAATAGGACGGTTAAACATCTGAAGCAGTCAGGACTGTTTTCACAGTAGGTGTCTGACACGGGAAGAGACTTTCAAAGTCAGTTTTCATCACATGATTATATCACAGTGAGATTAAACTTAAAGCTGACTGTTTCTCGGAGAAACGACGTCTTTGCGTTCAGCTTCACACACCGAGGCAGAGGATGAAGTCTGGCTGTGGTCTGGCCCGCTCATATTAGTCAAAGCCCCGAAAGCTTGTCGACGGCAGAGCCGAAATGAGATAAATGAGTTGAGGAAAATATAGTCACCCCCACCTTTGGCCCCTGAGTTTTAGCTTTGAGGAACGGCAACAACAGAGAAAAACACTTTGCCGCTCTCTTGGGAAGACCGCGGAGAAATTTACAGTCTCGGGTCGTACAGTACTTGTTTTCCTGCCTGAGGGCTCAGAGATGAAGGGCAGCGCGGACCCACGTGGCTCCCCGTCTTTATTACACCACACACTTCAGGCTTTCTGATGAAGGGGAAAATAATCCAAAATGTTTATGGAGTCTAAGTGCTGCTTGTGTGGATGCCCTGCAGGCTCGTATCATTAGTGGCTAATTATCAGCATGAGAGTTACTTAAAACGCAGCGAAATTCAGACAGAGTCGAAGCTTCTGATGATAGTCACATCAAAATCAGGTAAAATCAACTGAACACGACGCGATTAACAAAGGCTGCTGTCTTCTTATTGGGCTTTAGAGATGGCAGGGTCAGTCCGGACTGTAACATCTTAACAACCGTGTCCGCACAATAATCAAAATATGATCAACGTCACCATTTGGTGAAGTGCCTTATCCAAATCCAGGAGGTGAAGTTTTTTTGTAAATCAAAAGTAAAATGCGTCACAAATGTTCCTGCAAGTCAGATTTTCTGCGGAGCACGTTTGATTGGTACAATCCCAACAACAATCCCATGATCATCATATTTTTCTGAGTGAACAGGAAACCATGAAATCACAATATCTGCCAACATGGTTTCATGAAGTGCAGCTCTGTTAACAGCTGTTCAATCGGCCCCCTTCCAGGATGAGTTACAACAATGTTGGTGTCATGTATGTTATCAGGACATTTTAGTCTGAACCAGCACAACGAATGACACTCAGCCCGAGCTATTTATTTTTAATTAGCAGATGTTAGCGCTGTAGTTGTGATCCTGGAGAACATCATCCCTGTGTGTTGTCAGCTTGTTAACACGGTCACTGCCAGCATGTTAGCGTTATCTTTACGTTATCTTTAACAACATCACCTTTGTAAGTCTTTAACAGAACTTAAATAAAAACGCTGTCTTGATTTTCATTTCACCTTCAGCAGCTAAAAACATCACCGAGAACCGTGTGGAAATCCCTCGACGATCAGCTGCAATAATGTCACAGATCTGAACTCATCATCAGCTGTAGAAACAAACATTAGGATGCATCTGTTTGCCTCTTTGTCCCCTAATCCCACCCAAATATTCAGGACCGCTCTGAGCAGTCATTTAATTTTTCATTCTGAGTAAACATGTTTCCAAAAAGAATCTTTTACAAAGCTGACGAAATAAATACAAACATCAGACATCAGGCCAAAGTGTTGGACATTTTTTTTGCTGCCTCATCATAATAACCTGAACTGGCTTCTATTATTGTTAATGAAGCTTAGGACTGTTAGAGATGTTTTGATTTCATGACTGTGATGTTTGATTTTAGCTTTAGGACCTCTGGAAGTACTCCTGTTAACGTTTTGCTGACAGTCGGAGTATAATTAAGCTCCGCAGCCAAAGCTAAAAAAAAAGAAGGAGGGCAAATATTAGACGGGCTAAAATAGTTATGATAAATCACCGAACAGTTTGCTTTTAGATTCCCTTTGGACTAACTTGCTTGCTGAATATCGACACGTACAGGTGCTAGTGTCATTCTAAGAAGAAGAATGTGTTTGTTGACTCATAATTTGCTGCTGAGGAGCTCTTAATTGGACTAAATCCTGCCTGTGCTCACGTGTAATTCTGCGGGGGGCATTATATCGATTCTCATTTATATCGATTCGTGTCAAAACAAGTGAAAGAGTTTAGGAGGAGGAGTGCATGTTCACTCATGCACTTATTAAACACGTTTTTTTGTAAAATAAAGAGTGACATGAAGATTGATGAGAGAGGAGGTGGTGGTGGTGGGGGGGTATCATGACAGGTTGATTTATTACGGGGGGGGGCTGATCCTCTGAAACCTGAGTCATTGAGCTTTCAGATGATCCCTCAGGTCATCATCTCCTGTGATGAACAGGTGTTCTCAGTAACGTTTCCTCCGTCTGTCTGCAGATGTGCCTCCACTGGCTGACTCAGTGTTTCTGGAACTACCTGGACTGGACTGAAATCTGCCACTACGTCTCCACCTGTGTGCTGATGGGCCCTGACTACCAGGTTTACATGTGCGTGGCCATGTTCAAACACCTGCAGCCCCACATCCTGCAGCGCACACAGTCCCAGGAGCTGCAGGTCTTCCTCAAGGTGAGTGGGCGTTACAGAACACGTCACAGAGGGAACTTCCTGTCGAGCCGTATTTAAAACCTTTTGAAGGTGACAAAAGTGAATATTCAGCTACTTGGAAGGTTTTGATCTGTTTCAGGTCGAAGATTAAATCTAAAAACTGTGACTGCAGATTTTGAGTAGATTTAACCTCCACAAGCAAACTTTAGCTTTGACTACAGGCGGTGATGTCAGCTTTAGATTTTTCGCTCCTCTGCTGATGTGTGTTGAGTCAAATAAGCCTCGTATCTTGTATCCTGTGATGTATTCTCTATATTACACATAGAGGATAATAAATCAGAGCCAGTAAAAACGTCAAGAGGAGACAAACATAATACATCATAAAACACGAACATGGAAAAAAATGTATCCCGTTTTTGTCTTAAATCAATATTTTCTGCACACAGAGCGTCTCAGGAATCTGTTTATTGAAGGAACATCTGCCCCCTTCAAAGAACTACAAATAAAAATCACATAAATCACATAAACTCATTCTGATAATTATTAATTAAACAGCATCTCCTTCCTGCTGTAACAGCCCGCTGTGGAAAAACCTGTCCATCTTCTGAGAGATCTAAAAACAGATTTGAACACACTGATGCTCAAAGTTAGATTCTGTCTAATGCAGTTTAAGTAACTCCATCACGACCTGAGAGGAGCCATTTCTTACCATCCAGACTTTTTTTTCTCCACAGTAGAATTATTTATAGTTGTAGGAATGAATATGCAAGGCAGAGGAATTAATTCATGCCATCTTAGTCATTCTGCAGCGTCCCAGTAGCAGCCCTGGTTTGTTATTTGGTCTTAAACATCCTCTTTTATGTTCCAAGTCTTGCGTAGTCGCTGCTGTAAGACTTCTCCAGCTCCCCTTCGTAAATCCTGCACTCATCTATGATTCACATCCATAATGAATAAAAAAAATCTCCTTTTAGAATTTGTTCACAAAACCTCCCGTTCTGGTGTGTTTTGCCCAAAATTTAATGTGGAAATAAGTTCTGCAAGTTGAATGTTGAAATGAAGAGTCACCCTGAAGATTTCACAAAAGGTTGAAGTGGCAGTCTGGAGACGTCTACTTTTACTAATATCGAGAGGAACATTAAACACCAGCTTTGTGAATGAGGCATGGCCTGACATCGTCATTATTCATTAAGCATTTCCGCCTGTCTTGTCTCCAGCTGATCGCTCTGGTGTTAACATCTCCATACCACTGACAGGTTTTGTGAATAAAAGATCAGTTACGGAGGCTTTATCTGAGGAAGTCCTTCTAATGAGCTGTAGCATCAAATACGCCTGCAAGAGACAGCATGGAGACGGAGTGTGTTTGTGTGTGACGGAGGGAAGCTCGCGCAGAACGTCGTCGTCCTGAGCTGAACTGTTAAAAGTTTTAGACATGCTAGTTAGCGTCTTGACGACCTTATCTCTGGTCCGCTCTTCTGTCTCTGTCTGTGGGAACAATGTGAAACAAGTATTCTGCTGAGATAGACGTGGTATCAAAGGATTAAGAAAAAAAAACACACACACCACTCTACACTTATCCTCCCTCACTGGGGGGGTATCTATATTTCATCTAAATGAAAATTTGAGAAGGCAAATGACGTCTTATAATCGCTCTGAGTGTAGTCAGAGCTTAACTGTGGAGGAGCTGAAGTGGATAGACAAAGTTGTTCTTGTTTTTCTGTGTTGTATTGAACACTTGAAACTAGAGACTCATCAGGAAAACGTTTACTGAGATGATAAATCAAGTGGGAATTAGGGCCATTTTCCCATTGACGTCAATACAATCAGCCTTCTTTTTTCCCGATACAGTGGAGTCGTCCCCTGATGGTCGTCAGATAAAACGCAGGTTTATGGCAGGAATGTCAGCGTTGGCACGGTGTCCCTAATGAAGTGCTCCTTCTGTGTGTACGGAAACTCGCTGAATATTCATACCGCTCATTTATCACGGAGGGACACGGCTCAGAAAAGGTGGGAATCTCTGCTAATTAATCCATTAAGCAGCTTCCCTAACGATCTCCTCACAGCTGACGGGTAATATTAGGGGAACATTAAACAGCTCGTGTCACCTGCACAGAACCTTAACCCTTAATTCCTACACACTCGCGTCCTTGCGTCTTTTCTCAGCCTCCTTCGGTCTCCCACAGAAAATAACAAACCAAGTGATTCACGCTGCTTATCTCTTCTCTCCTTCACGGTTTGAACAGCGTCAGCAGCTGATGTCCGTTTTGATGATTCTTAAAGAGGAGCTTTTACTTTGGCATTATTCTTCCTGTGGAAACATAAGAGCACGCCGCACAGTCTCCATCTGGTTATGTACTTCCACGACAACAAAATATGAATTTAATACTTTTAAAGTTATGTAGCTGACAATAAGTCTGTACTTCATTAGCTGCGGTGGCTCACAGAAGAGTAGGTGGTGACCTCTAATTCTTAACAGCGTATGATTAAAAGATGATTTTAGTCTTATAAAGTGTGTTTTATGTAGTAAAGCGGTCCTTCATCACCCTGAAAACTCATTTCTTCCTGACATTACTGACTCCCCTCTGAACGATTACCCATCTGCAGTCACTCTGTCCGCTCCCTTTAAATAATAAAAACCCATTGCTCCATTTGCTCTTAATCTATTTCTTCTTTGTGCGCTCCAGCCCTCGGCGGGTTTTCTGCAATCACAAAAGCACAACTTTACAAATTATAAAACAACTGCCTTCAGGCTGATGATGGTCGGGACCATGACACCAGATTATAAAATGAAATTAAAGTGTCGTGAGATTAATTACAAAGGTAGAAAATGTGAAAACTGGCCCCAGAAAATGATGCTGATGTATTACGTAGTAACAATAATCGATGCAGAGCCGCCTCACACAGATTACAGCATATAAAGTTATATATGAAGTTATATATATATATATAAAGTTCACAAAGTAGACCAAAAAAAAAAAAAAAAAAAAAAAGTCACTGAACCCAAAATTAAGCATTAACACATGATATTTTTTTTATCTGAGACAGTTTGAGCTTTTCATTTTATGTCCTTTTAAAATGTAAAACAGAATCAAAGCTTACGAAGGGCTCCAAAAACAAACGTCAACGTCACAGCGGTGCTGAAGGTCACAACAAACATCACAACATCATCACCACAATCCATCAAACAGCTGCTGAGCAAACTGACGTACACGGACACACTGTTAGGGTGAGAAACAGCCATGTGGATTATATTTATACTGTCTGAGTGAAGCTCTGGAGTCCTATTAAAGGGGAATAAATGATGAGCATTAGTCTCCATCCTTTCCTCCTACCTGCTAAAATAAACCTGTAATTAGATTCTCCAAAACCACAATCTGCAGAGGAAGGTAATTAAATTGCGGTCTGTGTGTGTGTGTGTGTGTGTGTGTGTGTGTGTCTGTGTGTGTTTCTTTAAAGTCCCTGGCCTGGATAATGACGGCGGTTGAAACCGGGTCGTTTTGGGGTTGTTGTTTTTTTTGTTGTTGTTATGTATTGTTATTCTGAATGTTGTGCGTCCTCTGGGTGCCGCGTTTCTCAGGCTGCTAATTGACGACGCCACTTGCACTGTAATGCGGACCAGTCGCTGCTGTTTGCATTACCCATGAGGCTGAGTGTTGTCGCGACAGGTGTGTGCTGACGGTGAAATGAAAGCCAAATGAGCCGAATAACGTCTTTTGTCTGGTCTGATACGTGTCTCTAACACAGTTACAGCACCTCTGCACATTAGGACACGTCTCTGTGTGCGCTTCAGGACGGTGGACGTGGCTCGGCCATATTCGGGTTTTGTTTTGCTTTCCCTCATTAACCCGACCGCAACACACAGACGTTATTTCAAATCAAATCAGATTTATTTGTATTGCGTCAAGGCACTTTACATATAGAGCAGGTCTAGACCAAACTCTTTATAAAATTATTTAAAGAGACCCAACAGATCCCCCGATGAGCAAGCACTCTGCGACAGTGGCAAAGAAAAACTTCCTTTAAGAGGCAGAAACCTCAGGCAGAACCAGGCTCAGGGGGGCGGCCATCTGCCTCGACCGGTTGGGTTGAGAGAGGGAGAGAGAGAGAGAGAGAGAGAGAGAGAGAGGCACAGGGGGGGAAGTTGGGTAGAGTAGGGAGAGAAAGAGAGCAGGAGGAGGGGATATTCAAACAGGTGTAGGCAGGAACATGATGCTGCATGAAGTTCGTAGGAATGATGCTGTATGGAATTAATGAAGATGTGGGAGCAGCAGGCATTACAGGAACATGTGATGGTGTTGATTCATCACCTGCAGGATGAGGACAGGGAGAGAGAGGAGAGGAGCTGGGAGAGAGAGAGAGAGAGAGGAGAGGAGCTGGGGGAGAGAGAGAGAGAGAGGAGAGGAGCTGGGAGAGAGAGAGAGAGAGAGAGGAGAGGAGCTGGGAGAGAGAGAGAGAGGGAGAGGAGAGGAGCTGGGAGAGAGAGAGAGAGAGAGAGAGAGAGAGAGGAGAGGAGCTGGGAGAGAGAGAGAGAGAGAGGAGAGGAGCTGGGGGAGAGAGAGAGAGAGAGGAGAGGAACTGGGAGAGAGAGAGAGAGAGAGAGGAGAGGAACTGGGAGAGAGAGAGAGAGGGAGAGGAGAGGAGCTGGGAGAGAGAGAGAGAGAGAGAGAGAGAGAGAGGAGAGGAGCTGGGAGAGAGAGAGAGAGAGAGGAGAGGAGCTGGGGGAGAGAGAGAGAGAGAGGAGAGGAGCTGGGAGAGAGAGAGAGAGAGAGAGGAGAGGAACTGGGAGAGGGAGAGAGAGGGAGAGGAGAGGAGCTGGGAGAGAGAGAGAGAGAGAGAGAGAGGAGAGGAGCTGGGAGAGAGAGAGAGAGAGAGAGAGAGAGAGAGAGGAGAGGAGCTGGGAGAGGGAGAGAGAGAGGAGCTGGGAGAGAGAGAGAGAGGAGAGGAGCTGGGAGAGAGAGAGAGAGGAACTGGGAGAGAGAGAGAGAGGGAGAGGAGAGGAGCTGGGAGAGAGAGAGAGAGCGAGAGAGAGAGAGAGAGAGAGAGAGAGAGAGGAGAGGAACTGGGAGAGAGAGAGAGAGAGAGAGGAGCTGGGAGAGAGAGAGAGAGAGAGGAGAGGAGCAGGGGGAGAGAGAGAGAGCGAGAGAGAGAGGAGAGGAGCTGGGAGAGAGAGAGAGAGGAGAGGAACTGGGAGAGAGAGAAAGAGAGAGAGAGAGGAGAGGAACTGGGAGAGAGAGAGAGAGAGAGAGAGAGGAGAGGAGAGGAGCTGGGAGAGAGAGAGAGAGAGAGAGAGAGAGAGGAGAGGAGAGGAGCTGGGAGAGAGAGAGAGAGAGAGAGAGAGAGAGAGAGGGGGAGAGAGGAGAGGAGCTGGGGGAGACAGAGACTTCGGGAAAACGTGGTTAGTAAATGCAGTGCACATGCATATTATATTTGCCTATTTGCTGGCAATGTAGCGGCGGAGATGTAAACAGATTTCCTGTGATGTTGAAATAGATCAAATGGAAAATATTTGAATGAAAGAGTTACGTTGAATTATCAACAATCACCTGCTCGGTTAGTGAAAACAAAGAAGAGCACCTTCAGTGTCAATGATCAAACCGTCGATAACTGCAGCGTTTCACTAAAACTCATGACGACAACAATCTGTCATTTAAAAAGCAATTGGAAACTTTGAATGCCCTCATTGGTACTTTGTCTCATGTGTCTCCCTATTGTGATCTTCGGAGTAACATTTTCAAAGACTGCTTCTGAAATGATTTTAAAACAGCTGCACGGTAAAGCTGCAAGATCCACAAAAAATATATATGTCACAATCACACAATGCCGTTTCAGTTGAGAGCTCCACAAAAACTAAACATTGATTTATCTTCATCAAAAAAATCGGTCTAGGATTTGGACATTGGAGTCGGCTATATCGTGATTCTGATAATCCATCCATGTCAAAGAGCAGCTGGCATTATGGGAACTCTTTGTTAGCTGAAGAGATGATTGTTAAACAACCTGCACGTTGTGTTTTCAGAGCCCGAATAGTACGACTCATCGATCAACACTTCGATGTGCAATAAAACAAAAAGAGAACACAACAGCAGTCTCAATAACAACGATGTTTGTTTTTTGGCCCGCAGGAGGAGCCGATTCAGGGCTTCAAGTTCAGCAACTACCTGGAGTGGATGGAGGGACTGGAGAGACGCTACAGAGACGTCGTTCTCACCGACATGAAAACTGTCCGACAGCCCGTCGAGTAGGAGCACGTTCCATCTAACTGTGCTGCACAACGAACCTAAAAACTGTCTCATTATGACGGCATGTTTCATTATCGACAATAAACCCCCCCGAAATATCCAAACCAGCCATGACTGACAGGAACTGTCAGGAGAATCGATTCCGGCAAAGTTTTGACCTTTTTCAGGAGAAAGTTCCCTCCTCGTGTTTTCCCTGCTGAGCCTCAGTAGAACCGCACAAACAAAAACGCTTGATGAAAATATTTTTGACGGAAAAAGGATGACGGATCATCACTTCAGCAGGAAGCACATTTCTGTGGTAATCTGACTGATCTGTTCCTTCAGCAGCAGCTGTTGTTGTTGTTGTTGTTGTTGTTGTTGAGTAAACGCCAAATACAGCGCCCCGCTGCTGTGACTACTTAATACAAGAAGTTTTTATTAATCTGAGCTACAGAGACAAACAGCTGCTTTTGAAAAAGAGTAAAATTAAATAAAACGCCAAACTGTCAGCCCGAAGATTCACTCCCTCCATCAAACAAGTGAGAGACAACACAGTGTTGGTTAATAACAGAAACAGACAGAAGCCTCTCTCTGCCTCATCCTTTTCAGGACACATCTTCTTTAATAATTCAACATGGCTGTGCATCACATGATCACATGGTGTAAAATTGTGTGATGATTATGAACAGCTGCGATAATTTAAGTTTTAAATACGTATTTTTTCTTACAGTGTGAATATTTATTTACTTATTCTTGGTGTCAGCGTTGGAATGATGCCGACGGCTCTCAGTTTCACATGTGAACAGATTTTAATGAAACAGGAATCGTTACTGGTTGCCATCAGGTCGATAGGCGGCCTGCGGAGACTCGCCGCCTCGTCGACGTCACACATCATTAATGCCACAACACGACACAATGCATCACACGGCCTGCTGTGTTTGTGCTCTTCTGCAGGCCTGTGTATGAAAGATGTATGAGGAAGGTTGTATCATTGTGATAAAGTCATTAGTAACCAAAGCTCTCTTTCTCTCCCGGCGCTGCTGTCCTGTTGTCCTCCTTCAGACACACTGAGGCCTGAATAATAAATGAGTCCATCACACGTCCGTCCGCCCCCCAGAGCAGCTGCATTCATCAGCGGGACGTGGAGTCTTACAGTGAGAGGCGCCGATCAAATGTTTACCCAGTAAGACACCGCAGAGCTTTTCACCACAGAGAGCGTGTCACATTTCCATGTATTGAACTTTGAATCTGCATTAATCTGTGTTTTTGGCCACGTGGGGGCCAAACTGCAAAATGTTCTACGTATTAACACCTTATGGAGCTGTTAAAGCAAAGAGCTCCACTCAGAGGCCAAACTGAACCAGAGAAAAACAAAAAGCAGTCAAAGCCGCTCCGGTTCAGGGAAACAGCTGCGTTATCGGCAAAACCGACAACTCTCACATTTACTGAGGCAAACGAGAGATCGAACCAGAGTCTAAAATGAGTCATTAGGCTGTTTGATGAGGTGACACTGTGCTCATGTGTACTTAAAGATGAAGAGCAGGAACAGGGTCAGTCTGTGAGGAGTTTCTGTCCCAGTGTCTCACATGGAACCATCTGATCAGATAAACACGCAGATGTCACGATAATAAGAGTTTGATTCCAGAGCCGAGAGGAAACTTCATTTCCTCACCCGAGTCGTCTCTGGTTCATGTGACTTTATTCGGCCTGACCTTTGATCCAGAATAAAACCGCTTTATGTCTCTGTGCCGAACCCTCCGCCTCCACGACATCACCCGCCGGGCGTCTTGACTTGTGTGAGCAAAAAGCAGATGCCTTTTTGTCCTTTTAGACTCCATCGATCGTCGGCGCTCAGTCAGTCCGCTCGGTGCCAAACGTGATGTCGAGCTGTTTGCTCCGGTTTTCAGCGGCGATAACTGGACGCTGCTCGTGTTGGGTATCAGAGAGCAGGGGATCGTTTTAGTGGGCGGAGACATCGGTGGGATGAAATCCATCAAAGCTGCTCCGAATCCACAAGTTTGTTGTTTTGCTATGGGGGTTTTTTTTTTTATAAAAAACACTTAACTGGAGCGAGGGCACGCCTGACCCCCCTTTTATTACAACACTGATGTTTGGAGGGGGGGTGAACGAACTGTTACTGTAAACTGTTCATCAGAGCAAAATCTGAGCTTCAATTCTTACTGTGACTTCACCTTTAACTGAACTGAGTCAGGGCCGGGGGGCCGGGGGGGCTTTCTAACTTTTTTCTGTTGTAACATATAACAAACTTTGGTGGAATAAACTCATCTGTGATTTACCTCTGGGGCTCCGGCTCAGGATGATAACGGGCCTCGGCTGTAATTGCTGGTTCTCCTTTGGAGTCGGTTCCAGGTTGATAATACAAATGGATTTTCTCCTCTCTGGGGAAAAACAAATCCCTTGTTGTGATAGTTTTTTCTTCTCTCTGCGCTCTCGTTAGCAGCGTGTGAAGCATTAAGGCAGCAGGCCTCTCGTTTGTCCGCTGGTTTACATGACAGATAGAACTGCAGATAAAAGCTCCGTCTGTACGTTGTGTTTTGTGTTACAAACTGATGTTTTTGCAGATCAATTCGCTGTATCTGTGTGTCACTGCTTGTTTTAACGGTAATTAGGCAACTTGAACTTTAAATGAACTGGAATTAAAATGTAGAATTACATCGTGTTACTGTTCAGGTCAGATCAGGAGAACAAAGTTTACATCAGGCTTTTCCATTTCTTGATGCCTTTGTGTTTCTATACAAAGTGCTTCACTTAATCTGAATCAGTACAGATTATCATTAGATAGATAATTATATATTCCATTCAATGAAGACTTTAATGTTAACAAGAGAAAATCAATAACCAAAGTAACTTCAACACATTCCCAAAGTTTGGAAAAATATATTAGAAGGTGGAAAACTGTGAGAGGCCGCTCTCAAACACGCTCCACCTAAAGCCGCTTTGATTGTTTGACCGTCGGCCTCCGTTCAGTCTGACCTGCATGTTTATTACACGACCCAGCCGCCGCTAATCTGCCCTTAATGGGCTGTTTATTTCAATTAGCTTTGGAAAGCTCATTATCTGTGCCGGGGCCGACTCGAACCTCAGAAGGGGAAACAGTTTAGAGATGATGACTTTACAGTATAATGATTTGTTGTGCTGTTGATCTTGATTATGGACTTTTCTAACTGACAGCAACCAATTTGAAGCAGGTATTTGGTGCTAATTGGGCCAATTGGGCTGCGATGAGAGCACACCTCGCTCCGCTGTGAGCCCGAAGACGTCGGAGGACCTTTGCTCGTTTATCACCTCCGTCCTGTTATCTCCAGCTGGTTTTATCTAGAAAATGTTCGTTCTCAGCTCATTTGTAAGTGTCACGACACTAAACTATTTTCATCCTCTCTGATTTTAATCTTTAGCTGCAGGAGTTTGCCTCTTTTCCTCTTACCTAATTTTTTTTTATCTTCTGTTCTCGGTCTGGTTTTCGCCGTGTGTAAAGCTTTTTGTTTGCAGCAGCCCAAATTGAGTGGCCAGAGATGTCATATTTTAATCACTGTGTATGCAATCGCTGCTGTACGGGAGCGGGTCTGCGCTTAAGGGAGTTTGGTATTAGCATTTCCATTTTCCTGTGGTCAATATTTTCCACACTGGAGTGTATTGTTGTGTGCATGTGAATCAGATGACTTTGGGGATTTGGAGCTCAGTGATACGGAGTGTTGTAGGAGGATTATTGATAAGCTCACAGAAAAGGTTGCCAGCGTGTCTAATTAAGACGCCATCAGAACTCAGAATTTCATTTCTCTGCCTCCCTTTTTAATGAGAACACAAACTTCCATTTCAACACTGCAGAGAGCGACAAAGGCGGCTCTCCGCCTCCTCTTTGTCTGTGTTCTTTCATTCTAATTGCGGCCCCGGTCTTGTTTTGAATGCACGGTGCAGGCTCTCCCCGAGTCCCTCTGCCCGAACCCTCCTGCTCTCCACCCCAAGGCCTGTACTGAGCACGTGCTCGTGTGCTTTGTTGAATTATTTCAGAGCTGAATGAAAATGTATCTCATCACGAGTTTCTCCTCAATAAAAAGGACAAAGTAATTCATTTGAATACAAGAAGCAGCTTCTAACTTTAACTTCATTAGTTATTGTGGACTAAATTATCCGTTAAACAATATAAAGGTCATGAACATGGAGAAGTTCTCGTCCTCGGTTGAAGATGTTGCTGTCTGTTGTTTTTCTGTTTCTGTGTGATGACTTAAACTCTGCATGTGGTTTTGTGTGTGTGTGTGTGTGTGTGTGTGTGCGCTCTCTGTCCAGACGGCCCTGCAGTTTGTGTCATGGGACTTAGTGATCACATGATTCTGTAACGAAGCTGACGGAAACGTTAAAATCCAGCACGATGGAGTCAGAAAACTGGCCGAAGTTATAAACAAACATATCGGTGATGTCTTCGAGGCTGCGTTCATCTTTATTTCTGGTCTGAGGTTTTACCCAAAGTCACTTCACACTGAACACTGTTTGTACAACCAGGACTTTAAAGTTGAGGCCATCGGCTGCTTGTCGGCCAATATGGGGAGAGAAGAAGGACATCTGGTTGTATTCGACACAAACGTCTTTGTTTGTCTTTGTTGTTTGAAAATCAAACAGTCCGACGTGATAAATTTACGGATAAAGTTACCCGATGAGATGAAATCCGTTTGGTGTAAAATCTTCGATTGATCCGGATTTCCACAGCTTCTAAAAATGAAGACTCAGAAACAAATCACAGCTCGGCGGTATGTCGCAGGTGTTATTACTAATTTGAGCTAATCCTCTTTACAGCGGCGACGTTTAGCCAGTCGGCTCCAGAGAGAGTTCAGTGTTTTCACCGCTTCATTAACCGTTTAACTGGATTTACATCCATCTGATATCCATCTTCTTCTGAAGGAGCCTTTAAAAGTCTAACTGCTCATCAATCTTCTGATCCAACATCAAACCAACATCTCTCCTATCGAAGTGTTAAACTGTTATAATACCAGCTTGTGGTTGAGCTGTTTCCAGACGGAGTCGTGTCTGGGGATGAAGTTGCTATCATCCCTGACATTCCCCCGCTGGCCTGCAGCCTCCATGTCTCAGCCCAGCGGAGGAGGGAAATGAAAAGGTGGAGACCTAAGATGACACACACACACACACACACAGAGTCACGATCTGCCATTTGTGAAGATGGTAACCTGCCTCAAACCGTCAACGCTCTGTTGTGGTTTGATCCGACTAAAGTTATATATAAGAAAAAGAAACAAAACGAAACGGAGCCGGACCGAACTGAATTATTTCTTTCACTCTCTCCACACTTCCCTCTCTGCAGGTCCGAGCCAAAAAAGCCATTTTGTTAATGGAGTGCAACAACTGTTTACAGCTGAATGTCAGAGAGACCGAGCAAAATGCTAAACAGATCCAGATGCAATTAGTGTTGGACTCCAGCTCCATTAATTAAACCTATCCGTGTGACATCATGCATTACAAGGAGAGCTGTCAAATCATCGTGCTGACGTTACAACGCTCATCACGCTGATATACGAACATCACGCTGCCAAAGACGGAATCACGGCCGACAGGTATGAACTGAAATGTTTAAAAATATTCAGGTTAGCTGATTATTGTGAATGAATTTCCATCTATTATTATCTGTTTTATTTTGAAGGATTGCCCGTGTTTTCATTTTGAATGAATTTTTGTCCGAATTTTTGTGAGGGAGTTTTAGTGTGTGTGTGTTTGTGTGTCCAAGGACACACATTTCCACCTGCTTTAACGTTGTGCAGCAGGAAGTTGTTTTCTGTGAAATGTGTGGGAGCTGCTGATAAACCTACACATTTGTGCAGACAACAGGTAGCAAGCAGTTATTTATGTGTGTGTGTGTGTGTGTCACTGCAGAGGCCGATGTGTTGAGCTCAGCTTTAGTCACATGTCACCTGCTGCTTCACTCTGCAGCCACAAACGTCAGTGAGAGAAGAAGCATCGTTAGCGTAACGCAGCTTTACTTCAATCCTGATGCGGACAAACTCGGAGATAAGGACAGGGGGATTCTGGGAAAGTGATGGATGGAAGACGATGAGAATATAATTGGGACAGCGTGACATTACAGCCGTTGTCTAATGTGTTTCTGGCACAGAGCAGCCTGTCTCTCTTAGATCAGCCCGACACTCGGTGTCCTTTTGGCATAACAAAAGCTGATTTGAAGTTTGCGGAGGAGCCGAACGGAGAACACAGAGCTGACCTGAAATCAGCAGCACGACTGACGGAGCCTATCGCTCCGCAGACTAAAACTAATGGAATGAAGGAGGAGCTGACGAAAGCAAAAAGATAAACCAGAAACACGACGACGTCAGCACTTAGCACCAAAAACACAGCAGTGATGGTCGAACCTGAAAAACGGACACAGCATCAGAATCTTTACGTCCACTAAACCTTCGCCTCTTTAAATGCTAATGCAGCCTTATCTCACACTTAGCCGGCTAACAGCAGCACATTTAATTCTGAGCTGCACAATTAAAGCGCCATCTAATCTCAGCGCTGATTACACTGACATTTACATACACGGCTATTTAAACACGGCACTAATGGAAGGAATTCCTGTTAATTAATATCACAGATGGCAACACTGAGCTGACCTGAAGGTAAGACGTCAGGTCCTCCACGTTCACCGAGCCGACAGTCCCTTTTTTAAACTACAAACTTAGGTTGATATAAGCAAACGGCAGACTTTCTAAACTTGATAAAAAAGAAGCTGACCGTGTCATACGACCTCGGCACCTGAAGATATCAGAGCCTCCGACCTCGGTGGGAGGACGGATGTTTAACTTTAACACCGACGCTCTTTATGAAGCCCCGACTGTGAGATGAGTCCCCGAGACTCGTCCCTGCTGTGAAACCATAAATGTACTGATGCATAATTTAGACTTAGACTGGAGGCTGTGAATAATTCAGCTCTGAATTCCTGCAAAGACAAAGAGAGAGATATAAAGAGCGAGGCTGACCATCGACCGACCAGTTAAACCACTTTGGCTCGGATGTGAGTGTTGAGCGTCAATAAATCAAAGTCCTAACTGACTGCAGCCGCTTTGATCATCCTGCTGCTGACCAGGAACAGACTCATCCTCTCTGCTTCAAACTCATATTCTGAAGTCACATTTAAGGACGTCTACTCAAAAAACAACAAACATAATAATGACTATGGGAAAGAAATATTAAGAAAAAGACACTTAAGAGGTGAAGATACAGGAAATAAAATGATGTACTCTAAGAAGGTGGCACAGTGCAGCAGTGGTTAGTGTCACTGGGTTCTGGGTTCAATGCCAAGCAGTCCAAAAACATGGACATTTCATCGGTGACTCTAAAATCCTGGAACCAAAAAAAAAAGGAAGGCTCCACCTGGTGGATCCTTCACGATCCAACGTATCCCAGCATTCCTTGAGCTCCACAATCAGACTACATCCTTTGAAATGATGCAGCCTCCTGAGTGATGTTGTGCGTTAATAACACAAAACGTGAACAAACAACAGATGATGTGTGTTGCGAGAGCTGCTGCATTTTGCATGTGATCAGAAGGAAACAGGTGAGTTCTGTTGATTCATCGCAACCCAAATCTCACACAAAAAAACAACACAATTAGCACAAGTTCCTTTTGGGGCAAACACAACAAGAGCAAGTGACATCCTTTACAAACTGCATCAGTTACAGATCCTTATTCATGTGAGCTCTGTGTCTTTTTTTTTGTGTGTATTTTTTCTTTGTGGAAAAGAAGAACGAGCTTCTGCAGCTGGAGGATTCCTCGGAGCTCCATCAGCTTCCTCTGAAGAAATTACAACCAGAAAGACGCTTTGTGTGCTGAAGGAAAAGGTGAAAAGAAACAAGGAGAGCGGGATTAAAGTGACAAAGACGAGTGTGTAAAAAGCTGCGGACAAAAATCGTTCCTTTTCTATTTAACAACCACATTAAAGTCTCATTATCATCGTTTCTGTGCACTGTCGAGAAGACACAGCTCCAACACACACACACACACACACACACACACACACAGCAGTGAATGACTACATGCACTACTTTTTGAAAGTAGTCCCAAAGCCATTAGAGCACTGCTGAGCCCTTTTCTCTGAAACTAGGAGTCTGACAGCAAGTTGGAAATCTCACAAACACACACATTTATACGCACGTATGCATGACACACACACACACAAACACACACACACACATATATACTAAGCAGGCAGGCAAAAAGAGCCAGCTGGAGGGAAATGTCAGGACAATGCCAGAGTGTTAGTTTGGCACGGCACGGCTGGTTCGCCTTCGAATGTCTCTGAATGTCACCACTCTGGAGGCCAGAGGAGCTCGCTCTCTCTCTCTCTCACATACACACACACACACACACACACACACACACACACACACAAACACACACAGTCAGATCTTGAACAGAGAGGAAAGAGAAGAGGAGGATTTGTGTTGCCCTCTGGCAGAGGTCGGGGCGAGAGAGGACGGCCAACAATGAGACATCTCTCTCTCTGTCTTTATAAGGTCATATCTGAATGTCATTCATTGATCAGTAAAAAAAAGACAAAAAAAACAACAACAACAAAAAAGTGTGTGTGTGTGTGTGTGTGTGAGATGAACAAGACTCCAGTAAAACTATCATCACAGTTTAGGATTTAACTGTTTTCAGGCTGAAATTAAAATCCTCTTACTGAGTCCAAATTCTCCCGAAGCCTCAGAGGGAACGCCTAAAATGGTTTCCACGGTAACGACAACATAATCTGACCTGACGTTTAAGTGGAAACGAGAGATCATCCAGTCATAATTTATTTTGGGACGGAAAATGTTGAGACTAACACTCAACACACCAAACATCACACAACAGTAACACAAACGCCCGACACACAAAATCTAACAAGCTGCTTCAGGGAGTTGCTGCGTGTTAAATATCATCTTCCTGGTCGTCACAGTCCTGAAGATGATGTTGATGAGAAACGTGTGAAAAACAAACACGAGATGCTTCTATCAGAAAGTCAAAGTCAAGGTCATTTCCTGCCTCTGGCATCGTGACTGTCAAAATAAAAGCTGACTTAAATGTATCATCTCCATGGCAACTCAACTACATCTGATGATGAAGACCTGGAAAACTACAAATTCAAACTTAACCGTGTTTATTCTCACAGAGCAGCTCTTCACAGTCCCTCCATCCATCATCTGTTCGAATCGGGACGACCCGCTTTACCTGACGGAGAAAAACTGAATTTAACAATTATAGAACAAACAAACTCTGATTCCGAGTCACTGAAGTAAAAAGAGAAGAAACTTTAGACGTCCTGCAGCCCAACGGTCCACGTGATTCACAGCTGCTCCCTCAAAACACAGCAGATGGAAAACAAATCTTATTCAGCCGCCCGTCAATCTCCCCGGTGAGTCGTCCAAATTCAAGCCCGGGACGAAGGACACTCAGGTGACACGGCTGGTTTATTCGTTTGTCAGCCAGCTGAAACATTCATGAAAACAGAAAAAGAAAGTCGCAGTGACTTATGACTCATATACTTCAGAGCCAAGTAAAGAAAGTAAACGCTGTCCTTTCAATACACACAGACACACACACACACACCTTGAGGCTGGCCTGGTGTGCAGCAGAACAAGATGCTGAGAAAGATAAATGAAGATAAACTGGTGTTTGGTTCTGAGCCGCTGTAGCACGAAGCTAATAGACCAAATCTGCACTGATCACAACGACCCCCCGAGACCAAACAGACAAAAAGTCTCTCTGCCAGCCGGCGCACACACACACAATCACACACAAACACACAGAGGAGAAGTGATAAAACAAGATGACTGCATTCACAAACGCACACAAAAGAGCGGAAGATGATAATCCGTCTTCCTGCACATTGACCTGCAGACCGGCGACGTAAACGTCCTCTTCCTGATCGATACTCGTTCCAACAAAGTCTCAAAACGGCGGTAACACAAATGTCCCACACTGACTACTTGGACATGAAAGGTCTGAGTTTTATACAAAAAACCTCCAGGATCCTGGAGTGTGATCCTGGACCGTAGACGTGGACGTAGACAAACCTGTAGCTCCTGCTGAAGTCTATGGGAAAATGTCCCTATGTCTAATTTGCTTTATGAGCTCAGTAAAGGTTTCTCTGATGAGTTTATGGTCTCAGTTTTCTTCAACACAACATGATGTTATTTTTTATGGTTTCTTCTGGCTAAAAAAAAAAAAAAAAAGACAGTTTGATCTTATCCAACCAAAAAAATCCCCCCCCCCCAAAAAAAAGTCTGCCTTTGAATGACAAAACATGTTGTTTATCAAGAAGCCAAAAGGTCGCACAACTGACAAGTGTTGTATTCTGCTTCACTATTTTATGAAAAGCATCAACAAAACCTTGGAATATTTTTTGGTGTTTTTGTGCAGATGACGAAAAATTTACCAAAGCAGACGAATTTGTTTCCAAAGTCTGGAAAATGAAAACAAAACGGACCGTTTCGTTATTATTCACTCTGATCTGTTGTTTTTCAGTGAGTGGAGGATTTGTCTGGAGGAAATGAAGCTCGGAAGATTTCATTGTTTTAGCTGTTTCACTATTAATGGGAAGTATCATTAAAAAATAAAAGTCTCTGCAGCTGCTCGTCTGAAGAGAACTATACGATACGTCCGACACATAAATCCAGATCTGTGCTTCACACGCAGAGAGGAGGAAGGCTGTTGATTGGTCAGACAACAGAGAAGGCTGTTGTGAGGATGAGCTGAGGAGCAAATTACAGCATTAAAGCCGCAGGATCATTTTTATATTAATGCAGCTGTGATGAGTTTCTACATTAATATAAAGAAGGGAGATTTTCCACTGCGGGGTTTCTTCAAGTTCAACTGAGCCGGAGATGATTACATCTGTGGGAGCTGGAAACGCATGAAGGTGAGAAAAAAAAACAGAAAGAGGTCAGAGAGACTGAACTCAGCGATTTCTGTGTCAATCAACAAAAAGCACGTCATACAAAAAACAAATGAAGAGCATTTAAATATCGGACTGTATGAATTTCATCATTTTTGGTTTCTCAGACTATATCAGAGCAACAATGCACAAAAGTGAAATCAAGACTTTTTACAACAAAGGGGTAAAGTGTGTGTATTTAAGTCTATGGGAAAATGGCCCTAGTTCTCACTTTTTTTTCGACGGTACAAGTATAAGAGGCGGCTTTGTGGTGTTTCTGCCGTGATTTGGATCAAAGTTGATGCAGAATTGATCCACACAGACCGCCTGCTCTCTGCTGCGCTGCAGTTCGGACAAATGTGTGCATACGAATGGAAGTATTGGGAAAAAATCTAACTGTATGGGTGTATGCTGGAGTGTAGCAGCTAGATTATTTAGATGAGTTCACCCCACACACACACACACACACACACACACACACACACACAAACACACACACACCATCCATTTCCCCTTCATTTCCATTCACAACAGTCTCCACTCCAATTAAGCACCTCTGGGAGGTTCAGCCTCCTCTGGCTGCTATTGATCTAACAGTCAGTAAACTAGACAGAGGGGGGAGGTGTGTGTATCTGTGTGTGTCTGTGTGTGTGTGTGTGTGTGTCTTTGAACAAAGTTAGTGTATGCAGCACTCATTAGCCGTGCAGCTAAAGAACAAACCCTACAGTAACTTCACTGTGTTTAATCTGAGGCAGTGACCTTGTGTGTGTTTGTGTGTGTCAGTCAAATGTCAGTTTGGGAAAATATGTCCGTAAAAAAGGTTAATTTATTTAAATTCATGTATTTCCTGCCTCCATAAAGACAGGAAATGCATTAACATTATATTCACGAGAAAACAAAAAAGAAGAAACCAAAGTTGGAAGTAAATTATTAGCAACAAAGAATAATGATGAAAAAGGATCTGACAGGCTGAGTCCTGAGGATCATAAAAAACCAAAAGCTGCTTCACCTGATTGGTTCAGATTCTGGATGTTTTAACGTGAAACGTTCAACTCGTCTTCTTCTATCTGACACCGACTCACTGGAGCTTCTTCTATTGATCTCCAACCAAAGATGTTCCAGTTGAGGACAACAGCGGCTCCATCAGGACGTCCTTTAACAGAATGTCTCTGTATTTTCAGGGCGTCCCTGGACAAATAAGAATGATTCCTGACTACACCACAACATTCAGAGCTACTTCCAATAAGAAACCACAGAGTTTCTCTCATCCATTTCTTCTCAGAAACAACCAGCTTCTTATTCTCCACGTTCAGGTTGAAGCAACAAGGATACGGTTCAGTCAGAAAAAGTCACCGTATCAGAAAATGGAGACGTAATCGGACTTTATCACTTCCTGCTGCAGCAACATGCAGAAGACCAAAGAAGACTACGGTTCAGTCAGAAAAAGTCACCGTATCAGAAAATGGAGACGTAATCGGACTTTATCACTTCCTGCTGCAGCAACATGCAGAAGACCAAAGAAGACTACGTCGTACGTACGGAGTCGATATGAGCGTGAGGGACTTTAAACACAATCACATCGCGCCAGACTTTACAGCTCCAAAGTTATTAAGTTCAAAAACACAAATAGGCTGCTGATCCTCCCTGAAAGACAGCAGACCAGCGTGTCTGCTGTTGTATTATATTTTTAATAAAGCACATATCTGCTCCCCTTTGTTTTACACCGTTTTGTTTGCACATCTCTGCTCATTTTTTGTTTTCCAAGCGTGTTCCTATTAGTTGTTTCTATTTTTGCAAGCTGTTTAGAAGTTGCAGCTCGTCTTCAACTCGGCGTCGCATTCAAAGTAATCAAAGGTTGGAGATTTTCCATATTTTTCTGCTCTGAGAAAAGACCAAAACGGAGAATGTGTTGATGCGCCGTCTGTGCAGTCGAAGCCTGATATAGATGCCTCCTCTGTGCCGTGGTTGTCCAAAAATGACAACAAATACATCAATGAACACACACACACACACACACACACACACACACACACATATAATTATTTTGACTCCTGTGTACTTCCTGTTTCTCAAAATATTCACTAGTTCATCAAATGTGTATTAACTTTTTTTTAACAGCAACTTACAAATTCTGTGTTTATTCTCATTTAAGTAACATTTGCCCAGATCCTACAGTAAATTATTCAGCCTTGGTGAGGAAATGAAATTATATATTTGCAAGCCATTTTCAGAAACTCACATCTTGAGAGGAAGTGAACGTGTTTTGGGTTTCGGGGAGTATTAGCAGATATCGTTGGGTTTAGTCTTTTAATGAGATCTCTAGACATTAAGAAAATTATTTCATGAGTTTATGTCACCGGCTCTCTCCATTAACTTTAAATTATTTATACAGAGGAGAAAAATATTGTATCATGACTCCAAAAATAATATGTCCCTTTTTTTCTACGGTTTTAACAAAACACTCCAGACAAATCAACAATGGTGTCAATCACTCTCAGAATTAAAATAGTGACTTTGACAAAATCCTAAACTATGAAAACAAAGCTTCAACCACTGAGGTTAATAAACCAGCTGCATGAAAAAGTTATAAACTGGAGAAAATTAATTAATAACGATTAAAACTGGGGACTAAAATACAGTCGACATCATAAGATTTATTAACATATTGTTTTCATGTTAATCCAACTCGTATAAATTCCAACACTGTCAGCTGAAGTCACCATGACGAGGCTCGTGGTGCGTTCGGTGACGTTTGAACGGTCGTGAAGTGTGCGAGTGTGCCGGGCCTCATGAAGAGCAGCAGTTATTATCCTGCAGATTGTGTCATAAAATTAAAAAAGAAAATATTACAGATAAAACACGGGGCTTAAAATCCCAGGACGTCGGCTGTTTTGCAATTCTAATCTTTCCTCTAGTCGGAGAAACGCTGATTTAAATAAATTCTTATGCGTGGTGGTGTGAACCTGAGCGGCGTTCAAGTGGTGTTTTCCTCCACAGGCTGAATATTCAACAGCAGCTTCACAGCAGAAACCCCTCAATCTGTTCGCCAACATACGGACACAACTGGTAATTTAGAGCCATTAATTAGACACCGAGAGGAAGAGCAACTCTCTGTGTGTGTGTGTGCGTGTGCGTGTGCGCGCGCATAAATGTCCATGTTTGTTTAGGAGAAAGAGTCATAAATTAGTCTGAGGAGGGAGAGACCTGAATAAATGAGCAAAAATGAAGAATATGAGAAAGTTTTTGGACTTTTGGAGATCTGACTTTTTCTGTCGATGATCATTTATGTATTTATATTTACCCGATGAGTGATACTCAGAAGTTTTGTGGCGGTGTGCGGTGCAGGAACACTCCTCACATTACAGAATATACACCAATAGCTGTTGTGTTGACTCCTACTCCTTCCTGCAGTGGGAAAAAACATTTCAGGAGCAAAGCGTCTAAATGTGTTTCCTGCCATCTTACCCTCCACCTCCTGCGTCTCTGGGTGTAATTGAAGTTGAGCTTTCAGAGGGGTTTATTCCTCCGCCCACATCACATCAACCGCATCACAACATTTCTCTCCTCCTCTGTCCTGAAGCTCGTGTGTGAAGAGCAGGAGACCGGTCGCAAATGAGTCACTCAGCCGACGAGGGCCGACGCACACACTTGGCTCTATCTGATTACACATTCTTCAGCCGCTCACTGACTGGCGTGCGTCACAATATCAGTAATTACAGTGGCGTGTGACAAATATCTCCGTACGTCGTTCAGAGACACTTCAGTCAGATGTGAACGTTACTCCTCTGCTCGTTAGAGCATTTCTGTAACTTAATGCACAGCAAACCTGCTGCTGTGGTTTTTATTTCAATAACCAATCAGGGTGTGACGGACAGAAGGGGAGAATACAAACCAGATCCAAATCCCTGCATCCAGTTCCTCTCTGTAACTCTTTAAACCGTTCTTTCTGGGGTTAAATGTCCCTGCAGGACAAAACGATGCTTAACAGCGGATCAAAATATCATCAAAATGCCACTGCTCCTTACTTCAGCAACAGAGACGAGTCGACTCAAACAAAGGTCGTACTCGTGTTGCAAAATCAGATCCAGTTTTATGGCTGTTAGAAGGCGGACTGTTGGCAGCAGAGCGTCTCCATTACAAACATTTGTCTCAGTGACAGTAATTTATTTATAAAACAAGACAAAAAGATCACAAACCGCCAGATGACCGCAACGCAGATACACAATGATTGTCTGGAAATGTGCCACGTAATCTAAATATGTTAAAATGACGATGTTTCCTACCGACGGACGGTCGCCATCTCACCTTTTCTAACAAAAAAAAGTTGCTATCTGTCACAGACTTGACTGACAGCAGCGTTGTTGTCTTGGTAACGATGATAATAATAAAAAAAAAATCATAGTTTCCTTAACATTAGGCGATCTCTGTTGTCACGGTTACAATAACAACTTGCTTTTACTGCACGAACTGCTGCTTCCACATGGGAATCGAACGTTACTCTTCCGTGTCACATTCCTGTGTTTTGTTGATGCATCGATCCACCCAGACCTCCTCCTGATGTAAACAACAAAACATGACTCCAGGTCACCAAAACCTGCTGCAAAGACTTATGGGATTGTTTTTTGTTTTTTTGGGGGGTTTTTTTTGTTTGTTTGTTTTGCCAAACAAAAAGTTAACATGACCAAAGTAATTCTAATTAATCCCGCAGGAGAAGGAACGTCTGAGCCGAATATCAATCGGACAAACAGCTGCTGTCATTTCACTTCAAACCAAAAAGAGACCTGCAGGATTCCTGCTCTGACCACGAATGTCATCACAACCCGTTCAGGATATTTAAGTTTCAGTGGAGCCGACCTCGCCGACCGCTGAGCCGCTTGTGTGTTCCCAAAAAAAAAAAAAAAAAAAGTCTCCTCCACTTTTTTTTTGTGTCATTCCAAAATGTCAGCGGGCGAAACTTGATGTTTATTGTTTGTGATTCTCAGCAGGGACATTCAGGCTCTGAGCACATTTCACCGCTCTCTCATTAAGTGCGTCTGTTCTCACAGTTTACGACAACACACACACAGACACACACTCACACCATCTGACCTCACAGCTGCCGGCAATATTTCTGCCGGTGTGTTTTTTCCCACTTCAGGGATTAGCCTTATCTCCTGTATCTGTCTGCTCCGTCTCACTCAGGACTGACGGTCTTGTTAGGGATCACTTTTTATGGAAGCAAAAACAAACCTGAAGCTTGATCGCTCTAAAGTCAGGACTCAAAACAAACACAACTTTTGGGTTGTTTTCGCATATAAAAGAGACACAAACTTCCATGAATGAGGATACAAAGTATAAACAAGAATTATCGAGAAAGTCTTTAGCATGAAATCGGCTGTGAAAATAGCTGTTGGTTGATAGATAGCTGCTTTTACAGCTTCATCCATCGCAGTGGACTGAGGCACTGTTGTAGATTCCATTACTCATTGTAACACACACACACACACAGTGGTAATGGATGAAAGCTTCAGGAATGCTCGAAGAGGACGAGCCGTCTTATGACTTGATGGGATGAAACACTTTATTCTAAAAGACTGAACAAGAGGTGCTGATACTTTCATTTGGTGTGTTTGTGTTTGTGTGTGTGTGTGTTTTAGGGAGGTGTGTATACACACACCTCCCTAAAACATTTACTCATGCTCACTCAAGACGACAAAATCCTGACAACTCAGAGAGCGTAGCAGCCGGAGCTTCAGTGTTGTCTTTGTGTGTCTGTATGACGATGCACTGATGTATGTGTGTGTGTGTGTGTGAGATGCAGCCTGTCTGGTGTCTCCGTGGCCCAGCAGCTCGTGGTTACGTTGCTTTTCTTCTCTGACACTTAGGAAAACGACAGCTTGTGACGACGAGTGAAGTGAAGACGAGCGGGACGAAGCAACTCTGACAACACGACACACAGACGACGCACAGAAGGACACGCATCAACTAGACAACTGTCCTCTCACAGAAATTCGACTGAGTTCAAACTGCGAGTGAACGGCCATCCCAATAACTTGAGATTGGGTCAAATCAATAGCTCTTAAATCTAATCTCCGTCTGAGACTCCACATTAGTAATTTATTTAGTTTTCCAGGCGGCTGACTGAGGCCTGGACATCAGCTGGACATCAGCTGCGACGGTTGAATTTAAAGTGAGCTGGCTGTTGGATTATTCAGGTTGTTTTGATCCAGATCTCCAGCCGAAGCTGCAAACGATGTCCAACAAAGTTCTAACGCTTCAGACCTGAATCCTGTTTGACCTGGCGACACCTGCAGGAACACGTGCTCAAGCTAAGTGCACTTTGATGAAAACAGGTCCCTCGGTCCCGTTTGAAATGAGGTGTGTGCCGCTGGGAGCAGCGGGATTGTGCAAAGATTTATTGCAACAGAGCAGCAGCAAGTTCCTGCGTTGTCTCCTGTGAATCTAAAGCGTGAGGTTGTGCAGATTAAATCCAGGTTGGAGAAAACGTCACCGGCTGCCTCAGTCTCTTCAGAAACTATTGCTGGAAAATTTTTACGGATCAACTGTAGTGGAGAGTTTCTGCTATTGAGGTTTTGATCCGATTTCTATATTTTGCAAAGAACGTTACTTTATATTGTATTATAATGTGTTAATAGAGTTGTGTCGATATTTGTGTGAACTGATCAACGATCCGTGTATAACTCTGTAACATAATCCATAAATAGAAAACTGCTTCAACAAATCTAAAATTTTTAAAAACATCACACAAATATAAAATTGATCGGCAAACAGTCCACAGAAATACTGCAGAAACAGCTCATATGGAGTTAACATTCCTTCATTCACTGTTCATATTCAACAATAACATACATTTGAACCTGCTTTCACTGAGAGCCTTCGCTCTTTTTACAAGCGACAACACTCCAGCTGAGAAGAGAAAGCGTAAATATGCCAAATTTAAATGAAAAGTGTCCTACAACATTCAGAAGGACCTGACGTGGAAATATCACAGCGCGAGTAATGATGTCAGATTGTGTCATCTTATCTCCCACCAACTTGAACTCAGTCTTATCTATTCAGCCGTTATTCCTCCTCCTGCGCTTTTTAGAAATATTTGTGAGCCAAAAAATGTTGAAAGTAAAAGAAAATCTGCCTGATGGTTGAATCGTCTGGGATTGGATGTTTTTTCTGGTCCAACATCAGGTCCTCCACCTGCTGCCCAGGTATTGTTTCTAAATGAGGCGTTAGCTCTTTAACCACAGAGTTTTAAATTTGCTCCAGGTCCTGATCTCTCATCTCTCGTCTCTAATTGCCAGTTTTACTGTCTTTTCTCAACATTTATATTTCTCATGAGTCAACATAATATCGGAGAATTTTCAATCAGGTTTTAGAGCCTCAGAGAGCCAGAGGATCAACTTCAAACCGGCTGATGCTGGAAGACCTTCATTTTCTCTGAAGATGAAAATCGTTTTATGATAAATTTAAAGATTCAGTTTGTGCTGAAACACGCAGAGCTCAAACTTTTGACTTTTATTGTAAATCATCGGCTTTGGCTTGGAAATTAAAACTAACAAACAAACAAACGTTCCAACATTCTCACTTCAGCTCAACTTGATGGGTTAATGAGTTAAAGGTGAAGAGCATAACTAACAGACTGTGTGTGATCAGCACGTCTGATCTCTGTAGAAACGACAGACACCCTGAAGTTCAGGAAGGCTGCACTACTGCGCTTTATTTTGAAAGCCCCCCCCCCAACGGGGTTCATAATAACCTAATCTGAGCCCCCGTCTCTCCAACACACTCTCTTTGCTTATCTCATTAATGAAATACGAATCAGAGAGGGACCCAGTTATATGAAGGTGAGCGCACAAGTGTGATGAAAATGCACGCGCATGTCCGTCATCTTTGAGAGGTTGCCAGGAGCAACAAGTGTCGGACTATTTCCCCTGAGCGGGTTTCATTATGAAGCATTTGTCGAGGGTCCTATGTCATCGGCGCCCTGATAAAATTTATACCCATAGTGGTTTGCAGTAAATTTCCCATCGTGCCTTCACAAAGCAGCTGAAAGAAAAGCGCCGGACGACATCACATCAGGTTCATGAAGAGACGACAAGGACACAGAAGGAAGATAAACCAAAAACTGACTACGTTCCTCAACTTCACACCTGAACTGTTTGGTCACATGCTAAAGAGATGAATGATCAACTAGTGCAGCACCAGCTTGACACAGACTGATAAAAAGACAAAATAAGTTCACTGAATAATTAGGAAACATCTTTCTGCTTGTGTGTCCTTCCGGCTTCATTCTCACCCATAATAGTAACAACTATCCTCACATAGATCCCTGAAGGGTGAAACTGAATATGACACAAATTCAACATTACATGAAGCTCTTTGTTCTTTTTGGACTAATGTACAGCTGCAGAGCGTTGGAGCTTCCTATCTCCCCCACCAGCCGGGCTCTGTTTGGTAAATGCTGCTGCGTCCCAGCAGAGCAGGTAAAATTATTTCTCCCCCGCTTAAGACCAAAAGGCTTAGAGTGTTTTTTATGTTGTGTTCCCCCCCCCCAACTCTCTCCATCAACAGCGCTGGGAAGGGGACGTGTCTTGATCTTTTGGTGAAGAAAAAGTTTTCTCTTAGCTTCAATCCGTTGAGTCACTATCCCCCAAGGCAGCCGTCCACATGGCCCGGGGTGATGGTAGGAGGATGGGGGCTTGAAAAGAATAAGGCGACAACCCTGTGGAATTAATCAATGTGAGAGGCAGAAGCAGAGGGAGGGAGGCTGTCAGGAAAAGGAAGAAGGCGAGGCACGAAGATCAGAAGGAGTGTCAGAACAGATGAGAGTGTCCGTCCGACACCGTGGAACACTGTGTGCGTTTTCATTGGAAATGTGATCACAAAGTATCTCAAATATTAACGTAATGGAGTTTAATTATTCTCTGAACTGATCATTGTTGGTTTCCAACAGGCCTTTTTTTTTCTTGCAGGGATTCATTTGCGATGTATCACTGGTTCGTCTGTGTGTGTCTGTCTGTGAGAGATAAAGTGCTGCATGAATTTGTGTGTAAATGGCTGAAAGCAGGTTGTAGTGTATAGCACTTTGAGTGGACCAGACAGTTGAGAAAGTGCAGTCCAGTCAGCTTTTATCCCAAAACCACAGTCCGGACTGGAACCTGACGTCTGAAGTCTTCGATGTAAAGCAGCTAATTAAATATCAATTTAAAACTGACATACATTAAAATTCATCTTTCCATCACTGTAGCTTTTAGAAAAGCACTTTTTTTGATTGTAAAATATTCTAATATTTTACAATAATGTCATAACTCTGGCTTAATGAAAACAAAAAATTGGATTTAAAAAGGAGAGTGAAAAATGTTCAACAACACTACAGTAAATGGAAACTGATGTACATAAATGCTTATGCGTGTAGTTTGTGTGTGCAATATAGTCGGTAAACCTCAGTTTTTTTGCCTCTGCTCGGACTTGGCGGCAGAGCTACAGGACAAAAATGTCAAGTTGTTTATTTAAGTGAAGGAAATCTTTCTTGGTTTCTGGGTCGTTGCTTTTGTATCTTTCTCAGCTGGCTGCTGACCCTGCAGGTTTCTGTTCCCAAAGACAGCTGAAGACATTCACCTGGTGTTAGATTAGGTGTGGCTCATTAACCACCACAGAGGAAGAAGAGTCAGGGTGAACTTTCAGCACCGTCACAGTGATTTCACCACAAAAGGAGAGAATCAGCCTTCGGGCAGCGTTGGAGACAACAACAATATGGGGCTCATGGTAGAAAATGTGATGTCCAAACACCCACACAGAAGAAGGCACACATTTTTTTTTTCCATGTTGTACAAAAAGACCCACAAGCCTGATGATGGTGAAGTGCTGAGAAACACAGCAGGAGCAGAGAAGAAGAAGAAAGAGAGTGCCATGTATAAAAATAGATCACAAAAGTTTTACCTGAACCTGAACCAATCACATCAAAATCTTAATAAATCAGAATAAATTTGACTCCGGTTCATTTCGCTCTCAGCATTTTAAATATATACACAAGGAGATGAAAGTAAAAGTATAAAAACATATGAGAAGAAAGAGAGAGAGAGAAATACAATATAAAAGCATCATGCAGGAGGTTGTAGACCACCGAGACCAGAAGCCAGATTCTCTTTAGATGTCTTTCTGTATCAGGTGAGACGGCGGACCTGCTTCCAGCCACGTGATACTCGAGTCTTATTGGAGTGCTGGAAGAAGGAGGGAGGGGTGCAGTTAAAAGATGAGGAAAGAAGGAAGAGCCTGTGAACTGCACACAAGGGGGGACGGCTTTCTAGGACATGAATGCTGCAGAGGGCTGTTGATTTACTCCTGCAGGACAGCCTGGGCCGAGCGGTGCACACAGCAAAAGGCAGATATAAACATGAACCGACGCTGATAAACTCGCCGTGCTCGGGGAGAGGAATAAAAGGGCAAACATAAATTTTACTGCTTTTTATTGTTTGCCCAGAAGGATCTGCTGCGTGCTGGGAGACCCTTCTGTGCTTAGCACAACGGTTTACATGCACAAGTACAAACACAAATAAAGAAGCAGAGTTTTTGTTTTGTTTTTTTTTATATCTTGGAGTCTTCATGAGATGAATTTAATGGAAATTTGCTGACTCGTCCAGCAGCTGAACAAACTCACAACCTTTTTTCTGCAATGGAATTGAACTATGTTCGGAAAGTTCAGAGTCCAGTACTGTTCTTTTAACGCATCAGAAGGTTTATCAACTTTTAAGGCTTCATTTACTTCCAGTTCACTAACTTCTTCTTCTGTTTCTTATGAGATTTATATGAATATTCAGATTTAGGTGATCCAATTTATTTATTTGTGGTTGATTTTTTTGTTTGTTTGTTTGTTTGTTTGTTTGTTTCTGCCATTGTATCATTGACTGTTTTTGACTAGACTTAAACTGCAGAAATTTCGAAAAGAACAGAAAAAATGAAGACCCTCTAAAAGTTATGAAACCTCCAACGATGGTAGAATCGAATCGTGGAAATGATTATCTTCCTTTGATCCCACAGTTCGCAGGAATGGACGAGTGGTTGCTTTGATTCACACTTCTCTTTACTTGGTGCCAAGATGGAAGTGAGAAGATAAAAAGTGAGGGGAGATAAAGCGTTATTGCTCTCTCTCTCTCTCTGTCCATGGTTTTATTATGTGATATGTCATTTCATAAGTTTTCATGGCCTTTTTTTTTATACTGCCATATACTGCTACTGTATTGTCCTTGGTTTACACACGCAGCAATAAACCCTGTTTTTATTGGTCCAAAGATTAGATACACAAACAAATCGCAGACGGTGACACAATAAGTTAAATATAACTTCCAGGGAAGTCCAGAAAAAGTGTCGGGGTCGGTGAAGAAGTATAACTCTCTCAGATCAAGATGAAATCGTAAAAAACAATAATAAAGAAGACAGAGAGCTGTCCTCAAGTTTTGGTCTCACTCTGACACTCTCAACAGTCTGTTGCATCAAAACTAAAAGGCAGACTGATGCATTTCTTTATGCTGCTCATCTGTTTGTTGTACATTACAGCACATTTAAACTATCCTGGACAAGAGATACTCTGGGACAATTCCTCTGGTCAGAGATCCAATATACTGTAATTATCCCAAATACAAAAAGCATTAAGTTTTTATTGTTTAATTATGTATTTATACATGATCAACATTTAACCAGACTACAAACATCTGTGGACACACAGCCACTTGATAAACTTTATGTGTTTTGAACAGATCGTTATTTTCCGGACACACTGGGTGCTTATCAGGCCAGATGGACTTTAGTATTTGGGTGTTTGGAACAGCCAGTCACAGCGATCTGTTCTGGGTGTGTGAGCATCACATCCTGCTTTCAGAAAAATGGACGTCCTCATCGCTGCAAAGTGAAACCCGAAATACCTGCTGCTGTCACGGTTTCTCATTTTTACAAGTGAAACTAGTTTGTATCGGACAAAAATTTGAAAATGCTATCAGAAAGTTTAGCTAATGAGACAGAAATGGGAGATAAATCACAAACACCAATAAAATCTGAAAAGCTCTTCATGTTCACTTACCCAGCTGGAGTCCAGTCCAGCTAAAGAGCCGTTTATTTACAACCAATGATCTGTAGTGTGTTTGATGCAAAAACTGATTTCTCAATTCATGGAGACGTGACCTTAAAATAAAAAGATCGCTCAAAACTTTTCATCAAAGACAACCGACTAATAATAAAACTGCTCTTTAAGCAGCCATCAATAGCCATGAAATTACATCACGCCCACCGTGGAGCACATGAAGGCGGCCCGCTGGCTGCAGTGTTTAAAAGCAGTGTGAGGAAAGTTGTTTTTCTGATGTGAAAACTCTGAGCTCAGCAGGGTGTTTCAGCAAATCCCCTGGTCCATCGGGCTGCTGGTGACCTTTTACATGCTCTCTAACAAATTGGATTCCTGAGAAAACAAGGCAACACTTATATATATTTTTTTTGTTGGCTTTGTTTTATACCAATGGGGCCGCAGAGATGTTTACAGGTCAAATGTAGAGCTAATTAGGAGAGGTGGAGGAGACGTAGGAGTGTTCATTTAAAATCTGTTTTACATTCTGTCCCACATTACTGATTAATCAGAAAACATGTTCCTACAGTGTAACTGCCTCCATTTAGTGAATTTGACAGAATATGATGCAACTCTGAACTGTGAATGCTGATTAATACTGTTTAATACCTTCACAGTCAGAACAGCTTCGATCCAGATTATAATATAAAATTAATAATGTGGAGATAAAAACACAACAGCACAAAATCTGCTGATCTTATTTTAGCCAGGATAGCAACCAACGAAGATCGGGTGATTAAAAATGACTTCGGTGACTTTTCCTCTGGTGAAGTCAGAATCTTTACTCTTTGTCCAAAAATGTTATATGAATATTATTATTTCCTCCAATCCGATTTCCTTTTTTTTTTGTCCCATTGATTGAACCATTAAGCCTCGAGGTGAACTTTTTGTTCTGCCGAAATATTTTCATCCAAATGTGGATTCTGCATTGACCCGATATGAAACTGTGTTGTTTCTAACATTTGATTTGCATTCCTTCTCAACAGGCCTTAAAAGTAATGTCTGAACTTCTGTTTTACTTCTATGACACTTTTAAAGGGCCTACAGGTTTTTCCACTGCTGGAGGCAGCTACAGGTGAATGAAGGAATAAATTTTATGTTAATTTCAGTAAATAGCTGTAAATAGCTGACTGCTGTTAATGCTAATAATGCCTACATAGTAATGGCAAAATTTTTGCTATCTTAAGATTTCTTTAGATGCTATAAAAATAACATTTTAATTATTACATACCAAATATTACAATATTAAATGCACATTACATTCAAGCTAAACAACTACAAAGAGAGTATTTTGGCAAAATTACAGTTAGTATGAACTAACTTCAGCACAAAACAAATCTTTGTATCAACAGGTCACCTGTTTCGCCTCAGATTTAACAACTTCTTTAGCAGGTTTTTATTCAAATATATAGTAGATATATGGAACATCAGCATCTTGTCGGCCCCTTGAGGTTTTGATTAGCTGGAAAGTAAAATTCAGACAGTTTTTCATGGTTCGCTGCTCTTTTAATCGAAGCTCAAAGTTGTGGAAAAATAGCAGAAGTGCACTGACTAGCAAAGAGGACAAAGAAAGAGGAAAGCCCAGTAAGCAGCACTATGGTCCAGTCAGATCGGAGAGGGCGAGCTCTCAGTCATCTCTCAGTAATAAACGACAAGCATATTTGTTTCACAAACCGGTGAGTGGCTAATAAATGAGTCGAACCAAATGTGCCAAAAAGATTTGTCAGAAAGCGGCTTCCACACCCAGGATTCCCACTCAGACTTTCAGTCGAGTGAAGTCGGCTCAGGAATACATCTCAATTTTAAATGGGAGTGACACCGTGCCACGAGAATTATTACGCCAAATGAGGCTCCGTGTGCGTCTAAAAGGATTACTGGAACACAAACGGCAGCTTCCGGGAATGAGAAAACAAAATGTGCTCTCGCGTCTGTTCATACACCCACACGGGCACATCATCTGTAAATAAAAAGCTTTTTCATACATCATGGGTCTAATCCATAAATATCATTCATGGATGTTTATATACAAACAAAAGGAGGAAAACGTAGAGAAAGAAACTGTTAATCTCCCCCTCAGATAAACCTTTTTAATCTTCCTTTGGTTATCAGCGACATACTGGTTCGTCATTTTGCTGATTAACAAAGAGAATTAATAACACACGCAGTGTGAAGTGAAGGGGGCTCATCCTGTGTGTTTGTGATGATCGTTACCTTTGATGAAGACCAACCAAAAACACCATATCAGTGTTATTACAACACAGTTTGTACCCTAGTTTTAAAAGATACTTAAGCACAAAACCTCCTTGTTATCTATAATTAGAACAAATATTATTATTCATGAATGTAGTTGAAACGTGAAATACCTTAAGAAGAATAAGAAGATAAATTATGTTATAACGTGAAAAGGTTTATGTTATAACTGAATACTGGTGTCTATTAACAATATTAATATTTTATTATAGAAATATTTCACATCATAACTAAAAGGAGCAAATGTCCTTATATATGTATAATATCTTATGTAAAACAGCCAATCACCAACAGCTGATATACACTACATCAGCTGAATCAGTGATCTAATTATCAACGGAGCGTTTCCTCCTCTGGGGAGCGGACTGGAGGCCACCGTGATGGACGGGGAGATTTCACAGCTGGGCATGTGTCACGGTTTTTAACTGAACGAGAGAGCCATGAGAGAGGAAGGAAAACACAGAGAGAGGGGGCAATATGAGGCATATTCTATTGACATTCAGGCCGCATCCTCGACTTTTCAGATGATTCACTCTGTAGACTTTTCAGTCTCCAGAAAAAAAACTGACTTCCATATTGAAGACCTTATCAGAAAGGACACGGAGACCTACACCTGCCAATCACGCCGCCGGTGTGTGTGTTGCTCAGTTTCCTGCTGGCTGATACAGAGACGCATCTGAAATGCATCTATGTTATACTTTATGCTAATTGCAGCTCAGAGCTGGCGATGAAAAACTGCTGCTGGCCAAAAAATGGCTGCACCACACACGAGTGTGTCTGCGAAAGGGAGAGGGAGAAAAAAAATGAAACTTTACTGACAGATTATAAGCATAAATCAACGATTTAGAGAAAATATAACTCATCTCTGCACACACCAGGTTACGTATGCAGCCCCGAGGAGGAAGAATATACGCAAACAATCAGAGCTGACTTTGTATGTTTGGAAACTACAAACCTGCTGCTCTTTATAAGACAGTTGGTGCTGTGTGTTAATTCTTTGTAAGTTTATGTTTACAATTACAATCAAGTCAAATTCAAGTACAAATCACACTAAAATCTAAATATATGTAACCTAAAGCACTCTGGTTTGAAGTTAACTTGAGTGTTTATTACTGTAAATTAAAGATGAAAGTTTCTCTTTAAGGCCTGAAGTTGTTAAAATCTAAAGCTGCTTCTGTTCTGAACCAATCAATAAATTTCTCACTCAATAAAATCAGTGAAATACACCCGATATCTAAAGTGTTAGCATTAAACCTCAAAGGTACTTTATTTACTTTAATGTGAGAACAAACAAGATGGAGCCGTGAAATGTTTGGCATCTTTTCTCTGAAACTGGTCGACCGTTTTTCTGACAAAATGACACGTTCCGACCTGAAACCGATGGGGGGAAACGACGACTCCTCCTAAATGAAGGAAAATAATCCTGTTGATCGTACTTTTCATCTGGTACGCAGCGTCACCATGGCTACAGAGTCAGGCGAGAGCAAGAGAAACGAAAGAAAAAAAAAGAAAAAGTGGCAGCACTTGTGAAGCTGTGTGTGTGTGTGTGTGTGAGAGAGACAGAGAGGCTTTAGACTCATGGGACAGCGGAGAATAGCTCTATTTTCTAATTGAAGTAATTCAATACTCAAACTCTGCGAGCTTAAGTGTAAAGCAATTAGCCGATTGATGGTAACCGGACTGGGTGATGCAGAGAAAAGGGGAGTGTGTATGTGTGTGTGCGCGCCTGTGGGTGTTCTTTCATCCCCAAGCAGCCACATCAATCATCATCAGTCATCTAATTGCTCTCAGTATAGACACACACACCCGGTCGGTTTCGGATGGACCCCCGGTGTGTGTTAGTGTGAAATTCCCTTGGCAGCAAATAATTCAGACTACAGGCATGAAGCGGCGGTGTGAAATCCCACAAGTGTGCGGCGGATGACTGCTACTCAATACTCGCTGCCCCTTTGAGTGACAAGCAGAGAGCCAGTCAGTCACCCGCCGCCATGTTAGGCTCCACATTATGTTTTCAAACACACTCTCTGCTTTCCTGTGACTCACACACTGTGTCACACAAAGCGAGAAGAAGAAACACACGAAAAAGATAAAATGTGGTCACATGGTCAGGCGGCGGCGTCGGCTGTGATATTCGTGGCGTCATCATCTTAACATGTTCATAAGGGTCCACACAAAAGCAAAGACTGTAGGACTGCACACGTGTGTTTGACTGCTGTCATAAAAGCAGAAACTGAATATCCACTTTCCCTTCATCCTTAGCCCCCGTTTTCCTCCACAAAAGTCTGTTTTAATATTTCAAAACTCATTTAAAAGGAAAAAAATAAATAAAAAAATAAATTACAGCTGCTGCTGGATCAAAACATTAACCACACAGGAAGTGAGGTCACTCCCATTGTTTTATTTTCTAATTTTCCTCCATTTGTATTCATGGAATCATCTCTGAAAGTTTGTTCAGTTTTCCTCCGTGTAATGCGTGAAAAAGATTTTAATTACTGACGTCTCCTGAGCAATTCGTCTAAGCCTCCGTCTATCTGCCGTTTCCGGAGAGATCTCTGTGGTTAAAAGCAAAATCGGCCAACTCTGCGTTCAAGAGTTTCCATTAAGTTCAAGTCATTTTGGTGTTTTCTTATAACAACTTATTAAGGAGTGTTTGTCCAACCAACCCTTTATGGATAACACATATAGATGACAGCTGGAAGGAAGGATGTTTTTGAAATAACATAACGATCAGAAAACCAATCAACAGTTTATTGCTTTGAATGCCAACCGCGATGACCGAGGCCGTCCCCTTCCTCCATACCTGGGTTTTAAATTCCCTCCTCCCTGTACGACGTGTTGAGTATTCACGGGCATGAAACAGTGGGTTGTCAGAGAAGGAAATTAAACTCAGTCTTTGCATCTACCTCAAACACAATCTACACGTTATATATACACACACCATAGACGCCCTGTGGAGGCAACTTGTCAGGGCCGATGTTTCAAAGCTTCTTCAAAGAGTATTATCCTGCTTGAATAAAAGTGCATGGACGAACAGCTGAACCCTCAAACTCCAGCTTGGATCTTATAATGAAATCTCCTGGGTAAAGTCCCCCCTGAATATTCTCTTCTGTCTGGAGAGTTTTTGGGGTAAAAGCCAGGCACCTCCTGCCAAAAAAGAAAAAGGTATCCAACAACTCCAAGTAAAAACAAGGAGGAAGAGACGCAAGCAAAGGCAATAACAAAAACAGAGAAGGCAGCTGCATAAAAATCCATTAATTAAAAAAAGGATGAATAATATCCACACAATGATGCTGAGCGGGGAACAGTTGGAGTCTTCTTGGTGATTCTGAGCGTATTTTGCCTGAAGGCACCAAAAGACAGTTAGGGAGGCTCAAAGGCCGACTTTCAGCCGGGTGGGAAGGTTTCCGCTGATCAGGGAGAAAATGGAAGGAGGACGACAGAAAAAAGAGAGAGGGATTGGAACAACTGAAATTTAAGAACAGAAAGAAAAAATAAATAAATCACACGTGTGTGTGTGTGTGTTAAGTGGAAATGGAAGTGTGAGAAAGAAAGATGGCTCCGGAGTGAAGCAACAAGAAAAACAGCTTTAATGTGACAGTCCACGTATTAGCCAGTTGTCCTCGTTAATTTAGGTCAAGCTCCTTAATGATTGTATGAAATTGCTTTACTCTAATCCCTCGTGTCTCCAGCGGTAAAAATGACGTGGAAAAGAGTTTTGCACGCGTGTAGTTGTGCGAACGCTGAGGCGTTTTGATCCGCCAGTTATCTGCAGAGCCGCCATTGTGTGGAAATGGACTTACCCAGGAGTCGATAGGCCGATACACCGGGGCATTAGGATAAGGGTGCGGGCTTTTCTTAAGAGGGGCTATTTTTTGTCGTCTGGGTCATCGGCTTGACTGACAATGACTCAGGTTCAACCAACTCACTGAGGAATCATGGAGTTTTGTAAACGCTTTGATTCCCATCAGAGTGAAATCCAAGACACGCCCGTGAATGACAGCTCCGTTGATGAATCTGTTATTGAACCTCGCCTGGTTGTTTATCAGCTTACTATATACAGCATTACCCTGGCTGCTTTATGTCTTGTTGCTTCTAGCTCAACACTCATGCTAAAAATTCAATCTTCTTTACAACAGGAGGTAAAAGAAGGAGAAGAAAATCTGAAGAGGAGGAGCTGTTTGTAAAGTAGACCGATGGAACTTAGGCAATTCCATTTCCTTCTTGATTTATAGTATTTATTCTTTTTCCTTCAACCTAAGTATGTTTGTAAATACTGCCGTCTTAAAAATCATGTTTAAGTTAACCTCAGCATTTTATAATTTGTTTTATGGATGTAAAACAAAAAGGAATAAAGTAATTTGAAGAACAGGAAAATCCATCATTAGTCAGAAACTGTTCAGACCTTAACTTGTCTTCCAGCTACTGGCTCTGCTCCTCGGTGAGTCATTCTTCTGCTTTCTCTTTCGTCCTTGGTGTTGTATCGTCAGTGTGCGAAAAAAATTTCTCTGCAAGTGTAATAAAACGTATCTTAATCTCGAACCGCACTGACCCGAGTTTGTATACAGCGACTCCTCCATCAGAGTGAGTGAATGAGGCTTTATCGCGGTGAGTTCACACACTGTGAAGACAGATTGCTCCTGTGAAGTGCAGGTACGCAGATAGGACTGAAATACGTGACAGATATGGTTGATGAATCACAAGGTTTCGACATCCATGCACTTAAAAGAAAGCTTCCCCGGCTGCTGCGGCTTTATGGCGGGCTTTCGGGGGGGCGGAACGCTCTTGGCAGCCATATTGGCGGTCGTCCTGCCTTGGCAGCAACATGTTGTGCAAATTCACGGTTAAAATAATTCAAAGGGCTAGAGATACTCACAGCAGCACGTTCAGCAACAATCCCTTACTGACCACTGTGTACTATATAGAAACAATATGTCTTTCACCTGCAGGCGTCCCGTAAGATTTAACACCGACGCCATTCGGCTATAATGAAAGATAATCAACATCCTTTACAGGTCGCTGTCGCTGTCCAGCCAGAATAGCTACGGACACAGTGAGGTTGTAAAACCGGCTGCCATTAGGTTTGATATTGCTATAAACCAGCAGAAAAGCGGCAACACAATGACAAAAGCTGTCAACGGTGACAAATTTTAGATTACGGAAGGAAACTACAGCGATTTCAAACTAAATCTACATCATCAACTTGTAGTGTTCACGTTTACTTTAGCTATAAATCAAACAGACAATACGCTGAATTATTTTATTCCCCCTTAACATATACCACTTCTCTCTCTCTCTCTCTCTCTCTCTCTTTCTCCCCCCCCCAGACTTGGTGGCATCCAAGGCATCCTTATCTTCAAGGTTCAAGGTCATTCAGGGTGCAACCAACCAAAAGGGGCCTACAGGGAATTGTCTATTTAAAAAGTGCTTAGGGCATTTCACAATATTATATTTAATTAAAAACAATTCTAAGAAGAGTAAACCATGTGAAAAAGAATAAATGAATAGATAAAGAATAAATATCAATAAAATAAAAATCACAAATAAAAACAAATGCTAATTAAAATGGCGCCCTTATGAGCCTGTTTCTCTCCTGTCCTTATCAGAATTAAGGACAGGAGAGAATATCCAACATGATGCATCTCCTTCAACACAACAATATTTCTGCACCCCGGGCAGCACAAGTTTCTGACAAAAACACAGAACCAGATGGATGTGGCAGGCGGCCCATTTTTTAAAAAGTGGAATGTTTAGTCAGTGTGTGAGATTTTTGCAGGTTTCTCTGCGAACATCAGGCGATTTCAGAGAGCAGACGATCACTGCAGGACAAACTTAATGACACACTCTGTGTCGGTGTGAAACCTCGGCAGCAACCATCAGGACAGGCTGCTGTTACATTATAAATGACATCTGGACCTTCTTCAAAAAAATTGTACTGCCGATTTATTATAAACAGAGTTAAACTGAAATAAAACGGTTTGAGGTTCAGGGAAGCATCAAGAAGTTGTGGTGGTACACCACAGTCGGCCAGGAACTGAGGAAGTCCTGAAGGATCATAAATCAAAAAGTTATAAAAAGGATTCATAGATGGAAGAAAATAAAGTTTAAACTCCACTTAATGAAACATCCAGTTTCACAATGGAGGCGACCTCAGCGGTCATCTCTCATCGCTGTCTGGCTCTTCATTAGAGTTCCTCCCTTTTTCAGAACAGTTTTGTTCACTCAAGTCGACAGCAGCTCCACGTTGGCACATCTGTGTCAATTTCATCAGTGCAGCAAATTGTTTATGTCTGTGGCAGATGGCATTAAAGTTATCAGCTTCCTCTTAAGTCTGAGATGAATGTGACATTTTTCCCTTTCCTTTTTTCTCTCCTCGCTCTGTCACAACTTATCTCCTTCAGCAACAACAAGATAACTGTCACCCCTCTTCCGACGGTGTGCGTTTGTGCGTCGGGGATCTGCAGCCTTGTGGCTCATTGTTTCATCTGCTCATAATTAGCTGAGTTCCCTGAAAACGGCCCAACACGTACGAAGCCCTACAACACTGGATACCTGGTAAACACTCTTAATTTCTGGTTTAAATTATTGTTAAAAGCCGAAATTTTGTTTTGCTTGTTGCCTACAACTCCCCGCCGCCACCCCCTGCAGTTTATTACTAATAGCAGACCCCCAAAGATGGGAAAACATGAAAGGGCCTCTCATGTTGTACCATCGACTCGGCCCCCTCAGATCTCTGAGCAACACACAGATCAATAAGCAGGTATCGCTCGGCATGAGAACACAAGCAGAGTCGTTTGTACGTGTGTCTGTTCGCTGAGACGTTTATCAACGAGCACGGCACAGATAGTGTCCATCCACCTATGACTTCTTCATTCAATATCTATATATCAGTCCATGCAGCTTTTACCTTCTGCTCTGCTGTAGAGTTATCGAACTATAAACCTCCAAACCAGAAGGTTGAAGAGGGGTGAGGATGTTTTATGGCAGCAACATTCACTTTTCATATATTTAATGTAAGAAAATTAAGAAAAAAGACAAAAGAATTATAATCATTGTTGGTCAATGTGCATTTATCTGTTGATTGATTGGTGTCACTTCACACGGTGAGGCTGCAAAAAACTATAAAACTGAGAAAAAGACATTGTTTATCTGTTACGTCTTAATATTTTAACTCTTGGATTTGCCAAAAGATCATGTTGATCTGATTGTGCAGCAAAACAGTTAAACATACACTGATCATAAAAATTAATGGAGTGAGTCATTTACCCCAGTCAGGAAAATATAAAAATAACTTCCAAGTGGATTGATTAGCTGAGGGAAAATTGCTATAATTTTTTTTTTTTTTTTTTATAAGAAATGATACATAATAAGCTGCTGGGAAAATAAAGCAAACATACACAAGCAAGATAAGCGAAGAGGGCTCTGATTAAAAATACTACGAGCTGCCAAATCAAATCCGCTCAAATTCAATGTGAACTGATGCGTCCTGCAAAGTCACGATGATGAAGCAGCAGCAGTGGGCACCGGATCAGAAAAACGGTGCAACGTAAACTTCATTGCCAGTGAAGTTCCTGTGCAGCTAACATAAGTATAAAAGAAAGCAAATGTGTTCTCTGACCACTCTGATTTATAGCTGCAAAGAATCAGCATCTTCATGCTGTAATTTGTTGCCCGTCAGCCACAACAATCAAATCTTTATTTTGTTTTATTTAATCATTTTAAGATACTCGGTGACAATCAAACAGACTCTGATGTTACTGCCATCCAAACTCAGCTGTGCATGGATTCAAGAAAACTCCAAATCTGGTTTATTAAGGGATCGCTGCAGCCGAACAGTAGAATATGTGGATGTCAGTATTATAAAACAGCCAAAGGTGGATCAGTGAATTTGAGGTCGTAGAGGGCAAATTGATCCGGTCGTTGTTTGTGTACAAATCCTGATTCACAAATCACAAAAATGTTGCAGTGAATTCACACAACTGTTGCAATGGATGCTAATTCATGTACAAATCAGATTGTGTAACGATGCAATGAGAGTTTCACATCTGCAGAATATTTCTTCCTTCCAACACGTTTTTACTGGATAATTTTTTTCCTCGCAGACACGAGTCAATATGTGCAACAGCTTGACTCTTCAGCTACAAGTCTCCAGTAACAAGCTCCACATGCTCTGAATCTCTTTTCATTTCAGACGGACGTGCTACGTCTGAGCGAGACCCCATTGTGGTCAAAACTGCTTCGAGTTCTTTCCTATTTCTGTCGCCTATTTTAACCCGACGTGCCAAATGCGACCTCGGCTCTGTGCAGGTGCGCCTGAAGCGAGCCCAGTCGCTTCCTGTTGTTTTTTATTTTACCATCTCAACATCAAGGGCCCCTGGCATTCACCTGGAGGCCAACAACAATGCAACCGCCAGCACTTGGTGTTTATGTGAGCTCAGATCTCTGCAAAATACTAAATCTAGAAACAATTTCAAAATTCTGCACCCGCAATCAAAAGCTCTCGACGGCCTTGAACCTCATCAGATAAGAGACATTATAATTAGATAGAGTTTTTCCATCCACAGTCATCTTCAAACTGATTCCCAGCAGGGGAAGCTGCTTTTTGTGTTCAAGTCCAAACACTTTTAGCTTTCTGTTTGTGTTTATATTTGGCAGATTCTATATCTTCTTTGCCCTTACTGTTATGATTGTGCTGCCTCATATATTAAATTAAACCACCCCATGTGGTGCTTTTCCCTGCGGAGCGTCTTCAGGCTACTGTTGTGTGATTGAAATTAGTCCATCCAAAGTGTTGGCTTGCTGGCAGCAGCGATAATTCCAAATCCCTCGTTTTGTAACTTTTGTCGCTCTTCTCCTACTGCACTGTAGATGCTGGAACAAAACAACACAACAACATGGAGCCAATTCATTTACTGACCTCAAATTAGAGAAAACATGGCTGTTAAACCGAGGGTCAGTAAACTGATTTTGACTTAATTTGTTTTTATTCATCAGGCAATGAATTTATTGGTATTTATTTACTGTTTGTACAGAACTACTGAAATTGAAATTTGAAAAGTTTCCTGTTGGTATTACGTTTGTTGCTTTTCATCCTTAAAATCTTTGATAATTGAGAATAAAGCATTTTGTCCCAGGGGAGACCTCCATACAGTCTGTATCATGTTGGGCCAAAAAGAAATTTCACAAAGAAATACATTCCATATAGTGAAACAAACACAGAGTCAAGAAAACCATATTTCCCCTGGCAAATAAGATGAAATCATTTTTCTTTGTCTGGCTGCCATTTTACCTCCCCTGTCCTCCCTCTCCGCTTCTTTTCTTTTGTCCAATAAACACAAAACAAATGAAAAGAAGACAAAAAGTAATTTTATGCAAATGGAGATTTAACTTGCTAAAGGCATCGACCGTAATTGTCCAGCCTGTCTCCTTCTCTTCGAGTGGACGCCTTGGTTAATGCAAATGCGCGCCAGTTGTTTTGATTTATCTCCGTGGTGGCCTGTGGCTCTCGAGGCCGTCGGCGTACTTCAGCTGATTGTGTCTCAGTCCAGAGCCGTTTATTTAGGTGAAGTTTGGTTGGGGGCACACAGGAGCTATGATGTCTGAAAACCTCCAAGTGTCAGAAAAGGCTCAGAGGATTTTAAGTAACCGAGGTTTTTTTGTTTTCAAATAAAAATGGATTACCAGACAAAATTTTCCCGTGTACAGAATCAACACCCCAGAATCATCCAGTTTGTCTCTGAATTAGATGTTAGGGATAGAGACGATCTGTGTCCTGGATACAGGAAGTGATGAGTCACAGAACAAAAGGACATTGAAGAGAAACTGATTTCCTCCCCTTTGTCATACCTTATGTAACCCTTTATATATATTAAAGCCTATCAAAGGCTGATAAACAGCCGGCGTATAAATTGAACTACTGACTTCCTTAAACTAGACCATCAGCTTTCTATCAAACCCTGATTTATATTTCCATGTTTGCTGTGAATAAAGTCAGATGAGATTTGAATCAGTCCGACCTTTTGACTTTATCCGTCCATTATCATCTTCCAGTTTTGCTCTTCTACGTTCATCTCTCTACATCAGACAGGCCTGGCGGTCAGACGCTCGTATTTTTCTGATCTCAGAACGAGGAGAAGTTGGTCAATTTATTGTAGAGAGATTTGGACAATAAGATATTTAGAAAGATGAGAGGGTTTGGAGCTGATTTTCTAGGAAAACTCAAACATGTGCTTATATTTCATTTTCAAGGCAACAAATCTAATTAGATGAGAATGTGCTAATTCTGAATACGTGGAAATTTGGTGAATTTTTTAAAAATGAAGCTTTTTCTTGCTGGTAAATTCCAACCATCGTCATATTAAGCTTTAGCAGAAGCTTTAACAATGACATCAGATTCATTCTCATTGTCTGGCACAGCTTTTCTTTTGTGTCAGCCTCCAACAATTTTCTTTCATTCTTTGTTTTCCTTACGTCTTTCTCCCCACAACAATGACGCCGTAGACGGCGGCGGCATTTGGAAATTATGACAGATAAGATGCAGGCCTCGCACGCTGAACCTTCGCTAAGCTCGGGACGAGATCTCAGACAAAGGTTTCTGCAGAGGTCAGTAAAAAAAGAAATAAAAACAGAAAGAGGCGTCTTGGATCAAAGAAAGGATGGAGGGGAGAGAGATGTATGATGGGAAATATAGTGAAATTATTTCCTGCAACAAAGAGAGAAGTATGAGCATGATGGAAAGGGGAAGACAAAAAAAAAAACGAAATGAGGACAGGGGGACAGAATGCTTTTTAAAAATTGTCTTTTACTCTCCGGGAAGGAAGATGGAAACTGCCTGCACATCGATCACAGCGGAGTATCACTGAATCCTGTATTTAACATTTGGATCTATCGGTTTCTCACCAGGATCTTCTAGCAGCTGAGCGAACAGATGAACTCTCTATAAGGTCAGCTACACTCTCAGACATTATCCATTAGTTCCTATAGATCTTTAAAAAGACTCCAATCCTCCCCCGCCTGCCTCAGTCTTATTTCTCTGTCGTCCATTTTTTTTTTCTTTTGCACTCTGCTTGAGTCATTACATCCCTCCCCTCCCCGTTCTCTCCTCCACTTTCATCAGCTCAAGTGACAAAAAGTATCACTCAGTGTCTAACATTTCATATGGCGGCAATCAGAGTAATCTCAAAGGACTCGACTGTGGCTAATGATTCTCAGAAAGGTGGCTCAGACTCTCAGGTCAGCTCGCACATGAAAGGGAACTCTGGGAGGGGAAAGTTAAGGAGCTGACTCGCTTTACGGGATCTCTGCCGCGCTAATTATTCAGACCGCTCTTAACTGTTCGGCACATCGACTAGTGTTTTCACTGTGTAAGACCTGACAGCAGCCCGCTGAGGATATGCATTCAGGCTACAGCCAGGGTGAGGCCATAATGTGGAATATCTCTGAAGACACTTTGAATGTTCCCCCTTTTACACCCTCATATTACTATAGAGGGAACAAAAAAGAAATTATCATGAGGAGATTCTTTTGCATAATTAATGGAGAAAGTAAAACCAGCACTTGAAGGAAATCTAAGTGCCATAAAACCTCAGAGGGATTTTCAAGGTCCAACACTGAACTTTTGTGTTGAATTTAAATTTTAACATTTATGTTATCCACACTTCCTTTGAAACCAGGTAGTGCGTGAAGCTCGATGATGGATGGTGCTTGGACTAGATGAACTTTCTGGATGAATTAATTGATGTGTTAACTGCTATACAGAACAAAAACAATAAATAACAATAAATAACAAAGGGGAGCATCGTAGATCGGTGCCACAGAACAAAATCCAATCCACGATCCATGTGGTCCAGTCTGAGGTCTGGGTGGATCCATGAGACTGAAGGTGTAGGAGATATACATATACATTTTTCTTTTTCTCACTTTTGATTTAGATTATGAAAGCCAAGAGGACATTCATTTCCAACAAAATGAATATTGATTTTATTGTCACAAATGAAAAATATGAATCTTCTAAGATGGAAGTAATTTAAGAAGTCTATGATACAAATGATTAAAGGAACAGAAGCAGACAAGGACACATCGTGCTGTTTTCTCTCCCTCCCCCATTAACAAAAGTTTTAGTGTCAGAGACTGGCTCACTTTCATGTTCTCATGATCCAACAAAACCTACCATTACACATTGATATGTGCGTTTGTGTGCAGTGTGTTCATGATTGTGCTGCGCCAGCGGTGGAAATTACCTTCCAATTAGATTTAATTTAAGGCTGTGGTTATATCCTCAGGCTTGGATTGCCTTGGGTTTAGAAAATTAATTAGTTACTGGGGAGAGAAGCGGATCGCCGACAAGACAGTATTTATTCGACCAAGCAGTCTTTCTTTTCATCAGCCACAAACGACGAAAAAAGAAATGAAGTGGAGGACAATCTTGCATAACCAAACGGGACAAAAATGACAAAAGAAGGCATTTGAGACTCAAATCTTTAATAGCGTGATGATGCATGACATGCTGATCTATTATTCTTCAAGGACGATGGGATCGTTGATCCGTGACCGTTCCGCCATATTGGCTGCGCAGTTATTGGTATAACCATGACGACGAATGCTGTCAAACCTCAAGGAAGTGCTTATTCAAACCCAAACCACAATGTCTGCTGAACCGTGACTATTCCAAAAGCTTAGCCATGTGTTTATTCCTGTAACCATGACGATAGCTGCGTCCCGATTCATGCTGGTCTTCGGGGATTCTGGTGTCGCAAAGCGCCGCTCCCGTTGCAACAACATGTAACTTTTGCTTTTAGACATTTTAAGGGCTTTTGTTTGAGCGGTTGAACCATCGGCTGAAGCCCAACATGCCATTCTCTGCTGCCTCATCATTTTCATCCGCGGCACACAATGAGTCTTGGGATAGTTTGGGTCACGAAGGACCTGAGGGGGTCGAAGCCCTTCGGGAAAATGGAGGTGACGCTCTCACAGAAGTGTGACTCAATTGAGTATCTGCTCAAGCCTCGGGATTGTTTGCTTCTGTGCGGACAACTGAGGGGTAAATGCAATTACGGAGTTCAATGGCAGTCTGATATGGAGGGTCAGCGGTTAGCAGGGGATTCTTTTTATCCAACTCCGGACTAAACAAACAAGGATTTCACACCAGAAGGTTTCAGGGAAAGTAGCTTTGTCCGCAGAGGACAGTTTGGACAGTTAGTCGTCAAGTTGCCGATGTGATGTGACATATTGACATTGGTGCCTTTACAGTGACCTTTCCTTTCCTCACTGCTATTGATTCTCCAGACTGATAAGCCAAAACAAAAAGCTTGTGTTTCTGGTGTAGTATCCACTATAGAAAGACTCTCTTTCCATCTGTTGACGTACGTATAACTACAACAGAAAATGAGAAAATTATCTTTTCGAACCAGGATGGCGTACTGAAACATCAGTAAATGTTGTCCTATAAGGATTATTGGTCATCTCGGAGCAGCACCTTAGGTTTTAGCTGAGATATTAAACTTTTTATGCCCAATTCTTCCTTCAGAAATGAGTTTCAAAGACAGTAAATAACAGATACCCATCTGTTCTTCCAGCAGGTAGGTTGATGATGATAATCCAGGTAATTAATCAGGTGGCAGAATCCTCAACAAACTGAACCTTTAACAACTTCTAATGTGATAAAAGAAAATCCGCTCGGATCCGTATAGCGTCTGGATAAACTGAGGCACCAGATGGTTTGTTGCACACAACCATCTGGGAATGCTTCGTTGGAAACTGGTTGGAAGAGAGCAAGCGCTCAAGACAAAACAACACAACAACTATACACAGAGCGGTGAGCTTCTGAAGTTAGTTAGCACGTTAGCGCACAATTCTTGTCTTTTTTGTAAGGATGAAGGGCAGAAATACCATAAAAGAGTATGATTTTGCTCCTGATGAGTAATTTTCCTGTCAAGTGTTATTCTTATTGTTTAAACATATAGATCAGATCTTTTTTACAAGGATCAGATATTTTCAGCTGTATTTTGTCAAGTATGAATATAAAGCATATAAACATATCTCAGTCTCAGGTGTGTTGGTTCTGGTCTGGATTGACTGCATCATAATATTAATAATATTAAGTGGACCACCTAGAAGACAGGAAGTGTTGTACGGTAGTTCGTACTGGTGCTGCTTCTAACGGGTCATCTTTAAATAAAGAGCACTTTTATTATAAAATGTATCCTCAAAGCACAAAAATAGTTTCGTAAAATGCTCTTCTGAGACTCTTTAATAACCTTTACCTGAGTTTTCAGGAGCACTGAATGGTCAAACTTGTCCTTTTGCCAAGATGAAGGATTTACTACTACTACAGCTGCACTAGGTGTTTTCGTCCATTGTTTGAGGGCGTTGTCTACAAAAATGCTCCTTTTCCTCCGGCAGTGCGAGGACTCCTCACACACACACACACACACATTTGCATGTGTGTGCATCTGCACATCTTTTTGATGTCAACAATTCAAGAAGGGTAATCTACAACAACTACCCCCGTTGCTCTAACGGCACAGCCATCCACGGCCCCTCTCGGTGATAAGAGCACAGGATGCAAAGACACGAGTCTGGAAATTGCTCTTGACATCAAGGCGAAACCTCTCCCATTACATTATGACTTAGGGAAAAAAAAAAAAAAAAAGTGGTTAGTGAATGGTGAGTTGCCTCAAAGAACACCTCAGATCTCAGCATTACAGTAATGGACTTCCTGACACTGGCACTCCACCAATAGGCCCTGCATTATGGATTATTTGGGGCCATCTGCACAGCTTTCAACTCTGATGTACAGTGAAACGCTGCTTATTATGCTGCTGCAGAGGTTTTCCTGCCGGACACTTAAACTCTCCGTGTGTGTGTGTGTGTGTGTGTGTGCATGCGTGCACACGTCTGTAGATTGCTGGCTGGTCCAAATGACTGATCTCATATATGTAAGTTTGTCCTAAGACTTCCAGGATTACTACAAAATGCGGCGACGATAATAAAAAAGCAATACTGATGCAAAACACAAAGCTCTGTAGTCTGCAGAGGAAGGAGGAGCACCGTCAAATATTCTTGACAGAAATATTTAGAAGCGAGCAGCTTATAGACGGCAGGTGGAGTAACAGAGCTGCCTCTTCAGAAGGTATTGTTCTCAATTAGTCAGAGCAAATTACTTTTCGGTGCACGATTGTATATAAACTGATTATTCTCCAGCATTTAAAAAGGATTTTACTAACTAACCAGGAAAATATGTGTTATAGTTTCCGTCACAGACCTGGAAAGATTTAGTCTAGCGGCCTTTATGACTTTATTATTTTTTGTTTAGGTACCTGACAGCAGGATTAAGGAAAATCTAAAGGTGTGTTCTGAAGAACAACTGAAACATAATTAAGAACTCTAAAATCCGCTAAAAAGGCTCCAAGGCTGCTTAAATCTGTTTAAGTTACTGTTGGCTACTGTGTGACGGACTGTACCAGCCAATCAAGATAGAGTACAAACAACCTACCTTCTGGTTTCCTCTGGTTTTAAATTACAAACTACAGATTTTCTAAATTCAGGATTTAAAATGTCGACCTTTAACATCGGCACGTCAAAAGCACCTTTTTTTCCTCCAAGATCTTTGGTAGGTTTGTTAACACACAACACTGCAATAACACAGAAAATCCCAACGATACAAAAACAGCGAAGCTATTACCATCATACAAATTAAATTGTTCAAATATTTATGCTGCACCATTCGGCGGCATAAATATTTTAAAAGGTCTTTGCATAATTGTGCCTGTTTTTTCTACCGTTTACTTGTTTTGTTCTCTTTGTATTTACTTTGCAGGAACTGTTTTGACAAGTACTATCCAGAGTGATTCATCATTATCAATAGGGAGGTCTGCTCTGACTCCCGTCCTCTCATCCCACGGAGAAATAAAGCTGCATGACACCCGGCAGTCTATATGGGAAGTCTGGTCTGATCCAGTTAAAGTAATAAAAACCGAGGAAATTGAGCCAGACTGTCTCGGTACAAATTACCAGAGATGGAGAGCATGGGGAAATATGCTCAGGCACATCAATGGGGAGTTGTGTGAGTGTGTGTGTACAGCACGTATACACTGTATGTAATTCTATCATACAGTTCAACTGTAGCGCTCTGTGCTTTAGGTGGCATTACTGAGTTGTTTCTGTTGCCATGTTTGATATAACAGCTGATCAAACCTGATGCAGTTTCACCATCTATCATTTAGTCATATATTCTGTCCTGTTGTCACCCAGAGTTCAGGGTCCTACTCAGACCAGCACCCACCTGTAGGCCGAAAGACTCCCACTGATGTCTTTATGTGGCTGTCAGAACACAGTAAGGTCTGAAAAAATATCATTTCTGATCAGCACAAAAACATAACCTTGATATATTCACAACTCAGTTGCACTGACTTTGTTTTTTTATGAAAACACTGATTTCAATCTGGTATTAACTGAATTTGTAATTTGGGAGAATTAAGTTTTGTTTTGTTTTGTTTTTTTTCTTAAGGAAAGTCGGTTCTCTCTTTAACTTCCACCGCCGACGCTCCCCTATGGGCTCCCGTAGTTCAGAGGGGGCCAAACTGCTGATCACTCGACATTAGTGATGTGCAGTCAGGTCAGCCATCTTGGACAGCTACAACAGAGACTCCACTGGGACAAAAATGGCACCCGAATCAATCAGGGACTTGCGAGAAAACCGAAATAAGAAGAGCATTTGACTCTTTGGCACTTTAACCCCAAAAGGGAGCGTTTTGTCCAAATGTCAGTAAAGAAAATGTCAACAAAATAAAATAAAAACTTGTTTTGAAAGATTTCTTTGTTATTTATAAGTCGTTTTTAAGAGGGAAAAGAAATCGATAATAATTGGAAATACAGTTTGATGTGAACACTTCGCCCATACTGGTATTAACCAATTCTTATCCGACTCCACAGCCCTGTCATAATGGGAGCAGATACCGTTCAAAACAATGACATGCTCCACTTATGTTTGGTGGTCAAATATAATAGATCCAGCTCATTAGGCTCAAAGAAATGATTTTAGATATGTTTTATCTGCTCCCAGAATTCAAAGGCTGGTTGTGCGTCAGGAATAAGAGGTGATTAACAGTGCACAGTCGAGTCACCCAGCCTCCAAGGACGCAAATGAAAAAACCTAATGAATTCCATTAGGATGCAGCAAATGGCCTCTGTCAAGGAGCAGCCACTGAGTGCGAGTTCGTATGTGGGAGAGCATATGAGCAGGCATTTAATCACTCGGCAACTTTTAATTAAAGGCTGGGAGATTACTTGAAGCAAACAGAGTGAAGATTTCAGACACTTAAAATGTACTTTGATACCAAGTAAGGTCTAACGGGCAGCAGGGAACTGTAGTCGATGAATACAATGACTTAGTGCGCCGCCTTTTCAAGCCCCGTTTCAAATCCAGTCGCAATCCAGCAGCCAAGAGAGAACAACAGCCATCGCAGAACAGTCATGCATTTCAATTGAGTGCACTTCGGCTGGTTTAAATTGCCAACCAGTCCTCCTTCCTTCCCCCTCTCAGACCAGTGAAGCCTCTATCAGAGAACCACAAGATCTTAAAAGGTCCCACATTTTACGCTTTAATGTCTCTAATTTTTTGTTTTATTATCCATAAGAAGATATTTAAGAAGTGTCTGAGCCTTCGGCGTTGATAATAATAATGGCGAAGCATTTTATTATCCTGGTGTGTCTTCAGGCGCTGTGAAAACCATATAAAAAATAAAGAGCTCATGAGCAGTTCACATAACGTTATGAACACATCCTTAGATTTTACACACGGAGTATCACTTATCTCAGTCCAGCTGCCCTTGGTGAGCCTCAAGCACACAGTCGGCACCGCTAATTTGATAAAAAAATCGACAACATCAGCTGCATTAACTGCGCAGTTTTAGAGATTACACTGCAGCTTTCTGGCTTCACAACTTCAACCAAGTTTCATGAATGGAATACGACAACTCGGTGACAGCACTGGAAGACACTCACACAGTAGAATATAATGATCCTCAGATGTTCAAGTTCTATCAAGTTCCTTCTCTGTGTAGTTTGGAGCTCTAGTTAAAACAACTCGAATTAAAATAGACAATTCACATTCAACATTCAAAAAGCAAATCCTTCAGAGGTAGAAAGTGAATCCAGGCTGTTTTACACTGACACATAATCACACTTTATTTCAGATATAAAAAAGTGTTTATTTTTATCACTTAACAAAATGAACAGAGAAATATCTGAAGCTAATCAATATTTAATTTCAATAGATTTCTCTGCTTTTGAAAGCATTTTCATTTTTCTTTTGTACAACAAATAACACGCACATCATCTGAACAGCTGGAAGGCAACACACAGCGAAGACGGCAGCCATGACAGTTAGTACCACATGTTCTGTGTGACAGGAATAAATGACAATGATTTAAAACACTGCGTGAAGAGTAAACGTCTCAGGATGAAGAGTTAAGCACCGACGCTGACAAGTATCAATCAATCTGACTTATCTGTACAGTCCCCCCCCTCCTTGTTTTTCTCCTGAGCTTTAGTCTCTGATCTCACCAGGAGTGTTTTTAAAATAATCTTTTGACTTTTAAAGTAAAAACCAACTGCAGTGCTCCTCGTCTCTTTGGAGCCTCTTGAGGAAGCTTTTCACAGCCTATAATAGAGTCACTGTGCTGAAGAGAAGGAAAAAGTATAGTTTTTATCTCATCATCACGTCTGGATGTACGTTTTTATTGCAGCCTGCTGCCTGTTTCTAACTCTCTCCCCGTATTCTTCCTGTCTGAGTCCTCACTGTGCTCACGCTGTGATTTGATGTCAATTTTTCTGGGTGTTTTTTTTGTTGCTGCTGTTGTTGATGTTTTTTAGGGCAGTTCTGTGACAGCACCAATTCAACCTCCGACACTGTGGTGGAGACACACTTTGAATTTCCTTTTATCTGACCTTCTGAGTGAAGCTGAAAAATCCCAACTAATTTGGAGCATTACAGACTTTTGGATTGAGATGGGTTTCCCCTTCCCAACGTGTAATGTTTTGGTTTTTTTTGTTTTGTTTTGTTTCCTTTTCTTAATTCAGATCAGGACTTCCTTTCAGTGTGAGCAATAGTTTGCATTTATCCCATCTCTGACTGTCTGGCCTTTGAGAGCACTCCACTAAAATGCAGTTTAACATTCATATATGCAGATTGAGACTTGAGTCTATCGCAGGTACTGCGGGCTAAAGTAAGTCGACGCTGTCCTTCAACCGGCAGCAATGCATTAAGGGAAGGGAGAGGGGGGAAGGAAAAAAAAAAAAAAATCACAAAGATATTTCAGAAACATTTGACATTGTCCTTCTTTACATGCCAACCACGCAAATAACCACGTTGCTGTGCCAGAGCCTGGCAATTTACGCATGAAGGGGAAGCAGAGAGGAGAAAGATGCATCAATTTCCTCCTGACACACACCTACACACACACAAACATGGACCACACACAGGCACTTAGATTAACGTGTTGCTCTATAACTGGCACATGTGGCTCTTGGGGAAACCATCACGACATGAATTACATATGGTGATTGAGACGTGACACAGGAATGAAATATGAAATGGAAGGAGATGCCATACTGACAAATACACACACACACAAACACACTTGCACACAGACACGCACCAGGTGATTTTCACATCAGTTAGCAGTTCAGACTGCAGCTGGGGCACATCCAAACAGATGTGGGCAAAGATCGGAGTAAAAGCACAATAAAAAAAAACAAACACAAACAGACAAATGATCAACTGTCTGTGAAACCAGGAATCTGGTAAGCAACTGCTCTTTTGTTGACATCATGCAAAAAACTGCCGAACTCACCATCTTTTTCTAAAATGGGTCAGACAGAACAGACGGAAGAGAAATAAGATATCAGGTTACCGACTGCAGGAAGTAAAACGGTTTATAGAGAGTCACTTTCTTGTCTTATTGAACCTTCAAAGTGCCTTATATTTCCCACATATACTTCAGTCTGCTGCCTCAGAGTCTATATTCAACTTTCTATACCGTCTACCGTCTCAACTCAGTGAGTTAAACCACAATCTGTCTCTGACCTAAACCAGGAACTGTGAGAGGAGTCCATGGAGTCGAGTCTCAAAAATAGACAGTGATTTTTTGGTGGAGCAAAAACTTTATTTAAATTTGCTGTCGTAGTTGATTATATAAATATATTATTTAATAAACACGTTTGCTTGTGTAGAAGCCTAACACAGTTGGACATTTAGCTGCTTTCAGCAGTTCGTGTCGCCCCTTAAAACTCCAACAGGAGTTATAGTTTGAAGGAATCAGGCTGCCATGTTCTGCCATGTTCAGCTGTAAAAGATGTCTGTTCCAAAGTGAGAGACAAGAGAAAGTAAAGAAGTGAAGTTTGATAGCAGCGAAGGGGGAATTACATCGAGCTGTGTCGCAGCGTGGATCAGGATCATCGATTATTAACGGGACAAATGAAAGAATTTGTCTCGGGACACCCCTGAAAATCAAAATGTGACAGCTCGGCTGTCACGGCCATTTACATTTCAACAGATGCCCGGACTCAGCTGTCAACTACATGAACACAGAGCAGAAAGAATTAACGTCATGTCATCTGCGGCCGGGACAGTGTCGGGCAGAGGAGGATGATGGCAGCGATGGCGACGCCGTGGAGGACTTCACCACAGGAAGGCCACCTCAGAGAGAGCGGAGCCGCTGCCCGCCCTTTAAATTCCCATTAATGCCTCTGACAAACAGCATCCTTAGCTTAACAGAATTCAATAATTATCGCAGCAGTCTTCTGGTGTGTCCTCTGTTCCACTCCGGCTGTCAATCACTTTAATTACTTTTGTTGTATAAGCCATCAATCTGCAGCCAAGTCCAACAACCACGGCCGAGAGACTAATATGAGGCAGCGGAAATGCATTTTCTCTTGCTCTACTCAGGGAAAACACATTAGTTGGTGGCTGAACAGTCAGTGGTGCAGGTTCGTAAAACGGTTGGTGAGTTTTTCTGATATTCTCTGAGCTTTTTTTGGGTCCTTTGATTTCATCTTAAGAGGAGAAACGTTGCATTGATGTGTGTCATCTTTACATTTAAACACGCACCCACAAATACAAGATGAGGATTCAAAACACATAAACACAGACTGTATCTAACAAAGAGCAAAGTCAGATTGCATTGAAGTCTATGGGAAAACAGCCCTATTCTCACTTGATTTATGATCTTTTTGTTACCTCAACCTCAGAGCAACCATCTCAAACCAAAGTCTGAATCACCTTGATATTTTTTAATCTGCCACAGATCCTGACTGGATAGTAATCTCTTCATCGTATCATGTTGTGTTTGTGTGTGGAAGCACCTGCCTTTATTGTGAATCTTGACTCCAGGTTATCCAGCTTTGTTTAAGTCTAACTCTTCCTAACTTTGGGTTTTGACCTGAAATCACAGAACTTATTTTATGGGTGGACAGAAACAGTCAGGGCTTGTAAAACTGCAAACCATTTACAGTTTATTTAAGTCTTATTTTCAGCTGTGGTAAACAACAAACAGAGGAGCAGCTCTGTATGAAAACTAAAACACACTCAGTAGTAAACTGAAAAGTAAACTGAGTAAACTGAGTAAACTGAACCACCTCAGGGTTGGATTTTGCCCCGAAACATCCTGAAAGTGATCATCACCGGACATTAAATGTCAAATTTAGATGAGATTAGAGAGGCCTTAAATTTCAAGTCAACATGCTGGACCTTTTCCATGCTGTTATTGTTATTTTGTCGGCTATTTAGGCTGTGCGTTGTGCGTTGTGTCGTTTCGTACTAGACTCAGTGTAAGTGAGACGAGTGCTAACTTCTTTAGGGATCGATCGTCTTCCCGTAAAAAGGACTGCAAACATTCACTGCAATTAAAGCAGCTCTCTATCAAATCAATTACTGAGTCACCTGAGAACAACATGATATCAAAACAGACACACACACACACAAAGAAACACAAAGGCAGCATACAGCTACATCAAAGAGCCTCCATTAACCTGTGAGATGTACCGGCACCACAATCTGCATCAACATCGTAAACTACACACGCAAACACAAAAACATCACATCAGCAACACACAAAACACACAACAAGACATCTTTGTTCTGTCAGATTCATGTCAGCAGCCGTTTTCTCTGTTGGCCCTAAACAACGGTACCGAGATGTTGAATCCAGTATCATAAATAGTTCCATGTAAATCACCCCTTGGGGCTGCTATCTACTTGCTGAAATGAGATGGATCTGCTAGGCTGCAATAAAAGTGACTCTTTTTTTTTTTTTTTTTTGTTGTTGTTATTATTATTTTTTCTCCCCGCAAACACAAAAGCACATGACGCATACTCATACAAGCGAGCCCAAATGTAATTTACCAGATGCTTTCTAATGGGGCTTCATTTTTCAATATAAATGTTTAAAATCCATGATTACTCTCGGCACTGCAACACAGAGAGCTGCTGAGGTTTTCTTTCATGTATTTATGGAAGTTTCTCCCTCTTCCTCTCCCTATCTCTCTGCCTCTCTTCCATTTCATCTCTTGCTTTTGGGAAAAAGGTTTTTGAATACATAAATCAAGTGCAGATTTTCATCTTTGTTTTTTTTTTTTTGTTTGTTTGTTTGGTTGGGTTTTTTTTAACCATCTTGGGGGAAGATGACTGCAGAAGCACTTTTATGCATCTTAGCCCTCATTCTTTCTATGTTAATCATCTGTAGCAGTTTTTTGTTTTGTTTTGTTTTTTTTACATCATTCTTTGTATTTTTGAATCCACACAAACTGGGAATAAATGCATAAATAATGCTGAAAATAGAATGATAAAAAGTCAATGTGTAAAACAGGGAACGCAAAGCTGTCAAAACTTTATACCAAAAAGAAGAAAAGTCTCTTTGGTGTAACAGGTCTGGGCTTTTGGGTTTTTGTTGAAAGAAAATACTCATTCAACATGATTGAAGTTAAATATATGAACCAGATGATTGGCAGTTTGATATGTGACATCTAATAAAAGTATTTGAGTTAATAGAAGGAAGAAAGAAACTACTGATCTTTTTTCTTTTCCTCTAAGGTTGTACAGCAGCAGCTGAAGAGTCACTTTTTGGATGGAGCATCAATCAGCTTTGAGGACTGGCCAACTCATTCTGATGTATGAGAACAAAAACTGTGGTGCATTTCAAAAGGCTCCCAACGGAGGACGCACAGGACACTTGGAAGAAAACACCAAGGCTGCACCGATTTTTTATTATTTTTCCACAAAATGTCATTCATTCATTCATCTTCTACCGCTTATCCACTTATCCATTTATTTGGCGACATGTCACACTGGAAAGCTCCAAAAGTTTAAACTAAAAATGTTCTGTACGTCTGTCAGTTATTTCAAGATTAGAAATAAAAATTAGATCAAACTTTAGCTTTAATTTGGTATTAATGTGTAAGTTTGTGTTTTATGAAATATTTAACCTGAGCCTTTTGAAGTCAGTACACCTTATCGATGAGTTCAGTAATTAGAATCAATGTTTAGCATTTAATGTTTAGCAAAAAATTCAATATGTGACTCTTGTTTCTTGGTCAGCGATGAAATCTGTGCAAACTTAAGAGAACTGACTCACTCGAAAGGTCAAATGTTTCCCTTCCACTGAAAAATGAGGATTTGATTTGCTCAGTCACTCAGTGTTTTCTCATCAGGCCCAAAGTTTCTACCAGGTCGTTGCTCGCTAAGAGTGAAACTTTGTGATTGTCATTCTAACCGTGGGGCCTTCTATCAGCATCAAATCGTGGCTCGACCGACGGTTTGAAAGAGGGCAGCGCATGGAGCTCTGAAAAGCTCTGCAGAAAATGGATCAATTGTATCCAAAGCACGATCCGGCATACGAAAAGTGACCAATCTATGAGGAGATCAATACTTCAAGCTCCGTTCCCTGAGAGGTAGAAAAATCCACTTCATCACAGATTCAGAAGCTGCATGTATAAAAGAACTCCAAGACTCCAATCAAGGACGGATGGCTGTTTTGTTTTGGTCTCAGGGGATTCATAACAGTTTCTAAATCCCTTCTCAGGAGGGAAAACAAAGCCAAACTTCAAGTGAGCGTTGACCCCGAGTTTGAGGTATAAACAGGAGAAAGAAATGATAACTGGGCATATCAAAGCTTAAATTATAATATTTCTGGGGCTGTTTTGTCTGCTCAGGTTGAGCTTTAGAGCTTTAATATTCATGCTGCACTGACCCAAGACCTTTGCTAGAACTATTGGAAGACCATAAGAGTCCTGACTGTCATGGTCTTCCCTCCACGGTCACCTGACCTCAACCAGATTGAACATTGCAAAACCCTTCTGGACAAACCAAATACTGAGATATTTGCATACATTTTTATATATTCTTGATGCTCAAACTCATATTATTAACATTTATTTACAAATAAATGCAAAATAAAAGCACCTTAGCTCGTGGTTTCAGACTCTTTGACCTCACACGACACGGTCCATGGCATGAAGTAAACATGAAAGTTATCTGTGTCCCATTTATTTTCCATTTGTCAGCCTCTGAGTGAAGTTATAATGGCTTGGTAAAGAGCCGCATTAGCAGGACGGTACAACAAAGCAATGGATTAATATTCTCTGATCCCTCGCTGTCAAACCCATTAAAATGTATTCAGCCTGGTATTATCTCTGGTGCCATGCTTGTCTGTCTCCTCCACATGCTGGGGGACCGAGTTAAAAATGATTTTGAATGTATCAGTGCCTCATTTGCTGCATATAATGACTAACTGAGTCTTCTGCTTTTCTTTCGCCTCTACTTCGTCCGCCTCTTCCCCTCCACCCTCCGTGAAAAATAAAGATAAGGCATGTCTGTCATTCCTCCAAGTCTGTCAATCATAATTCACTGCTGAAATTACATTCAGCCCCCCCACCCGGCTTCACTCCGGCTCTGTGGACGGTAGAGCGGGGAACCTTCATGTCAACACATATTCTGCTACTACCGGCACCTGCTACTACCGGCATATTTTCTTTTCCAAGAGGGAGCAGACGGTCCAGTCCAGTCCTTTTTATAAAATCCAATGTCAGGAGCTTTCTACTGTAATGAGGCAATATCGACTTCACACTGCGTTGGATTTTGTGTCATCAGCTGAGTTCGGCCGATATATTAACTTGGTATTTGTGTGTGTCGATCAGAAGGACGTTGGCTTTTTTTTTTTTTTTTTTTTTAAATAAAGGAGAAGCTAGGTTTAGTTTGGTCCATATAGGAATGCTCTGATGTGGTTGATGCAGTTTGATGAAGCAAAGTTTAGAAAAACAAAACAAAAAAAAGTTCTGTAGTAGGCAGTTGGTTTGAAAGCAACCGTGCATGCTGGGAAATGTCACATCTTTTCCTCCCACCAACATGAAGCTACACCACTGATCCAAAATCATTCACGGCTTCCTTAATATTCAGATATGTAGTGCGTTCACCATTTGAATGCTGCTGTTTTACCTTGTGCAGTGCAATCACCGTTTCCCACAATGCATCACACAAAGTCGATGGGTATTAGTGGAAAGAATTGTTTTTCAGTTTTTTAGATAGTAAGAGGAAATTAATGGCATGATCATGTATTGAATAAGACTAAAATTAAAACTAGAGACCATAAATTGGTTAAGAAAACATTTACTGAGGTGATAAAGTAAGAAGTAGACCAATTTTCCCATAGACTTCAATGCAATCTGACGGAGCTGAGGATGCTCCACACACATCTCCTCTTACTGTCAACATGTCCAGATATAAAGCACGTAGATCCTGGTCATTTTTTAGATAATTTCCTCTCGTGTGAACAGATTTTCAGACAATTTCCTCCTGTGCAGACAGATGGCTTCATGGCCGCCTACCTTAACGGCGAGCATCTGTACGTGTCGCCACTAATGATTCATGCACATGAATCAATTCATTCAGGCTTTACACTGTTTATGTGTGTGACAATTAGGTTGAAGTCCTACCTGCAGTAATAGACGTAGAAATTATGCAGTTTTAGTTTAATAAGCAGTTTACCTTTTTCTGCCTGTTTTCATGCAGCATTCATTAAAGTTTTGGCTCGTGGTTCTGGTTCAGGAGGGAAAGCGGGTCGGCCAATGATCAGGCTCCTCTAGCCCACATATCTAACCACCTTTAGAGGAAGATACTGAACTCTGATGGCTGATCACTGTAAGAATGTGTTTGTATGGTAACCGTAATGTGAGTTAGTGAAATATTAAAAATTCTCTTTGAGCAGCCAGTAAGGCGAGAAAAGTGCAGCGCGTTTACCGTTTGGGAGGAATACTCTGTCCTCTGCTTCATTTTAAAGGTTAAGTGTTGTAGCATCAAAACAGATTTTTCCAACATAGGAAGATATTTTTAATGCCAGAAGTACAAATTTAATAGTCTGATTATTTCTACAGTTCGCTGTAAAAGATGCATTTTCTCTTTGTTGAGATATCAAAGACTCACACAAGAGACAAATTAAAAAAATCTGCTCTCTCCTGCTCAGTCCAAATGCAATCATGGTGGACGTGCTAAACACGAGCTGATCACATGAAAACAGCTTCTCGTTAACCCCCCCACACATGTATACATCATTAATTGTTATCGCAATTAAAAATAACAAGACGGTTATAGAATTCTTAATGCACAAAAGCTTTAGGGGTTTAGCTCTCCATTTGGGGCCAGTATAATTAATATCCATCCCATAATAAGCCCTCACTGTACTCATGATGAATTATAATAAGTGTCATGTTTTGCCATGTGATTATACTGTAATCACATAAGCGTAGCATATTGGAACGTCTTCGGGCTACACTGAGCTCTTCAGCTGAGGAGCTGCACACACTCATGTATCTTTTACTGCATTTTTACACAAATTGTTGGCGTAATCTTGGAAGGATTACCACCATCACTGACAGCTGTGGTATAAATTGTTGTAATAATCAGCTGTCCAAGCTCTGTTTAGAGATAATACGAGGATGCAACAGAGGATGTAATAGGCTTACCTCTAACTTCACATCTTTGTCCTTGATGTTAACAGAACCACAGCATGTTAGGAAAAAGCAAATCCTTCCTCTAATTATTTCTCCAGTGTGCAAAAAAACACAATCTACACAAATAACACAGTGATAATAAAGCCTCGGCGCATTTTGGAGATTATAGCGTTGTTATAAAGTGAATCCCCACTTAAACTGGTGGCACTCCACTTAAAACGGGCCCGTATCTTTGAGATAAAACCAGGCGCTCCGACTGAAATAGAGCCAGCCTTCAGTCGGGCCAAAGATACTGTCAGAAGTCTGGTTTGGATTAGAAGTCCACATGTAGTTTAAAAAAAATAAATAAAAAAATTAAATCAAGTTTTTGTGTTTAATTAAATTACTGTCCAACTGAATGAAAAATTGGAGCCATCCAGCAAAGAAGTTCACTCGTAAAGTGAGCTTCCATGAGAAGGAGGAAGGAAGTAACTGAGGGGTAACTTTTGATAGTCTTAGAACCAGCAGGCTTTAACTTTGGCTCAGAGAAGCTGAAAATTCAGCCCCAAAACCTAAAAGTGGCCTGATCAAAAGGATGTTTAGATTCAAATCTGATACGATTGGCATCAAACAGACATATTTTTGACACCTCTTTCAAATTGGATTCATCTCGCTGAGATAATTAAGTATAAAGACTGGACAGTTTTAACAGCTGCTGACTGACTTTGAGGTTTTAATAAGTGATAAGTTTCTACATCAAACTTTTTTGCGTTAAACATTAAAGAATTACTCAAATTCCAGATGCTGGTGGTTTATTGATCCTAATTTGTGAGTTGGGCATCACGGTGGTACAGGGGGCACCGGGAAGACGCTGGGTTTGATCCCAATTCCCTCCAGGACCTTTGGTTTCCTCCTTTGGTATAAAAACTGAAGTCTATGGGCAATTTTTTTTCTTCAGTCTCTCTCCTGAAGGTGTTTACACAGCAGATATTACAAAACGCCATCCATAATAACCCCTTTGACATTTAGTATGTCAATAGGAATTTTCAACCTGGCCTTATTATTCACTGATGGTATTCATGTTCTGGAGATTTCAGCTAATTGCTCATATCTTTTTAGAACATATCCAGGATAGATAAAATATTCTTAGCGCAGAAAACATGTTCAACAATGTCTCCTGAGCATTTATTAAAAGTACTAAGTAAGTGTGTCACTGTGTGAAGGAGAGATATCAATAATGACTCGGCAACCCTTATAAAGTACTATATATATATATATATATATATAAGCAAGTGGACTCAAATTAATTCCTTTGTACTGTCACTGTCATCCTGGATCTACTTATTTTGTGTCTATTCTATATACAATGTGTGTGTTCACTGTAACTAGTGTGTTGAGTGTGTTCCACCCATTTGTTAGTTCGCAGTGAAACAGATAGCGGCACTGGTTGTACAGAGGGTTATTGGATAAACCAACATTTCAGAGAGTTTGCCCCGAGGCTGAGTTCATCTCTGAAGCACCAGTGCTCTTCCTATTTTGCACCATACCTCCAGTGTCTGGTCTGTCACATCCCAGTGCAAAGGCTCCTGCATGCCCGTGGTGGATAACTGGTTCCACTCAGCTTATTTATCAAATATTAATGCCAAATGGCTGCATGAAGCAGCACATAAACACATCTCCAGGTGGAGTCCAGCATTGACCTGAAATTTTAACTTTAGCCTCATGAATGCTGGACCTTTTCCACCTCAGGCTTATAACCTACAATAAAAATAATAATCGGTATGAGACCAAAGTCAACACCTGAACATCAGATATTCTTCTAGCTAAGGTGAAGCACTTTCACATTCTCAGGGCAGATGGGATGTGTTGCCTTGCGGGTGTTGTCCCAGTCTGGACCTGTCAAGATTACGTCCACACGGAGACATTCGGGGTTTATGGGGTCTATCTAGCCACAACGGTAAATTAGAGGAGCCCCGCTTTGATGTCACACTGATTCTAAGCACATTTAAGAACCAGTGACTCCAGCTTTACCCGCAGGAGAACGACCAGATCTCCAGCTGGTGGTCTCTCCATGATGCCACATAAAAAGTAAAATGGAGGCTCAATGCCGGCCAAAGACCTAGACACAATGTCAGACCCATTTCAAGTTGGCGTTGATATCTTATTATATGCTATATACTTATCCAGTCTGTGGCCTAAATGGACAATGCAGAAAAAGACCAAATGCTGGAGGTGTTGGGGAAGATTTGATGCGACAACAGCCTGATATTCAAAGTCTCCAAGTAGTCTCCAAGTAGATGCAGTACAGAACGCATTATGAGAATTTTTGTCAGAAGATTGAACATTTTCTTTTTCGTCTAAAAGGAACTAATACACAACAACTACCATCCCGTGTCTGTAAAATCAAATTTTTGTTAATTTGTTGTTTCTTTCATGATTCAACTTGGTCCATTTCCTCAAATGAACATGAACATGGATTTAGCTCTTTAAAACAGAAGTTAGCTTTGCCTCATAAGTTCTTCAAGTTAACTCATTACTCGAACAGTCTTCAAAGTCGGCTGGAAACAAACCTTCCACTTAGTTATGGGACTCCGGTTTAGTTGATAAAGGTTTCCAAAGTGAAGTTCGATACTCATTAATCTCCCCAGAATAGTCTATCAAGCCGGTTGGAAATGGCATTACACCGCAGGTGCTTTTCAGTCTGATGCATTTTAGGGAGTTTCTATTGAGAACTCTGAATGGGTTCCCCTGTTAGATTTAGCTTTTTCAAGCTCCTCTTTACCCATTTTCCAAAATGTATCCCATCATAATCTGCTGCTCTCCTGTGAGGGCATGAATTGTCAAAGAAACACACACTCATTCTTGCTCATCAATTTTAGGGCTAGAGATAATCCACTGCAGCCTAGTCTTTTCTTTGCTTCCTCGCTCCGTCCAGTCACTTCTCTTCCTCATAATTAACTGTGTCTTGCCTCCATGCGCGAGGAAACCCGGTCCTTCCATTTCCAGCTCCAACATTCAACATTTAAGCCCCCCCATAGATGTCTCCATCAATGTTTCACAATTCTCTGTCATTGGCTTTGCTCCCGGGGGCTTCTGTACTTCAAATTGGATGGACGTGAATTCCTCCTGCTCCCTCCACAATCTAGTTAACCTCATTTTTACCTCTTTTAACCTTGTCACACCGACTTGATTTGTCTCTTATAACCCACTTAGAATTTTTCTTTAAAGTCACTGATGTCTACCTGACTTAAATCAATTTCTTTTCTGTGTCTTTACTCCTGCTCTGCCTTAGACAGTCCCACATCTCGTTATTCCTCTACTTTCCTGCAGCTCTGACTCCCTTACAGCTGTGGGCTCAACCTATTACCACTATCCCCTGCCCCCCCAATTAGCCATCAATATTTAACCATGTGTGAATTGACCAAACAGACAATGTACCTCTTGGTTCTCCTTGCCAAAAGGTGAACTCTGAGAGAGCAAAGCCATTTATGGTCTGTGTTGTTTCTGCAACAACCATGTAATGCTTTTTCATTTGGGAACCATCTCTCAATAAACTGATTTTTAATGGCCACTTCTCTCACACTCTGAATAGAGATTGCATGGCTCAACAGGAAGTTAATGCAGCATGTGATCCGTTGATATATTATCTAATTGAAAACAAACTTTCTTGACACCCTGTCAGAGCTGCATTAAGTTACAGCTGATGACAAACACAGCGTCCCACTTTGCACTGAAAGCATCCGACTGGCGACACACAGCTGCAGGAAAGAGGCTGCACAGCCTGCTGTTGTGTGAAAAACCCACTTTCTGATCGGTCAGATTCTCAACTGTTTGTTAAGAAAACCAGAAAATAATCTCCAACTCTAAGTGAAACTGGATAAATTCAACTTGATTAGATGCTTAGCAGAATTACAAAATCCAAATAAAAACGATTGCTCAACAAGAGCTTGGATAGAAATCTTATAACTTGATTTATTTGGAGAAACAAAAGAAATCACTTCAAGTTAAAGCAAAAATGAAACAGTCCGTAGTTCCAACTTCTCAAATTTGATGGTCATTAATATTTTATCTGAGCTTTTTTGGCTGGACAAGGCATCTGATGTATCAAACTAGGATTTATAAACTTGGTTAAACTGTGTTTTAGAAGCTGGTCCACTACAGGAAGGTTGGATGTTCAATTTCCAGCTCGTTGTTTCCATGTTTTATCAGTTTGTGTGGTATAAAAGCCGTATAATTGTTGGAAGGGATGAGTGAATGGGTGGATGTAGCTTCCACTTAGTGCTCTGCGGTCATTCATCCTTTATCCATCCCACTTATCCATCCTAAACACCAAAACCGAAAAGCATTCTGATGGGAGGTTTTTCCAATGATGATCGACACAACAATACAATAATTAGAGCAGATTTGTATAAAATCACCTTTACATTAATATAATCAAATCTTGCATATAATGTTTAATATCATCGGTTTCGTGTTGTCCAGCTGTGTTTTCAGACTCTCAAGCTGAATTCAATAAGACAAAAAACACATCCGGCTGTCTTTGTGTGTATGTGACCCAGTGTGCCGTCCTTTGGGACCCACTTGCTGTTCAGTACGCCCAGCTACATTAAAGCTCTTGTCATAGTGTTTTACCCAATCAGGGGGGAAAAATAAAATAAAATAAAATATCGCAGCTTCCTCTGACGGAGGGGAATGAACAAGAGTGCCAGTCTCCAATCCAACCAACCCCCCGAACTCGCCAACAAATCTTCTTTTTAAAGAACTCCTACACCTATAATACCTTGAAATACAGCAGAAGTACGGAGAGAAACTGACAAGGAGGTCCACACATCTCCTGGTTTGGTGTCAGAGCTGACAGCTCGTCAGGAGGAAACTGCATCAGATTAGACAGAACAAGGGAGCACCAACACACACACACACACACACACACACACACACACACACACACACACACCATTGAACGTATTTTCTGACAAGACAGCAGCTAATAGACCATGCATGCGTTCGCGCACACACACAAACACACACACACATCAGTATTCTGCTCCTGTGATGCACTGGGATGGTAGAAAAAGAAAAGTTTCACTGACCTCTTTCATTGACCTATAAGATAGCCTTTTTGTGTGTCAGTGCTCCCTTGTTCTGTCTAATCAGCTGCAGTTTCCTCCTGATGGGCTCTCAAATTAATTAAAACTTAATTCTTTAATTAATATTATCAGAAAGCAGCACAGATAACATGAGAGTAAACAAAGCTTTTGTTTAACTCAAGTCAAATGAGCAGCCTGTTGGATTTAAAAAGTAGAAGTTGTGCTCTTATTTGTCAAACTCTTAAAGGTCCTACAAGTTCAGCCGTTTAAATTAGATTCAGAAAGTTTTTGACATTAGAAATCAAAATCTAATTTTTACCTAACAGAAATATTTAGATACGAAAGTTTTAAATTTGTGAAGCAGGAAGAACTTGAGTATAATTAGTCAATAAATATATGTATAAGGTTGCGGTAAACTTTCACAGATCATCCATAACATTACGACCTCCTGCCTGATATCACAAAGCTCCCCGAAACACAGAAAGAGCTGCTTCGCTGTTCAGATGTGTACAGACTGTTTACAAAAAAAAGACTGAACAAACTAATTTTAACCCCCTAACTCATTCTTTGGATGTTTAGCTGCTCCAACGATCAACAATCGGACATGTAAGAAGTCTGTCTCAGAGTGTGAGCTGGACCAGGATCAGTTTTCATTTTAATACTGTTTTCAAAGTATTTTACATGTTGTGGCCGAGTATATTGTTGACTGAGGGTTGACTGTTTGTTTTTGCAAAACCAAGCCATGAAAAGGATTTTAAATGTTTTAATATGTGTGTGTCTAAAGCTAAAATATTGCCGTAAACTGTTAACATAAGACAATTTCTGGATAGTAAATTTACTGAATATGTAGATGGAGCCAGTGAAGTAAGTAGAGTATGGAAAGCATGAAAGAATAAATTATATACTGACAAATAAACAAAGCAACACAACACCCACATATATCGTTTAAGAGTTGTTGTTTAAGTGAGGACGACGTCCTGAGATGAGACTGTAAACTGCAGGTTTGTTCTGAAGCAGGAAAAAGAGGCTTCAGAGAGAAGTAAGAAAAATTGAAGCGGAAGTCATTTGCTGAAATGTGTCACCGCTCCCGTTTCTGTCTCACACACACACACACACACACCTTCACAGCTTATCACTAAGTGCTCCAGGTGAGTCGGTGATTTAGACCAGCCATTTCCAAGCTGCTCTGTCTGGCTGTAATGACTCTATCCTTAGCCTGCTGGCAGAAAGAGATACTGAGAACTGAAGTCAAGTGCTGAATGGCGACTACAGGGGATGGACCCACTGCAGTGACTGATGATCAATTAGACCTGGGGTTCTCCGATTCTACCCCACCACCTCCTGTTGCCAAGGGCCTCCAAATGGATCACTATCTGACAGGATTTTGGACGAAGGACGTCCACTTGGGAAATATTTCTTTCCAAAGAGATTTATCACAGAAGGACGGAAAGATGATTCACGCCTCAGTCGTTGTGTAACACAATAAAACTGAAATATCCCACGTCTGTTGCATTTGCGGATTTTTTTCCCCTGTTTATCTATGCGGAGGCTGACATCTTGGGGTTTAGGAGATCCCCCTTTTTGGTGGTACATCTGGGAAAAAAGCTTGATTTGGGAAGAAAGGCTTTGGGTTGCTTGGTTGCACTCAAACATTTGGTTGTGTTTTATCTTTTAAATGTGCCAAAACTCAAAGCCAACAATCAATCCATCATGTATTTTTCACTGAATTGAATTTTGAGTTGAGGTTCACGTGTGGTTTCTGCAGCACACAGCCTGAGGACCTGCCAGCAGTAAAGCCCAAACAGAGGTGGATGGAATTACGCAGAGAAAAATGTGTTGGCATTTACTATTTATGTTATGCATGCTGGGTCCTCTGGGATCCCCTTGAAGGTTACCCATCAAATAAGTTTTCTTTTATCTCATTGCCAACATCACTACTGCTTCTTTCCAGAGAATAATACATCACTGCGGAGGCGGGGGGATGAATATATCAAACGGCGGCTCTCAATGATGATCTTTAAAGTTACGTTGAAAAGATTTTAGCTTTAAGTCACTAAAATACAATATGACATACAGTCTCACATTGTACTGGCTGCCACTGAGGATACTTAACATGCTCTGATAAACAGGTTGTTTGGCTTTGCTGCTCACTGTGTATACTCCAGAAGTGGCACACTTGACCAGCAGTGATTTTTTGTCATAGTCTGGATTGCCGACGTGTGAGTTTTCACGTCCGACATGTTTAAATTAGTTATATGGTATCTGTTATTTACACAAAACCCTCAAAATCCCATTTTCGGTACTCATCTTTCTGTCCTTTTCTTTCCCAGATGTCCTCTGTTACCTTGGCATGGAGAGTCTCTCAGTACCACCGTCGGCTGTGTTCATGCCCCCCCCCCAACCCCAATCTCTCCTCCTTTTTGCTGCTTTTGCTGCAGATTCCCAGTCGATCTCATTATTGACTTCCAACAAATAGCTGGGGAAATTATAACACCTAAAGTTGTTGCCAGCAGACGGAGATAACAACGCTCCTCATGTCAGCGCAAATGCCTTTATAGCATTGTTTCTTGTCACCCTCTGACATCTTAACTCCTGTGGGGGGAACGCCGTGCGAGCTCTCACTCTGTGCAGTAATGTGTCAAATAATACAAACTGCAAGCAAACTAGGTGTCAGTTTCCTTACTGGGGCAGCAAAACTAGAAGCTACGTGGGGGAATAGGGAAGTGAAAAAAACAAGCACAGAGACATTTATATTTACTCATTTGTACAGATTTTTTTTTAAAGCGCAGCAGGAGACCAAGTCCTAAATCTGATCATTAAGACAAAGTGTGAGGAGACCACAAACAAAATGCACAGTAATTCAAAACCCAATATTCAGGTGTTAGGAGAAGAGTCGTCGATTCTTCAAGAGATTCTTAAAGACTCAAAGAGAGAAGCCATCATCTTCCGTCAACCAGGGAGGCCTTTCTTTGGAAAACACAAGCCAAGTAGATGGTTACAGACCTAAAAGTCATTCTTAAGAAAAACAACAGTGACTTGAATTTGATTTGGCGGCCACAGGAAGCCAGTGGAGGTAAATGAGCAGCAAATTGAGACGTGCCCTTTGAGGCTGATGCTTTGCCCATCGTGGTAGTCAAAGCGTGAAGCAATTGCTGGATGGCTGAATCAGGTGAGGCGGCACGACCAGGAGACTCGGAGGGTCATTTTGATGCTGATATGGGGATGGAGATGCTGATTGATCAGTCTAATAGAGATTTAGCTAGAGGTGGTGCCCCTTCATTACTGTGGATACACCAAGAGACCTTTGGATCATCTGGTGGGAATTAAAAAATTGGGTTGGCACCATCCTGATGCGTTTTGATCAACTTCATAGACAATGTCGGTCATCCAGTTTGATGAGAATCCAAACTTTTCTGCATTGACTATTAATATATGCTGAATTTTCCAGCAAGCTTCTTAAGATTAATGAATTCAATGACAAAACAATCTCACCCAGCTCCATTTAGTAGCTATTCACAGTAGCTTTATAGACATGCAGTTTTGTTGACTGTCAAGTTCGGGATTGAAGTTTGTTTTCAAGCACTTTAAAGACGCATTAGCTTAAAAGGTTTGAGTTTTTAAAGTTTGGAAACTGAAGTAAGTAAAATAAAATCTCCCCTTAGAGAAAAAAATCTCCCCTCTCTACAAATAACGCTAAAGTTAAAGTCTGTCTGCAGTTCTTTAAATTTCATCTGGAAAATTTAGATATTATATCACAATACGGATTTTTTGATCCAGTATTTTCTCCAAGTGTTTACAAGAACCAGATCTTTAGTCCCAGTTGTGCTGTGTCAAATGTTAAGGATCCATCAATATATAACAATAAAATGAACCTCGTGCAGCCAAAACGTGTTGGAGTCACTTATTTTCCTGTTTGAAAAAATAAATAATTTCACTTTTCCTGTCAACGAAACGCCTTCTCGGCAGTGTGCAGTTATGATCAGCTACTTTCTTGTAACCTTGTTTAAACTCCAATCTGATTTGCATTAACTTCAATTGTGCCCCCTTAAATTCATATAAATCATCTATGCCTTCGCCCGCTCTCTGTAGCTGTAATGAGCAGCAGCACAGCAGACACTAAATCATCCTGGAGTGCAAATTACTGTAATCTGACAGCAACCGAGCACCTGCACAGCACCTTCATAATCACAGCACAAAACCCTGCATCTGTGTGTGTGTGTGTATGTATATAAGTATGTTTAGACTATCCCAGGGGGAAAAGGTCAACTCCCAGAATACAGTGGGTTGTTAAGGCATTTAGCAGCCATCAAAGAGCCTGCCTCTCCTCTCAATGAAGCCTAAAGGTGAAGCCTAATAAGTGGAGACACACACCAACACACACACACACCCACACCCACACCCACACCCACACACACACACACACACACACACCCACCCCAACTCGTCTTAACCACCTTTCTCAACTGCCTGTTCGGGAAAAGGGGTTTGACCTTTATCAGATGGGAGCGCTAACACGCTAATAGCACTGTCCACAGTCCAATTAGAGCCAGCAGGAGAAGGGTTGAGCCAAGCGCTGCCTTCCACCAAGGATCTGAGTGAGGGATGGGAATTGTTCGGGCTGTCAGCTCCAGAGGAGGAGAAGGACGAAGAGACAGAAGACAAAAATATGGCCAATAAAGAATATAAGCCTTTAAATGCCTTTGAAGACTCTTTTGTGGTATATGACGACGGGGCCAGAAGAACGAAACAACAAATAAGACACAGTTTATAATCGCAAATGCTTATTGTATGTAACAGAACTAAATTAAGGGATAGATTAAACAATGTTTTCATCATCACTCAGTGGATGTGAAGAGCTCTGGCTTGATCAAAGAAACATTTTTATCTCTTTCAGGGTTTTTCGTCACTGGTTGCTGGTAATTTGAGACTTGTCAGGCGTCACTCCTTGAGTTACCATCTTATTAATCAATAGGCGTGATTCAAAGCCAGTAAGGGGTATTTTCTACTGAGATAGCCGTAACTTTGAAAAATACCCCTTGCTTTGTCTGACTCAGACTTTAAAAGACTGATTTCATCTTTATCCAATGCACAGTGTTGGTTCCTGCATCCAGCTGGGAATGGATTTAGCCACTTCTTTCTTTCAGCGCTGTTGCATTGAGGATGGATTAGTTCATTTTCAGTTTGGACAGAAGCAATAATTACTACTACAAATAACCAATTAAACCAATAATGCATATGATATATTCTTTAAACCCCTACTAATGATTTTTTTGGGCACATGGGGGCAGCACAAAAAAACTTTTCCGTCACATTATAGATAAAAGATTAGCAGTCAGTCCCATGTTTAAATCCAGCAGCCATTAGTCAAACATGGCAGTTGTTCTCCTGACTACCAAATGAATACAATACTCCTTTTTCCTCCAAAATGAGCTTCTGAAAGCAGGTTTATTATGAGAGCATGCAAAAACGGGAGGAGAAAAGGGAGAGCGAGCAACGTGCCTCTTTACAAACTAATAAAAATCAGATCTGCTGCAGTCATTTGACCCGAGTCTGAATGCCGACTGCAGCTTTTTCCATCACCAACAAAAGACCACCGTTTGCAGCTCTCAACAGGTTGAGTGAGATGAAACACACTGAGGGAAATAACTACTTCGCCGCTAAATGCTCCACTGTGTTCACCTGCTGGTTGTTACATGTTGATACGAATAGCTCAGAAAATACTGCAGGCTGTTAAACGGAAACAAAAAGTCACTGCTTTATAAAGCTGATGGATAACAACGCAGGTTTGTTAATACTGCAACATACAGCTCCTTATGGAAACTCAAAATTTAAAAAAAGTTTCCAATTCTGGACACACAGCCAGCAACAATCAGGATCTTAGAAGGGATTGAAATTCTGCTCATGTTTTTCCTTGTGGGGGTTGATCTGACTTGCGTTTAGATTTCAGTTAGATCACCCAGAGTGGGTGCAGAAACCAGATGGTGCATTCAATGGTTTCATCCAGTAAAAACCTATAAACTCCTGGTGTGAGTGGTTGTGTCTTTTCTACATGATGTTTGATAGTTGAGTATGACATAGTTGATAAATCAATGAAATACCACCTTAAAGAGGTTTAACAACTCTGTCTGGATGAAAATTGATGATAATTGATGATAATCTTTCAGGGAGCTGCTGTCTGATATGACCCACATCTGAAAGGAGCTTGGCTTTACGTCAGGTTGAGACTTTACTTCCAAATCTGTTAAACGATTTGAAATATATTAACACGAGAGTCTGACAACGTTTTATTTCTGCTACAACTCTTTACTGTACTTCCCTGTAAAAGGGAGGATTAGACGGAGATCGTTTTTAAAAAATGTTCTTGTATTTCAGTGCATTTTTTCACCTGGAGCATCAACACATTCAGGAGGTGTTGAATAATGCATAAAAAGACACAATTCAACATCTGCTTTTCTTTGAGAAAATTTTTTTTTTTACTCTATGGGTCCAAATCCAGTCAGTTATTTAAAATGAAGCTACTGTAAAATGTCATATGCCTTGTGTGTGTGTGTGTGCGCAGGTCCCTTTCTGGACCTTCTGTGTTTTTCCCGTGTGGACACAAAAGACTGGTTGGACATAAATTGGAATTTGTCTTTGAATTAAAGACACAACGAGCTTTTCTGGGGATGTTGGTGTGTTGGTGGTCAGTGAATCAATCAGAAATCAAATGGCAAAGAAATGTCGCCTGGACAGTAAATAAGTGAGAGTAAATAAGGCTGGACAACAAACGTCTAACAGAATTTTAACCTGCCAGACTGTAAGTCAGTAATATTCAACATTTTCCCTTTTTCATCCACAGCACTCTGACTGGGAACCAAAGGGAGGTGCAACTGTGAGTGACAGGCGGATTGGGAAAGCTTCAGTCATTAATGCTCTTAAGTGCCATTATTCTGTCCCATCCTGACCTTTTTCAACTATTCAAAATTGCTGCTTTCATGGCAATCAGACTAATGTTGACGCCCCTTGATTTAGCAGGCTGGTTCAAGAGAAGAGAGAGATAAAGACAGAGAGGGCTCAGAAAGAGTAAAAGTGTTATGTGGCGTACAAAACAGAATATAAGAAGAGCCGAATGGTAAAAAAATTGAATATTCTTCTCCAGCGTGTTCCGGCTGGGGATGTGACACCCATTTAATTGTTGCAAGTGACCCAGGTCGTGATGAATGCGATAAAGAAGCTGCAGAAACGGAAGAAAAGGGGAAGGAGGACAAAGGACAATAATATCAAATCACAGGAGGCGGCGAGACAAAGCTGAAAAGAATAAAAACCGACGTGGACGCTGAGGGTGCACATTTAAAGCCGGTGATTGTAAGGTATCATCCACCCCATTACAAAGACGACGCAGGGTTACAGCTCTGTTGGAGGAGCAGCGGAGTGATTCCTTTAAATCCCTCCTGTCTTCCTATAGCCTCCAGGTGAGAATAAATCAAAGTGGGAAGAAAAGCGCGGAGATGGAGAGCGTCTTCATTTTATCATCACAGGAAGCCTGAGTCACACTCCTTTCCTTCCACTGGAGAAGATAAAAAGCAGTGAGAGCAAATTTCTATATCGCAGTCAAATACTATATAGAACTGATCCACTGCCCCCCCGTCAGTGTGAGTTTGTTATACAGGAAAGACAAATTTGTGATTCAAGTCCCTTAAATAACAGGGATGTCAGCTTCTGTGCTGTTTTAGTAACGTTGTCTTATACTTTTTGTTTTTCCTATGTCCCTTGATAAACAAACAAACAAAACAAACATTTCATATAAACAAAAAGAGGCAGGGAACTTTAAGTCCATCCCAAATATAACTTGCACACACATTAAGGCCTTTAACACAGCAGGTCATAGTAACTCTCATTAATTAGATCCTCAATCCTCACACGTCTAATTACAATCCACATCAACACTTTCAGATATGAATAGACACACACAGTTTTCACTTTGTACGTCCTTTATGTGTGTAAGTGTGTGTGCTTCCTGAGGGGTTGTCGTACACCCCAGTGGTTATTATCACTGACTCTCCGGGCGTATACAACCGTTCCTGCGTCTCCTTTTGGTTGCCATGGTGTCACCTTTGAGGAGGCTGAGCACCCTGTCATCTCCGTGGTGACTGACATGCATCAACCCCCCACCCGCCCGACAAGGAGGCTCCTCTCCATGTCATCATTGTGGAGTAATTGGATTGTAATTGGTGTTTAATGGTGTGTGTGTATGTGTTAATGTCGAAGGAGTCCGTCTCTGTGGAGACTCTGTCCTCAAACACAGATATATTCCTGTCCTGCAGGACTGTCATGGACTTCTGCCATCGATTTATGATTCCTTCCCATCTCCATGATTGCATTGATTCCACTCTTCGTCCCCCTCGGGGTGTTTCATAATTGAATATCGCACGATTTTATGATGTAGTCTCTTGAGCTGGAACAATAATTATAGCTCTAGGGGTTCGCTGTTTCACTGCAGCCAATTCAGCGCTTTTCAATCCGCCGTCTTGATCCTTATCTCAACATAATGTCGTTAAAATTTACCAAGTCAACGTGACTTGCAGTCTTGTGCTCTTACAACTCATTTCATAGATGTTATCACTAATGTGTGTGTGTTGAGGCCATGGTTTCCCCTGCTGTCTGTTTATAGGCCAGCAGACACATGCAGCAGCTCCCCAAAGGCATTGAAATCCATTAACGATTCATCAGTGGCAAGATGGTGCCTTCTTAATCAATTCTGTGTGATCTTCCCAGAAAATTCGGCCTCATTGACAGAGGCACCAAAAATAAGAAGCTTGGGTTCAACTGATAAACGTGTCTAAGGTACTTTTTGTGATGATGTTTCTATCTGTGCAATTTTACAATAATATGAGCTGCGTTAGCCGTATTGGAGGCGCTGCTCCAAGCTCCTCCCCCCTCCATACTCCATCGTGGTTATCACCCGAAGCTCAAGACTGCAGGTGAAGGTCAGAATACAGATCGACTAGTGAATCCACAATTCTCATTCCGTCTACTTCACACTGAGCTGCTACCCCAGTGCTGAAGGTCTCAGTCAGATGAACCAACTGAATCTTGTTCCTAAATTAGTACAACATTGATACTTCAGCATGAAATATTTTACTGATAAGTCTATTTCTAAACCTGGTACAGCGCCGGGCAGCTGAGGGTCAAACCTTCAATCTCAGGGAATAAAACTCAAAGACTGAGCTGTTACTTCAGCTAAGATGATACACTTATACTTTTCACACTCTCTTGCTGTGTGTGTTCAGTGTAGATGAGACTTAACACTGCTGAACAGGTGGTGGGAAGGAATCACCACACCATGACGTGAACTTCTGTGGCTGCTCCCTCGTTTCTCATGGACTGCTTGGATGAAATTCATTCTATCGTCAGAGGTTATTTCTACCTGTCACTAATATAAAGCATATTAACCTTAATATGCATGTTCCTGTACTATATACATTCACACCAATGGACAGAAGAGAGAGAATGGACAAAACAGTGCTAACCACTTAACTGTGTCCCACAATGAAAATAAATGGCAAAGCTCAGTTAACTCAGGTCATTTAAACAGTCTACAAACCTTTTTCCTGAAATTGAATCTGTACAGTATGTGGACCAGATCTTACAAAACAAGAAAAATTGATGTATTCATGCACGTTTCTGTGGAGGTGTCATAAAATAATTACAAGAGCTCCAGAGGATTTTATGTGAATATTGTTCCAAAAACACTTTGAAACTGTGTTTTTATTTTACACGGAGCTCCAAATTGAAGACGATGGAATTTAACTTGGAAACGCTGTGACCGCAGAACAACAAACATCAACAGGAGCTCTCATCCAAGTCTCCCCCTCCATCACTTCCTCCTCAGCTATCCACCTCCTCATCTGCCTGCAGATTATAGTTCATGTCTTTTGTTGTCTGGCTTTTACCGCCGCTAAATGAGGTTGCCTGAGAAACACTTTAGAGCGGAGCCCTAGGGAGGTGCGGAGAGCCTTCCCAACTTTTATCTTCAATAACACATAAACAAGGCGCTCAAATGAGAGCAAAGCCTTGCTGGTGTTCATGCATGAAAGTGATTGGAGAAGCGAGAGGAGAGAAGATACAGAAGAGGAGAACAGAGTGTTTATTTTAGTAATTAGCTCTTGTTGTCACGCTTTCCGCTTCCAGCTGGGACTTTCTGTTCTTCTGGCTACGATTCATGTACACAGTGGATTAAGGGGGAAGAGGAAATCTACCTTGTTTGACTGGAGTTGCCAAAATACCATCTTAAACTGAGCTGTGTATACAATAAAGACCAGTTTGGGGAAGACAGAGGGTGTGGAAATTGATTGCACTTGGTCCCGCGGCAGCAGAAGGAACATTACAGGTTTACCTCATTTCTCTTTTGGGGTAAAATGAGCTCTTCCTTAAAAGTGCTGCCCTTGAAAAAAATTTTTAAAAATCTTACATTTTGGTAGATTTTAGCTGTGAAGGTCGCACATTTTAAGCACAATCTTTGACACACAGTTATCCCATTCTGACCCAAGTCCCCCTCTAAAGGAACCTCAGCACTCAACACATAAAAGAGCCTCTCCAAACCAGAAAAACTTGGCTCAGTAAAAAAACTAAGACCTTTATTACTTCGCCTCTGAAGCAGATTGACACTTAAAATAGAAATAAAAATAAACCTTTGAAAGCCAAAGACTTTTACTGTAGATTACTGGCCTTAACTTTATATTGGCAAAAAAAAAAAACAAGTAATTGCAAGAAACTAACCAACAACAGCAAAGCAAGAAATACTACTTTACAACTTTTCCAACTATTTCCAAAATCAGTTTAACAATCGCTAAAGCAGAAATAACAATAATAATGCGAGGCTAAAAATTATCACAGTGAAATATTATACTGAAGATGTCCTTGTTATAGTGAGGCTGGTGCTCTGAACCCTTCAATTTTTCCTCAATGCCATTTAATGTTAGTGTTTGAGACAGAGTAGGAAACATCCCCTTGATGGATTTTATTAAAAGCCAGTCTCCCAAAAAAAATTCAAAGATTTTCATCCTGGAGAGCTTCTTCGTGGAATTACCGATCCCGTTACATAACATCGTCTGAAATGTTAATGTGAAGCATGACTTCTTTCTTTTTAATCAATCGTTTACTGAAGCTAATGAGGAAAATCCACTCTATAAAATTATTCCTCCGCTTTCTGTTTTATCATTAAATGATTATTATTGATGGATTAAACATCCCCTCTGATGAAAATCTACCTTTTAACCTTTTTCTGCCATATTATGCTTTTTTCTACAATAAAACAAGATACAATTAGCAAAATAGTCAACACTGTAATTGCAAACCACAGTGAACCAAAAACGCTCACATATTCAGACATCACAAATTCAAAGAGCCAATCCTATCAATTTACAGGGATACAACAAGGCGGTGGAGTGTTCTCAACTAAATGATTGAAAGAAATGAACACTGTGTTGGAGACTGAAACCATAAACTCATTAGAGGAGTAGAAGGGACAGAAGTTGGCCGGGTTCACTTCAGGAAATGCATCTATACAAGGCTCTGTGACATCCTATGATGATGTGACACAGCTCTCACCAGCACCTTGCCACATTTCTTTTATTCCTGTCTCCCAACTCTTTCGTTTTGCTTCACAGAAGAGCAAAAACTTTGTCTCGCAGCGTAAACATGCCACGCATAAATATGACAAGAGTGGGACACTTCCTTTGCACCCACATACTTTATGAGATGAAATATTTGGGTCATTCAGGCTTCAGAGAATATATGAACGTATATTTCAGTTTTTGTACTGCAGAAAAGAGGATTTGAAGCGATACAGTGACAAGGAAGTTAGTGGTTACAATTGGACTTTAGCCTGTTTGACGTGTTCACAGTTTTGACTTCTAGTTCCTCCTCCAACCTCACACAAGTCTGACACTTGACCTTAATAGAACTCATCACATATTTCACTTGCTGAGGAACAAACTGCAGGCAAAGCTGAAGTAAAGGCTAGACCCGAAGGTCAGAAACCTCAAACTGTCACTGACCTGCATGATTTGTAAAAATGTTAATTATGGACACTTAATGTTAAGGTATTAGTTTGGAGCCTTTAATTCCTACACATTCGTTCCGGTCTACTTTAAATTCAAATGCCTCTGAGTTGCTCTCGGGTCAAAGACTCCACAAATGGTTTTAAAGTTAATCCCTCCAGACGTCCAAATACAAGCTTTACAGCTGAACTATGACAAATGTCAAGCTGGATCCAGTAAAAAAAAAAAAAAATTTTTATTAATCACAAGCTGCTGATAGAAGAAAACAATATTGGCTGCATTATTTACGAATCTTTTGATATTCTTTTTTGGCTTAATATGAATATTAATGGCAGCATAATAGAAATCATCTATTTTGTCTGCACCTCAGATTGTGTAACTTTTTTTAGTGGCCTAACAAGGTACAACTATGCTATATTTTTTAAGGGAAAAAGAAAAAGATATTATCTTTATGACTAGAGAAGCAGTTTCTCTCATACTGTGATCCCTCAGACTTACTGCAATAGCACATTATTTAAAACCAGACAATAAAAGCCTCGAGTGAAATTGTTTTCGGGGAAAAGATTACCAAAAAACCAGAATGAGTGCCAGAGTTCAAGGCTCATGTGGTTGGGTTTATTTCCATTTTTAAAACTCGTTCACAGATGGAGGAACCAACAGACTGAAGTAGACCTACAGCTTATAGTCTACAAATAAAATATTCTGCATATGTGGTATCTAAAATATACAAAGTGAAGGTTATATTTAGACAAAAAAAGGAGAGCAACAGCAGTAAAGAGGAAAGAAAACATGCAGGGAACGCTAGAAGCTTGTCTCAGTGTCCTCTGTGGACTGGAGAGTCAAACACAAGGACATGAATGATTCAAAACTGGCTCCTGCACATCTCTCTACACGTATCCGCTGTACCAAAGAGACGTACAGACAACGTTTCTATCCTCCCTTGGTCGTGTTTGCGCCGTTTTAAAACTGGAACATTTTATTTTTGCCTGACGGAGGTTCACGCTGGCTGTCAGACTAAAAAAGACCGACACACACAGCTAAGATGCGTTTCATATAGCTGTGAGAAATTCAGAGACAAACACACTTTTCAAGCTTTTGTTGGCATGTGTACATTAACTTTCTTTGTTTTATTGTGTTTTATTTTACTTATATATTTATTTCTTTTTAGATGGTTCAGAGAGGGGTTTTTATCCAGCTCAAAAAAGGCTGCGTTTAAAAACAAAAATTGGGGATTTTTTTAGCAAACATTTAGTGGCAATAGGCAGCCTTTGAGTTTGACGGATTTCTTTTTACAACCTGATGGTCATTAGATAAAATGAATTTATGCCCAGCTTTATATAGAATCTATTGTCATAGTTGTGTACCTGTGATTTATCTGGCAGCAAAGTTCAGCAGCAATGTAATTGTCACTTTTTAAAACATACAGTCGATTCCAGACTCAAAGAAAAAAAACGATGCTTCACTTGCAGCTTGCTGCAGATGACAGCTCAAGAAGAGAAGCCGTCACACCAACAACAACAATCTAAGTTAAAATATCTCTAAATGTCTCGTGAAATACAACAACACCTGGTATATAGGTGTAGCTCCGAGCCCAGGAGGAAACTGGAGACATCAGAACAACTTTTAGCCCTATTACTACCAGCAGATAACCACTTGAACGCATCAGGGGCGTTTTATTCTTATTCAGCTGGACGGAGGTTTAACAGCTGCAGCCATAACAGTGAGTGGCTCCCTGGAGCTGTGGTGTTTCTCTGAGATAAGGATATAGGAGCTCCATTAACTGTCCTCTGAAGTTTACACATCATGTCCTTCATGAGGACACTGAGTTCTTCTGTTTAATATTTGCTGTGCTTCTCTTCATCTTTAGTGTTTTCACGTTGAGTAATTGTTGTTTAACTTCACAGATTCAATCTGAACTGATGGCACATTGCAACGTGCTCAAAACAGGCACTGAAATTGTGTTGGCAGTTGTATAAAAGGCCTTTTGTGAGTTTGCAGTTGAATGTAGATTTTATAAAAGGAATAATTGGACGGGAGCCGAGATCCTGAGAGTGGGACGAAGTAACAAAAAGTTAAATGTCAAACAAATGGGAAATATCAATCACTCAACGGCTGCTGCTGTACGAACACGAGACGCTGCTTTCAATCCCTGAATAACTCAAAGTTCTGCACTTTTAGTCAGAGAAAGCCACCAATTTTAAATGTCGCCTTGAGTTGTGGGAAACTGTGAAACACTTTTATGCACTGTCTGATGTTTTATGATTAATAGATTAAAAAAAAAGATAAAAGATGAGGTTCAAACTGACCTCCTGATGGAGAAATCAGATTAATCTGAGCTAACACTGGGTTAAATCACCTTATGAATGTCTAGGACACACAACGTGTGTGAAGCTGGTATTTAATTAGCATGTCAATGCCGAGGGATCTAACACCGATCTAAAATAATTGACTTGGACATCTGAAATGCTGTTTATCTTATGACTGTAATTTTCTTTAATACTTCTTGATAAACTTTATTTACTTTCTGCAGAAAGTCACCAATGCTGGCCCACCTCTCTCCGTCTCTCCTCCACCTTTCTCCACCTCTCAGAGGGTTGGTGCTCTGTGAGACATTAGACTTTAGAAAGTTATTCTATTGCTCATCTCACGGTAAATACTGGCAGTGAAACGTCATGAATATGCTGATTAAAAAACAGGCCTCAGCTACTTTCCAGTGAAAACAGTTTTTCCACAACAGTTTGCAAAAACGTCCTCAATTTCACACTTTAACTGTAACCAGCCTCCAGACGTGTACCAGGTTTTAAATGAGTCTTCAAACCGTATCAGTTCAGTGATTTGGAAAAGAAAAGCCAACCAAATGTCTACATTAAAGCTAAGATCCATTTTCTTTTTTCCCCAAACTTCTCCACAAAACATACACTATTCATCCTCTAAAAAAACCTGGGGCTTTTTATCCAATTTTACCCCAATTTTATAGGTAAATGCCTGAACACACTCCGACCTGAAGGGTTTCCAAACCACAGTATGTGAAACATAGCAGCTTTCCTTCCAACGCATTTTATAATACCAAGGTAAGAAACTGAGAATGTTTGTTTACCTTCAACACACAGTGGAAGGGATGAAACATTAATTAGGAGCTTAATGAATCAAAAGAGAGGAAAGTAAGAACATTTAAAATATCTGGAAGCATCAGTTGGTGGATATAGAGCTCACCCGTCCAGATGAGTTTCAACAGTCACATAAAAGCTGATAAAGTCAAAGTCAAAATAAGAGATAAAAGATTGATTGGACAGGGACTCTGTGGTAAATAATTCAAAGTACTATTAGAGGCAACAGTTTTGAGGTACAACTAAAAACAAACAATAAAATGAGCTCAAACTTCCCATAATCCCGTCTGTCTGAAGCAATGCCTCTGATTAACCTAATTCAGCTGTCTGTATCAAAGTTAGGTAGAGCTATCACTTATGATCTTCCCGTTTTTGTCACAGAGGATCAGAGACAGTGGCCAAGAACCAGAGCCAATATTATTGAGCCACTGTCCTACCAACTCATTGCTGTGTGTGCAATAATGACGGTGGGAGGCAATGTATTTTATTTCTGCCCTCTCCAGGTTTGTTAGATATACAAGGAAAATGCCAATAAGCACATTCTTGAAATGTGTGACTCATCAAAAAGTGAGTCACAGAGAAAGAAAACTGGATCAAAAAGAATTTTAAAAAATACAGAAATGCGTGGATGAACGAGTGGGTAGAGGCAAAAAAGTTTAAAAAGAGGGGAAAAAAAGTGAATATTCTTTTCAGGAAGGGAAAGTGGTTATGCAAATATGTGAGTGACAAAACTGGACAGTAAATAATAGTGTGTGGAAGGATGAACAAGTTGAAATAGCTCTCTCCTTCCATCGCCGCCTTCCATCTTTCCATATCTCCAAATGTCTGGAGGCTCGGAGGAGGAGAAAAAGTAGGAAGCGGGTAACAGCACCAGCGGTTATAAAGATGACTGATGTATGGAGCAGATGGAGAGTGCTTTACAACCTGTACTAGCACTCAATTTAAGTGTGTGTAAAATTGATGGCCAACTATAATTGACCTCTGTAGCCGGTACAGTGCTGAAAGCTGTTGTTCCACTTTGACCAAAGAGGAGGTTTTCCTTCTTTTTTTTTTTTTTCGATCTTCCCTTCCTTTCCATTTGACACAAGGTGAGTGTTTGATTTATGTAACTCTGCGGCAGGTTGATGTTTCAGCAACACAGGCTTCTGATGGATTTTTTTTTTTGTGAGAAGGGAGGAAGGAGGAGGAAGAAGAGGAACAGATGGGAAAAGATGAGAGGGGAGGGGTCAGGGATGGTGGATAAATGGAGAGATAAAAAGGAAAGAAGTACAAGAAGTAAGTGGAAGGAGAAGAAGAAGTAAAAAGAAAGAAAAGGATGAGATGAATGTGAGAGGGGAGGGGGGGTGTATGTGTCACCTCCTTAAGACAATGAATCATTATATTGGACATATTTCACAGCCTTGATGTCATATAGAACCGTCCCTGCTGTGAATAGCACGGCTCCATATTAAATTAAAGTATTCACCTAAATTATCAGCATGTACACTCTTCTGTCAACAAACAGGCATGTTTTGATGTCCAAAAAAAGATTCCTACAGCGTTTAGTAACAAAACAAAATCCACATATGGAAACAGATGTTTAAACATCTCGAAATGAATCATAAACTCATTCAGGAAATGTTTCCTGAGGAATAAGTCCAGAGAAAAGTAGGGCCATTTTCCCATAGACTTCAATACAACCTGGTTTCTTCTTTAACAGTTTAATTTGTTTCCATTTCAATGTCCCGTCAGACATCTTTTTGACGGTGATCTGTTCGAGAAATGGATTCTGGGGCACATGGGACTTTGTTCTAAATGAGAAATCATTTAGAAAGTGCTGTCATTTCCACAACAGGGAAATCATTTCAATTAAATTTTATTCCCGTGGAAAGTTGTGAAATTTAGATACTCTGAAATGTGAACTGTAGTCACAAACAAGCCAGAGGACCTGAGCCAACAGGCTGCTCTCCCAGAGTTTATGATCCTTTAGCTCGGCAAGCTGAGTAACACCATCAGGGTGTGATTTCCACATTACTACAAAAACGACAACACTTTGGGCAAAAACATCCAGACACGTTGTTTTAAGTTTCTATTAAGTATCCGAAAGCAGGTGCTGATTTCATCCTGCTGACTTTAAGGTAGTTTGGTAGTTAAAGTTTCAGAAATGACGCGCCACAGAAGGACAAAGGTTGGACTGGAACATGGTCCTGTGGGGGGGATATAACTCCTTCATTTCGAATTCCAGCCTTCTCTACTGCAATTTACCAACAAAAGTGAACAGTTCAGACACATATGGCCCCCCCAGGTGGGACATGTCAGCTATGTCCAAGCCATCACTGGCTCTTTAAATGACCGATTATAATTCATGGCACACTGGGTTTGCACCGCTTCGGGAGGGGCTGCTCATTTATAACACGGGTGCAAATATAGATTTGGATGCAGCTTGTGTGCTGGGAGAGACTGGGGGGGGGGGGGGGGGGCCCTCACAGTTTGGATCAACAGCGATATTACACAATATTACGAGCTGACATGGCCTGAGACGCTTTGATTCTCCTGACCCCTCCGATCAACCACTCCGTCACGGTACTGAACACAGAGAAGAAGAAGAAGAGGTGTCACGACTGGAACTTAATGTAGTGAAAGTGTGTGTGTGTGGGGGGGGGGACTAAAACCTGCTGCAGAGTTCATTTAAACTGAAAAACTTTAAAAACCTCAATTCATATTTAACTGCACAGCTTTCATGAAACAGGATAATATTGCGACTATGAATGATGCCAACTGCACCACTGTTGGACTGCAGTGAAACTCCTAATGTCCCTCAGTTCACCACCAAGCTGTTCAGGCGGGGCGGGGGGGTAAACTGGGCGGGTGGGGTGGAAAGAATCTGTGCACACCTTTGTAGTTTCCTGCTGGATGGCTGAACAGATGGCGGGAGGGGAGCTAACTAATAATCTTGGACAGTGTGTGTGCGTGACACTGGCGAGCAGTTGTCCTGCCGGGCCGCTCTGTGAACGAGGTGGGGGCCAAACGGAGACCAAAGGGTAGCGTGGTGGCACTCAGCTTTCCAAACTTTTTCATCTGCTGCGGGGAGCAACGTCTCTGATGTGATTTCTAATTACGGGACTTCCTGCCTCAGTGGAAGGTCACGATGATGGAGCTGCAGGAAATGTTGACGTCAACGACTTAAACTTTCACAACTTCCAAATCTATTTGAATTTCACAGTGAACCAAATACAGAAAATTTTTTTAAATTACATGGGCAGGGGGGATTATCGTGTTAGTGCATACGTTTGTCGCATATATTAACACACCAACACTCAAAATATTAACATGCATGAGACATGAAGCTGTAGGAGGAGACTCCTTAATCCTCACTTTGTTGAAATGGGTATTTTCCATCTTTACTAAAGTCAGAATTAACCATGAACATGACAAACAAGCTGAACACCACCTGTGCTCAACGTCAATGAAAAGCCACATGTGAAATTATGACCATGTAGAGAAATAAACATGAAAACACCAAGATGGCACTTGGCTGGTGAACTCTTTGTTTTTCACTTTACTTTAACATGCTAATGTAAATTATTTTAATAAATTGACGGAACACTATAATTTGTCCTTGTTGAAATATACAAAATTAACAGACGGTCAGTTCGTGCGTATACGTCATCCTCCCTGCGCTGGCTTTGTCGCTCAGTGATGACATCACCTGACCTCTTGCTCTGCTCCCGTGATTATTCCCACAAACGTGAGAGGGCTATGTCGCTTCACGTCCGCGAACATAATTTTTGGCCGTCGGCCAGACCTTTTCACCACCGGGTATCTAGGCGACCTGCTGTAAACCTACTTTCTGGAGCAGACCCCAGCAGGCAGCGACGGCAAACCCATCTGCTTCATCTGAGCACAAACTCAACATCAAACAAACTTCCAAGTCCTCAGTTCAACTTCCCACTGCCTCCTCTTCTCTTGCTGCTTGTCCTGTTTATGCTTACAGTCACAGCCTCACTGCAAATCCCAGAGAACGAGTGTGTGCATATTTATCAGCCTGCTAATCAGCCCGATAACCTGCAGCTGTGACTGTTTGCCGCCTGAGCTGGTCCAACCCTGCACCTACAGCCGGGATTGCCATCACAGCCAGAGACGACACTCGGGTTCGGGAACGTCTTCTAACGGAAATTTTAACTGCAACATTAAAAAAAAAATTATGGCTGCAGTTGTGTTGGATGTGTCGGCACCATAATTACTTTTTTTTTTTTTTTAATGCAACAAAAACCATTAGAGCCAGACAGCGCTTTCTACACTACATATAAAAAGTACAAATATTCGGGACTATTTTCTTTAATTATTTGATTCATAGACGGTTTTCACATATGATGCTTTAAAACAACAGGAGGGAGAAAAAGGTAATGTATTCAAAAGCATCCAAAGAAAACAGGTGGCGAATAAAACAATTCACCTCTTCTGTCAAATTGAGAACATTTTGTTGAGAAATGACAGAACAAAACATTATTTCAGCCATAGTCATCATATAGCGCTGTGTGAAAATATGATGCGCGTCTCCAGGTTGAAATTGGGCCTCGTTTAACCATACAGGCTGAAATTGGCGGCCTACCATTCACCACATCCATCAAATGTTCGCCTGCTGAGGTGCAAAAACACAATGAGTACTCTGAGTGTTTTACATCGACCAGATAAGACGCTGGTGTCAGGCTCGATGTTTGGAAAGAGGAAGTGTCATTTCCATGAGATGGAGATACAGATTAAATGTTATCAGCTTCTCTTTGCTGAATTGGTTTTAAATCAAAGACACAGCCAAACAAGCGAGTACAATGATCTTCATATCATACCTCTGAAATGGGGTCAGGATGTCTTTAACTCTGTGTTAAAGTCAACTAATGTGGCAAAATTTTTTTGGTACAATAAGTGAAAATGGAATGTTAATACTGTTAATACTCAAATGTTAATATTTCTTATTTGAACGGCGGTCAGTGCTATCTGTGTTTGCTCTCCTCTCCACGTCCTCCAGAAGAAGTGGTGTTGTTTGTCTGGCTGCGTTTGTATCTGCACACGTAGACCTTGTAAGAACGAGCCCTCTGTTGTATCCCCTCCACTTATTCCCACTTGAAATCTCTCCTGTGCAGTGTGGAGGCTGAAGTGGTCTCTTCTGTCCTACTTGTCTCAGCGCCTGATGTCAGACCTGTGGATTACACTCAGCATGCTGCCCTTTAAAACCTGCCTGGAATCTGGAATGAGCAGTGGGGGGATCCTTTTAAAATGAACAACACATATTTCATTTGTATGTTTCATCATTTTTGAATCTTTATTTCTGCCCCACAGAGGAGATGAGCTGTTCTGTGACAGAGGCCTGCTTCACATTCATCCTGCAGGAGCAGGAGGGGTTTAAAGACCCGGCTCAGGTGCAGCTCAGCAGTTCAACTGTTCAATGTATACAATACACAAACAGACGCATCCACCACATCACCTGCCTTCCTCACCTCACGCATTTTGAAGTGTTTCTAAGGGAGATTTTAGAAAATGATATGAAAGCAAGTTCAGTTTTGTTGCTGGTGATTGCTTTTGAACATTATTTAAGGGAAGAGTTAGCAATAGTTGGCAACAACTAATAAAAAGGTGACAGCGGACTCAGACCTTCACCCAAAAATTTCTGTTGTTCAGCCTTTAAAGGGACAAAACTCCCGTTTGGTTTATTAAAACCAGTATTTCTACTTATTGTTTCTAAATCTTCCAGGAGTTTTCTTCTTTGAACTGAGTTTCAGAAAAAGCTCAGAGTCTCCAATACTACGAGATACAACAGACCGGCATTGATTATTGTAAACAATGGTGAATAAAAACAAATGCCATTTACAGATTTAGACATGAATTGTTGAACCACTCACACAAATAATACTGAAACAAATCTACTCCCATACAAATGTGTGTTGTATCCTTGAGTTTATCCCCAAGATAAAAAGTAAGTTTACATTCCTCCCTAAGTGCTGTTTGTGTTGTACAGTTCCCATCTTCCCACTTTTCTACACTAATTAAACATGTATATTCTGTATTTCGACCACACAATGTGGAGCCTTTTAAAGTAGAACGCAAGCAACTTAGGCTTTTAAAAGTTTACAGAGGTGAAGCTGCACCAAGACCTATCACGCACACAAACAGCCAAACACTTATTAGGCATGTATTCCAAAAACCAAATGCTAAACCTCTAAACAGAAAACTGCTTTGTCAGCTCCACGTTCTCATTTTCATGCACGCATTTAGCAGATACAGTTTCAAAGTTCCCATGCCCTTTGAATGTGACAGTTCCACTATCAGCCTTGGAGAGCGGTGAAAGCCTTATTTAATGGACTTGGAGAGAAGAGTTGCAAACTTTGTCCTCCGTCTTCCATCAAGGGCGAGCTTTTGATTTAAGTTGATCAGTAGAAGCCTGCTGGCACGCCTACATAAGACTTGTGGGTTTTTTTTAAAGAGTTGGACTTGCCTGACAGCTATTGTTCTTCCCTCTTAGAGGTTAAATTGACACATAAACCAAAACAGGAAGTGTAAGTCATGTAGAAGATGCTTTCTCAGGCAGGAAAACTCTTATTACTTACAACTGTCCATTAGTGGGAATGGAGTGTGCTCCTCCAAGACTCATGGATCCAACACATCTGGTCTGACGAACATTACAGCCATTTGATGTGAAAAAACTGCACTGCTTTCCCAGATCCACACGCAGTAAATTATATCATTTGCATGTGATTTGCATAAACAGTTGGACTTTTTGGTGTCACCATAATTCATCAGGAAAAATAAATTAAAAAAACCTTCATTTGAAGTGTAATTGCTGTCTGGAGAATTTGGCACACAGCTTGGTGCACAAACTGCTTCAAGAAACAGAAAGTAAAGTTTATTTGCAGCGGATACATTTTCTGAATAAAACTTTAAAACTCAGTTTGATAAATAAACATCAACAGATACACACAGCAAATAACTACATTAAATTTAAAAAACGTTTTTAACTATACATTTGTACGGGTGCCAGCATGTAGAAAAACTTGACAAGCATTAATTAACCTGTTTTACTGGGGGAGATATTTGATTTGCTATTGCTGCATAACATTAACAACTATTATTGATAACTTTTATCAACAGTCTAGGGCTCAAAATTAAGTTGATTTCTCTGCAGTGAAGTAGAAATCATTTTATTTTTCATTTATAAGGTCATTTGTTTTCTTCCATTTAAGTTAGCATGCTAACCAGCTAGCTCTGAATCCATCTTATCACTTTCCGATACAGAGTCAGTGTGCTAAAAGGCCATATTATCTGTTGTGTTGTCGTTGCAACGATGGCTGAAGCCGTTCATGCTAATTGACTGTGGAGCAATACAAAACTTACAAATAGCTCCCTTGAAAGGAATAATTCAAAATTTTGCTACTAAAACCTGGAGCTGCTGTGTCATATTGGCACCAGTATTGAAAAATTACACAACCACATGCTTATCTGGTTGTTGCAGCTCCCCTTTAAAGTGCATCTTAAGAATGTTTTTGTTTCTATAAAGTTTAACACAGCACTACAACCAGCTCAAGTTTTCAGCCTGTGGCTGCTTCATAAAACTCACATTTGCTGTCTCATCCAGTCTGTGAATGGCAGATTTTTACCTTTCATTGCCATCCATGACCACAGATAGGACTCTTCAGGTTCTGCTTCTAAACAACAGAGAGCATAATGTTCTCTTTCACCCTTTTGGTAAAATCGAAGGGGAATAAGGGGTCATGGGACTTGATCCTTTTTGCTGCGTGCGTAAATTTCTTTCCAAATCTGGTTAAATCTGCACGTCTTGTTTCACAGTTTGATCTTCAGCACATCCTAATGAATTTATATGAAGAGCACCAAAATTCAGACAGGCAGACAGCGAGAGCAAGCACTGAAAGGTCTGCGTGTTGGATGAGTTTAATGAAGTTCGTAGAGTGAACGAGGAGGCAATGGTGAGGGGAACAAACAGATCTGAGGCAAGTCCAGTGTAGGTAAAGTGAAGACAATAGTCAAGTTGATGTGGAGATAACAGGATGAGCTGACATGTCGATGGCTGCTGCTGCCGCTGACTGGGAAAGTGAACACATTTAATGAATAGAGGCCCAGAATTTGTACTCAGCTAGACTACTTTGACAACACAAATACAGCGCGACCCCGAGGAAGGTGCTCGCTCTTTTCGTTATTTTCCAACAAATCTCACTTCACAGAAAACAATAATGAATAACTTTTTGATATCAACAGATTCCCTGGCGGTTAGATACTGCAAAGGACAATACAACATATACTAAAGATAACATATATCAAAAATACATGATCAGACTTCTGCGACAACTGTGCGCAGTCATCTCGCCCTATTTAGGTGTTTTGGGACGCCGTCAGCAAGCAGTTGACAGATCCACCTTTACACTAAACATATGAACACAAGCACATATATAAATCCAGGAGGCCCCACAGAGGAAGTCGTACATTATCTGCCTCAAGAAGCCCAACCACATGTCCTACAAATAATACTTACTGTCTGGTGGGAAAACCTCACTTTGAAAATTACTTTTAGAAATCTAAGACTTTTAATCAATCAATCATCAATTATAGAAGCAGCCAATCTGACCAGAGTAACTAAGTGGTTGTCTGGCTGCCAATCAAACCCAAGCTGAAGTTCCTGGATCCTGAGTGGAGAATTTGTTGGACTGACTTTTAGAAAAAAGAAACTGAGTTTTTTCCAATATTCAAAATTACCAACATTTAACACATGAAGTTAAATACCAATAATGCTTGCACTGCCAATAAAATGGTGGCATCTTGTAAATATCACATATTCTCCTGAGCAGAGTCTCTGCAGGCCTCCACTGTTTGACTGTCTGTGACCATTTGACTTGATGTTTGTTTGTTTTTTTGCCCCCCCCTTTTTTTTTTTGTCCTCTGCTCGCTCTTCCTGCCTGTCTGCAGTTCTGATTCTCCAGTTGATCGTTCATGCCTTGCCAGCGCTTGTTTGGTCGCTGCATCTTTGCCACTGCGTACAGCATGTCCTCATTACTAAAACATCAAGTGTGTTGCATTAATGCTGCCTGACAGTCCCGCCTCGCCTCCATTGATGTATGCTTAACTTGACATTTCTCCCGGATCCCTGACCAAACGCCGGCACTCCCCCCCACCACCACCTCCATCTCCATCTCCCCACCGGCCTGCCGCACCACAGGGGGAGCGTTGTTTGTTTTCCTCTGTTTGTGTCTGTCTGCCACGCTGCACCTGTCTGGACTTCGTCCCTCTGCTTGGATGTCTGCTGCAGCAGCAACCTTTTCCCAATCTCCGGCACTCCTGGCCTTATTACCCGAAGCCCTTTTCTCTCCACTTTCTTACATGGATGAACCGGGTTGGTGACATTACATTCCAGGGAAGTATACAAAATAACAAGCAACACACCTTAAATCTTGTAGTGTCCAACTAGCATCAAATAGTGAAAACAACATGTGTGCGTGAGCCCTATTCCCCATTCTGAGTTAAGTGATAGAACATTTTCATGGACACTTATGTGAGGTGAACTTAAACATGAGGCCTGGTGGGCACTGACCATGATAAACGGATCGAGTGCTGCTCCAGCTGACCCTGAGGGTCTAATCCCAGACGCTGTGACTTGTGCAACAGGCTGTCCATCTCGGCAAAGAAGCTGCACTTTGTGATTTTTACACATTTAGATTTTGCTGAAGTGCTTCAAAAGAGAAACAATAATCTGTCTTCAGAGAAGGAGCACAGGGAGAATTTGACAGCATCTTTGAGAGAACAGTGGGTGATGTGAGAGAGTAAAGCAACGCTCGTTGGAACGCAATATCCCCATTTTCATTTCAAAGAGAGGCACGCAGCTGTGATCGTCAAGGTCCTTACTTAATGACAAATCAGTGCGGCATCAACGAAAGGCTGCAGTTTTCTACATTACTCGAGCCACGGCCATTCAAGCAGCCGAGGCAATCCTTTCTCGAGACGGTGAGATCGAGCTTTACTGAGACAAAAACGGGACTCGTGCAGATTTTCCATTTAGTAAAAGATTCAAGAGCTTATTAAACAACCTTAATTCTGTTACTAAATTAAAGGGCATTCATTTCATCAAAGAATCGTCCAAATATTTGCTACTTCCTGCTTTTAACGGTGACTGTCGGCACCTTTTTATCTCAAGTGAAATCACAACTTAGGTCGCTTTCAGACCAGAGCTGTTTGGTCCGCTTTAAACGGACCAAAGTTTGTTTCCTCAGATAGTCCGCTTCGTTTGTGCAGGTGTGAAAGCTCATATGAACTCTGGTCCGCCTGAAGACATGGGTCTCGGTTCGCTTGCAAGTGAACCCTGGTGCGGTTCGTATGCAGTTTGAATGCTCACCGGACCAAACACAGGACCAAATGTACGTAGCTCATTAGTCCTTACGTGAATGTTTACTGTTGCTATGGCAACAAGTGACCACCGCTGACGTTAGCAGTTGTTAGCTAGCTTAGCTCAATCGTCTGAACAACAATAACCCATAAATTCACAAATTTGGCATATTTAAACAAAAACAACCACAACTACCAACAGTCAGTCCTTAAACTCTGAGGTAATATGTTGTCACATGTTAGATTGTCAAAGTTTGAAAAATAACAGCTTCAATACCTGACAACCTACGATAGCATAGTATAGTTATTAGATAGATACATAGATAGTAACGGTTACGTTCACTAGTATGTAGTTATGTAACGTTGTAGCATTGCCTCAAATAAATTTCTGGGTTGGGAGGGAGGGAGGGATTTCCCCTCCTACTTTGTCCAATTGACGAGCGCCCCTTTCAACGGCGGGATGCTGCTCAGAAAGTTCGGTGCGCTTCAGAAATCACAATGTGAAAGCAGAACCGAAACAAGTGATAAATGCAACAATGTTATGACTTTCAGCCCTCCAATCGAACCGAGTCCCTTTGGTCAGGTATGAAAACAACCTTAGTGTTTTTGCCTTTTAGGCAGATAAAACAGACTAAGACGTTTTCTCGGACTTTGGTGTTTTGAGTTTTGCGTTATGAAGTTTTCATCCATGATGTTTTCATATTTGTTGTAAACAATCGCCAAAGCAAACCAACTTCATGATAATTACTCATGTGAGATAAATGATGCTCAGAGCAGCAGAAATGCATTGAACCATCTGATTGTTGGGGCCTCCCTGTACCACTGAGTCCGTCCAATGCCATGCTGCTTTATCTGAGCACGTGTTGCTAAAACCACCTGGTTGCTAATTGCCTCAGTTACAACCTGCTGTCTTTAAAACCCCACTGATGTCTACAGCCAAACTGTCAGCCCCTCCTCCCTCTTTCTCTGCTCTCTTTTCAGAGAGCGTTGAGGATTTTGTGCGGGTTTTTCTCATATTGCACCAGAACATTAAACATATTAATGAAAAACACCTTAATATGCAGGATCCTGTGTGGACATTACATGTTCAGCCTGTTTGTAAATGAAAAACATCCAGATACCTTTTGTCATCTGTTAAACCTGATGAGCAGACTTCCAGATGTATTTTATATATTTTCCACTCATTAAACTGTAGCTGACATCTCTGCGCTTGTGTATGAGTCATAGACGAGTTCTATAATGTGGGTTCACTGTTAGTCATGTACAAATAATGACTAACAAGCAGTAAGAGCAGAAAAACAGGACATTTTGTGTCTGCAGCTCATCAGCATTAGAGAAATATGTATTCAGAGTCTGATGCAACTTAAATTGTATGACACATGAACTCTGGCTGTGAGATTCATCCAATACAAACATAGACTTAATTAAAAGAACTGTAATCCTCCATAGCTTGTGTCTCTGCAAATGTCGAGATGATATTTGGCTCATTTTCCCTGCGAATGTAATAAATTGTTTTAAATTAGTTTCCATGAATTTTACTTACATTTGTTGTATAGAGGTGCTGTAAAAGAGCTAAGACTGACAGTTTGGTTTCTTCACTTCTTAGTTGCAGCTTTTTATGGTTAGATGGTAAATACAGCTTTTGAACAGTCCCAGCTTTTCAAATGTAAAATGACTTGTTCATTAAATATCATTTTAAAGCTTAATTTTTCAGGTATTTGATACATTATCATCTGGTTATCTTATATAAAGAAAGATGAAAAACTCTCATATCTGAATATCTTACAAAGCAATATAATTTTTTTCTATCAGCTCGTGGGTCATCAGCCTAAAGCTTAAGTAACATTCAGTATGTGTTTGTAAATGTGTTTGCCTTAAGACCACGATCATGTGATCGGGTTTCCAGGGTCAGTGCTGTGCTTTTATTTCGTAGTCTCCTTCCTGCCCTCTTGTGGTTCAAGTCACTTGAAATTTTTCAGCTCTAATAAACATCATTATTTTCTAAAATTTACACGTGGTCCGTCCAACGTCACTGAGATATGTCTGCTTAATACATATGCAAATGAAAAAATAAATAAATAAACAGCCGTATATCTTCAGCATATGTGTCCTGCCAGATCTGAGGAGCCATTGTACACGGCAAGCGGGGGAAATGTCATTGTTCATTGCAGCGCCTAGAGGAGGTTGTCATACACTGTACAGATCTCTGTTTGTTTGGCTTATCCTGACAGGGCCAATTCATCACTGCTGGGCATGTTGGCTTAGCCTTCAGCACAACCACCACAAGCACAGCAACTTTTCCGCAGGATGAATGCACGCTCATACGCTTCGCCCCATCTCCACTGGCTCGCTGCCTTTTTCCCTTTCATGTGTCTTTTATGCCTGGGATTATTTTATCTTTGCATTGTCTCCTTGGTCTTGTTCTCCCCTGCATGTCCTTTTGTTCTCATCTTTCCAATTCTTTATTCCCTGCTCTCTTTTGTATTTAGTACATTTTCTTCCTCTTGTCTAGCCCCATTTGGCATTTATTCCTACTTATATGTTATTTTAACCAACAGCAGCTGACACACCTTACAGTACACAAATTTATCCATCCTGTTTTTCGGTTTAATAACTGCAACTAGAATACCACTTCTATCATCATCATCATCTTGTATTAACTGTTATTTCAAGCTGCATTAAATCACTGTAGACATAAATAATGTCAATTTGAGCGGTTTCCGGGAATTAGTCTGAATTAAGCAGTTAAATATGATGTGCTCCTTCACATCTTTTTAGGTTCACTGTGCGATGAGGTTAAATAACCTTGTTTATTAAATGGAAAAATGGGTTCTCTCTTTTTCTCCTTGGCTACCAAAGCATGGTGAGTGGACAGTTGCCATTTTCCTCCCTCTAGATGGATGGATCTATCACAGCAGTGAGAGCTGGGTGGAAAACAGGCTCTGAAGTAGTGCTGTTGACCCACTGTGTCATTTGCATGCATGGTCCTGCTGTGCATCTTGTATGTGCACATATTTAGCTTTATATTGCAGGCTACCAGTTGAAAATTGCCTTTTGAACAGAATACACCACTGACCTAGTTACAATTATGGTGAAATTAACCTTAACCAGTCACCTGATGCGCAGCATATTACACTTCAAACCAGACAGCACGAGTCAAATCACAAACTTTGGAAGTGGACCGGTTCAACTGCTGCTCCGGTTTGTGCTCTGAATGAAGAGGATGTAAACAAAAAAAGCCAGAATGGCCACGGGCTGATGGAGGGAAGCAGCAGCCAAAGGGAGGAAAGCCAAGAACCCAAGTCAGAGTACGGGCTTGATTACAGCACCTGAGTACTTTATAGTCTTTTAGCTGTTCATAGATCTGTCATATGAAATGAATGTACTACAAAAAAGAGCAAACCACTATTACATTATATGTTTTAGTATCACATCCTGCATCAGGGGAAAGGAAAAAAAAAAAAAAAACAACTCACAAATCAGGGAAATCAATCTGCCTCTCAAGGCAAATCTCATAAAAATCAGCAGATCTGGTTTCTTTTCTCTTTAAACCCAACATACCTTCCTCTTTCAGAGTCTCATTAACTCATCTGACTATGAATCATGTAAATGCTTCTTTCAATATTACATCAGAAACTGAGCTGAGCGTTCCACCTCTGCTTTATTTTGATGTGTTATTCTTTATAAATTGCAGTCCTGTTTCACTGCATCGATCGGACATGATTGAATGTCATCACAGGATGCACCGCTGCCTGCTTGTGTTCTAAGTAGAGATACGTCGGAGGAGCACTTCCACAAAGATTTAGTGTCAAGTCTTTTCTTAAATCCATAACATCCAGTTTAAAAGGCATTTATTGTTCATTACTCAAATTTTTCTGTGTGATAAGTTTCAATCCCAGTTTGAGTGTTTTAGATGAGATCTTTAGTTGATTAAAGCTCATCACGTCATTCTGTATGACCTCTGTTAGTGACATGTGCTACATAATCTTGACAGATCATACACGATTATTATTTTTAATTAATTAGCATTATGTGGCATTTGAGTGTACTGCACACAAGCCTACATTCAGCCACCCCAAATTATACATTTCAGTCTTCCTGATCCTTCTCCTGATAATTAGCGTTTTCATAAGTGACCTTATCAAAACAGATTTAATGAGGAATCTGTGCGTTTGTTTGGGAAATCACAGCTCACAAGTCAACTGTTAATAAGGCAATCTACATGTTTTGGATTGACTGGCCAACTAATCGCTGAATAAAAGAAGCAGCCACATAGCCTCCCGTCGCTTTGCATGAAACAAACGTTCTCAGTGAATCACCATTGCTGCTAAACAGAACAGTTTTCAGGTTTCATTGGGGTTTTTTTTTTAGTTTCACAGAAGACATACAAAAGACAAAAGTATCCGAGCCTTAACTGAAGGTTTGATCTTGGTTTCTGTAGGGCAGATCTGTGAAGCCCAGTGTTAAAATCAACACTGAATTTCATTATGGAGTTGTACACAGTGTTTTTCTCCCACAGCTCAAAACCACATTACTGCTGCTTTATTTTAGCGCTGAAAAGATGAGGTAATAATTGATGGGCGGATAATTTTTCATTCTGTTGTGATGTACAATCATTTGTATGAAAGTGTACAATATCTGCGACATGCTTACACATTTTGAACCAGCAGATGACTTAAATTATATTCTGATGATTACAGGTGATATGAACTCAACAGATTTTTATTTGAGCTCTAAACTCAACATGAGTGTCCCCAGCTTTTGCTTGAAAATGGAAGTCAAACTGTGCCTTTAAAGATCTGCTCATTCAACACAGCAAAAATGACAAAAAGAAAAACAATGAATTTGAAAAGTGGATATTTAAAGATACACACAGTCTCTAGCTGTGTTGTTGATTTATGCTTTAGAGGGGATTTTATTTAAGCTTTTCTGACTTTATATGCTATTCTTAGCTTGTCGGATGTTTGTGTAAGAAAAATAAAGTTATGAGGTTTGTAGGTTTGTATTTTGTATTTCTGTGCGTAGGTTGTATTCGGCAGACTCATAACAGCACCAACGCTAAATAAGAATGAATAATTTAAAGAAAAGCAGAAACACAAGCCCAATAGTAAAAGCAAGAGCAGAACAAGACGGAGAAACAAATGTACATCAAAGCAGAATGATCAAAAGGAGAGTCATGGACAGGTAACTGAACATCATTATCTGAACACATTTCTCTATTTCAGTGCTGTTTAAAAGATGATACAGCCAAAGAACGTGATCTAAACCCCGTACAGATTTTTGTGCTATTTTGTGCTATAACTATTCCTGGTGATAAACTCGCTCTAATCCTGATACACTTCTGAAATTTTGCAGCAAACCGGGCATGTCAGTCGCCGATGGTGATGCTTATGGTGACAGCAGCATCACATCTTCACAGCTTGGTCGACAAACAACTCTGATTTTCGTCTTCACTTGTGTTTATAGCAGCAGTTGGTTTTGGAAGCAATCCATTCACATCCCACTCAGATTAACTACACTGCCAAAGCAGAGGGTTAGCAAAGATGCTTTTCACAGTTTGACCTTGAGGATAGAGCTTTAAAAACACAATATTTCTTCTTTAATGAAGCTGGATTTTTTTTCTGTTGTTTTGTTGTTGTCAGCACAAAGCATGTGGAGACCAAAACCTACGAGTTAGTGTGAATATCCAACACTGCCTGGCCTTGAAATCCTGTTTATATGGTGCTACTTTTTTTTTAATACATATATATATTTTTTTTATGGAAGATGTCAATTAAGTGTTACATTTATCCACCATACCAGAGTTAAAGTGGGGGGGATCAAGGTTTCTAAATGCATGACCAGATCTGTATACAGAGTCCCATCTGTGGTTAGGTTGAGGAAATAAATTCAATCTAAATAAATACACGGGGTGTTAAGTGACAGCCGAATATATTTGTATTAATCCAATCATTCCCTGTACATTAATTTAATGCCTAACTCAAACTTAACCATGAAGTAGTTGAATGCTGCTGTAGCTGCTGTGAGCCGAAGCTGTATAAAGCTGTCAGAAAGTAAATACAAACACTTTCTCAGAAAAGCTTTCACTGATATGTTTGGTATCAATATTTCTGTGCCTTTCCGCATTTTTCATTATGCTAACAGTAAAAATATTCTGGTCGACATTAAATTTCCTTCGCAACCTATTTGCTGGTGGAGGTTCGCTGTATATAAATGTAAATTCCAGCCAACTGCTTTATCATTATTTTCCATCTTGCGCTCCCCATCTTTAGCTCTCTGTTGGAAAATATCGCAAAAGGTTTAAAAGTATAAATGTAGCTTCAGTTTTAATAGGATTGGGACTATTTTCAGATGAAGATCAATACATATTCTAGTGCGCATTCATGCTAAATAGTCTTCAGTCTCAGAGTAATGAGTGTGACTCAACAGTGAAGCTCTGGGGCAGAGGTAAAAATCTTTGGATACACAAACAATTAACCTCTATTCGAGCGCTGTTGACACATAGATAAATATATACCACTGCCTGATACTTTAAGGCCTTGTCTTTCGGGAGTTTTTCATAAAGAGCTCCAGAAGTCAAACTCCCCGTCTCCCTCAGCTTTCATGGCTGCCTTCCAGATCCAGATGTAGCTGGACCTGAGGACCGGACTGAGGCGAGGCCTGGAGTGTCCTGCCAAGCCTCGTGCCAGCAGGACGGAGGACAGTTTTACCCATCGCCTGCAACACAAGTGTCCTGGATTCATCATTAATAGAAACAAGCTTCAGTATGTGTTCTCTTTTTCTCCCCACACAGGTTCCTCTTTGTTTATGTGAAAGCCTGAAGATGAAATGTGACCAAAAGCGCATTGTGCCTAATTTCTATTAAAGCCAAGCAAGCAAGACTTGTTGGTTCCAGTTGCCAGTTTACAATAATCAGAATATATTCAAATCCAGGAACCAGGTCCTTGGTGGCTTTCCAGATCCCCCATTTTTAGACTTTTATTCAAAACCAAAGTATTAATATTGTGCTACTACTGTGGGATGTATCACTTATAATAATGCTGTTGCTTTGTGGAATAAAATATATTGCATGAATTTTTTTTTTTTTTTTAAGGCTGACTGAAGAAAAGTTTGTTCAGTGTCGGGTTATTTTAAAAAATTTTAAAAAACTTACGTCAAACAGTGTAGGTTTTCATAGAGAAAGCAATGCTCAATCGATTGTTCTTTTCCTCCTTTAGATTTTAAACTTTTATAATGAGCTTATAATTCATCTTTGGTTTCATTGAAACTACTTTCTTTACTTTTTCTCTGTTACTCCTGTGCTGACCTTGATCAAAAATGGAAGTTAGACTTATTGTACACAGTATACAAATCTATAACACTGTACTCACAACAACAGTTGTGTTGTTGTGAGTACATGTTGTGCCGTATTTCCCAACCTTGAGATTTTGTTTTTCTTTTTAGGCTGAAGCAGTCAGTCATGTCTCCTGCTCCTGCTCACCTGTTATACCCATTTTCAGTTGTCCATTGTGCCTGTCTTTTACACCGTTCACATCATCATCATTTGGCTTGTTTTCCTAAGCCAACACGGCAGGTCAGTCTGACAAGGACAAACAAGAATCTGGATTCTTTGATCCTCCAGCAGCTTCGTTCTAAGTGCATTTTGCAATTTTGTTTTCACCTCATATTTTAGATGTAAACCAAGTAGGTTATGTACTCCAGTTAACATGTTGTGAAAGGACTATTATAAATGGCTGTGATATTATCATCATCATTAATGCACTGCTTTTAATTTCCTTTCTGGTGTAAGCAATTGTGTTTGCCAAAGCAATTAGGTTTCGGACCAGCTGGCCGCCTGACCATGACAGGCCAGGCTGAACCCTGCTAGGTCAAAGTCAGTGCTAATTTAGTCCCAATTTGTGGGACATGTGTTCACAAGAAGAGGTTGGGAATTACAAGTAAAGCAAATGGAAAAGGAAAAAGGAAAAAGAAAAACAGGGAGAAAGAGAGTCTTCTGAGTGTGAAGATGAAGTCATCACTGTTTTGGGCTGGATCATACATTACAGTGGCTGGTGTTGTGACAGCTGATCGTCTGAAAAGAGCTTATCTCTCCAGGCTATTCTCTTTATATTTTCAACAACAAGAACTGTTCAAAAAACTGATATGTCAGGTTTTTGTAGGCCATCGATAAGTTTGGTTAAAAGAGCAAAGCATGTTGGTTCACTCAGCATGAAAAAAGTAAAAGCTACTTCAAGCGGAGAGACATTTCATTCAGTTTTAAAAGAAGTGATGTCAGTTTTTCACAATCAATAGAGAAATCTTGACACACAAGCCCTCTCTCCGGGTTATCTGTTTTGTTTGAAATAGCTAAGTTTTTCTGCATAAGTTTTGTCGAGTACTGCGGATGCCTTTTCTGACGTCTGTTTAATAGCTGCAGGAGTTTCTCTTACAAGCAAAGCATCAGACCAGCACTAATGTCAAACTCCCCGTGACCCTCCATCTCTGTCAAGGTCCGACCCGTCTCACCGTGTGCAAAAACCAGGACAGAGACGCAATATATCAGTGTCATCAAACTAAAATCCATAATCTTTGGACTTTTGCCACAGCGGCGAACACAGAAACAGATCCCATCTGATATATGATTCACAGGCACCAGTTCAAACCTCGTTACTCTGTCGCAGCTGGCAGGACACAGCTAAGGTGAATTTTTAGAGGAAATATTCTTAAATTCTTCATATTTGTCGTATTAATGAATCAAAAATCAATGCAAAATAGAGTTTGTCAAAGATAATATTAAGTTAAAATGTTTCTTTTTACAGAGCACAAGTGGAAACACAATATGTGGGTGGGTGGGAAAAATTTTATTTCTATATTTAGTCAATTTATTCATCGATTAAATGAGAAAAAAAAATAATTCCCAGCCATTGAGTCAATTGTTTTCACTTTATAATGCTGTTTTATAATGATAACATGACCATTCACATGCACTGGGCACGCACTTGAAGGAAGAAGGTTGCCTGCAAAGAAAATAACTAAGGCAGCAATAAAAGGAGCAACAGCAGCAAAAAGTAAAACCAGAAAAATTCTTCACTCAGGCTGACGATGAGGTTTCTGATACTGAAAGTAATACGATACTTAAATAAAGTGGTTATGGCACCAGAAAGCAGAGATCGGGTCAGATAGAAGGTGACCCAATCAGGGAGGAAACTTAAGTGCCTGATTAATCGTTTCCCTTTCTGTGCATCTACAATAAAAAATGTTTTGGGATATTTGAGAACTCTCCAAAAAAAATTGAAATAGGAAAAAATTTAAACCTTTCTAGAACACAGGGAAAGTAATCCATAAAAAGTACTAAATATATAAAATTTATATAAAAAAAATAGAAAAATATATAAAAAATACTAGACTCGAATGGTCATAATAATCATAAGCAAACATGGAAGTGAGTTAGATTACTTGTGTCTCAATTTTTTTCTGTGAAAAGACAGTCAGTGGTTACGCTGAACATTGATCGTAATGGGCATCCTGAAATGGATTTGCTTTGGAGAAACAACCTTTAAACGCTTTAAGAACTTCACACGGCCGCCTTCAAACACTGAGGAAGCCATTCACATTGTGAATGAGAATTCACAGGAGAGCGGAGCCACAGGCCAGTGTGCGACGGATAGGAAATTAAGAAGTGAGGTGAGATGATGATGAATGGGGGGCGCTTGAGTAGGTCCCAGGTGTACAGCTGTATGGCAGGCAAGGGCAAAGCCTGATAGGATGATGGGCGATGATAGGAAACAGATGATAGAGCAATTGAGGGGGAGAAATGACAGGGTGTGGGAAGGAGGGACCCCTAATCACTGCTGGCGTTGTTGCTCAGAGCGAAAGGATTTCAATGTAAAATTCTGTGTTATCGGCCGAAGCTTCAGGGGCCATGGCGACAGAGAGAGTGCCACATCGCTACGGGCGGAGAACTTGAAGGTGTCTCCAACAGAAAGTCTTATCCAAACAGGAAGTAAAACATTCAGCATGGACTACAAATCTGCAACTCTGTATAAATTATATATAGTATTGTTAAAAAAAATTGTGAAATCACTTATTCACTCAATAGTAAAATAAATGAATACCACTTTAGACTGATTTCAGATTTTATTTTTTTTTTCATTTCTTTGTGTAAAAGATGATAAATAAATCATAAGTAAATGATGATAAATACTTTTTCTGCAGCTCAAGATTGCAAGGCTGCTTGTTTTGTCCAACCAACAACAGATTTTATTGTTTAATATCATCTTTTGTAAAACAGAAACAAAGCACAATTTAGGTTTAGGCTGCTGCTCGAGGTTACAGACGGTAAATCAGTCAGTTACTTTTATCAATTTGAATTGATCTGGCATTTCACCGTTTTTAGCTTATACAGTTTTTTGGCTATTGATCAGTCTAGGGAGCAATATAGTTGTGAACTTTATTAACCCTAATGAACGCCAAATACCTGAAGAAATACCAAAAAAGTTAACTGTGGAGATGAATGATGAATTCTTCAAAATTCTATTTAATTAATTTATATCTGTAATATTAAGCTCAATTTAGGATGGAGACATCCCTGTTCCATGAGTCCAGATCCACTTCCTGCTGTCTGCTGACATAATAAAAGGAGAGGTTAAAGCCGAGCATCATGTAGGGCACAAAACAGATTGCTTCTGCTCCTCACAATGTCATCTAGCTTTTGTTCAACTTTGAAAGGTTGCTCTTTACAGAAAATATGCTTTATAATCTAAAGCCAGCAGCTGTGCCAATGGTACCTCATTTTAAATTAGTGGAGGAGAAAAGAGACCCTGGAAATGGAAATATTTTCTGCTGTGTGAGAGAATGCAAGCAAACATCGATGTATTTATGCTGGTCTTGCATGTTAGTAAGAGATATTGTGTCTATTATTGCAATTGCCATTTTGATACCATAGTCCAAACAGCAAACTACCGATTAGTCAACTGAAAAATGAATATCTGCATAAAAGCTCTTTTGCTTTTCAGTCCAGAAAGCCAAGCGCAGAACATACTGGAGTGTGAAATCCCAGAATTGAAATTTAATAGGAAATATTCAACTTGTCTGGTCAGCCAGAGAGCATTGGAAATTGTGTGTTTACCCACTGTTTAAAAGTTTAATAGTGGGAGTAGATTTTTTGCACAGTAATAAAAGAGATCTGTGTGCCATAGCCAAACACACCAAACCAGAACAGGAAGCCAGGCGGGACACAATAAACACACATATGCACGCATAATATATTCATACAGTATACATTCTGTACATGCATACATAGAAGACAGGTAAAGACATTGTTTGTGTGCAAGATTTACTTTCATCTGTGAGGAAGGATGATGTAGAGAGACCTACAGAGATAAGGAGAGAGAGAGAGAGCGAGAGAGAGAGAGAGAGAGAGAGAGAGAGAGAGAGAGAGCGAGAGAGGCAGGAACACGGAGAGATCGAGAGGTGGTGGCGGGTGGGAGGGGTGGGGGGCTCAGTGCCCGAGAGACGAGTTTAACCTGTGAGGCAACACGGTCCAGGCTGGTCATCCAGAAAATAGAAAGTGAAAGGTGTTTTAGAGAGAGAGAGAGAGACACACTGGATGAAAGGTGATTCAGTTTCACTCTCGATCCACCAGCGGTCGACCACGCCAAGGTAAAAGCGAGGCGAGTGCTGAGGCAGGAGCAAAGGCTTCTGGGAGGCTCGGCACTAAAGTGTGTGCATTGTTGACAGCTTCTGTGTTTGGAGGAAGTGTGATGCTTTTTGAGCTTTAGGGGCAAAAAACTCAAAACATTTCTATTTGTAGTTATCACAAGATAATTGTTTTTCTTTTTTTATCTCCACTTTTAGAAACCACTTTAGCTTTTTTTAAGATGATGTGGAAAATTCGGCAGATCACAACGGTCCAAAAAAAAATTCTTGGATAAGAAACACAAAATTGTTTCCGATTGATGTTTCGCAGAAGGAAAAGCAGAAACCTTCGGTGAAATCATTTGCTATTTATTGACGTTGACTGGAGTTTTGTCAGCTACATTCAGAAACCAGTTTAATATAAAGACTTTCACCAGGCACAGACTGTCACCTCAGATGGCTGACAGTCTGCACCACTTTGCTTCTCTCTCTGGTTTTTTGTACTTCACCAGCTCCCTCCCCTGTCCTTATAGCAGGTGGCCTTGCATGTTAGATGATGCCGTTCCCGCTCATATAGGACCCATCTATTCGGGATTTGTGGCATATTACAGCAGATTTCATTCAGGGATCTTCGCTCTCTAGCCAGAACAACCATCCAACAGATGTTTTTATATCCGGCTATGTCTGAATAATAATACTTGGTACTGCATGGATCATTTTGGCACCATCAACTCGGCTTCCACAGCTAACAATTAGCTTTTGTATTCATCACAATCAAAAGCCGTTTTGTTGAGACGGACTGAGTCAGCCTGGGGACAATTACACTGGAAACCAACAATGGCACAAAAGACAAACGATGTAAGCTGCAAATTATGATTTGAATAATTATACCTCGCGTTACCTTCGGTTGCATCTCATTGCATACACGCTGATATGAATTGCTCAGGAACAATAAATAAACATCAAAGTCTGAATTCAAGGTCGGTCGTCTCTCTCTCTCTCTAACTTCACATCTGAAATATCTAACTCCCCCTGCTGCATTTTCTATTTTGACTGCCTCAAAGTAAATCAGTGCAGCAAAGTGACTTTCCAATTCAAATCCTTTCTTAGGCAACACGTATAATTTTATCATTAAATAAGACGGAAATATCAAGGAAGCTTCAACCGTCCTAGTGGAGGATTCAGCAGATCCTTTTTTGGGGAGCATAGGTTTCCAATAGAGGAATAAAAAGGACGTTGGCTTTCTTCTCTCATTAGTACCGACAGATTTTGTCTTCTCCGGGTGTGACGTGGTGTTAAGCAAAGGTGCGATCAGTGTTAGCATGTTACATATGTAAATGCGGTTATATTGCAGAAGAGGAGAGGATGTTTCTTCAAAGAGCAGCAGCAATGAATTATTTAAAGCAATGAAGCAAACATAACGTGCATGGCGCTCAAATATAGGTGCACTGCAAGCCAGCGCACGTACACTCGCACACTAAAAGAAACATCTGTGAATCCAAACAGTCAAAATTGAGGAGATGCATAATACATGCATGTTAATTTAACATAAGCAGCAGCAGACACGTATGTGCACCTCTGCACTCTTCCTCCTTACACAAGTGGAGCTGACAATATATGATTCCAGACATGCACAGGAAGTTTAATTTCACCCGCACTGGCTCATTAGACAATGTGATTGTGGTGTTTCCATGAAATCCTCAAGTTAAATAAAGATATTCCCATGGTGTAAAGTACTCGCTGGCAGAGGGAGGCAAAGCTCCCTTCGGTCTTCTTCCTGTCCCGTAACTACTCAAAATGTATGCATTATGTGCGTAAATGAAAATCTATTCGTTTTCAACTGAATCATGTATGGCTAATTATTTTCGGGGTTGGTGGGAACTGTTAGTATTAGGTTCATTTAGGCTTGTGTAGTGAGAGGCTTATTTCTACTCCTATCATTTACTTTCCTATAGCATTTTTTGTTATGTTGTTGGCAAGTCCTAATTCTTATAAAATATATAGTAGGATAAATTGAGAAAGTTTCTGCCATTGTCCTGCCCCTGATGCTGTAAAGTAATTAAATGGGCCACTAATTTCTCAGGTCAAATATTAATTTCTGAAGCAAAGTTTAAGAAGAAACAAATCAACAGCTTCTTTCCCCCAATTTACCAAATGGCGTCTCTGTTTAACAGGAAGCAATAGACACAAAGGCTTTAACTTGCACACACTGCTCTCTCCTCTCTGGATTTAATACCTGAAGCACGCTGTGATCCCCAATAGATGATGTCACAGAAAAGATTTTACAAAATGTCAACATCCGTGCTAGAGACATTACCAGAAGCTGAACAGTTTCTTATGGGCCAAGAGCTATTGAAAAGCAGTTTCTCATCAAATAAGGTTGGCTTTTGATATAGTAAATAATCAAAATCATATCATCAGCTTTAACACAATCATGACTCAATCCCATTTATGGTTCATGACCAAAACTGGCTGCAGTGATTCATTCTTTAAGCATCGTTGGTCTCAGGATGGATGCACACCCTGTAGTGGCTGTGATATTTCCCTTGATCCTCCTCTCCACGGTCTCTCCCCTCCTTCCCACATATCTCACAAATGCCCTTTGAGACTGGCACAGAGATCTTTGTTCATTATCATAATCCCCTGGTCGTGTCTCCTGAATGCCATGCCATTAGAACCCAATCATGCATGCATGCATCATTATAATGGGCCATACCCTAAAACCAATGTTAAAATTATCCCAAAAAGAAGCCCAGTTTAAAACACGGCACATTTTCTTTTTTGAAATCTAATCAACAGTAATAGCCATGTTTGAGCTCAACTGTGTGGTTCAGAGAGATGCTGAAGGCACTTATTAATCAAGGATTTTTTCAGGATTAAGATTTTGCACAGTTCAGTGATTTTCCCTGAGTTACGGGAGGAAAGGCTGAGCAATGGATTCGTCATGTACTGCGATACTCTGTAATGATCCCAAATGATCTGGGTTAATCTGGCATCACATCCTCACTGCGAACTGGTCATGAAGGTGTCTGCAAAATGTCAGACACATTCATTTAGATGCAGTCAACTGAACAATTGAAGAAACCACTGGTGGTTCCAGCTGTTCTAATAAGATCTTATTTATCATGCAAGTCCAGGAATTCAGGGCTTTTTCCAAAATATGTTTTAAAAGAAAATCACCTTTAGAGAAATCTTTACATGTTTTCCTTCTTGTTTTAAGGGGCCATTAACTCACTGCATTCTAAATAAGTATACTAATAGAAACAACAGGCTGATTAACTAAATCTAGCAGCTGAAGAGAAAGCAACTGATCCTAAAATAAATGTAATAATACTTTTCCAGAATTTAGTATTATGTTATATTATGAATTAAATGTGCATTACTTTAATCAAGAACTTAATCATGAGGTTACTTCTCTCTATTAAAAAGAAAAGTGAAGAAAAGGAGAGTGCTGCATGCTTCACAGATTGTAAAGATCTCTGAGGCAGTTTTGTGGTTTGGGGCTGCAAGTCAATTAAACTGGACTTTATAAGATGATGAAATGTCATGCTTTCATCATCCTGTTGTGAGAAACTAACGCAGCTGTTACTAATCTGACCTCAATATTTTCTTCTCTGTGTGAGAGCGTAAACCTACAGACTGCAACTAACTGAACAGCTGCACATTATTTTGTTCTGCTGTGCTCTGTGTTTCGATTTCGAAATAATAAATAACACTACGTTAAACTTTAAGTAGGTTTCTTTTTACACGTTTTTTGAACTCCAACCGAGCCTGACTGTTCTTTTACCGGATTTGCATGTAGCGGTGAATCCCCTGCAGAATTCTTCTTTTGAACTTTTGATGACAAGAAAACATGTGCACCTCCATCCTGGAGAGCATTCATGACTTGTCAGGCAGAAATTGAAGTTTTTCTGCAGATTGTAATGCAAATTATTTCACACCTAAAAGCCTTGTATGCCACCTTCCCCTAAAGAAAAAAAAAAAAACTCAGCTCATTGGTACCGCTGCTTTAACAGCCTTTGACCGACTGATGGTACAAAAAATATCTGCTTCCTTCCTTCCTCCAGGAACTTGTAAGAAGAAAAAAATTATGCCACTGCAACAAATTTGTCCTGAGCAGACATACCCAAGCAGCTCATGTCATTCTCTGATCACGGAAAAGTTGGTGAAAACCTTTGCAGAGTTTCTTTGGCCAAACTGAATTGGTGCTTGCATGGTCAGCATGGCTAAAATCTACATAAAGTAAATCGATTTTCAAATTTTTCCTGAACCTCTGCACACGCCACGAGAGCGGTATGCACTTCAAGCTGGCATTTCTCGGCATGCAGTGTGCAGCAAAGTGTTCAGCTCTTCATATGAAATTAATGGAGATGAAACTGGTCAACCTGCCAGCTTGTGTTAAGGTGGTTTCACATTGCAGGAAGTCACCCTGGTTGCATGCCAGTGGCTGTGTTAGATTCGTTTTGAAGACAGCATAATTTGTGACACCTCAGCGACAACCTCCAGTGTGAGGGACACACATCCCACTTTGAGCTTTAAATAGCTATGAGAGTAGCGTAATGGCCCAGAGCAAGTCTACCTCTGCAAAATTACCCATGAATTGCAAGCAGAGCCACAAGGACAATCAGTGCATATTAGGCTGAGAAAAAGGCCTGTGCTGGATTCACCAGCTGAAGGAAAATATTCATGTCCCATAATTTAAACATCACCAGATAAATAAAATATGTTTCTTTGTTTAACATTTTTCACATACAGACATACAGTATGTAAACCTGATATGAACACCACTGAACCATGTGGTAAATAGAGAGATGAAAGACCAATGTAAAGTTACATCAACATGTAACAAGTTACATCACATAGTTTCTTTGGTTGAGTAGTTCTACAGTCCAAATATTAATGAATTATTAATAAATGGCGCTCAACTGAAAAATGTTTATCAGTATAATCCAATATTATTCATTCATTCATCTTCAACCGCTTATCTGTTTCCGGGTCGCGGGGGGTGCTGGAGCCAGTCCCAGGTCACACTGGGCAAGGGCGGGGTCACCCTGGACAGGTCTCCAGTCCATCACAGGGCAAACACACAGAGACAGACAGAGACCAACAACCACTCACACTCAGACCTATGGACAATTTAGAGTCACCAGTTAACCCAAACATGATGTCTTTGGACAGGGTAACAGCGCTAACCACTATGCCACCATGCTGCCCATAATTCAATATTACCACATTGTAAATGTATCAGTGTGCATCAGCCATCTGTCAGTTATACGTTTGATAGAATTAAAATGCCATCTCATTTGTGTAAAGTTTATTCCTCAAACACAAAGTTTACTACTTAGTTGTGGTCAAACTGATATCACATGTTTCATGAAAATTCTGAAAATCCACTATCAGCAGGGCTACAAAATAATGTTTGAATGGAAAGGATCCCGTTATTTAAAACTCGAACATCTGTGGATTTAATTATCTGCCATAAAGTTACCAAACCAACAGCACTCAGCAGAAAAGATGGACACCAGTTTATGGCTAATTTAAAAAGGAGTCTGCCATAAGAATTATCAGGTTTCTCACTTTAATCTGGCATACTGACATTTCAGACACCGTATTTCTTTGTTGAGTAATTTGGAGTACAGTGTAGTGAAGGTAAAAGCTATGGTTGGTAAAGCTGTTGCTCCTGCCGCCCTTTTTGCTGGACAAAATCGATAAATAAGAATTACACGTTTCACTGTTGCTGACACAGCGCCAGTTGTTGTTGTAATGATGTGGGAAAAACGCTGTCAAGTTTTTGATTAACAAGTCGGTACATCATCATCACTGTAATATTTCTTTCAATAACTGATTGAGGATGAACTTTTTGTTTTTTAACCTTTTCTACAGCACAGTGCAGCACATGGTGTCTGGAACAAGAATTATACAGCTGCCCTGTTCTTGTCCGATTCTCATCTCATAATTAGTTTGGAGCGCACAGCATGAGGTTTGCATTTGTGTTTGGTGTCACTGCTGTAATTTAAGCCAAATTTATTTTATAAAAATTCATTTTTAGACCTTATATTTATTACACATTGTATTATTAGCTGCAAGGATAAGTCGACAAATCGATCTTTGAATTAAACGTTCAAGAGAAAAAGTATGGTTCCAATTTCTGAGATGTAAGAATTAACCCTAAACTGTTATTAATTTCATACATGTGTATTTATTATTTTTTGATGTTTAACAGATAAAATGCAATCAAAAAAAAAGGACAAAACTTTATACCATATTCAATGTCAATTGATTAGCTGCACTGTTGACTTCTTTATGCCTACTTTGCTTTTTGGTGTCCTGCCTTTTAGGTTTGATCTTTTGGGTTTTGTCATTATTCTGTATGGCTCCTGATTTTGATTTAATTGGATCTTATCTAACAGCGAATCCAGGTGTTGTTCAATTGAGATGCGTTTCCTTCGCCCTGAAAAAGCTGCTGGCGCTCTGCAATCTATCAAAGAGGATGAAGTTAAGTGCACATGCACGTGCACACACTCACACATTCACTTCACGTACATTTTAAATGCTCCACATGCACACACAAATCTGGGGGCTTGGAGTGTTCCCAAGTCCAACTCTTGTGATTGTGTGTGTCGAGGTCAAAAACCTCAACAGGGAGAGAGTGAGTCATCTATATAGGATCTCTCCAACACAAAAGACTTCTCCCTTGATCCGCTGCCATCACATTTCACTTTGTGTATAATCTAATCTGTTTAATATCCCAGTCAGTCCTTTCAACCCCAGGAATGCTTAGAGAGACATTTTTACTATAATTGCCTCATAGATCAGGGTGAATGCGTGGGGCCACAGTATCCAGGTGCTGCACATCAGCTGATCACAGTGTCTGATAAAAGCAAACCCCTGCCTCTCAAGGTGGGTGCATGTAGCAGGGCAGGGGTGTTCATGTGCGAAGGAGTGAGTGTGTCCATTTAGATTCAACAGGAATGGTCTAATTCAAATAAAACAGCTGCAGCTCCAACTGGATGTGGGCCATTCTGGGTCTTCCTCGGCTGCTTGGTTTGATAAAGGCTGAACTCTTTAGCCTTGTGTCCGTCATCTCATACATTCCTTGAGTGCCAAGCTCCACGTTTTCACGCCACTCAGTCCATGTGACGTTAAGATCCCTTAACCTTTGAAAACATCCTGTCTATAAAATGCAGTCCCTTTCAGGCAGCTTAGTTAAGTGCTGTTTAAGGTAGATATTAGTCTCAGCTCTAGAGGCTGCAATTTTTTTGAGAAAGCTGCATTTTATGACAAACTAATCCATCCATCCATCATCTATAAAGCTTATCTGTCGCGAGGGGCATGGGGGGCAATCCTAACTGACATTTGGTGAGGACGGGATACACCCGCAATAGGTTGCCAGTCCATCACAGATCAACACACGGGCAAAAACAGCCATTCACAAGAATTTTCTTGCCTACGGACAAGTTAGCCTAATGTACGTCTGTGGACTATTGAGCACCCAAATTGAACTCCCAGAGAGAAAATCCAAATATTTATTTCAGTATAATGAGGAAAAACAATCAAGTGTTTTTCAAGATAGGTGGAGATCAATTTCCTGTCCATTAAGTAAACAATTAGCGAACTGCAGGCATGGCACAGCAATGAAGGATGAGCTGAAACTATTTACTGATGACAACCGGTGCACTGAATATCCTAATTTTCACAAACTGTTGGGAATCTGAAAAAGGAAAAAAAGAAGAAAAAAAAGCAACAACAAAAAAAACACACACACACACATATATATATATATATATATATATATGTGTGTGTGTGTGTTTTTTTTGTTTGTTTTTTTGTTTGTCCCCCCCCCCAGGAAGTAGCAAGTTCGGCACCTGTAAGATTGCATCTGTTTTTTCAAGGTGTATCTAAGTGACTGGAAATTGATGAGTTGCTCTAGTCAATTAAGAACCATGACCAAGTCACCTGCAGTTTCAGCTCCAAATAAGTGGGAAACTGGGTTTATAGTCTAAACTTTGTTTAGTTGGAACTCATTTTTCTACAAATGAGACATGAATAATACAACAGTCTAATTAATAATACACAACCAGAGGCTATGTTTCACTTCCCAGCAACTGGCCTGGTGTGTAATTAATTCTTAATGACAAAACTGAACATCCTGGTCGTAAAGAAAAATGGATCTGGCTTTAACATGAACTGGTGACAACTTGTGAACTGATAATTGACATGAGACCAGCACAAAGTACAGCATGTAACACTTCACCTACTCTGAGAGCTGACTGAGCATCCACTACCCTCTTTTACATTTTAATGTATTTTAAAAATCCCATGACAGTCCCTATCCAGACTGAGGCAGAGTAGAACAGGTGGGCTATTACACTTGAATCACAATTAATTAAGATGGTAATCCAGGGATCTCAATTCTTGCTCATTTCATCTTTTCAATACAAATCCCCAATAATGCTCATCCATCAGTGAATGTGTTTAGCACGGTGACTTTCTCCTGGATTACGTGCTGATGAACTTTCTCTAGGTAGCACCCATTTGTTTGTTCAGCACATCAACTAATTTAGCCTGTAGTTGTGTCATAACATGATATTTAAATTATGCAAACCCTAATCTCTTATGTAATGAAAAGCATCTCTTTTGTTTTATATTAAATAGATGTGTAATTCCCAACAGTTTCCCACATCCCACAGTGTCTTTGCTGTTAGACGTCAGCAAGTTTGAGAAACTGGGTTTTATTATTTGCCAAATTAACTATAAACTCTATTTTATAATATTATTTAGCATGTTAAAAGACTGCAACAGAGGTCTCAAAGGTGTAATGACACAGAAATCATTACTGAGTCATCAGACTTCCCCAAAGGTCCAGATCTTTCTGACATGCAGTAATTCCTTCAAGCTTTTTAAACTTCAGCATTTCATACTGCTCACTGCCACATTTTAACACAAAATTATTCTTAGTCCTCTGAGACATAACCATGCTGGAAAGGGGTGAGCTCGGGATTTTGCAGCTTTGAAAACTGTCTGCAAAAATCAAGCATCAAGGTTAACCCTTTAACACCAAAGATTCCTATTGTCCACCTGGACTTTTTACTTATTTTAACCAATAACGGGTCAGAATGTGCCCTGTCAGTAAGTGCTGTTGCTCATTTTTCCAGAACTCTTACAACCTTCAATATCCGGCATTTTACAGTATGTCGAAAGAGTGTATTAACGACTTTCAGCAACAGCGCAATTGGAATTACCCAAATGACCCTATATTGGCTGTGAAGCACAACTTCTCAGCTTTCAGAAACCACTGGAATTTCTCCGATAGAGCAGACATTCGCCAACTTACAGTAATTCAAAGTATGGTGCCCAATCATCAGCAAATTCTAGAGATGTGAGAAAAAAAAAAAAAAAACATTTTTAATTTCTTATATTATTGCAAAAAATGCAGAGTCACCCTTCTCTTTCAGGAGTGATCAGAATTTTTCTTAACAAATCCCCTCCAAATGACTTATCAACTGTTAACCATTATAGTGTAGTTGGTGTCTTGGTTTAATCTGAACACACTGTAGTTAATTTAGATTCATAAAACAACCCAGGCCCCCCACCCCCCAACCTCTGACTGTCCACTGCCTACAATACACTTGGCCAGGATTGTTTCTTTGACTTTGGCTAATACATTTCCAATATGTGAAGGTACTTAAAACCTGATTATGCTGCTCTGGCTATCCACAGCACAGCCTGACAGTCTGATGCAAAGTAAGTAAAGTGATTTGCTCCTGAATTAATATAGTCGTTGAATAATCTAATTAGAATGCCGTTACAATGTCTGTCAGACTCTGTTAGACTTTACCTGCTCTGCTCTCACAGGGCAGGACGTTTAAACTGCCATAAGACAGAGGGAGTGGCACGGGTATTAATCAAATGCATACCTGCATTTCGTCTGCCCATTTCTCATTCTTAGAAGCGCGGACATAAATCTAAATGCACTACACTAGTCGTTGTTAGTGTAGCTGAAAGGGCTTAAATACCCAACCACTTCTCTAAATCACCATGCTATTAGCATTAATGAGCATATTTTTCATTGTTGGAAATGTGCGGTTCAGTTTAAAGCGCCCTCTTAGGCACTGACCAGCCAAAAATTTACAAAATTTTCTCTTTTAAACTGAGGTGAAATTCTAAGGCACATAAGGAGCATGAGAGTCACACTAATCAACCAGCTCATAATTGTAAACCCAGGATCCTTCAGAAATTCCCATTAGTGGGTTTTTTAAAAAGCAACATATGATTAGCATCGCACTGTAAACACAGAAGTTGTGTTGGTTGCTGCTGTTATTGATTTGTTGTAGCAGTGGAAATATTCTACAGACAAATAAGAGACTTGGGTCACGAGTGTTCATCTTAGTTGATTCCTTATTTGAGGTTTTTTTTGTTTTTCCCCCAGCCAATAAATAGCAGGTGCTTATCATCTTACTCAAAGCCATTGTCAGCTGATATGGAAGCCATTTGCAAAACACTTTTCTGTGGGCAGCTAGCTGTGTAGGACGATGCCATTCCCATTTTTAATGCTGATTACTAACTGGTCGATGGTTTCATTTCCATCAGAAGCACAGCCCCAGACTTGCTGAATCATTGAGCAAAATCTGAGATGTGAGTGGCATTTAAAAAGTCTCACCCCCAGCCAAAATTGATTAAATATGTTGACTTCATACATTTCAATACACAAAAGAAAGACGGATGAGTTTAGGAGCACTGCATTGTCAACATTGATGATGCACCACTCTGGGGATTAAATTATGAGGCAATCAATTAGTTAAACAACAGAAAATTAATTGGCAACTATTTCTGATGATAAGATTGCAATCATTAATCCTGTGTGGCATGAGTGACGATAAACAAACTTCTCACCTATAATTTTTGCAGCAACTCCCCAAACACTAAGAACAATGCTAGTGACCTTTCAACTGTACGTTTTTCAGTTATTTATTTGCAGGCGAGATAAACAAAGATCTAAAGCATGCTCACACATAGGTTTAAGATTGTCCATTGCAGATAATAAAAAATAAAACCCTGAGGCAACAGTGGATTCTCTGCTCAAAATAATTCAGAACAAAGATTTCAGATAGTAAAGAAAACACAGAAGAAAAATGGAGCAATCTGAAAAATAAAACAGTGTAGACTATAAGACTATGCCATAGATGTGGCTGATGCTGCATGCCCTGTTCAACACACAGTAAAACACTCACTGCTGTAATATTTAGTACCTATAATAAATTTGTTATCTCTTTTCACGTACTGTGATTGTGTGTCATTGATTAAATATTTAGGTGAAAATGACTACATCGTTGGTTTCACAATAGATTAACAAAAAATAGATGAAAAGATTACAGATACATTCAATAACAACATGGTGACGTTCCTTCTTATCTTATCTACTCCACACATTTGTTCCCTCTCCTCATAAAAACACAATTTAGGAAGCATTACCTTCTCTTCCAAACAGTTTGAACTTTGTAGAGTAGAAATGTAATTTCTGGGGGACAGGGTGACCTACACAGCAGCAGCACTGTGTCTGATTCCAACCTGTGTAAACCCTGCCTGAAGTACTGACGCCACTGTGCTGATAATGTGCTGCTCTCACTTCATTTCCATGTGTGGACGTGGTGTTAAACATGAGGAAAGTATAATTTCTAAACAATGACGTGACAAACAATGCAACATATCATGAATATATATAGTGGAGTTCATATTTGAACAATGTGTTACAATAGCCAAATTGAAACTAATCCACCGAACCTGAACACATTTTTAAGCCCATGAGACTTTGATGGACATGATCTTAGTGGATATTAGTCTTCTTGTTTTTCCTGGCACAGAGTCCGTGAGACATTTAAGATAAGAGGGATTTCTTACCATCTTCAGGGAACTCAAAACAAGAAGAAGAAAAAAAAAAAAAAACTACGATTATACTCAACACAGAACGAGGAAACATTTGCTACTACCTCTTAAAAATATGCAAGGAAACCTCTCAAGGTGAGGGACTGTCCTCAAGAGCAATTTCATTAAACCAAAAAAATTACCCAGGCAATTACCCTGTGAGGGGCAGCACAATGTTTGTTGCTACTGAGGTCAGACATCAACATTATGACCCCTCCTATTCGTTAGTGTCCATCATGGGAGTATGTATGGTATTGCATAACTGGTCCTGGTACTTAAAATGCACAGATGGAGTCATTGGGTTGGATGTACGAAGAGTGGTGGTGACATAGAGCTACTGAAGCATATTCACATTGGCATTCAGACTTGGCATCAACTGGCATATTCAGTAAGTCGATCTCAAGTGGACAGCTCTGAGCGCACCCGTTCACAGCTGCCATTATGCATTCATGTTGAGTGAGCACTTGTGATCGGATCTAACTTCACCGCTCTATATGCAAATAACATCATATTGGTCTGCTGTCAATGTGCTTGTGAGAAAGGCAGAAAGAGAGCAGGGCACAGCTTCACTGTGAAATGAGGCTTCATTTTTGGTGTTTTCATTATGAAACAATGTTGGGGCTGATGAGACAGCAGCAGAGGACATCAGCTGAGTCAGCAGTCCATCTGTAGGGTCCAGGATGCAATCGTGCTGACACTGCTAAAAGACTGACCTCCTCAGAGCGTGGTCAGAGTATTCAAATCTTATATACGTTCTCAACACGTTTTAGGTACGATGATACCTGTAGACAGAGCCATCCAGGTCTAACCAGATCACATGGCACAAATGTAAACACCAGGTCTGAACAGAGCAATTATCTCAGAGTGCCGCCGTGGCTCTCATGCAAATGTAAAAGCCACTGCGGCAGAAAAGACAGATTTATTTCTTTAAAGCTACTTGTTACCTGAAAAGAAATTAAAGTCAAGTTGTAGAACATGTGATAAGAGGATGCCCATTTGAACTTTGTTTGCTAGAATTGTGAAATGTAGGCAGTTGTGTTATATTTCAGTTAAATATGGACAACACCTCAAAATGATGAACTATACATGAGTTGTTATAAAAACTGAGATGCTAAATAATAAACTGAGCACTTCTGACATAGACATGCTGCATAAAATTCCTCCAGATGACACACAAACACACTTTGAATAAAATCGTTTCCCATCATATCATCAACAGGTTGAAAGTAGCCCTAAAGAGTCAGAAAAAAATTCGCCCTGCACAATGATTGGAAAATTTTAGCATGTACTTTAGTGTACACTTTAGTGTACTGCAACAGCTGCAAAGACTCTCCTGTCTCTTTTAGACAAATTGATGCAGTAAGATACATTGAGCAATTTATGGCTGCAACTGTAGGCGGCACACAACAATGCAATCCAATACAGTCTCTTGTTACTGCCTATACAGCTATGTGGTATATTTTGCCGACGTGGTCACAAACTGTATACACTGCAGAGATGTTTGGAAACAGTAACATTGATTTATTCAGGCAAGCCAAAGCAGCTAAATAATCCAAAATTTTATCATGTGGAAAATTCACCTCCTCCATTTGTATCAGAGGATTTTCTGGGGTCTCAGCTGCAATGGCCCTTCTCGTGATCTGACCTTCCAAACACAAGGTCGCCATCAGTCCCACATATCATTTATGACAACTGCGATGAAAGAGACAACTATATACCTCGCTGAAATACCACTGCTCTCTTGAAGCGTGCGTGTAAGGCTTGACGGTAACACAAAAAGACAAGAACAGCTCTGTTTTTACTTCACTGGTTCAATTTGCCAGTAGCTGTTTTGAACTTGACCATCACACTACTGAAAAGCCTTTGAGGAAGGACGTGTGAGACAAGTTATCACGATATATTTAGGCTTGGTTTGAGCAAAACTAAAGAGCAAACTTGCAGGAAATCCACTGGAGGTAGGAGAATATTATAACTTTCAGAAATCCAACTGTCTTGTGTAGAAAAAAAAAAAAAAAAGCTCAGTCAACAGAGAGACTGCAACAGCTCTCAGCACTTCCAAAAGCACCTGAGGTGCATGCTGAATGGAGCAAAGCAGCTTTTTATTCAGTGGTGTTCAATCTTGCACCATGAAAATGTCCCCTTTTTCACGATGTAAGATGTATGGAGTCTTTTTTGACTATTTTAAATCACCCTGCTGATCAATACTTATTTTATTATTTATGCTGAGTTAGTAACCCAATCCACATTGCACAAGCCCCTTATGTTCCTTCCTGCGGTTGGTGGACCAGGCTCAGCCAGGTCCCATGGTCAACCTGGCCACCATCCACTTGCCTACAAGCCCAAACCCAAGGCCTGGCTCCAGCGAAAGGCCCTGGTAGCTCCAATCCAGGCAACATAATGGTACTTGTATTTTTTTTTTATCCATAAGGAGCATTAACATACCCCTCCATCACAGTAAGGTGGGGCTTCAAGGAGGGGCCTATAAAAACCATGAAACCTCCAAATACAAAGTTTTATAAAGCCTGAAAGGCAGAACTGACTTACTTCATCACCTGCTGCTGCCTCAGATAAATCTATCAACATGTTTAAACTCCATTTAAAGACATATAAAGGTAAATGAATCTGAAACTTTAAAGTAGAGGAACAAAAACATTATTGAAAATGGCAGATGTATGTACCCCACATGCAGTTGCTAAACGCCTCTAAGAATTAACAAATTAACAAAATGTATGCAAATGTAAGTCTACAAAGCCATGTTTATTCTCTGTACTAAGGCCCACCACAAAGAAAAGCTCGCAATACATTAAACATGGATCAGTATTTAGTGGTTGGTTAAAAACACAAAGATGAAAAATAAATGTAATGAGGATTATTACTCCACAGGACTGCTGGTATCATGAGTATAAATCCTGGCTCTGTACAGATTATGATGAACGTGTTGGAAGAACCTGACCAGCACCAGTCCAAAGGTCCACTTTACTCTCCTGTTTGAGGACTACTAGCTCAGAAGTAATTATTTGCATTGATTTTAACTTACTTGTACGCTATGGTCTTTTCTCAAGGACCTGTTTCATCACAGTGAGTCTGGCCCTAGGCATTTCTTTTCTCCAGTCAAATGTACTTGAGACTATAAGCAAGCATTTTATGCAGTGGGGTTTGAGCAGAGGAGGAGGAGGAAAGAAACTTTTTCTCTGCCACAGTAGTGCTATTACAATAGATATAGTACGATATAAAAATGTCTACCGTACGATATAACCCTCTACTGTTTATACCGTAATTTTAACGTGAGGGCTACTGGGTTAGCTCAGCTAACATAACTGCAGCAACACTACTGCTTTGCGGTAGTATTTTTAAGTCACTTGTCTACAGCACTGCTAGGGGAACATGGATGTCGACATCATGGCAGAGGCAGAGAGCACAGTGTAAACAGAACCAACAGAACCCAAAGAGGAATTAGTGCTGAAAAGGGGGAACCAGAACGCCATTGTGTTATTGTTACTGTATTTATTTTATTTCTTTGCACTTTATTGCATTACTTAAAAACTGATTGCACATTTGATATTTGTGTTTTATTTATGTAATTTTTATTGTGTTTTAATCCTTTTATATATAAAATGTGTTTTATAAATAAAAGGAGAAAAGATAAAAGGAATTGACATTCATTTTGTGTGTGTGTGTATATATATATAATTTTTTTTTTTAAATACTATATTGGGATAGATATCATTATTGGGATACAAAATTACCTATATCGGGATATACATTTTTGTCCATATCGCACAGCACTATGCCACAGTATTATACCTCAATACCTCCCACCCAATATGGTTCAGTGTCAGACATCCCTGTTTTGCTAAGCTAAGGCCCAAAGTTGAATGAATTTTATTTGAGACATGCAGCTGCAGTACATTTGTCACTTAGACAGTAGGGGGAGGGGAAAAAATAAAAAATACCAACGCCAGGGCTAGTGTGTCTTCTGCCAGTGGCAAAATAATCACATTAGTCATTTTCATCTCTCCACCACCTCCATCTCTGTCTTCTTTACCACAGTCATTATGTCTCAATGATCCCCTTAGTCCAATTCTTCTCTCTCGCTCTGCCTGCCAAAGTGCCTCTCTCGACAACAGTAATTCTCATTAATTATCACCACAGGCATGTTCTAGTGCCAGACAGCCCCAGGTGGCAGGCCTCAGTCAAACCTTCTCGTTCCCACTGGGAGAGTCAAGCTTGGCAGAAACAGGCAGGAGGTCAGAGATCTTTACCACCCATCAACAAAGCAGAGGTCAATCTTGTACAAGGGATGGAGGCAGATTAATGGTTTGGGTCCATTGATTGTGGAGATAAACTTGACTCCAAAGGCCAAAGCTGTTTTTTCCCATAGAAGATGCCAACAGTCTGTGGCAAAATTGTGCATAATTTTCCCTCTTCCAAAAACATACAATTATTTTAGATCTATTGATGTAGCAACATTTTTGATTATGGGACACTAAGGGTGAATTCACATTTGACTTGTCTGGGGCCAAATTCAAACAAACCCTGGTGCAGATTTAACAACCATGCCGAGACAAGTTTTTGGTTTGAAAGCTGCTCAACCATTAATTGCCTGAACACAGATATTTGATTTTAGCATAATTTCACAAGAAACATGTGAAATTAGTAAACATCCATTACATTCATCCCCTGATCAGGAATGGTTTAAAAAAAAAAAAAAAAAAAAAAGCATATGCATGTATTATAAAAAAAGTGAGTACTACCCATATAATATTATGGAACCAGATGTCTCTTTTTAATGCATTTATTCCTAAAAGATAAAATCCTGTTAAAGATCTTTTTGACACTAGACAAAATAAATGAATGAGTCAGTCAATGCGACTTCACATTAAAAGCTCAGGGTTTGTTTGTGATGAGTCAGTGTGACCATGCAAAACCTAAAAAATAAATAAATAAATAAATAAAAAGGCGGATCTTTTTTGTGGTTTTACAAAATGAAGAAAACTTCAAAAAGTGCATCTCTTTTGAAATGTCTAAACAAGATGAATCTTGGATTTTTCTGCATAATGCAACAAGACTGAAAAGGAGCCAATAAAATGTTTGTTTCAGACTTCAGATTAAACCCATAAGAGCACATCAGCAGTCAGTGGCCTTCATCTTTGTGATCACAGACAAGAGGTTGGGCAGGGGAGCAGTCAGGGTGTGGACAGATTTAATAGAAGCTTTAGGAAAATCTTTGTGGTCATAGTTGCTGTAACTAAACACACAGTTAAGGATGTTGTTTCATGCAACTGTCTTGCCTAATAGAAACAAGCCTGATTAGCACACTCAAAGGGGTAAATGAATGATAATATCCTCTGAAATGTTGTATCAACCTATACATCTACCCAATCCTCCTCCTAGAGCAGACTACAACGTTCAACTTCCTGCTTAGCTCCCATGATCATTACTACAATAAAAAAATAACTGTGGGTCATAATTTTTTCCCAAGATGGAAAAGTTGCAAGAAAGATTTTCAACAATACCTGACTCTGAAAATGTAGGGCATCCAGATTACAGGTATCAAGAACTAGTACAAAGTCTCTCTCTGGGCCAAACAGTGTAATGGCATCAGAGCAGGACAACAAACTACAAGGATCACATAAACGCTCCCTCCAGACAAAATGGTAGATAACACACAGGGGGGGGGGGGGCCAGCCTTGGAGGATTAGAAAAGCGTAAGCTCTCCTGGGAAAATGATGAAACTCTGGATAATAGAGGAATCCAATCTACATCAGTACAGCTTCATAATCCTTCACCTTTCTGGCCTCTGTCCCACAACAAGGGGATGCTTTCGCTCGGCTCTATGACAACCTAACATATAAAATAGAAGACATGCCTAAGCGGACACAGTATCTCATTAAGAGTTCATGAAAAACCTTACAGGGGGAGGTGGGGGTTGTTTATCCTGTATTTGCAGATTTTTACACATGTTGAGGACTATTTTCTCACCTAGGGTTTAAGCCAAAGTCACTTCAGTGAGCCAACTACTACTGAAACACTAAACACAGAGGGTGATCCAGCTATAATGTGGAATACACTCTGTTAAGGCCCAGCACAAGCCACAGTTTGACCATCCTCCACAAAACCACCTGCAGCCACTGTGGGGATTATACTAGCCAGCAAAATGAGATGTATAAATCTCCATCCAGCAGTCCACCTGATAAAAAGCCACAGATAATTATTCAGTTATGCATATTAAAAAAATAATCAGAGAACTCCATGGCTCGGAGCAAACAATCTCTCCTTATGATATGCCATGTAGCATGGATAAGCAGCAGGTGACCATCAGTACATTAAGGAGCTCAAAGTTGTACATGCACTGCTAAAAGTAGCAGCAGCAAACAGAGGAACAGCAGCTGAGATGAAATTATTATATGAAGGTTAGCAAAAGCAACAGTCACATCATCATAGTGGTTTGAGCAGATTATTTTATGTTTGGAGTCAATGAAATACTAACCAGCAGGAGAAAAGAGCAAAAACCCCTCCTATACAAGACAAATGTCATGTTGACAGAGAAATCACTATCTACACCTTTAGTTCGAGACATGTTTCATATGAACAAATCCATTATATTCATAATATTCAAACATGACATGCATAAAATACAGTGTATAGTAAAAGTAGGAAAGTGTAATGAAACAAGGCAAACAACCAGCAGAAGAAGAAAAAAAAAAAAAAAAGATAAGCAGAATTACAATATGGAATTTTGTTGCTATTTGTACCAGAGCCAGCACTGTACATGGAAAGATGAACCGCAGCCAGCAGATGCTGAGACAACATTAAAAAACAGCTGGTGGAACAAAACAACAGCTAGCTGTAATCACCAAGCACAAAAAATTATGAATAGAGCCAAAACATCCACTGTCCTTTGCAGGTTTGAGTGAACAACAAACACTTAGTTTGGTGAAGTATAATTCTCCCAGGAGAGCATGCATGCCGTGATAAACTGAGATTAAAACATGTGAGAAAATACTCCATTACAGCCCATATTAATCATCACGCTCCATGACACTTATGACCATTATAATACCAAACAACCAGCAAGAGAAAAATGAGCTCAGCAACCACACGAAAACAATTTTTAATATAAAATGTAAATGCACTCAGATGGACAGCAGCATAATTTGGCAGATCATCAAGGACAAGATCCAGTTAAGACATGCAAGAGAGGAAAGCAACAGGCAAATAATACCGCTCAGCACACAACCAGCACCAATCTCTTCACAAAGCCCATGTTGTTAGAGAGCGCAGCAAACACTTATCTTAATGGTTATTCTCTGTATCCCACAGGGAAATATATGCAGTGGTGGACTTGGATATTAAAAAAAATAATAAGAATAAATGACCTTGGCATCTCTAATATTCAACACCAGCTCCCAGCTCAGCTGTGAGTAGACAAATGGGCCATTAAAACCATTTGGACTCACTGGAAACACACATTTACTCGCCACTAAATTCCCAACAAGCCAAACCACATCCTCCACAGGAAGGCATATTATTCCCAAGCATGTTAGTTTTAAATGAAACCACAACATAATCTGGATATCTTCACCGAGACCGACCGCACGGCCTCGGGCACGCACACACACACACACACACCGCAAAGCTAGGCTAAAGCTAGGTCAAAGCTAAGCTAATTTAAACAATAATAATATGAAAAATTAGGCTTGCCTTTTTGGAGGGTGAAGTCCCGCTTCATCATGAAGTTTGCCCCAGACATTCTGCTCCTTTTGTGAAGTCCAGAGTCGACGAAGAAATCCAATTTAAACACATTTGTTGTGCAAAACCGTGCTAGCCAGCTAGGTAGCTAGCTAGCTGTAGCATTGCCGCTAGCATTTCCGCTCGTTGTGTTCCCGCCTCGGTCAGCTTCCTGTTTCATGTTTTCCACCTCCAGCCGCTTCAGTTTTCCCGTTTACTCCTCTGTGCTCCTCTTTTTTTTCGGCCTCTCTGGTTTCCTTTGGTTCATGAACATCAGGCAATTTTCCAAAACACCTTCCAGAGTTAGCTTGTTGTATTTAGCCTCATAAACAACCGGCGGTTTTTAATTTAACTGTCAACCGTCGGTGTTGTGTTCACATCAGCTCGGAGCTCCTGGTAAGTTTGAATAAAATATTTATAAGTAGGCATATGTATTTGTCAAAATCTTGTTGAATTCTCTTCCATGACTGCACAGAGTAGATTTACCGCAGTTGTATTTTTTTTTTTTAAAAAGGTGCCTCTAATAATATAATCATTTTCGCGGTTCTCAGGTTTCCCAGGTGATCCAATATGTCTGCCGCAGGAAGTAGAAGGTCTGGCTGTCAAAATAAAAGTGCCAAAACGATTCGTCTTTTTAAGAATTTATTTTAGATGTCGGATGAAATGGATCTCATTTTAAGGGATATTATTATTTAGGGCTGCCTTTAGGTTTTACAAATGTTGTAGTATTTTTTGCCAATTGTGAATGACATGATTGCTTGATAAATTATTTTGATTCATCATTAATTTAATACATTTAAGATATCAGGTAATTATTACTTTAATCATGCAACAGAAAAATTCAATATGTAAATGATGATGATTACTTTCCAACACTGATGCAAAACACCAGAACCTGCTTTTCCTCTGGAACATTTTTTAAAAATGAAACTGCTATCAGGACTAAGTGTGTGTACCAATAGCAGAGCTAAAAACAGATGTATGTCTTGACCGGATATACACACGCTGTCCATTTTATTAGGCATTTTGTACAATCTAATGTAATACAGCCCAACAGCTCACACATTCTGCCCCTTAGAACAGTATAACCCAATTTTGATAAAAAGCCTCCTAAGAGATAGAACTATAAATAAAACTAATCATGCTGTTGTACTGGACAACATAACATTGAATTTCTTTTTACCCACTGATTTAAAAATAATCATCTCCAATATGAATAACAAACATGTTAAAAATAATACTCTTCTGACAATATCAACCAGAAATGAGCACTGTTATTTTTGTAAAGGTGGAATTTACAACTGAACTGTTGCTTTGGGGTGCATTAGAGTTTACTGATGCTTCTAGTAGAATAAATAAATGGGGTGTTTTGCAGTCAGTGGATTATGGTTGGATGGCTTTTCTCTTTGTATTCATGTTTTGTGCACACCCATTACATAAATATACAAGCCTGATTTATTTATTTGAATTGGTATAATGTGGGGCAGCACAGCAGCATAGTGGTTAGCTCTGTTGCCTCACAACAAGAAGGTTGTCAGTTCAGTTCCCGGCCTTTGTGTGCGGAGTTTGCATCCTTTCCCCGTCCCTGCGTGGGTTTCCTCCCACCGTCCAAAGACATCATGTTTGGATTAACTGGTGACTCTAAATTTTCCGTAGGTCTGAGTGTCAGTGTGAGTAGTTGTTCGTCTCTGTCTGTGTCTGTGTGTTGTCCATGTGATGGACTGGAGACCTGTCAAGGGTGACCCTGCCCTCGCCCAATGTGAGCTGGGATTGGCTCCAGCAACCCCTACAACCCAGAAACGGATAAGCGGTAGAAGATGAATGAACTATATAATGTGTTCTGTAAAAATAGCAGGAACCTGCTGAGCCTGTAAAGGTCCTGAGCTACACGCCATATAAAATAATAAAGATAATGTTGAGCTATTCAAAGTGATGGAATATTTTACTGTGTGCATACAGGAAGTATTTTGTCATTCATCTCTATCTTTACCTAGAATAAACAACCTGTAAAAAATATCACATCATATAAATGGTTGTTTTGAAAAGTTGTGAAAGCTCAGGTCTGAAGCAGTATGTATTTTGTTCACAGACATAACGATGGCAGGCACTTTGTGCACATTGCATCATATATATTGTATATAAGTATATAGATTTGATTTAGACTCTGAATCAGGAAAGTTACTGAATAAGCTTAGTTTTTCAGAGATATCATTGTGCTAATGGGCACTTCAATATGTTTTTTTTAAAGGTTGTATTTCCATCACATCACAGAAAAGCAGTGAATCGCTTCGGAGTCCCAGCTTCATTCTTTAACGTACGTAGATAACATCTCAAATGGCAACATCTAGACTAACATTATCTAGTCTAGATAATGTTTTCTGCTTTCTCAGAAAAATAAAAACATTTTTCCACTCTTCCCGTCAAACTTGGGCTCTAAGCAATTTTATACACCTTAAACCCAAAGGTTGGAGATGCAAGATCTGTCTTCTGAAGTCAGTATTTTTCTGGTTTTTAAGTCCCTCTGGTACAGCTTCAACATTTGGCATCTACACTTTTCAAGATTTGATGGGTACAAATTATACATTTAAAATCAAAATAAGAATTTGATGTTGAAAGGAGCAGGTTAAACTGTAACCTGCACAACCTGGAGAAACTCCAGCCAAGTTTGAAGATTGAATATTATAAAATGAATTGGGGCACAAGTTCACCAAAAAGTAATTTCCAGTGCTGAACTGGCCTGTTTAGGATTAACACTTTGGGTTTGTGGTGCTGTTATATTAGTTTTTGGTGGGAAGCAGCAGGCTAAAGGTTGGGTGTTACTACTTAAATTTTGTGTCAAGGGGCCGATGGAGCAATCATGTTATTCATGTTAAGAGAGCAATAAGGATGATGAGCTTTTGTCAGCCACATCACAGTCTGGGTGTTTTGGTCTTATTTTTTCATACATTATCACTTGCATTGTTGGCAGTCGACAGTTAATATAATTTCTTTAGCACAAAATCTATGCAGTCACACACTGTCCCTATAAAAAACGTCCCAGCCTAATAAAAATTGAGATACATCAGAGCATAATCAGCCGTACACCCAGAGGGTTCATTACTACAATGGTCATTAAAACAGTTGACAGCTATAGGAAAAAAATTGCCTTCTGAATTGCTGAGTGGAAGAGTTTGGCAGCGTACTCCAACGTTGAGCTGTTTGAACAGTTTCTTTCTGATTTGGGTCATTTTTAATGACAACTATAATGTCTTATATGTAATTGACAGAAGCATTAAGAGGCACGAGAGGAGCAATGTCAGGAGCAATGAGGGGCTTGCAGTCGTTTCCAGGTTACAGATCCTTCATTTGGAGAAAGAACCCCGAAGGTTGAAGCAAATCTGTTTTCGGGGCCCAATCTGGAACCAAGATGTGATTTGATCAAGTTGACATTTAGCTCGCGCACAGAGGTCACTCTGCGGCCGGCATGGGTTGGAAATAAATGAGTTCTAAGATGGTGTGTACTCAATTTCTCAGTGATAATGGGCTGAGAGCCTCCATGTTTGCCTCCATACTAAAGGGGATTTCTCTGATTAACATTCAGTAAATCCACACGAAGAACAGCATCTTAATTTGTAGAACCAGATGTCGTGGTCCATTTGATTACATTCACCTTAAACGGAAAAATTGAACCCTCAGATTTTCTTTAGCTTCTCTCCAAGTTACTTCTGCACAGTTGCTGAATACATCACAAAGTGGTATTCCCCTTCTGGCAACTGGGGAGTGTCTCAATCCGGGCCGTCTTTTTTTAATTTCGTTTAGAGCGACATGAGTCACGGCAGCAAAAACAGCAGCAGTCTTTTGAAACTGGGACACATGAAGCTTGATAACTTTACATTTAGGCTGAGACTCTCAGCGTGGACAGATGGCCATCGGTTCTATGAATGTTTCATCATTTCCTTTCACTTGGAGCCACTTAGACACCAGAGGGCAGCTAATGATGTTGCCACAGCAACCATCACTAAAACGGGATGGCAGAAAATTAGTTTTTACACTAAGTCATTCATGAAACTTCAGTCAGTGTGTCTTCATATGACAGATGCATAGTATGGTATTATGATGCTCTAGTTTTATGCAAAGAAATCTCATATGTTTTTGATGTTGGTGTCTCTATTTTCTTTGTGTAATTTTATCCAAACATCTTCCTTGTACTTTTCAGTATCAAGCAGGTTATTTGGACTAGTTTTATTATTATTATTATTATTATTATTATTATCATTCTCAATTTTAGCTGTTTTACTTCTTTTTTGTTTTCTATTTAATTTTCTCTTTCTGATTCGTCAGATTCAGTAACTTTGGTTGCAATTGAGTCTTAGGGCATGGGAAGGTAATAATAATGCTTCAATGGATCATCAAATGACATGATAAAAATAACAAATATTTTAAAAAAGAGATGTAACACAACATCCAGGTTAAAATCAGCCAATAGGTAGTTGTCATATAAATGTTAACACTGATCTAACCAGATGCAAGTTAAATAGAATTAAAATACATGTCATGGATTGTGCGGTCTTGTTGGACTCGTGTGTTTTCATATGTTCACCCCACAACATCTACAACATCCCCTTTCACGCTGCGATCACCAAACGTCCTGCGTGCTTATGTGCAGCCTTGTTAGCTATGTGGCACATCAAACAGCTGTGGCCAAACAGCCTTCATGCTCATGTTGTGATACCCGGCAGTGTTTTCAGAGCGAGCCATGTCGGTCCGGGCTCGCAGTCAGCCGAGGTCACCGTGCTTCTGGACGGCCTTGCCCCTGACTCACTCCTCTTCTGGGTGCTCAGCGAGGTTGTGTCATTCCAGCAGGCGTACACGCTTTGGAGACGAGACTTCTGCCAGACTGCATCACAGCGCCACAGGTCCTGTTTGGGTGATCTCAGCTCATGTGCCGCAGGCCGTCCCCCTCCGTCAGGCAGAGCTGTTGTTTTCTCATTGCTGTGAGTATCAGTGAGGCCACAGTCACCTCACAGCATTCACACCTAATCTGTCCCTAAATCGTGTGGCAAATACAAATGTGATGGATATTAATCGCAGGTAAAAAGGAGCAATGAGCAGAAAAATAGGGCCACATGTTTTCATCCAAGTGAGAGGGGATATTTTTTTTCTCCATTCATTTTTCCCTCAAATTTTCTTATGTGGTTCAGAGGTGAAGTTTGAATCATCATGAAACTCTCTCAGATTGATTATCAGCACAGAAAGTTAATTGACTAACAAAATATGTGTTTACTGTCTTTATCAAAGGCCAAAGGTCCAAGTTTCTGTACATAAAAAGTTTGAGCAAAACTTTAACTACGACTCCCAAGGGGAATTTCTGCAAGAAGCAACAAACCGCCGAACAGGAAAAGATTGTTTCATGCACCGCTAACAGCAGGTGTGAGCTAAAGATAACGGAGGGGAGAAGAAGACCGAAAACACAATCTGCAGCTTAAATGAAATCACTTTTTATATTCTGGGTCAGTTATGAGTGAATTCAGCGGCTTAAGGGACTTGTTTTCTTAACAACTGAGAGAAAAACTGTGAGCTGGGGGAAAAGGATGAGGAGAAGAAGCAGAAGAAGCAGCATCCCCTCTAACTTTACAATTCTACTTCACGTGGGAAGCTTTGTGGACCCGACACTGTCTGCCATAAACAGGTATTAATGATTCATAGGATGTGATGGGTTAATTGACCGATGCCTCCAGTTCATTTTTCTCATTATCACTTCTTTCCCAACTAAATGGACGTTTCAGTCTCACTCGGTAGTGTCTAACTGCCCACTCCTCTCCGCATTTCACATGTTTCAAGTGCAAATGTCCTGCAGACAGCCCACGCATATTTTTCCTTCTCTACGTGGATTAATGATCTTAATACTTGTGGCTGCTAATGACTGCTTCAGTGCCGGATCACTTAACAGCAGAGGTGGTGGCGCTAAATCAACGCACATCTGAGGTTGAAAGTGTATTAAACCAAACAGGATCCAGAATCTGCTCCAACAATTCATATTTTTCACAACACGAGATGCTTAGGTCGACGGTTAAGGGATGAATGGATGGTTTTCTCCGTAGTAATGTGAAATATGTCAAAACACACAAACAAAATAAGAACAATATCAAGCTCTAACAACAATTAAGTAAATCAAGCTGAAGTCATTTCCGCTTTATTCACTTACCCATTCACGACACCTGCATTTCTTTCCTTCAGAAACAGGAATCTAATCTGACAGAATACAAATAAGCATTCAAAAGCCATCAAAAAAGGAATACCAAGAAGGGAACCGCTGCAATATTAACTAAAACAGTATCAGATCAAGTTGAAAGAAGAAGAAGAAGAAAAATCAGACACTTAATCTTAACCTTAAGAATTCATAATATTCTTTGTTTGTAATTGTTTTAATTGATCTTTTTTTACTAACTTCATTTGTTTTCATTTTCTGGCTAAATTCTTTTAATTTCTTTTGAAGTATTTCTATCTTCTTATTCTTTTTTCTAATAGTTTTTTAATTTAAATTAAGACATAATTAGAGTAGTTCAGCCGTGCTTTTATTCAGCCCGTCATAAAAAAGGATTCAAATACCAAAGACATCATCTTTATTGAAGGTGGCATTATGCAGCTTTGACTTTGAATGAGTATTCCTAAAAGCCATACAGGCAGATTGATTAGACCTTCAGTCACAGCTAAGAAAAAAAAAAAGGTATTAAATAATTAGAAAAACACATTAGCTTTTAAACAATGAGCTTCAGACATCATTTAGATGGATTAGCGTCACAAATGGCCCTGTACAGTTGGAAAAAAAAAGAAAAACAAAACAGGAGCTTCAGCTTCTTTGATTAATTAAACACTGATTCATTGCTATTATTCTTTTTCTTCTTACTTTGACTGAGAATCTGCTGACCCCCAAAACTAATATATATCCAGCCTGTTGTTCATCCAATTCTTCTGTTGTTTTGCCAGAACTAAACAACTTTATCCATCAGCAAAGGTAATGAAAAGACTTTGTCTTTGGTAATTACTCATTAGAGGCCGTGTTCAATAAATTCCCCCGACTTAAAAAGTCTGATGTCATGACAGATTTTTAATGACAGCACTAAACTAATGTCAATAACTCTGTTGTCCTAAACAAAAGCACAGGATGCATGAATCATTCCTTATGTTGCCACATCGTTGTGCACTGATTACATGATTAACAAAGTGGAATAAAGCCAGCTGAAGTTTCAGGTGTTTGTATTATTGTGCACTTTTATTTTATTCATTCGGTAGTAAACTACCTAAATTTTCAACCAAGGTGAGAGCAGATGAATAAAAAGTCAAAAACAAGATCACTGTCTTCTCTGATGATCCAAGACGAAATCCCATTTGATGGTTGACAAATAAACCAACACGTTCACAGTGCTTGTTATCTTCAGGCTTGACAACCACAATCACAGTTCTCCGGTTTCATTCCCAACCGTTATCCTTAGAAGGGGAAAGACGCCAAAAAGCTTCACACATGGTAAAGAGACAAAGATGCAAAGGAAAAAAACAAAAACAAAAACAAAACACAAGGCACCTGAGTGTCTGCAGCTGTGCCACATTACACCATGTTGAAAGCTCCTCCACCCTAGGAGGGTGGAGGAGGTTTTGAATGAGCTTGATATTCAGTGAATGAGAAATAAATGCCTCTCTTAAGTACCTGTCGGCGATGCGAGCAGCACAGCAGATGTGTTACGTGTCACTCAAAGCTTTTTAAAGCATCTTGGGCTAAATACTGGGGGACGTGGAGGTTATTCAACCAGCTCGTGAAAATGTAAATGCTCACATTAATACATGACAGATTCCTCTTTCATTTGACATGTCTGACACTTCGCAGACGCTGTAATTTGGAGGAGTTTGCAGTGAGTGGAGCTTTGACGATAACACAGTGACCTTCAGTGGGTGTAAAATACAACCAAAATTAAGGATGTAATTAGGATTCATTCATTTCCAAATGTGCAGCTCTTCTTTTTTATTTCGTTAATGGCTATAGAGAATAAAAATAAAAGACTTCTATCAGAAAAAATGTCCTTAATGATGAAAGTTAAATATATTTAGCTTTTTTCCTATAAGAGCAACAAAAAGCCAAGTTCATTGCTGTCATTTAACAAGGCGAAACTACGGAGGCCCTGAGAGTTCAGACAGCGAGCTTTATGTTCGAAGGACGTTTACCGTCCTGTCAGATTACTCTCACAAGAGTGCTGACACATTAACACACTCACTGTGAAATATTGTGTGTGTGTTTGGTTGGTTGTTTGTCACTTGTCTCACTCATGCCAACTTCCTGTTTTCTCTTGCTGTTAATTGGCATGAAGATGCTACCTGTCCTCCCCTCTCCATCCTCTTCCTCTCCTCACGTCAGATAATCCTCTTTTCACTTCAGCTCTATTCTCTCTCTCCGTCTCTTTCTCATTCTTTCACAGACATCTCCTGACTCTTTCCTCCCCCCTCATTTGTATTCACGGCGGCGTGGCCTATCTGTACCAATGAAATGCTGTTGCATTTAGAAAGGTTGCAGTGCTCCAGCCGTCCCAACTGATGTCAGATCATCGTGATGAAAAATCACAGCAGTATTTCTTCAGCCTGGTTTGTGCTACTAGTCCAGGTATTATGGGAACGTCACTTCCCAAAATTAAAAAAACAAGTCATCATAATGTGAAATATGAAATTTCCAGATGTGTTTTATTGTTGGCGGGGTTAGAAGATAGTTTGGGTTATCTAACTGTGTTTTACCTGCAGCACATTTACATAGTTGTGTTCTCAGTTTGGAGAAAAAATGTGACATCCGTTTAAGTCGACGCTGCATTTTTGGAATATTTTCACCACTTCCTTTTCTTTTAGAAAGACATTTTCTCAATAGTTGAAGGACTGTATCGCTGAACACGAGCAGACCGACGCTCAGCTCTGTCTGTTCAAACAGCCGATCTACAGTGTAGTAGAGTGTGCGTCATTAATGCACTTGTGTACATCATAATACCATTAAGGATAATGTGCACATGTTCTCGTTAGTGTTTGAGTGCACTGCGGTTCTTCCGACTGTCTCATTAATCAGACAAACAAGCACTTGTCTTCAGCTCCGGCTGGACTGACTCAAACACACCTGAGTATCAAAACTGGAACTTGGTGAAATTTTTGAGTTTTGTCTTATTTGAAAAATGTGTTTTGTTCGTTAGCTCACCAGGATGAATCCTGATGAGTTCGTTCATCCTTTGATGTTTTGTTCAGCCAATCTTCAGATAAAAAGGACACACACACAAAACTGTGCACTTTGGTTAAAATCCCTGGAAAAAGCGTGGAAGTGGACCTTGAATCACAATTTTTTTGACAAACTACTAGTTTCAAGGTCCAGAATTAAATTTAATACTTGGTTATGTTTATTATTTTATTTATATGAAACAGTTCATGCATAAGACTCTGCTCATATGAATCGCATTAAGATACATTTTCATGTGATACAATAAAACTGCATCAGGTAATGAGTGTGAAAGATCAGAAACACCTAAAGATAAAAATTAGCCAGATTTAGCCCAGTCCTCGGGCGAGCTCGTCCAGACACTGAAAACTAATTCAACGTTTTAATTTACATTTTTTAAATCTTTTAAAACACACCGTGTCTGAATGTACCAGAGTAGAAGATAAAAATACTGTAGGAAAAGACTAAATCCAGGATCTGATGCAGGAGCCAATTCAGGCTCCAGGTCCAATCACGCAGTCACCAATCAATCTGCAAACATACAAACTCCGGACGCATCTTGCTGTGAGGCCACAGTGCTGACCACTGTGCCACCATGCCACCCTCAGGTAGGTTATTTGCAAAATACTGAAATGAAGTGGATGGTGTGATGGAGCGGAGCACGGCGAGGAGCCGGTTGTATTCTGGTCTCTTGGCAGGAAGCTGAGGTGGGGGGGTTTGGGCTGAAGTCATTGTTGGCCAGCAGGACTGGCTGAGGGAAACATGGCTGAGCAAACAGGCTAAACTAGAATCAAGACCTGGCTGTAGTGAAGACGGGGGGGGGGGGTATTTATGCAGCAGGAGGGTGTTTGTAGAATCAGAGGAAGTATGTAGCTAAACACTAAAATTCAGTGAAATATTTTTTTGTTCAGCAGTTATTTTTCAGCTGCATCTCCACAACGTCAGCATTCAGACTGAGCTGCAGCTCATCCACCGGATAAATCCACCATCTTTGCTTTAATACCCCCCCAACTCCCAAACATGACATCATGCCCCATTCACAGCTGGAGTTGTTATCTCTCATTATTCCATCGAAGCCAAAAAGAGAAAGTCATTTTCTGCGGTGGAACGAACATCACATCCTCACTGTGTTTCTTCCACAGACTCTTTGGTCGTGTTTCACTGAGCAAAAAAAAAAAAAAAAACGACCAATACATTTCACTCCATTCACCGAGAGAGATATCACAGCTGCACTGATATCTATTGTGAATTGTCCATGGTGAGCTTACTTGCAGTCAATCTTCACAGGTCGGTGGAAGTCAATGAGAAAAGACGCAAACACACAGACACACAAACACACACCTGCTCTTTGTGGCGACACTGCTGACTAAGCTGCTGTGGTCTTTTCTTTTTTTACAGCTTGTTTATTGGCCTAACTGATGCTGACTGTGCATCTTGGAGATAAAATTAAATAATTGTTGCACAGGATATACAAGCTTTAACAATAGATCTCAGTGTCTGTACAGTATGCTGCACTGAAGCTGTAAATCTGTGTCGGTACAGTATATGTATGTTTGATTTCTATTCTTATTCTTACCAATAATCACAGTACAATTATAGATTTTATTGATAATCCACAGACTGCGCGGATTATTCAATGTGACCTTCAAATCCCCGTCATGCCATTTCATCAGCTTTCCTACAGAGGCCTCCCAAACAGTACATCTATCCGATATCTTTGCAGGGTCACGCCCTTTACTTCAATAACAATCAGTCCAGACTGTTTGATCATTTAATTTTCGATCATCTCAAAATGTATAAAGGTAAACATCCATTTCTTCTTTAATTATAAATCCAGACCTGAGTTTACAGAGAAGATGAAAATGTGTGTCACAAAACAAGGTGGAAAGAAATAGCATTTCTTTCACCTCTGATAAGAAAAAAAAGATTTCCTGAGATTTCAAAAGAGATTCAGCTGATCTACTTTCTGATGTCAGGGCAGACGACTGATGCATAATTAAACAAGCTGGACCAATTTTCACAATACACTTGATCCTGCACAGCAGATACACGTCACCCTGGGGGAGTATCATCTTTTCATAAAAATCCCCACATCTTTGTAAATATTAGGGATCACAGTTATTTTATTTAATGCCTGGAAACCCAGAACCAGTTCTCAAGGTCCTCGTCCACTGATTTCAAGAAAAGCAACCTTCTGGAAACTCTCACGGCACGTCTGTTAGTATTCAGTATGTCCACCTGGAGAAGGTACAACCGTCATGATGCTGAATACGTCTTCAAGTGTTCTGTTTCACCATCAATATAAAAATGTCAAATGCACCGCTGGAAAAAAAACAACAGTAAATGTTGGACGCTGGTGAAAAAGCTCCAGAAAGATCCTGGTAAAAAATACAAAGTACTGCAGTGGACAATGAACCTGCAGCCTGTAGAGTGTGTAGTGTTGATTCTGACATATGGTTAGTCTTGTTGTTGTCCCATAAAGATGTCTGAGGGAACGGGCCGTGTCTCAGTTTGACAGGGCAGAGCAGAGATCGCGTGAAGATGTTTTGTACTTCAGGTGTAATCTCTGCTTTAATACTAACATGACAGACATTGCTTGCACCAGTGCAGTTAACCAGATGCTGCATGACCAGCCAAGGGTGCACAAAGCTTTGCTTTACATCAGTGTAGCTGCTGTCAGAGGATGATGGATGATCTGGTCCTTGAAGCTGAGTCGCTGTGCTTTAACTCTGTGTATTAGCTTGTGTACAATAGTGTTGGGGATCTAAACGCACGAGGAGCTGCGCTGTGAGTCGGCTGATACATGAGCCATATAAACACGGATCAGGATCATGAACATGGATGGGACGGGGCTAGAAGATGAGGAAGATAATGTTCAATCATAAAGACGCATTTATTGCTATCATGATGAAAATGAGGCATGAAATATTTGACTACTTCTTGAACAAACTTCTGTTCGTTTGTGTACTAAAAATAAATCAGACGTAGACATTTAAACAATGTAGTGAGTTCATGCTTTGGTGAGCTCACAGGCATCGTGGAGCTTTAAGTTTTGTCCAAATGAAACCTGATACACCAACAAATCCAGGAAAATGCACACTAACAACACAACTCTGCTTCTGCTCCAGTGGGAAGTCTTTTATTGAGAGTTTTCACTTTTAGTGCACACATAATCATAAATATAACTGCAGAATCACGAGCACGTGATTTTATGACCATGTGTCCGTGCGAGCCTGCAGGAAGAAAACAGGCGTTTGAAGGACTGACTAATTCTGTGCTGTAACACGCAGCAGCAGCGGCTGACGCAGCAGAAGTGCTTGAGCGTAACGCTGGTGATAAGTGTGTGCCCGGGGCCGGAGATGTGACGCTTTTTCAGATGTATTTATTGTCATTTAAGTTTTGCAGCAGTGAAGGATAGAGAAAAAAAAAAGAAGCTTAAATTTGTCACAGGGCTCTTCAGGTTTTTCCTGGACTTGAGTATACGTGAGGAAATAGAGATATTCTACAAACTCATCTTATGAGAAGTAAATATTCAGTAATTTGATGAAGCACCTGTTTCGCCCTCCTTTGTGTTTCCCGTGTTGTCTGTCTGTATCGCTTTGTGTGTCTTGGGGTGCAGTTATGTGTGTATGCTTCCTTGAGATAATTTAACACTTCTGATTAACCTCAGCCTCCCACTTCCTGTCCCGGTCCCATCCTGTCCGACTCTGGACCAGCGGTCTGTGTTCCTGGACTTCTGCTCCACCATCCTTAGCCTGCCTGTTGATTAAACCTCCACAGATCTACCTGTATATGTCACATCAGTCTGGGGAGATGTTTATTTCTGCTGCTGGAGGGAACATCTCAACTGTTTCTGTGAAGAAACATGCTGCTGTCGTTTTTGACAGCGGACGAGGACGACTGAATACGATCAGCACCGTCAGCGTGTTCAGACGTTCCTGAAAAGCTCCAACGCTGCACAAATCTTTTCTTGTGGCAAAGATGCTAACACAAGACATGAGAGGTGTTCCTCCCCTCGACCACCTCCCTGTCATTTACGGCGCCATCTTACAGCCGTGAGGATGCGTGGGACAGTGATGAGAGGTGAATCCAAATCGTTAGTTGTGAATGTGTGTGTCTGCTCATCTAATAATTGGATGTGATGGCAAAGTGGAGGCTGCGATGATGAATCACCATCAGCCGAGCTGTGAGCACAGCAGGTAGGTGGCAGATGCTGCAGCCACCGAGTTAGTGAGTGTGCACTTTACACGCACTCACTAGCTCAGTGGATAAACGAAGTGAAAAATGTGCTCGACTGCACAGTTACTTGACTTGCATGCTGAATTTAAACATAATGCAAGATGTTGGGGGGTCAAGTGGAGCCTAAAGGCACGCACAAAAGACACACACACACATGTAAACACACATGCATACACACCAGTAAGGCAGGCAGGTGACAAAGAGTTTATAGAAGCGGCCCACCATGCTGAGGAGATGTGCTTGGCGCTCGCTGTGCAGACTGCTGATGGAAGCTCCTCTAATCTACTCGATGTGAAGTGCCTCTCATGCCGCTTCACTCACTGGTTCAGGCCTCAGATGGAAAAATGTTCCCTTTTTTCTGTCACTGGCATTGTCATTGTTGGCTCTGATTGCCCTCAGCCCCCCCTCCCCCCTCCCCACAACTGTCACCCTGCAGGGTCAAACTCCATAAAACTGATGAGACTTAGCGCAGAACAGAAACAGATGGATTTGTTCCACCTAAGCGTTTCAGTGATTATCAGGGTTTTAGTCTTTCTGGGAAAAGATGAAGCTGGCAAGGTGGAAAATCTCACCAAAGAAAATTACAGTTTATGACAAATAAAATATGCCTCAAATCCACTCGCCTCCATGTGAAAGTAAACTTAGATCACACCGTGAGGCTGGAACAGGGCTCCACTGCCACATTAACTTTGTTTGGCTGAATTAAAAACTTTCACGGGTCTTTCAATGACACAAAAAACACATTAATAGTGTTTACTGAGGTTGGCAACAGAGGAAGGCGCCACAGAGGTGGACTGAAAGGTCTGGAGAGATGAATCGGGCTGAAATGCTGCAGCAGCTTCTGGAGTTGATGAGGTGATAATGAGAAAGCAGGTGAACTGACAGGAACCGTGTCCCAGTTCACAGACGGCGTCCTCCGGAGGGTGCATCTGAAGATGGATTGTGTCACAACGGCGTGAAGAAGGTTCAGTGACCGACTCACGATTCATGGCATGTAATGAAAGTGAACGACGCTGACCGAGAAGCAGAAGTTCTGCATTCCAGCTCAACTCAAAAACCAAAGAAGGTCAAACTTGGGGGTGTCATATCTGCGAAGTGTCTCCCCTGTTCACGCCGTACTTCATTAACCGGCCTTGTTACCAGCAGATAAGCTGTAAGCCGCATATATCAAGAGAGAAAAGCAAACATTTGAGTCGCCTGCACACTCAGAGACGGTGTGATCCTGCTGGTGACTGTACTGTAGACCGGATCGTTTCTTTTCGGTTTTTAAGGCCACACCAGCCGGACAAACACACACAGATGAAAAGTGTTGAGGTGAGAGCAAAGCTTCACATGTAATATCTCATCACAACATCTCCAACGATTCATCAAAACGACATTGTCTGCTATCAGCTACTTAGTGATACCACTTCAGATCATTTGATCTAATGAGATCACTGACTATGAGCCATTTCACGGCGTCACAAACCAATAAACTGCCTCTGACTGAAACGGCGTCTGCTTCACTTGTACTTCCTCCACAGAACATCAGATCCCGATCAGCTTGTATAAAACCGTAGACCAATGGAAGAATGTCTCTAATTACTCCTATCTGACATTTGTAAAAGTGCTCTGATCTGCTTAACAGCTCCAATATTAAATTTTTGTGGACGTCCTGATCATTTAAAATAATAAAAAATGAAATAAAATAACTTGACTAATGTCGTTTTGTAGATTTTGTGTGCTGTGTTCGGTTGCAGCAGATCAGCTTAGTTGAAATGTATATATGACTCTCCGTGTTAAGTGCGTCCACATTTTAGATTTTTTACAGCAGTTTGAGTTCCACAGCTACAGACGCTCTCGCTTGCTGTCACAGCCTACAGACAAAAAAACAATTCAGGACTGTCCTCGGGGCGGGGAGCAGACAGAAGAGCTCAGACAGGTCTTGCCGTTCCAGGATGCTCTCGTAGAATTGTCAAGGACGTCTCATCTCCAACCTGCTGTTCGCACTCAACAGCTTTGGAGAGCTGCAGTTTTCAAAACCACTTCCCTGGAGAGACGCCCGCTCCGAATGTGCACTTCAAGCAAACCCACCTGACTTTTCAACACAGTGATTAAACAAATGAACAAAAAGTAATGATTCATTCAAGCGTTTATTAGAGGTTGCTTTGAAAGCTGTGAAGTGTTAGCCCAAGGCTGATGTTACCTTCGCCGGCAGAACAGATTTTAATCTTCCTCAAATTTAACAGTGTAAAGCCTGATGTCAGCAGCATCTGCTGTGTAGCTGCAAATGTCAACAAGATATGAAATAGACAGAATTCAGACTATAAGAAAAGATGAACAAGATCCCACATAAAGGGAAAATGGTGTGTTCTGTGTTTGATTCCTGCCAGGCTTTTCACAGCTCATCCTGGATCAGTGCAGTCTGTCTCATCCTCCCTCCTCTGACCACAAAGAGCCGTACATGGATACGTTTCAACAGATATTCATCCTGCAGCAACAGTTCATTTATTTATAAATAACATTTTTTACCACCATGTATCTAAATGCTATTTCCATTTGGTGGAGGTTACAAACCAATTAGCTGATGAACCTGGTGAAGCAGGTAGAGGTCAAAACAGAGCAAAAAGGTATTATTATAATTATTATTATTATTATTTGGTGGGTGTCTAGAACTTTTTGCTAATATAATTTTTTTTATTGTTCTTTTTTCAGCAATGAAAAAGGTGAGATTTAAAGGTGTGTGTGTGTGTGTTTGGTAGTAAATTAAATGTCCACAGCACGTATTGACCTAAACCTGAATATACAACACAAAGTCTTGTGTGTTCATTTTTCTATTGGCATTATATTCTGATTTCTATCCATCAAACAAATAATTATTGTGCTGGTAATTTTCATGCAATGCAATGCATGACACATTCAATACCTCACAGGCAAACACAGTCGATTGGGTTGTGTTTATTTGTGGGTAATAGTATAGATTTTCTTCCTCCCTTTCAGGAAACAAAAAGATTGCATCTTTATCTCCGTCTGCTTCTCTGGATTGGAAGTCCCAACAGATGTGTTGTATGAATAGGATCAAGGAGAGCCGGGTGAACAGCATTCGGGTTTAGGATTGAATTAGTCAGGATTGGGTTAGTCGGGATTGGGTCAGTCCCCATCAAATAACATGTCACACAGCAGCAACAGAGAGGGCAGTCATCACTTTTAAATCATCTTACAGAAGAGAAACTATCAAAGGAATCTGAAAGCGTACACACTCTGCAGGTCAAAGCTTAAACAGATATCTTAATTATGGCTTCTTGTTATTTTCTTCCTGTCATGTTTCCTCCTGAAAATTAACATATTTTTCTCACTCTTCTTAAAGAATTTCAGAATAATTTGATTTCTGTCAGAAACGAAGAGAAGGGATTGCAGGGGAGCTACAAGTCTCAACCCAATTAGTGACCTCGTTCACTGAACACATCTCATCCCACCACGCTTTCTATTCACCACCACTCTTTATAGCCCTCTGCCTCTCTAAACCCTTTTCTTTTCTTCTCCACTGGACTTTGTATTCTCCCTCCTCTCTACCTTCAACTGTTTCTCCCTTTCTCTCGCTCTTTGCACAAATGAGTCCATTTTGCCCCAGGGATGAAACTGCGGCGGTTAAATCAGATCGGGGCAAGGTTATATTTGGACTGTGAAAGATTGAGAGAGAGAGAGAGAGAGAGAGAGAGAGAGAGAGTGGATGAGAGAGGCATCAAACAGCTGGGCAATGACTGCACGGCCTATTTTACATCAGCAAATTGGCTGACGGTGGATTCCCAGGGCACTTTGTGCTGAAAATATTAGTAATATTAGCTCAATAAAAATCTCCAACTCATTTGAAGTCACCTCACTAATTACCGCTAACACACAGGGATAACAATACTGCGCCGTGATGATGATGATAAGGAGCAAAATAAAGAGAATCAAGCTGTTAAAGTCATCGATCTGAGTAGAAAACCAATGAGCTCAAACATTCAGTGTGAATTTTGGGAATCTGATTCAGATGCTGTTATTTCAGGTATTATTCTACCTTCTTCTCTGCACATTTCAAGGAGACTTTCGTTGTCACCTGGAAACCACAACACCACCCCCACCCTCCACCAGCTGCCATGATTCATGGTTATATAATGAGTCACGGTTGCCACAGTTTTAAGATGGACCATATATCATTATTCTGGACCCGGCTAGGATTCACCAAGAGTTTTCACCCTCCAGCTAACACTCCAAAAAACACCTCAGGTCTCACTATTACAGTTTCAGGGGTTGTTTCAATTAACAGATTTTGGTGTTGGCTTGTTTACGTCCCATAAATCTTTTGTAGCAGGGAGGAAATTATCTGTGGTGGTCATTGTTGGGGAAACAAGTATATAACTCAGTGAAAAACGGTAAATTCTTCCTCCATAAAGTGAGTCAGACCAAAACAAAGCCTTCAGCTCTGAAGGTGAAAAGTGTTTCCAGACACCGTGTTTAATAGTTATCTAATGAATTCAATGTCGAAGTTACAGCTCTTCATCTCTTTGAGCTTATTGTTTTACAAACAGCTCAGGAGTCTTTGGAGACCAAAGCAGAAGTCAAAACTAATTCAAACACGACTCCAACTCAAAGCCTGTTAAGATCCTGTTTAAACTCATCAGCATTAATACATTTTTTCTTTGTCCAAATGTTTGTTGTTTTTTTTTTTAATTTTCAACATAAAATAGAAGAAATACATAAAATTACCATCCAAGAAGTGGACTGGATATTCCCAATCTGAAACTGAGCCAACGACATCGCTGACAATAGGTGACGTGGATGATTTCTTTGCTTTGATCTGAGAAAAACATCAGATCACAACCACAAAAGCAAAGGCTTCTTTCTGGAGCGTGCGCTGTTGTTCGACAGTCACATGGGAGACCGCAGGAGCTGGCGAGACTGATGTTACACCAAGAGTCGCTACAATAGACAGAATTCATTGCTGCTTAATAACAATGACATCTTGTTGCTACAGCTTTGAAGGCTTTGAACATCCACATTCAACGTGGCTTATGCATTTAAAATCAAGCATACATTATGTATACGAGCAATTTCTCACTTTTTCTGAGTAGGGTGGGATTAGCACAAATACGACCAATCATTTAGATTTTTATTACCGCGGACTTGAGTAGATTTTGCAGCTCTCATTAGATTTAGCATGGTGTTTGCTTTCATTGTCGTCACACTGCCAAAGTCATCGCTGATTAGAAAAATGCTACATATTGCAGACGGACCAAAATGCTCCATATCCCAGTTGTAACTGCCACGTCAAGGACCACGTGGAGAGGTTTTCCCAGCAGGTAAACGGAAGATGCATGAAAATACAGTTCAGAATAGCAGAAACAATATCATCCAGAGGAGGGGTGTTCCTTTGAGTGATCCTTAAAAGAGGGTTTACCCCCCACTGCCTCTGCACAAGGTAAACCAGCTTCACAACAACGGTTCATTTGTTCCTCCTCAGCTAGACAACCACAACAGCACCGGGGAAAGGTTTGGTTTTTTTTTCTTTTGATACACATTATCAACACCTCCTCAGGTTGAAAACGAATCCCGCTGAAAATGGCAGCTTTGATGAAACGACACAGGAAGGAGCGTCAGCCGCTGTCAAAACTGTTGCCACGGGAGACTTTTAGTTCAATATTGAGATGCCATACATTTCAGCTAAGATTTCATTTTCTGCCTGAATCGGAGAGTGAGAAAGTAATAATACAGATGCATGTCATCATTTAGACAAGAATTAGAATTTCAGTATAGCAGCACGTATCCGTCATCTCTGTGATTCTCATCTGGCAGGTGACATGAAAGTGAAGTACTTCAAATGACTGACAAAGCTTTCACTCTCAATTGTTTTCCTCTCTGCTCAGGGATTTGATTTGTTAAGGCAGCTTTTTGTCAGAATAACACGGCCTGTGATGTATTTATATTCTTAAGCCAACAAATCAGTTTGAATGTTTAAATTTCACATAGATGATGAATTATTCAGTTTGAGAACATGAGCCGTGTCTAATGCCAATCTTAATTCAAGTTTAGATTTCAAATTTCATACATATAACTGACTGGCCGTCATCAATCAACAGCAGAAATAATTGAAACGATCGTGGTTCATCAGTGTGCATGTGTGTGTACACGCATTCATGCATGTCTTAATATGCTTATGCCTTGTGGGGATCCCATGAATAACAATAAGCACACTGCACAAAATAATAGATGGGATTTTCGGTGTTAGCCGGCAAACACAGAGAACAGCAAAAAAAACCAACAACAATCCAATAATCTCCACATCACTTCTCTTCATCGAGCACTCTGAGAAGTCACCAGATCACAAGACTGAAGGCCGACAGAAAGTCACATGACACGGCCGAAGGTAAGCTGGTGAGGAATGTCACGGCTGGGCAGCGGTGCTCAAATCAAATCAAATCAAATCAGATTTATTTCTATAGCGCCAAATCATAACAAAGTTAGATCCCCCGATGAGCAAGCACTTGGCGACAGTGGCAAGGAAAAACTTCCTTTAAGAGGCAGAAACCTCGGGCAGAACCAGGCTGAGGGGGGGGCGGCCATCTGCCTCGACCGATTGGGTTGAGAGAGAGAGAGAGAGGAGAGGAACTGGGAGGGACAGAGATTTGATTTGTACCTACTATACACAAAGTTTGGTCATTCACATACACACACACACACATACACAAAACCATTAACAGCATTTTGCAGACTGGTTTATTTGCAAATAGAAGTCTGATCAGAGGTGTGTGTGGAAGGATGTGTCGCAACCGATGACTCTCTTACTGATGAAATAGAGCAACCGTCTTGTGTTTTTTTCCGTCCACCATGCAGCCAAAAAGCAGGAACTACTGTCACAACACTGGATAACGGCCAGAGATGTATCTAACAGAACACATTGGCAGCACAGTTGAGTTTACTTTTGAAGTAATTTCACGCCGTCATTTGATCATGTTAGATTTAAAACAGGGCCACGATTGTAATAATAAGATTAGAGAGGTCACGGTGACCTTGACCTTTGACCACCAAATCCTAAACAGTTCACCCATGAGTCCAAGTGAGCGTTTCTGCCAAATCTGATGAAACTCCTACAGGGTGGTCTTGACGCAGTACGTTTAAGAGCCCAAAACTGTATTTTATAAGGTCACAGTAACTTTGACCCTTGACCTTTGAGAGGCAAAATCCAATCAGTTCATCTTTGAATCAAGCATTTTGTCAAATTTGACAGGATTCCTTTGAAGACTTCCCATGACGTCGCCTTCATAATATATGTTTTCTGGGGTTGTTATGACCTTGTTTTTTCAGAGCTGACGTATATAAAGGTGGAGCCTCCAGCTGAGAGAAGCCCGCCACCTGAGGCTGCTGAGAACTCGGAGCAGTGGACTAAGAGGTCATGACCTTCATCCAACATAAGTACAAAAATATCTGGACACTTTTAAAAACCAGTTTTTTTAATCAAACACAAAAACTTCCTCCAGGAAGGTGCTAGTCTGCTTCTGGCGACATCCAGCACAAGGACTCAACCGCACACTCTGAATGCGTAATATTTTTATATTTTGGGTTTGGTTTAACTGTCTTGTGTCCTTTGTGCTTAAGGTTCACCGAGTGTGTTTCTCCTGGTTTAACACCGAGGAGAGAAGGTTTTCACCTTGACTCTCACCTCAGCAGCCACTGTGCACAAAATCTACGACTCCTTGGCTCCTCCATTAACGCTACAGGTCAACATGAACTAACAACAACTGCAAAACATCCAATCTCCTTCACCTCTGCCCATTCCAGGCACTTTATAAAGGTGCAATTCTGCCACTTCTGCAGCATCAATGTGGAGTGTGGAGGTGTGACGTCATTTTCACCTGCCCTGTAAATGCTGACGTTACCTTCCAGATGCTGAGCACCTGGACCAACGAAGAGTTTGAACACTTACTGACTTTGATAGCAACTGATGTTGAGCTAAAGAAAATTTCAGAAATCAGCCTCTTCAGCTAGAAAACAGCTGCCTGTTGTTGCACAAGAATATATATAATACAACAGCAACACTATGATTATGTGAAATTGGCAAAAAAATCGTTTTTTTGTTGTGTGAAAAGAGCGAGCATCTGCAAGTGAAACTAACTCTGGATTTGAATTTTTTTCAACGAGGTTCGGCCTGACATTTTGGAAGGGGGGGGGCTGGAGAGTATTTTATCCTCATACGTGTTTACCAATATGATGTCACAGTGTTTATCTCCGTCATTTGATGACTTGCTTGCCCCCTCATGTCCTGTCCTTTTATTTCTCTGCTGGGTCACATCGAATAAAGACTTATTCTGATTTAATAAAAAAAGATAACAAAAAATTGATGTCCTTCTATTATGCCTTTTTGGTTTACCTGCGTAGTTTTCTTTACTGTGGTTTACTTTAGTTTAGCTTTTTGCACTTTATATATATATATATGTATTTATTTTTAGATTTAGTTTGTCTGCACTGAAGGGTCTGAGAGAAATGCAATTGCCATATTTTAGAATTGACAATAAAGCCGACTTTGACTTTGACTTTGGACCAAACATCAAAATAAAGGCTGAATTAAATCTTTATATATCATTTATTAAATTTGGAAATGTGGGAATATCACAGAGCTTCAATTCAACAGAGACTGGACCTTATAATTTACCTTTATATAGATTAATGCAGATTTATATACTGCTCATCTGACCTCAGTGAGGTCTTTATGTACAAATAATATTATGCATATAATATGCACAAATTGCACATTCCATTTTCACTCTCTGCATAGCATTGTCTATATCTCAAAATTACAATATTTCTGGCTGCTTTGCATGTTATGTTATAGTACAATCTTGATTTTTAATTTTCTATTTAATTCATTTCGTACTTTTTAAAACGTTTTTTTTGTTGTTGTTGTTGTTGTTGTATATTTTCCACTTTTATTTTTTTGGTTTTATGTTACACCTTAGAGGACAAAAAAGCAAAACGTAATTTCTATTCCTCTGTTTAACTTGTATGTACAGAAGAAGTGACAACAAAGTAGACTTTGACTTTGACATCTTTGGTGTTTATTGTCATATGTACAGTAAGAAACACTTTTCCCTGTACAATGAAATTCTTACTTTGCTGTCCACAATCATGCCAAACAGAGAAAATAGATTAATAGAAATAATACATAATAATAATATAATAATATATATAATAATTAAAAAAAGAATAAAATTTTAAATATGACAATCTCACTCATGATCTTATAAATTAAGTCCTCTCAGCGTCAATTCATTCTTAATTTATTGATTTGATTGAAAAAATAATGACTTTAACTGAACTCCGTCCGCATTTTGACGGTTAGCTCGAACTGAACCGCGCTATCGGCCGTCAGCGGCTTTTATACTGAGGCGCTGGGAGGCCGCCCCCACTTTCGGCGTCTCCACCAGTCAGAGCGCAGACCGCCCCCTCCGGCTCCACCTCCGTCACGCCCCCTACCCCCCCTTCCTGTGTGAGCGGGGTGGGCTCGGTCTGTACTCGGAGACTCCCCGGTATGGACGGGCGGCTCGCTCCTCAACTTTTTACCGGAGAGATTTCACCGGCGTCGGTCCCCGCGTCTCACCGCCTGGAGATGGATCTCTGAAGGGAATAATCCGAGCCCCGAGCCCCCGCTGTGAGTTAACCGGACAGCCGAAGTTTTTTTGGTTGTTTTTTGGTTGTTTTTTTCCGGGGGGTGGTTGTCGTTCCAGCCGCTGGAGGGGAAAAACGGGGAAAATGCCCGTTGCAACTCTTCTGCCTTTCACGGCGACCCCGAATAGGAAGTCCGCCAGCCCGACCTCCTTCAGGTTGACGGAGAAATTCATCTTGTTGCTGGTGTTCAGCGCTTTTATAACGCTGTGTTTCGGGGCCATCTTCTTCCTGCCGGACTCCTCCAAGCTGCTCAGCGGAGTTTTCTTTCATTCCTCCGCGGTGGAGACCAACACCCGCACCGGTCCGGACGGCGGCGACTCCGGGTCGGCCGGGAACGAAGAGCGGGTCCTGGCCAAAATCAGGAAGGACCACGAAAAAGCTCTGCTGGAGGCCAAGGATACTCTCCAGAAACGGCCCGACGAGATTAAACAGGACATTATTAACGAGAAGGAGAAAGTTGCCATGGATAGTGCGGGTCAAGGTGGGAAGCAGGTCAATAATTTACCTTTCGTTGAGTATCACCGCCCCCCCGGGGCCACCGGGCACGAACCCCTGGACCCCGAGACCAGAGACAGACGGACCAAAGTCAGAGAGGTAAGGAACCGTGGAGCTCCGGCGTCACCCCCGAACCCCGCCGGGTTTCTCTCTATTTCTAACATTTCCCCCAGCCCAAATCATTTTACGGTCAGAATAAAACACGAATCGAACCTGAATCCCATTCATCCACACCGCCTCTGTCATTCGGCACTCGTATGAAACGCCGCTAAGCTGTAGAATAAATAAAAATGGATGTTTTCCCCAAAAAGGTTCACCTGAGGAAAAAGTCCGTAGATGTCGCTTACATTACACCGGGCGGAGCTGTGCCGTCGAGCACACAACAAGTGCACAACTTGTGATCGGGCTGAATTAAAGATGAAACGAATGAATGAAATTGGATAAAGAATTTGTAATTTTTCCTTTCTTTCTCTTTTTTTAAACTAAAGGTTATTTGTCACGCTGTGAAATGAGCGTGCGTCTGGATTTGGCAGATTCGGCCTGACATTTAGGAGATTAAACCTCACCTTTTTAGCTCTTCACTGTTCTTCATGTGAGCCATGTTCAGAGTCTGCTATACTGACGAGACATGCAGAATTTATTATTGCCCCTCACCAATATTTGTGTGCCACCTAATTATCACTAATAGGGGTATTTTACCCTCATATGTGATGTCACAGTGTTTATCTCAGTTATTTGCCCCCCCCCCACATCATTCCACACCTATGAGAGCAAAAGCCTTATCCCTGTTTCAGCCTGCAGCAAGGTGAAAAACACCAACAGGTAGCATGTCTGTCTGATATTATTGTTATGTCACTGTGTGTGTGTGGGGGGGGAAGTGGAAAACCCAGTGGTGTAGTCTCAGAGGTGGTTTCAGGTTGCTGCTGGTGGTGTGTAGTCAGTCTGCTGCCTTCTGCTCTTGTTGGTGTTGTGATCCCAGTTCTGTCCAAAATAAAAAAAACAAAAACAAAACCCAGACAACTAACATTTCAACCAAATTGAGGTGGAGGTGGCAGTGGAGTTTTCCACACAGTTTTCACACAGGGTTTCTCATAGATTTGCTCAGTGGAGTGATTTTTATTTCCATTTAGTCATTCAGGTGTTAAACTGGTTCTCCCACACAGGGGACCATTGACTGGGTAAGAAGATTAGGGTTTGCTTTTCTGGATTTAGCACATGTGGCTGGTGGACAGATATTCAGACGGGCTGGTAATGGCCTTTCATTGAAAATAATTAGAAAATCTGTGATGTATGAAGGAGGTCATGATCGGACTTCTGTGAACAGCCCCAGGGGTAAAGGTTACAGCACGGTGATCGACGGTCAATATTGACTAAAAGAGCAACACAACAAATTTTTATACGAGGAATATTGTGAGAAGCAATAATTAGTATAAACAAACCCAATAAAAATGGACAGTCAACAGTAGTGCAGCTTTCAACATCCTTCCAAGAATAAACCTATTGAAATGTAATGCTAAATAAGAGTTCAGTCTGAATCAGCCGGCCTGATTTCTGATGTTCGGGATTTTACAATGTTTGTGACTTTGAGATGACCTCATCTGAAAACACTCATGTGGTCCACCATATAATCATGGCATTAAACACAGCTTGCCGATGGTTTGCATCTCCCAGTCAGCTGATTGTCATCACACGGTCCTTCTCACAGAGGTTGGATGTATTTGTCATGACATCTGCAGTGGGGCAAGCACACAACATGAGGGCCTCAGCTTTTAAATTAGACATGGTCTTTCATCCTTCCCAAAGTATAGACTGACCTCCAAGTGCCAGTGTTTAAGGTGGAATGAAATGGTTTTGTGTTTATTTTTGATCTGAAAAAGTGTCTGTTGACCAAAGAGACACGGTTTCTTAATTTATAGCACGCATCATAAATTTAACCGCGGCCAGTTTGCAGAAGAGTCAGCTATTTCTATCTGTATCCATCTCTTTCTAAGTTTAGTGGAAACCCCAAAATATCCAAATCTTAAGATTATTTAATTCTATGCAAGTTCATTTTTGTCACAAGAGGCTCTGGTGCAGCTTTTTTGGAGGGTTTTAATAGCTCTTTTAATAGCTAATTTAGATTCAGGTCACTACCTGCATTCCCACTGTTTTGTTTTTAACATTTTGCCAACATCATTTAATGATTATGATTTGAAATCTGTGGTCAGCTAACACATCCAGCAGCGCTTAACAAAGTGTTTTGCCCGTCACCTGCTGGTTTCCCTTCAAAAGTGTCAGCATCACAATTTGGGGACCTAGGAGGTGCCGGATGAGTTGGCACAAAAACAGACCAATTGCGAAGATGATAAGTTGTGTGTTCATTTGATTGTTATATGAGTGTAATAAGAGGTTTGGTTCAATAGTGCCATGTGCTGATGTACTTTGTTAAGGAGCTACATTTATTTTTGTGTTTCTTAAAATCACACGGATCCAGATGGATCACTTGTCACTGAAAGGTTATTTCGTATTGCTACTGGTTAGTCATCAGTTGTGTAAATAACAACAAGCCGATCGTGTAGTGCCCGTGTTTTGATTCCTCCCTCACCCGCTCATCATTCTTGAGTGACAGCTGGTCAGATTGCGAGGTTTGTCTTGATTGTCTCTCTGCCAATAGACACGTGGTAATCTCAATGTCAACTCGCAGCGTTGCAGCGCAGTATGTCCCGGCAGGAAAACAAGAGAAAAAAGCTGCCAAACCTTCAGCCTAACGAGGCAACTAATGAACACACTGTAAACGTTTGGGAACAAGTGTTAAGATTTGAAACACAAGTGAAAGAAGCCATTCAACATGGCGACGAGCTTGTCAGACATACCCAACAGCTCTACAGGATTTAATATCACTTCTAAAAAAAACAGTATTTCAAGGATGAACGGTAGAAAACCCAGTTTGATCTGCTTATCTTCAGGCACAACATCCAGAGAAAATCTGAATGAAACATCACACCATGTTCTATGACTGCAGCTGAAGATGAAGTGTTTAAGGAGATGCACGCTCTGTCAACAGATACAGACTCATGTTTTTATTAAACGAACCTTAATTTTTTTTTTTTTTTGTCTAAGAATAGAAGATGGAGAAATATTCTAATGTAGTAATGTCCTGCAGCTGATGGTTAATGGATACAGGAGGATTTTCATTAAATTTTTTGCTATTTCCTATCAGAGAAATCTTAGTGGTAGTTGTAAAAATGATATTGGTATTTCTAAAAATCAAATTAGACTTTGAAATAATCTTAGAAGATGATGAAGGGAGTCGCAGTTGTTAAAAGCAGCATAGAGCAGGATGTTGACTTCTTAGTGACGCTGTGACTGGTTGATTTCCATCTCAAAGCTTGAATGATGATGATCTTTGAAAATGTTCTTCTCGGAAGCATCTTGTGCTCTTGCGTTTGCCTGCACCAAAAATAGACAGCTGGTTAACTCGTGCATGATGATCAAAGGACAAAGAGGCTGCAGTAATTTGCAGTCAAAAACGATACAAGACAAATAATTCACCTCATTGTTATTCAGATATTTTAAGCTGTACTCAGGCGTAGCTGCACCTGACAGCTTTAGGTTTTTAAGGCTCATACTCATCTCCTCCCCAGATCTTGTATCGCTTTAATATTTCACCACTTTTTTCAATAAAGCCAAAGTCTCTTTTGAACAAACGCAGCCGTGCGAACACACTCTGACATGCCCCTGCCTCCATGACCTGATGGCCCCGTTTTATTCAGTCCAGGCTTCTTAAGGGTTTGAAGATAAAGTCCTCTGATGCGTGCTTCTCACTCACTCTACCCCTCCACCATCTGACTCAGCCGCCTGGGGATCTGCCCCGCAGTGTGTTTGTGGCCTCAGTGGGTGACTGTTGTGTTTGTGACGGGCAGAGGACAGTCTGCTGGGGCTCCTCTGTAAAGGATAAATGGCTTGCTGTTAGTGACCGCCACAATCCTACAATCAGGTAAATCTGTTTGGCTGCTCCAAATCAAAGGCTCTTGGGAGAACCCCCCTCTGCAGCCCCTCCTCCCTGCAGTCTGCTCACCGGGCTTTTGCTCGTTCTCAGAGCGGATTTGGGGACAGAGGCAGGGGGGGTAATAATGTAAACCACGCCTGATAAACAGAGGGAAAATCCAGGTGGATGGGGAAGATGCTGGGTGGTAGAACACCTGTGCTATCTGACACAGTAAACTACTTCTCCCTTTGGCAGTGATGTACTTCTTAGCAGCTGAATCTCATTTCAGGAATTCTTATCATGCATTGAATATATTAAAACTGTGAGTGGTTTTTCAGTGAGACAGGTGTCTTTATTCCACATTAAAACCTAGTTTAATGGTAGTAACTGATGCCATAAGCGAGAGCGAGAGTGAAAATGAAACAACACAGTGGAGGGTGGCATGAAGGAGCATGGAAGTACAACTGAAAGTGAAGCTTTGTCGTGTAATTCAGTGGCAAGCAGAGATGAACACGTGGCAGTTTGTGAATGCGTCAAAGGCTAAGTTTGGAGAGTGTGCAGAGTATCAGTATTTGTGTAGGATACCAGTCCAACTGGTGTGTATCAACTACGCTGTTGATCTCTTGAAAGGCAGAACACGTTTTTTTTTTGGGGGGGGGGATTTTTATCTTCGTCCAGCTTGGCTACAGAAAATCGTGGAATTTCATTTCAAAACCAAGCTGGCATTGAAATGTATCCCTCACACATTTCCACTCTTGTTGCCTACAACTTTTCACACGCTGAATTTAAAAATTGACGGCTTTATCTTGCCTAGTCCACGTCTTCTCATTATCTCAGTCCAGTTAGTTTACTGAAGGAAACAATGTGGGAACTTAAAAACCTCATTAGGTCATTTAATCTCGTCCAGATGCCAAATCTCTACATTGAATGTAGACTGTCTTTCTTTCCATATCATCTTAAAGTTCAGTGTTTTTGCTTATGGTTGCATCATTCAGTCACAGCAGGCTGCCAAACTGACTGTGGACTGCGACCTTAATCCCTACCTCCATGTTAACTTGGATGAATTGATCCCAAAATGATTCACTCAGCTAGGTATATGTTTGGGAAAACAAGGCACTGACATCAGGAGATAATTTAGATAATGGAGATGATGTGATGTAATTGGGGCAGATATTCAGGTTGGTTTTCAGTCAATATCAGTATTGATGTTAATTGTAGCTTGAAAATCTAAATTTACCCAGATGATCTATTTCCCTTTACATTGGGAAGTGCCTAGCTCTCCTGAAACTACTTCGAGGTTCCCAGGGGATGCCTGGAAGAACGTAAAGATCCACTTCAGAGGCCCGGCATTAATGACAACATAATTTTAATCTAAAAATGAACTTGTTGCAAATTAAAATCACTCTCACCTTTCCTGCTTTGAGCAACCTCTGCTGTCCTGACCCAACATCTCACGCCTGGTGTGTGTGTGTGTGTGTGTGTGTGTGTGTGAGAGTGTCAGTGTCAGTGTGTGTATATATGTGATATACTGAGGTGGAGTCTGTTGTTGTATACAGATGAGATGCAAATGAGTGTTTGATGAGCCATAAGGACAGTTTGTTTCAACCCCTTTCAGCTCACTATCTTAAAAGGACGATTGCTTAACATCCTGTCAGCCCAGCAGCACCTCTTCCTCTTTGAAATGCATGTCCATGCAGAAAAGAAATTACGCAATCACGCACGCACATACACATGGATTGAAAAGGTTTCTCTCGCCTGTTGAAACCCGACGGTCGAAGAAAGATGAAACATCAATGTCTCTCCCTCTCTTCATGCCCCTACATGTCTGTCATTTCCTTCCTTGCCAATCTCACCTTCTTCGTCCCTCCTTTGATGAAACTTCTCTCCTCCTCTGCTTTACTGACTTCAGGAATTGGCTCTGTTGTTTTTGTCTACTCCTGATACGATTGTTATTTTCCACTCTGCATGCCTATGTGGGTGTGTCTGTTCTTTATCACCCTTCACAGGCTGAAATAAAAGTCTCAGTTTCTGTCTCTTTCTCAGACTGACTTGGCGGCCTTTAAGTCCTATTTCTGTCGCGACTGTTTGGACTAATTGCTTCTGGTTCCCTGGTCCTATTTCTTTTCTTAGAGTGGAAACCAGGTGTGTGTGTGTGTGTGTGTGTGTGTGTGTGTGTGTGTGTGTGTCAGTCAGATAGAATTACTGCCGGCCCCTCCAGGTGCTCTGTTTAATTGTCTAATGGGTATAATAGCTGCAGTGTTTACAACCAGCTCTGCTGTGTCCTGCGTGGCTGCTGTGCGTGTGTGTACATTAATGTAGTTGTGTACAGACTGAGAATGGAAGCTGTGTTCATTATTAGGACTCAAATCAGCGTACAGAGACAGAATCCATCAGCAGCTGTGTTTATCTGGAACCTTTTGTGTCAAACTGATTCACAGCCCAGTCAGAATGAAAATACCTGCGTTCATACTATCAGCTCATTAAATGAGCATGAAACTTGTGTCTGTGGAGCTGAAAAGATGTGTTGATTAAGTTGATCGCCCGGAAATTAATCAGCAAATGATTTGATAGTCTGAAAAAGAAGAGGAAGAAAGTTTTCAGGCAACAATGTTAAAGACTCATCAGTTCCAGATTTTCAGGGAAAAGTTTTTGATTTTCTTTTATTATGCATCAGAAAACAAGGAAATTTGTGAAGGCCTCACTTTGGCTTAAAAAAAAAAAATCTTGTTCATTATATTCAGGCATTTTACACAGTAGACACAGGTGATTAATTAAGGAAATATTCACTCATTAATTGAAAATGAATTTTCTGTAAATTTTCTGTCTTTCATATTGTCAGAAACTGAATCTTTGGGGTTTTGTGAGTGAGGCAAAAAAAAAAAGAAAAAGAATTTGAAGTTACCACAGTGGATTCACTGAAATTCATCTGTAAATTCAGAAACCATTACTCAAGGTATTTGAAATGATAAAATGGAAGTGACCCAGAGACTTTTGGCTGTAATATATCAGGATGTCCAATGTCTACCATGTAAAGACAAATCATTCAGTAGCTCGAGGCCAAGGCCAGGATGCTGGCTACAAGTATTAGATAATGAATACTGCATGGTGTTGTAAAGTCAATGTAAATATATAGTCATTGTAGATGGCCCACAAGGCTTTAGATATTTTAAATCCATATATTAGTATGGATTGTCGAAGCACAGATCTCTGAAGCCGGTGTGGATCGATTGCGGTCAGATTTCAGGGGGGGTTGCAGGAGGTTGGATCAGGGGAGGATGAGGATGAGGATGAATGTACTTGCTCTGAGTCATTCGCCTGCTGCCTCCGGCCTCTGAGTTCTTTCCAGCAAGGAATAAAGACTCTAGAGTGACTGATGAGGCCATTTTACATGTATATGCACTCAAACAGTCACTGGATGTCTTTCGTGTATTTGTGTATATATGTGTGTGTGTGTGTGTCTCGTAGCCTCTGTGTAGTCCAGCCACAGCCGGGGTTGAGCCCCAGCATCCCACACACCACAGCATGGCTGTGGAGATGATGGTATATTAAGCTTTATTGCCTTTATAATATAGTGTGTCCATCTCACAGGTCCAGCTAGTGCTGTTGATGTATCTGTTCTCACAGCCCCATTCCCGCTCATGCATAGTCATTGAGCATTAATTTGGAAAAGGCTTGGAGTAAAATAAATGAAACGGATCATTATTACTATTACCAAGTATTTGTGCTGCAGGTCAAAGCACGAGCAAACTTTGAAGCTCGGATAGGAAACTGTGAAATACACACACACTCTCACACATTGCCCGTGACATTACAGCCAGGATTGTCACGGACATGAAAAGTCTTGGAAAGGTAAAAATGCACATGTACTTCACACCGGCAGCGCTGTGCTGGCAGACTCTGCCTGCTGACACAGAAACTTTGCTACCAACAATTCACTTTCAAATAGAATCGGTTGCCTTTTTAAAACGAGGACGATTTCACTTTTAATTTTTGAAGTTTTTCCTGATTTGTGTGTATTTTCGAATCATAAGAAAAGTGACTAAACGTGACGCCAACACTGCCGGGAATATACTGGGAACGGATATTTGATGTTCCACAGTCAGTGAATGTAGCCTGGTCAGGCGTCATCACATGCTTTTTAGCCTTGGACCAATGAAGCTTTATCACAGGTTGGCCTTAAGACCATTTTTCACCCCACATCCAACAAATAGTCGATTAATGAATGTTGACTAACAGTTCAATCGTTGCCAAGTGTTTATAAAAGTGTAAAACAAAAGCATCAAATATTGAAATAAATGTGTATGCAGATATTTAGCTGTTATATAACACATACACTGACTTTTTGCAGATCCCTGGGATACTGCTTGTTGCAATTGTGGTTTTAGGAAGTTAAATTTGTTTGGAAAATGAGACAAGACTAAGTGTTTCCTCTACAATGTCAACACTAGGGCAAAAGACAGCTAAGTACATTTTAGCCTTGGGCTTAATTTTGGGTGTTGTGATGCATGAAGGCACCAGGTGATGCAATTTTAAACAGTTAAGATTGAATGTTTTTTAGTGCTGGCAGCGTGCCACTGAGGTTAAATGACCAAAATGTCTTGTGTGTGTTGTAAAGCTGTTGTTTTGTGCCTGTGGAGGTTCGACACTGCCTTCAGTCATTCCTCGGAAATACAATCAGGGCTGCGGCTAATGCTGCGAGGCTTTGAATGTACACTGGACTAGAAAGAGTCCTTGAAATAACCAGCAACATGAAAGATTAACGAGTCATCGATAACCATTCAGGCTCGCTGCACACATCATTCACATCACCTCTCTTTAATGCTTCAGTCCACTCTTCTCCTCTTAGCGCTCGTCCTTTCAGCTTCCACCATCAACAAGAGCCCAACATTAACTGGTGGACTTAAAACTATCAAAACTGCCTGAGAGACTGTTCTGCTAGTCTGTCTGGAGAAAATGTGACTCAGATCTTTAGGTTGAGCAAGGACTGACATTATTTCTTTTTTAACCACCCGGACCTCTTGTATGTACAAGCTGACATTTTCATCTAAAGGTGATCTTGCAACTTTGCTTTTCTTGACTGAATCCTATCAATAGACCACAGGCTTTCACCTGCAGTGGGAAATGGACCTAGTGTATGTGTGTGTCTGTGTGCGTGTGCATGTGTGCGTGCATGCTCTTCCACTTCATGCTGTGTGCAGCTGCCTTATTGACAGACTCCAGTAGCTCTACAAATGTGACCATGTTTTATTTGGTGTTTGAGGGAGTTATGAATTCTCCATGTTTCTTCTGTTATGTTCTTTGTGTTACTTACTGTGTGTCTTTTATTATACATATCATCACTTCGTACTAGATTTGTCTATATTTATCACTTAAGTAGAAAGCCAAGGCAACTGTCAAACAGCATACATCAGACTTGAGAGCAAAATAAATAGTAAATAATCCGGACCAGGGCTCCTCTTTGGTCCGTGCTCCACCCCTTCACCAGTGTAGGTACAAATCAGTTCAGTGTGTTTTGCTGTCAAATAAACACACAACCTCCTCTGTGAAGCTGATCCTCCCCACTGCCTTTATCCCTGTTGACAACTTGAGACAGAACTATGGTTTAAGAAATGTTTTAATTGATACTCTCTGAATCTGATCACGTTTTAGTGGGGAGTTGGTGACGGCGCCACTCACTCTGCATCTGTTTCCCATTAAGAGTCTCCCGCCTTTACTAGAAGGTATTTATTGTGAAACATGTGCAGGATGTGAGCTTCATTAACAGCAAGGGAACACTGAGAAAACAGACTCACCAGAAGTCAGTTAAAATGGGAAGTACCCTGTTTGAGACACGGCAGTGATGGAGACTGTTGGACCATTATAGCTCACACAATTCGTTCTGTTGTCAGCCCAGCTGTCATTTTCTCTTCACCTCAAAAAACTGTAAAATCAAAAAGTACACATCAGACATTATTCACAGTGGAAACAGTGTCGGACAAAGAATGAATAGAAATTTGCCAAACATGCTGCACATTGTTTTTTGCATCATTAGCAGTCTGCAGAAGGCTTGCAGCATTATTAGCATTGGTTTGGGCCGTACAGTGATGTATGCTGAGCAGAACAGTCTCTCTGCATCGTTGGGCTTCAGGTGAACACACACACACACACACACAAACACACACATGTTGGATCTGTGGGCTGGCGTTGCCATTAATGATCGTTCCTTGTGCGATTGCCACAGCTGTTGTATTAGTGAGGCCAGGAGGTGCAATCTGTCTTGTCTTGCTCAGGGATCGTGCACCACTAACTTGTTAGCTTTCCAAGACTATTGATTTCTTTTACAATAACTCCCAAAGTGTTGTGTTATATTGGAGAGCAGTCACTTTCCAGGTCTGCACAGGACAACATGAAAACAACATGAATCCAGGGAAATAAGGGGCTTTGGGGATTTGACAAAGGACAACGGGGTGCATGTAACACCTAAAGGTTGTGTAAGACACTTGATATCAACAGTTCCTCTCACGCTTTCTGTCCTCATGTCTCAAATTAAGTTTTAGTCGTCTCAAAATTTGGCGATTTTACGATTTTCTGCTGTACCTCTGCTACTTTCTTTTTAATAACAAGATGTTTAACAATTTAAAGTTGAAAATTGGTGTTTAATTTTAATATGAACATGATGAAATGTATGTATTTGTGTAACTGCATTAGATAAATCTGTTTAATTATAATCTCATTGTTGAATAAATTGAACTGTTCTTCAGGCTAAAAGAGGACAAACAGCACAGTTAATGATGTCCTCATGTTTAGATTCATGAAGAAATTACCTTTCAACTTTATTTTTGTATAAATAGAAGGACAAACTTCATCTTGACACCAAAGGGCAACATGACCTAATTATCTGTGTCTCTTTGGGCAGACTTAGTTATCCTGGCCTGCTATGGCGCACAACACAACACAAAAGTGACACGATGTGTTTCATTCTTCATGCCAGCGACTCAAGTTGGAGCAGCAGCGCTTTAATATTATGCTAACTGATGCCAACATGAAGGAATTTTTGTTTTCACCTCTCACACAAGACCAGTGTTACCGGACAAGCTTCACAATTATTGGGAGAGAAGTTTGCTGAGTGGAAGAGGAGGAGGAGGAGACAAAAACAGTTTTATCGTTAGTTTCATCTTGATTTGTATTACGGTTGAGTTACTGCAGTTGTATTCTGGTCAATTGGACAAATGATTAATAGTATAATGTTTTCTGTGATACGAAGACGGTTTCCACCGCAGACACTTGAACTTTCTGGCAGTCAAAAAAGCTCAGTAAAAGCAAACAGCGCTGAAAATCAATAGTTGGCCCCAAAACTGCACCAAATTTACAGGCTTGCTAACGGCTGCATGTGAATGCATCATTATGTTCATCTGTCTTCATTTTCAGCAGCATTAACACGCAAACGTTTCTTTCTCAAGACGAACAAGCACCCAGAAAGACAGAAAGAAAACGTGAAGATGCTCCAAAAAAGGATGTTTCTCATTTGTGCGACACTCACTGGGATGGCAGCCAAATTTCCAACCAACACACACACACACACACATCTGTTGTCGGAGATGAGCTCATTGTGTATCATCAGCTGATCACATTTCCCATTCAGGATCCGGTTTCCTGTTCTTCCACTGTTTTGTTTGGAGTTCACCCACCTGTGCTTGCCTCTAAAGCCATATCTGTGCAAAGATGAGATGTCACACACACACACACACACACACACACACACACATACATGTACACACACATGCACACTCAGGGAGACAGAAAAATTTGCCTTTTCATACACCCTGTCAACAAGATGCCAACTTTTCCTTGGCAAATGTGAACACAAACAGGCTGCTTTCAGATGTTTGAGCTGGTTTGGACGTGAAACCCTTCAGGCTGTGAGTCTCCAGAGGGGCTCTGGCGTTTTTCTTCCAGGCTTGTTGCCCATTGACGGAGATTGGTGGGGTGGTGCTCTTGGATATTCAATATTAATGTGTCCCAAGCACGGGTTATGGCCGGCTGGTTCATTCTCCCTAATCCAATTCGCCCTAATAGCCAGAGTCATAGCCTGTCAATCTCATACTCCATTTATTTTTCAATCTTCCATTCTTCCTTCTCTGCTTTTTCTTTCTCTTCCATGAGAAGGCTGGCCTTTTAACTCTGCAAGCTCTGCCACCCTGCATATATATTGTATTGTGTTAAAGTCCTGATAATCCTGATAATATCTTGATATGATGTGAAATCTCAGAATCCTACGAACCTGTTTGTCTGAGGGTTGGATCAGTGTTCCCATCCATGTGCGTCATACGACAAAACACAATTTCTTTATGTGAAAACAGCCACAATTTGAGCATTTGGTTCATTTTTCAGCAAAGCTTGGTTTGTTTATTTCACAATTTGTTCACCGTTGGACACGCAATTCAGGTTTTTTGTCTTCTCTCAAATAGACAAACAAATAGAGCAACGAGGTGGTGTATGCTCGAAGGCATTTTCAGTGTTGGACATCGCTGTGTAATTAGTGTTTGGTTTACGAAAGTTGCAGGTAATTACACAGTCAGCAAATGTGGCTGCCCTCCAGGCAAGCTGTGCAAGTGATAGAGGAGCGGGAAGTTGCAGCACGGTGAATTTGTGTGAGATCAGCAAGCTGCAGGAACGTGGTAACGCTGAAATGTTAACAATTTCTCAATAACCACTTGATTGCCAGCTGAGAAAATAAGAAAAATGACTGGACATAAATACAACGGTGCCTCGAAATAAATGTCTCGCAAAGAGAGTGCATAAGCCTCTCACTGAATGTCAAGTTTAACGATCACAAGGCCGTAACGCCGTGTTTGCTCTTTGTTTTGGCATTATAAAAATGTTCATTTGGTCATGCTCCATTTTTCTTCTTAACAGAAGCTGTTGATGCTGTGGAACCTGAGCACAGCTTCCCTGCTCAGGTTCTTTTGTTTTGTTTTGTTTTTTTGTGGCTTGCTCATCCACTGCTGTCACCGATATTCTCCTGTGCTGAAGTTTTACCACATTATCCTTTTTTTTTAAAATTCAAAACAGCAAAAACTTTTGCAAGGCCACAGTGTCTTATCTTCCCACAGGCTACGTTTTCTAAGATGGTTCTCCCTCTGGTTTGCATCTGTAGTTTAACAGCCATATAAATGAAGGGGGCATTTATGACCTACTGGGTGCAACTGATAGAGCTTTGTTTAACCTCTGATCTGGGTGTTTCAAGTGATTGCATGTTTGGTTCCCTCTTTGACCTTTAGGTATCTCATCTAGAGCTGGTTTTACAGAGTTCCAGGAGATAATTTTTTTCAGTAATGGACTGCAGGATGCTGATAACACACAAGGTCTGGATTTAACAGACAAATGATCCCACCAAACCCACACTCGCGTGAAATTCTCCAGCTGACCGTCGCAGAAATCCAGCTTGAGAAGCTGCTGGTGTCCTTTTTAAAGCCGACTCACAAAGCTGCTTCTGCACTTCTGGGAAAATAAAGATTAGGACTAAAACTGATCTGTTGCACAAAAAAAGGGAAGAAAAGATTCGGGCTGGCCTTCTCCAACCACTGTACTAATAGTTACAAATGGAAGAGTTTTAAAAGTGTTTTAGCTGGCTCAAGAAGATGCATTGGATCGCAGCCCAGCCGGTGAAATGGAGAGCTCCGTAGGCTGCTAGCTGGGAACTTCACTGGACTGTTTCTCTTAGTGTGTCTTTATGGCTGGGACTGAAATATGGCTACAGAAAAAAGGCCTGTTTTGGTCAGAATTAATGAGAAACTATTGCAGTGCATAAAAATAATCTAATTTCCAGATCGCAGTTGTGTTAAGTTATTTGATAATAGATCCTAATTGTCAGATACCTGCTGTGACACTTAAAGTTACCCATTTATCAGGCACAGCACAGACAAAACTAACACAGTATAATATAGCAGGTTTGCAATAAATCCTCCATGTGGATCTTAATGCTCAGTTTTGACTGGATCTGCTGGACTCAGAGGTATTCTTAATATTTTTTCAACCTTAATTATTAAAACCGGCCCTGACTATAACCCTGTACAGCTTAACAGCACTAGATATTAAATGACCATGAAAATAAATCAACATCCCCTCAAACAGAGCTAATAAAAACCAAGGATTCATTGGAGGGCTGTATTATACTGCATTTCATTTCTCTAGCTGTAACTAATAAATTGCCATATGCGTGTAGATTGATTTAGCCACTGTGACATGGATTTACCTTGTTACTGTTCTCTACTACTAATCTCGGGTGGATGCACTTATTTTGAAATATTTGAAATGATTCACAGACTTTAGCAACAGTCCTTCATGGCCGTTTAAGGAATCAACAACTGAACTAACAACATTACAGCGGCAGCTCTTCACGCTCTCCACCTGTGATTCATCCTCATGTATCATGAGGATAAAAAGTAAACAAAACTGTGCTGAATTCCAGCTGCTCCGTTTAAAACAGAGCACTCTGGGATGCTTTCACTTGGAGTGCCTGCAGACGGCTGCTCTCCTGCTGTGACAAACCATTTCCAAATCGCAGAGCTGGAGTCAAAAAACTCAACGTTTCAGAGGATCCTGTGCAGGACGTGGCTGAAGCTTGTGACTGGACGTTGAGTGCATGTTCTTAATGTTAAAGTGGTTCTTTTCTCTTACCCACAGCATGTGACACTATTTGCACTCTAAAAAACTGATAATATTTGCTTAATTTAATAAGCATCTAAACATAGTGAAGTTAATATATTAGGCAAAATGAGGTATTTATTGTGATGAGATTAACGCTCTAGGTGGTTTAACAACTAAATGTTAGATCCTCTAAAAGGTTGGTAAATTAAAAAGACTATGAAATTTTTGTAGCTTATTAAATGTTCTTTAGAATTTCAATGTATTATTCAGCAGACTTAAACTATTTCAGTAGGCAGTTTTTAGTTGTTTTTTTTTTTAAATCATAGGACATGATAAAAGTATAATGCAAATTGTGCAGTAATTATGGATGGAGCTTTCCAGGTATCTTCAGGTAATAAATTTACCTAAAAGATAAAAAAATGCCATGTCCACTTTATTATCCTTTTTAAATGCATGACTTAATTACTCTGGAGTGGAGTGAATCTAATTTGGTCCTCGCTTTGTCGTGAAGACGCGGTCTAATTATTACATTATCATGAGTTGAAAGATAATTACCAAGTTTTGGACATTGTGAATATGTGGACTGAGGAGTCTCATGAGTTCAGTTTGAAAGGGCTCAATGATAAAAAGCTAAGCATGTTTAAAACTTGAATAAAGTCACGTTAATGCTTATTAAGTGGGCTGGGGTGCAAATGTCATTATTTTTATTATATATTAGAAGTAATTACATGCAGATAGTGACTCCCTCACACATTAATGGGCTTCAAAAAGCATAATTAAAATTTTGTATATTATATCGCAGTTTCACTGTCAAAACACTTCCTGCCTCTTAAATATCCATAATTTGCAGGTTTTCTTTGGCATCTATGGGGTTATATTGAGTATTTGGGATTAATGATGTCTGTTAAACTGCGATGGACACTTTTCACCGTCTTTCCACCGAACAATAAAATTAATTACCCGGATAAATAATCACTAAATAACGCCCTAGATGAGTGAATATGGTCGACTTGCAGTACAAGAAAAGCTTGGTAGATGCAGAGTGAAGAGTTGTTGTTATTTGGGTGAGTTTTTTCTCCCCTTTAAACCGTGGTACCAATCCTTGAAAGTGTTTTCTGTTCCATTTTCATCGTAAGTGATGGAAAGCATATATTGCAGGGAAGTAAAAGCCACAATAATGTGCATGAGGAGGCGAAAAGCTTTTTAATTTGTTTCTGTCCAATGGCCAAGATGGTCTGCTTCCAGAATTTCCCCTTCAAATCCAGCTAATCCATATTCCGTAGTTATTCTCCATGTTGTCAGCCCAAGTCATTTGAATGGAGCACAGGGTATATTTTCTGGCATTCTCTGCCGTCCTGTCCTCATTTCTGCCAACCTGTTAAACAAATGACTGATGAGCCGAAGCCCGGCTTCCGCCTGCCTCCTCTCCCGCCTGCTGCATTGAAGCGATGCGGTTTATGTTATGGAGGCAGGGAGAGAAAAATCAATCTGCCTTTCATAAAGTCTTCATTAGTTTGCCTTTTGTCAAGCGGCTGGGTCAAACCCAATTGGGCAGCTTCCTACAACCTAGAGAAAGGTCAGGTCAATAAATGTTTGTTTGTGTGGTCTGATTCATCTGTGGCCATACGCACCGCTGGGACAATTGTTTAGTAAAATGAAATAAACAAAACAAAACAAAACAAAACAAAACAAAACAAAAAAAAAACAAACCCTGTTAATCTTGTTGAATAACAGCCAAATAAAAATGCAAAAGACATACTGCATTACACAAAACATCTTTTTAACAGCTGCTGGGTCTAAATAGAATTGATTAATCATAACAATAAAAGAAAGATTTAAAAAAATGTGTTTTCCATTCACCTCATGATTAAACATGAATCTTTTAGCTTTTAAACATTCATGAGTCATGTCTCTATTTTTTTATTTTTTATTTTTTTTAATTCAATGTGTGAAGTCATTGGTAAAGAAAAACAAAACACACATTCCCTACCTTCATAGCAGATGAATTTCTGGGCCAATGATGAAAGTAATTATATCACCCAGACATCACCGTTCATGTTATGATTGGAACATCTTCGCTGTCAATAATTGTGCTCCCACTGGAGTATTATGTTACTCACAGAATCAGGATCTGAGCCGAACACTCAGTCACAGATATAGATTGCATTTTTCCTCCTCTCTTCACCGTTATCATCCCCTCCTCTCCTCCCCAGACTGCCGTCAGCTGATATTGATTAGTATGTAGTGTTGCCGTGTAGGTAGGTTTGGTCTGTTGACTGCATTATCAACACTCAACACCGTTAAGCACCAATCAGTCTATTGGAAACGAAGCATTTTATGATCCGTCAGGTCAGTGAATCTTGACTCCGGTTCGACTTGTTAGGAGTGTGGGGACCAATTAGGTATAGACAAAGTCTGATGGGAAATATCTTTTCTTTTATGGGCCTGAATTTATTGACTTGGATTTTACTCAGTGGATCATTGATTAGTCAGCGGTGATGTGCTCAGTGTTTTTTGATAACCATATTGGATTTTTTTGTTACGAAAGCTCTCTAGATTGATTCAAAGCAGTTTAGATGATTGGTTGTGTCAAAGATCGACGCTTGTGTAATTCCACAACTGGCCTTTGCTCTGTCTGCCTGATGACTCAACAAACACTGTGGAAAAAGTCACACCAGTAGTTTCCCTGTTGGGGAAAAAATACATTTGTATGAATGAAAGGACGCTGTAAATAAAAAAAAATTTGGCTGAACCAGAGCATGTAAAAAAAACAAAAACAACCCAAAAGACAAATTGCAGCTTTTCACTTCTGGTGTATTTTGTGTGTTTTACATTAACCAACGTGAAGTCACTTATTGGACAGTTCAGAAATAATTTGATTATATACTAGGAATTTGACTCCGGTGTTTCTATCTTGGACAAGGGAAAGACAAAAGAAATAAAAAATAAAAAAGGAAATATATATATATATATATACACACACATTGAAATTAGACATATTTGTAGTGGAAATACATCCATCACACTGAGGTCACTGATAACAAGGCACGTGGCATTTAAATGCTCTTTATGGTGTCACAAAGCAAACATTAAGAAATAGTTGAGTGTTGTTTGTCAAAACTGCATGTCATCAGTGAAAACAAACAAGTGATGTGATGTAGGGGGGGACGGGGATCACCAGTCCAAACCCAAATGAACCAAACCAGCCAGATCAAATCAATTCACTCCTTCACACTCCAGTCTCCGCTGTCAATTATAACAATATGGCAGTGTGTGTTTGTTATGTGGGGAAAAAAAAAATCTATTATTGCTTTTGCTGATACTGATCATGAAACTCCATAAAGATGTGAATTAAATCCTCTGTTTTGGCGTGACGGTGCAGAAATGTTGTTCGCTTGCAGGGCTCGCTCAGACCTCAGATTACTCTTAAACCCTGAGGATTTCTTTAGTCTTTCCTTTGTCCTCAGCCATTGTTGTTCATTTCATTTGTTGCCTCTGTTTCCTGTTTTTCTTCAGTACAAGGTCAACCTTTTGCCTTTCCTGCATTGTGTTTGGGACAAAGACTGACTTTCTAGGGCCCAGAACAACTGAATTATCTCCTCTATGAGGGCAGAAAGAAAATACACTTCCCTTTTATTCTGCCAGGGAAGCTTTTATTAGAGGAATGGACGAGAAAACATAATTCATTCAACAAAGACTCTTCATTGCCATATCAGATGGCGTGCGTGATGAAGATGACCGTGTCATATGTTATTGACTGGCAAAAACATGAACATGACATGAAGTTTGTTTTCACCAAATTGGATTTTGGGGGCTGTTTTTAATGGAGGGTGTTAGTTGATCCCTGTTTGGCTCAGCAAGCCATCATAAAAAAGTATTAAATCCACTTTTCTGTCATTCGAGACTGTCAGAAGGCAATTTGTAAAAAAAAAAAATATATATATATATTCCTCCAACAATACAGTTCTGACCCATATATGGTTGCTGAAATACTAAACCGCTTAGGAAATCTCTCACTGATCCCCGAGGAACTTGTCCCTAGGCGGAGAAAAGGATATTGTCCTCCAACTCAAAGCAGCGAGAACATGTGAGGAGACGAGGTGGAAAAATGGTTAGGTGGTGGAATTTGTTCCAAAACAGCATGGGTCAGAAAGCAACTACTGTAAGCAGAAAAGTCAGGGCCAGAGTGGGCTGTATCTTTTTAAGGATTTCTACCGCTACTAGAACTTTTCTTTTCTGTTTTCTGCTAAGTCAACACACGGGGGAATCGAACTAGGAATAACAGGTTGACCAGGATGTTGCCGTCTACCTGCCTTTAGAGTTGAATGTTGCTATGAAAACACAATTTTTGCAGAAGTAAACACATATTCAGTCCAATGTATGTCTGCTGGCTCAACATGTTTTCCATGCATTTGGTATTTTGTACCAACAATCAATGCTACGATCATGTTCTTCCCTCTGAAAGTCCACGTTGACCCAATCAGCTGCAGCCGTCATAGTTCGTGGTGTTTGAGGTTCATACACTGTGTATTTTAGCTCAAACTGTACAACATGAAGGGTTTTGCAAGTTTCTTTAAAGAGAAAAACATGTATATGTACCAAAGTCCTCCTTATACAACAAACGCCCCCCCTCCTATCACTCACTAGGAGACATTTTAAAGTGTCAGCTTATATATTTTGTCCAAATTGAGTGAATAAGTTGAGTTGTACTGCTCTGCAGACTTGTCAGAAGCAATCTAGGCTTGCTATTGATATATGAAAGCACAGCCCATATGCACCGTGACAAATCACATACTTTGTTTTCCCCAAATTGACTTTTATAGCGTCGCAGAAACAAATGGCAGCGAGGGAAACCCAAACTCTATTGATGACATTTGATATGATGATGATGCGATTGTTACCCAGTTTCAGATTTAGTGATCATGAAGGAAATCAAGTGATGATGTGGAATTCCTTTGTGCCTAAATCCCACCAAGGCATGACTGTTGCATGAGTGTTTATTATTGTACTCATAAAGTTTGTCTCCTGATAGATAGTCAGGATCTACATGGTGATTAATGTTGCTGTTGTTGGTTGCCTCTCAGTGTTAAACCGCAGCTCTGCACACCTCAGTTACAGCCCATTATATTTGTCATTCCAATCATTTGTAGCTGAACTCGTTTGCATGCTGTACTTAAGTAATTGCTGCTGTACACAGATGGGACAGAATATACCTGTGATTGTTTTTGTGCTGTGCCCGGAAAAGACAGTTCTAATGTTGGACAGTTTGAGCTGCCAGGCGCAGGCTGAGTTAATAACACCGATAATGGCTTCATTGCATTTTGTTGTGCCAGTTGCAGGCGCCTGTTATTGTGAGCACTGGCTCAATGACATCTCACACAACAGCCTTCATTGGCATTGTTTTCTGCTCCTGTGCTAAATGTCTCTTAGTTTATTCCAGTCTTTTATTTTGAAGGTGAACCTATTTGCTGCTTGTGAGTTTTAACTCTAAAACTTGTGTTGTATCCTTTTTTATTAGCTCTTGTTTCTCCTGTTTTTCCACGTAAGACTTTCCGCAGCCTTTGAAAAGTGTCGCTGTCTGAAGCGGCCTAATGGTGCGTCGAGGCTCCCAGCGTCTTCTCGATGAAGAAGCAGCTCCGGGCTTGAGCCTGTCTCAAAATGTCATTTCTATTTCATGATGTTTTTGTCAAACCTTGCATCCTCCATCTCCAAATCCACCCTTTGAGATTTTCAATCTTTCTTCCGCCTTTTATGTCTGGGTATTATAATTTACATGATGCAAAAAGGTTCATTTCTTATTTTTTCCTGTCCTTTCTGCTGACTGACTGAGTGAGCGTACCTAAAGTCATGCATACGCTTATGTGTTTATGTGAACCAGTAGCTCTGGCTGTCTGGGCTCAGAGATAGGGATGAAAGAGATGTAGTAATATTTATTACGGAGGTGTACATAGTTTCTTACATTCCCACCCAGAGAGCAGCAGAGGAAGAGAGCGGCTGGTGGATATGCTGGGAGATGTTAAACTCAGGATAGCATAAACACAGACATGCCTGGTAAACAACCCCGGAGCAACAGAACCAACTGATTCCCACAGCATGTTAGAAGTTGGAAACGTTTCAGTTGCTTGTTAGCACGCAGAAAAAAAATTCACCCTTTTAGCCTGTGGTGAAATCAAAGGCATACTTCTGTTTACTTTCTCCTTGTTGCTTCATCAGTCCCTTTAACTACACTGACAAAGGTCCAAATGAACCGCTGCTGCCACTCAGCTCTCTCCATCTCCGACTGCACTGAATTGACAGAGATTACAGGGATACAGCTCCAGATCACACATGTGTTAATTGTGTCGCTTCGCTCTTTGGGATGATTTATTTGGTAGAGATGTTCCACTCGTGCAGCTTTACAGTCAAACATTTCACAGATGATAAAGAACCTGCAACTACATGAGCAGAAGAATCAAACAGAATACTCTTCTCATAAAATACCTGGCTAACAGGCAGTTGCATGTCTTTTTTATAACTCACGTGAGATACAAGAGGTCATGCCTGTGCTTTCTGTTTATGTTATGCACAAACGATGGCTGTCAGTGGATCTCTCTCTTTTTTTGGGGGGGGGGGGGGCTCAAAAGCTTAATTTAACATCAAATTTGAATAAGTTAAGAATTATGATGGCAGTTTTATTCCCACACAAAGCAGAATGGGATTTGCACTTGGAGGAATTATGTTCCCCGATAATGCTGGTCATGCATTGGTTCATTAAAAACAACACTTTAAGGAGTGCGACCTGTCAGCAAAGTCACGAATGTCACAACTGCTTTTATTCCAGCGCGGCTTTATTAATGAGTAAAAAGGTCTTTTTGCTTTGTGAGAGCCGAACGCTGCACTGCCGAATCAGACCAATTAATCTCAATGACTTTTTCATGGAATTTTTGATCTTCAGGAAACTGATTGAACTTCAAAGTGACAATTTAACAGTTGAACGGATTGAGCGGGAAATCATAAGTGCTGCTGAGCCCCCCCCCCCATGCCATTATCCTTGCAGGGGCAAATAACCCCTTTCCCTCTTTTTGGTTTTTTTACTATTAAGTTCTGAAAAATATCCAATATTTGTGTCATGAAGGCTTTTATGGACATTATTTATTAGTTTTTCTTCCTTTAAGTTGAGCAAGTGTTTTGTGTTATTTCTGCAGTGTGTAGTTTGTTGCCTTCAGGCTGTCGTGTTGTGTTTGTGCATGCTGTGACCCTGGGGTTTTTCTCGCCCCGCTATCTCACTCTGTCTTTCTCTTCCTCTCATTGAAATGGCAGGAAGTGAAGCAGTGAAGCACCTGTAGTTCTCCACGCACTCACAGGGGATACTTCTTGGAAAGGCAGATGTGTGTGTTTGTGCGTTTTGCGTGTGCACTGTGTTCATGTTTGTGGGGCCGCAATTGCCAGTTGGCTGTCTGATGTACTTATCTGCCCGACAGCCATATTGTCACTTTACCGCCCTCTCTTCTGTCCCTCCTTCCTCTTCTCACACACACAGACACACAGTGCACCTGTTATAGGGGCGTTAGTTATAGTATTCCTCCAGAGACAAATCATCTGAGGTTTCGGTCTGGTTTGGCCTTCGCCACTGCAGCCCCTGGGGGAACACAAACACAAACACACACACACACACACACACACACACACACACACACACACACACCAGTGTCACACACATTCCCTCAGTTACAGATTACTTGAGACGCGCCAGATCCAGTGGTGTCATTAACCCTTAGATCTTTGCACAACAGTTAATGATTTGCCATCATCATTCTGCGTGTGACAGCAGTAAAGTACACACTCCAGATCAATGCCACATATTCATTTTGGAGACATTATAAGGAGGCCTCAGTGGACTCGTGTAAATTTGTGCTAATCTGTGGTGACACACCACTTGGTTGAACCTTATTGTTGTGTTGTTAACACACATGAATCTTTAACACAGAGAAATGCTGTTTGCCCGGTTAAAGAGCCTGACACACTTGGAAAGGACTCGCCTCTTTCTCACAGCTCCCTCTGGAGCCACGTCAGGCTTCATACAGCTTTATTCACATATGCGTGAACACCGCTCACAACCTGTAATCTGTTTAAAGTGGACTTCAATGATCATTTCCACAAGAAATATTTATGTTTTCTTGAAAATAAAATCTGAAAAAATTAAAATCGTTTCAGGTTTCAGTGAAAAAAACACATCTAATGTAAAGTTTTTCTCTGAATGAACATCGAGGTGGATTAAAATGTAATTCCGACTGACTAATACTGACTGTACCAGCTGTGAGCCACGCTTAAAACTTAAACTTAAACTTAAACTTACTTCTATTTTTGGTGGTTCATCAGAGTACTTGAATGTAACTATCAGAGGTTTGTTAGATAAACACCTTGATAACTGTGAAGGCCAAATCTGGGGACAGACAGAAGCCACAGGAGGGAATATCAAGATTAGGCATGAAGGAAATGTAGAAGGCTATGGTTTACATCATGAAAACAAAATACCCATGAATGTATTTCTGCTGTTGCCCCTGCTGCAACTGACTGACTCTGCAGAGGGCTCTTCACTGGGAGAAACCAAAAAAACAATAAATAGAAACACGACGTGGAGAGGGGGGAAAAGAGAAAAAGAATAATAGTTGGAAAGGTATATTTATCTTGCTCTCATTAAGGTAGATCCATTCTTATTCTCTATAAATCTTCCACTCTGACTGCAGCGGTGATATGCACACACCAGGACTCAGGTTCAACAAAACCCTGCACAGGTGGACTGACCATCCGGTGCGCTGACCTGGACCTAATACATCAGTTTTTTTTATTTTACCCCTTGCATACTCAAAATAAAAACTATAATAATCTGCATAAGTGACCCCCCCCCCCCCCCCAAAAAAAATCACTTTCTGTTTGTGTCTGTGTTTTATCTTTTTATTCCCTGCTGCCATGTGTTAGCATGCTGTAATCTCCATTAACTTTCCTGCAGTCACCAAAGTTGCAGAGAGGAGAGGATAAGGCGGCTCTGCCTTTATGTGCGTATGTGTGTGTGTGTGTGTGTGTGTGTGTGTTCTGATGTGCATGTGCTTGTGTCATCACTGAACAACACAGTTATTAGTTCAGTGGCAGGAGCGGATCAATAGGCTGAGAGGAGACGTGGAGAAGGGGGACAACAGAATGAATTGGAGAGCAGCAGAGTAGGAGGTGATTCTCCACTCAGGGTGATTGTCAACACTTCTCACTGAGCCTTTCTGGAGAAAATAATCTCGGTCTTGGCAGTTTGTGTGTGTGTGTGTGTGTGTGGACACTCGAGAGCAGGTGTGCATACGCTTAAGATTTCCCTGTTAGATTGGACCTGATGTCGGCGCCCTAGAAACCCATTACACCCTAAACACACAGCCAATTAGCCTGGAGCTATTGTACGTCTGAAATAGCCTCAGCCACCAGATCCTAATAACAGTGGTCAGCCCAGAAAATCCCGAGCAGTTAATCCAATTAGAGTCAACACACAGTGATCCTGAGAATTAAATCCAATGAGAGGTAACACACAGGAATGTTTTGTTTTCCCAGCCGCGTTAACATTTACACACCGAATTACAGAACAGCAGCCTGTTTGGCTGTCAGATGTGTTTGTGTTGGCAGTTAAGTAAATCCTTCACTGGTGCCAGGTCACTAAATTACCACCTGCATCTTCAATTATATCGAGCAATTCAAAAAAGGCGTATAGTAACTAGCACAAACTGGCTAGTGGAGATAGTTTAGCTTTGATATCATGTTTTTAGTTCTTATGTCAGTAAGCCTATGAGGTGTTATAAAATCCCAGAAAGCTGAAGGGTAACTAATGTAAGCCAGCCTGTCAGCCTCTATTTGCTTTAAGTAAACCGTTGACCAAAGTAAGCACACCTTCACCTTTGTTTCTGGGACGTGTCCATGGTGTAACAGAGTTTCTTATTTAACGTAAACATCGTGTCCTCTTCACTCTGAATATCCTTCCAATATGCAGACTGGAGTAACATCAGAGTGGCTGGATGTTTGTGATCAGCTGACTCTCATCAGTAAGTTTAAGTTGTTTTACACTGTAAACTTTGGTCTTGTCAGTCTTAAGCAGATGTTGGACCAGCTTTAGTATTGCAGTGCAGTGCGTTGAGTGGAACAGGAGTATTTGGGTAGATCTCTTAATGTGACATGCATATAGGAGCAGTAATTAGCAGGCTCACTAGCTGTAATTAGTGGGTTTAAACAGAAGAGAGCTATTGCTGGCTGTCCCTTTGATGTGTGTGGGAGATGTTATGCAAATGTGGCTTATAATGTGGCTGTAAGTGGCTTTTGTTCTGTGTTTGTCCGTGTGTGTGTGTGTGTGTGTGTACTTGAAAAGCAACATATGAAGATGAAGCGTTTTTTTTTTTTTTAATATATATATAATTTTTTTATTTCGTGAGATGTCTACCTGCCAAAGAAGGTTAAACCAACAGTTAAGCCGGTGAATACTGAAATGGAAGGAACAACGTGCATGGTGTTAAAGTGATGTGTTGCTGTTCCTTTGCACCGCAGTGTGATCTGTTCACAAATGCAGAGGAATGTAATGACAGTTGTGCTGTGAAAAGCACGAAATCGGACTATTCATGCACGAGGCTCCTCAGCTCGCATGATGTAACCCACCGAAGACCATCTTTGTTTGAGATGCTGTCAGTCAAGCTCGTTGTGAGCGTGAAGGAGCATCACGGTGGTTGCTCTTTTTCTGGTGCCTGCAGTCATGACTGAGCATCTGAGTGGCCCTGCATGTTTGGTTCTTAACAATAGAAAATCTATATCGCTGTACAATTCCAGTGAACGATCTGCAGCGGCATCGTCGAAGAAATATCTCATTATGAGATGTAATGAGATATTTTTTGTGATCCACCTCCTGCCTGGAGGCAGCTGCAGAAATTTCCTCATTGCCAATGTTGATGGCAAATTGTTGGATTGAAAACATTGTCAATCTGAGCAGCCGATTAAGAACAACTTGATCATCAACTTTGATTATTGTGAAAGTCTGTGATCAAACAGTATCAGTCCTACAGCTTCTTAAAATGTTTTGACTTTGAGGTTTTAGACATCATGTTGAGCTCATAATGGACCCTTGGCTCTCTTTTCTATCATTTTATCAACTAAATTTGCCAAAGAATTAACCAAAAATAATGAAATGAATCTGTGGATAAGATACAATCAGTTGATTGAGAAAATTAATCAGCACCTACTTTGATAATCAATTAAATTGTTGATTAGCTTTTTTTAATTAAAAAACCTCTGTGTTTGTTTTCTTAATCTTCTACATTAACAAACAGAACGCCTTCTGGGAAAAAAGATGCTTGAGGAGGTCACTCTGGCATTCACTAAACCAAACGATGATAATCGGCAGATTATTAATCAAAAGGGGAGAATAACAGATTCAAGCCGGTTTTTTAATTCCGCCATTATTAATGTTGGAGCTGATGGGCAGCCTTTACATGATCACATGCTGTCCTTTTTCATGTTGGTTGTAATATAGTTTATAGTTTAGTCTCATTTATATTTCATTCAGCCCCACTTTAGCTTGTCTTGCTCCACCTGTGTGTGCAGCGGCTTTGTCACAGTTTAGGCGGCGGAGCAGCACTGAAACTTTCATTTCCTGGCTGGTTTCCTGCTCAACCGACTTGCTAATTGGCGCAGTCGATGATTGACGGATCCGTCGCCTAACGTGGCCGACTGCTTTCCGGGGTGACTCGCCACGTTGGCTTGAGTTGTGCTGGTTTACTGCCTGCTGCGGTCATTAGGGCCCACCTCGCAAATTATCACAGATAATTGTTGTGGAGACACACTATCACAGAGTGAGTCATCGCAGTTGCACAAGTAACTGTTGCCAGTTGCCGTTTCACACACACATATGCAAACCAGTGCCCACACATACAGGTTTCCACTGCCGGCACAGAGAGAGGGTGTATTGTAAAGTAATGTGATCCTCTGGGAGACGCTGTGCAGGCCGTGCTCTTGCTTCACTATCACTTTGCTGAATGCTTGTGTATGTGCTGTGCTATATTCAGGTGTACAAAGCTGGGATTGTGGTGCTTGTGGCAAGCAGTCAGCCCATATACACTACAGCGTAGTAGCACATTGAAGTGTGTGCGAACAGATTTTTCCATCTGAAGGTGGAGGATGAAGGGTTTTAGTGCGTCTAATCCAGAGGCAGGGTTTAGAAAGCTCTGGGACAATGCCGCATAACCTGGATTAGCAAGACAGACACACGCAGAGCAGGAGGAGGAGCCACATCTGAGACTGAAATGAGAAACTGGTTTTCACGCTGCCATGAAGCCTCCAGCCAACAGCACATTAAAATAAGGTCGAAACTTCAGCCGGTCCTGCTGGAGACTTGATGGCAGAAGAAAATGGTCCCGTTCACTCAACTTTTTCTTTTTAGCAGCATCATAATTGGCCAACAGACATTCTGAATGGGTCATTTTCCTTCAATAACTTTTGCTCGACTTATCTTGATTTGATCACATTATTATTTAAAGGTTTGGTATTAATACTGTGAAGGTATCAAAGTGCTCAGGTCACAGATAAATACACACAGTCTGTATTCAGAAACTGGGCCTTAAAACGAGCCGTCAGGACTTCTGTGACATTGTGATGTCACCGCTCTCACCCTTGCCCTGAGCCCCGCCCCCCTTGAGCAGTCGTTGAGAAGATTTAAACAAACCTTATTATTCGGGATTTGTGATGGTAGCTTTTTGAACGTACATATTGTCTGAGTGTTGGCGTCTGGTCCATTTCTCAGACTGCTGCGTGAATTATCTCTTTTTGCTGTAGATTTGCACAGTTTAAAGGATATTTATCAAATTCTTACAAATAATTCTGTAATAAAGTGAATAATGTTATAGCAACTTGATTCTCTTTTTTAACTCTTTCCGTTTCCCTCCTCCTCTTCCTCCCTGTCAGATGATGAAGCATGCGTGGGACAGCTACAGGCGCTTCGCCTGGGGTTCCAATGAGCTCAGGCCCGTCTCTAAGCAAGGCCACTCCAGCAATCTATTCGGTGAGTGAGAGCCCATGCACACACACACACACACACACACACACACACACACACACAGCCAAGCACACAGGATTGATCGCCCATCCCTGCCACCAGCAGCCTTGGCCTTTAGATTAGCAGCCAAATTGGCCGTCAGTTGGAGTCATCCATCTATGGATGACTCTAAATGTCAGCTTTATCATATATTTATATTCTGTTTGTGCGACCTGCCAGTTGTTGGTGTCTGCGCTGTTAATGAGCGTGGTGACGTGGGGCGTCTCGCTGTCTTCTCCTTTGTCTCTGTTTCACACTTTATTGACTCTTTTCTGAAAACTGTGATTCTCAGTCTGCCTGTTGTGCTGCTGGGAGACTGCAGGGCCCTGCTGAGAAATATAACACACTCATGTGCTCACACATACTTTCTTTACATCCTTTCATATCCACACACACACACACACACACACTACACATTGTCTGATTGTGGCTTTAAAAGCTGGACTGAGACGAAGTAAACATGAAGCTAAACACCAGAGGATCACACACGTCTGTCACTGCAGCACATATGCTGGTGCCAGAGAAACAATACAACTTATTAAAACCGTAATACCGCAAGCACATTTGATCTGCAGTGTGTTGGCTTCTCTCCTAATTGTAGACAGCGGTAAAAGAAAGCAGTCAGGAGATGAAACTGCTCAAGGTTTGACTTGTGAATATTTAAAAACAATGTCCTGAATCCACTTTTTCAGGCTGTCCCACTCCTGAAATAAAAAATAAACAACTTTTGAATAAAATGTGGAGGGATGTGCATGTTGTAGGTGCAGGCCTTACTTCAGCCTTCCTACACGTCATGAATAAATACTTATTCTGACTGACTGAATCAATAAGAGTGTGGGTTTTGGGTTGTTAATTTTTTAAAATCTCTTTCTTTCTCTTCACTACCTGATTAAACTCTGTCAAAGAATATTTGCTCATATACTTTCAGCTCCTGGTGACTGTTTGTGTGTGTTTGTGTGTCAGTGGTGGTGTAGGTGACAGTTTACTGTAGTGCAGGACAGATAAGATGGCATTCGGCTGTGAAAGAGGTAGCTGCGCCTCCACTCCTGATAAGACGACTCTCCTGACACTGAAGTAAAACCGGCTCGCCTGTGTTGAAGTGTTTCTTTCTCTGTCCTTGTTTTCTTGTTGTTTCTCTCCTGCCCTCCTGAGCAAAGGTGCAGGTCTGAGTCAGCAAAGATGGCAGAGGAAAAACCATTCATATTTAATTTAATTTTTTCCTCTTCCTGTGTAACAAAACACAGCGGTTTCCAAAAGAAAAAAACAAAACTCATGAATCTGAAATGAATGTGACAGCAGAGTGGAATGAAATAGAAAATTGGCAAGGCTACTTAAAGTGCTTGATTAATTAGCCGTGACAGACAATCCAATAACCATTTTATAGCTCTGACGTCGGTAAAAAGCTGCTGGTTTACACGTCCAGCAGCATGTGTTTGTCATTGTGATGTCAGTATTTGCTCTGAGTGACATGAGTTAGGCTGTTAATATAGATATATGGATTATAACTTTGACTGACTGATTATTAGTGATAAGTTTTGAAGTTTTGACCTGACTCTTCACATTACTGAGCTGAATTCATAACGTTCAGCTTTTCTCTCGAATCATATCTCAGGAGCCTTTCTGTATCTTTGTTGTCACATCAGAGTTTTCAACGTTTGTGTTGATGGACAGTTGTTGATTTTTTTTATTTTTTTTTTTGTATTGTGTTCATCCCATCTGTTACATGTTGCTGTAGTATTCAGACGTGACAGGACGACGACACTTTTAGCACCCATGTGCAGGATGTTATGATGCCTTTAGAACTGTTTTGTACAGTTTAGGCAGTGAAGTGATATTTACCCGCTAACCCGGTTGTCAATATCAATGTCTCTTTGAGAGACTTTTTGAGTTTAAGCTGACTAAAAGTGAGATGTGAGATGAGGAAATGTTGGTGTCAAGATTTAATTTTAATTAAGTCCTTCACAGTTTTGAGATGACATTTTCAGGGAAGTTCCCAAGGATGAAATACATAACTTCAGTCTTTACCCTGGAAACCTCACGGGAGAAAAATGCCCAAACCCCCACTAAGTGTATTTCATTATACAGTGCAGAAGATTTACAGGCTCATTTTTAATGATTGCCTGCTTATGTGTAATGGGGGAATTCAATCAGCTTTGTGTAAATTCCATCCACTGTTTCATTACTGGAATTTATCATACGTAAATGTAGGAAGGGAGCGGAAAGCAGCTGTGTGAATGCTAATTGTGAGATTAGCTCGTTCAACTCCCTGTGTCAGTGTTTCTTTCTCTTTTCCCCGGCTCCATCCATCCCTCATGTCTCTGCTATAGAAAGTAAATAGGTTTTAGTTGACTGCTCCAGCAGAGCCGCTTCCATCAGTAAATAAGACAGCTTGGCCCCAGGGCCTTGTCAGAGCCGTCTTCAACTCCTGTAGAACGTGATGCATGGCCATAATATTAGCCTGACTTACAATATTAAGCAACACAGCCGCTTTCCATACCCGAAGGCGATTTCCCTGATCTGCAGTAACCTGGAATGCTGCCTCGGAGTATCAGGAGCATAAAATATGTAAACTTATCTAAATGTTGTGAGTTAATCCAAGATGTTCTTTCTAAATTATCCACAGACGACATGAGAGATAAGCATTACCAGATCTGTTAGCAGTTATGTTTTTCAAAAGAGCAACATTTGTTATGTTGTGATATGTTACAACAATAAAAGATGATTTGAAAAGTTTGATTTTTACACAAGACAGAAAACTGGAGGGAGCTCTTCCACGCTGCAGCCCAGAAAATATTAATGCACACTCTCAACTTTGGAATTGCAGAAATTTTTCACTCTGATACATTGATGAATTCTTAAAGAGTCCATATTGTATGGAGAGAGATTTCCATGTCTTTTCTGATGATAAATCAGGTTGAGTCAGAGCTCAGTCCACAGAGAAATGCTCACAGTCTGTATTCAGGAACTCAGCCATCAGAACTTTTTTTGTAACTTTTTGATATCACAACAAAGCAGCCACGGATGAAAAGACAGGCTTAGTGAGGATGCTTGTAACTATATGGAAAGTTTGTTTTGTTCATAGAACCAACAATGTATTTATCTTATGGATATCAACACCTAAAATAAAACACTTTAGATTCCACAAGATGATTTTTTTCAGCTCCGTCTATGTTCTTCAACACGAAAAGCAAAACAGTGTAACAGTCATTCCCACATTAGCACATTGAATCTTTAGCAGAGACGTAAGCCGTCCAAATCTAAACCCATCTCCGTCCATAAATCGTAGCTTACATCTTCAGCATCCTCTTTATGTCCTTGTGAAACACTTTCCCTTATCTCCGTCTGCCCTTCATTCATTGCAGATAAAAACAAATATTCTATCCATGTATGGAAACGCTGCCAGTCGTTGAGCTCAGTTCTCCTCCCCGGGTGGGAATTTAGCAGCAGCCGTATATCCTTCCAATATTCTGGCAGGCGACACCACTAATATTCTCAACCAACAACTTTGGCAGACCACCAACCATAATTTGGATTTGCTTTATCAAACAATATTAAAAAAAATGTGTTTTCTGAACCCAAACACTTGAGTAAAAAGGAGCCAGCCATATTGAGACGTATGCAGTCTGCTCCAAATCTTGAATTAAGAATCAGTCCAATTTCGTGTTTTTCCTTTTATATTACCAACCGTGCTCCAAAGACAGTCAGCCGTTTATTTAAATAAAGTGTCGGAGGGCAGTGTTGAGGCGGACAGTCGCTCTGTTGATCGGAGGTCAGTGCAGCAGGTCATAAAGAGTAGTTTATTGGTGTGTTGACAAGCTTCTTACAAACACATCTGATCCCTGAAGTGACTTTATTATTTTTAAAATTACTTTATTTTCCAGATTTTAAAGGCTCTGAAGACACATTCCACTATGTAATTAGTCCTTATTGGTAAAAACAGGGTTCTACATGAACATCTATTTCCTGTATAGATATTCTTCTAGCTTTTCTCACTGGTTTCAGGCGGGGGGGTTGGGTTGTTTATGTCCTCAATGAGAAGAACAAGCTCTGAATGCGTTTTTTTAGTGTTAATCGTGAGATGTTAACAAAGAATATTCAGTCATTATAAAACCTTCTGTACCAGGAAGTCACACTGTCCAGTTGAGGAACCGACAAAATAACCTGAGAATTGATCATTAGTGTTTGGTGAGTATTAATAAATGTACAAACTACCTGAAGCCTCGGTGTTAAAGTAGTTGTTGCAGTATAAATATAAAATGAAGCGCTCTACAGAAATCACACATGGATTACACGTTGAGTCGGTAAATGAAGGGCAGGCTGACTGTCTCAATCATCCTCGTTATTGGATCCGGAGCGACTCGCGTATCATCTGTCTTGTTATGTGGAGGCTGAGTGATTGTGGCATTTCAGAGCGATGTCAATAAGATTGTGCAGAGTTGATTTATTAATTCAATAAACTTGTGCAACGTTTACTGTGGATATCAGTAACATCGCGGTGCTGCTCAGTGGCAGGACATTATAACACAATGTTTACAGCTAACAACTGATTCTTCACCTCATCCTGCACATTCGTTTCATAAAAAAGAGACCAAAATCATATATATTATCTGTGCAAACTAATAAAAGCACATCAACTGTGCTCCGAGCAATACCCAATTTTGAGGCCTTTGAATGAAATTATAAGCATTTTGTCAATGAAGACATTGCAGCCGCAGTAAACCAGCTTCCTGTCCCTCCAGTTTCTGTAGATTCACCCTGTTTGCTAAAATTAAACACAGCTAGAGGCGATGGCGGCATCCATCTCCTCCCCTGTCCTCTCTACTCTCTCTCTCCGTCTTTGAGCAGTCAGCCCAGCTGTCTATAACCAGCGTAGTGCTGTTGAGACTCGCCCACATGAGCAGGTACATCTTTCTTTTTCCAAATAAAAAGCAGATCAAATCCTGCATGCGACATTATAGACCTGCCAACAGACACTTCCAGCAGACCGTGCTGCGCAGGTGTCAGGGAAAGGCCAGAAACCTGATGAATATAGATGTTAGGAGAGGTGAAAATGTCTCCAAAAAGGTCTTTGTTCTATCTGTAATATTTAAGGTTTGAGGAACAGTTTGAATTATTTCCATTTTCTTCTTGTAAGGCAGACCTGTAACTGTCTGACTCCAACATGAACTGTCATTTTGAGTTCCTACCACTACAAAGTGTCGATGGCTTTTCCCACCAACTCTGTGGCCAAACTGGTGAACGTGTCCATTGTCTCCTGGAAGATGAATTACTACCTTGTTAAGTTTCTTCAGAACATCAGGAACTCATTTGGAGCTCGGTGCCAGTGAGTTGTCAGCACAGCCTTAAGCTGTACCCTGGCTGCTGCTCGCCATTATGGAATTTAATTTCATCTCGGGCCCATTATCAGCCGATGAGCAAGAGGTGCAGTTTGTACGGAGGCTCCACAGCAGCAAACAGAGAGAGGTTTTGATAACGCACTGCTCTGACAGCACGGCAACAGAGTTTTGTAAATCAACAAATGCATTGCTCATGGAAATGGATTTCAGCTGAACAAATGGGAACAAACTTTTCCCCATTACAGGTGCAAACACTGCAGGGTGGACTTTTTCCCACGTAGCTCTGTGGAAATTTGTGACATTTCAGATTACACAATAGTATGATGTCATCATGAGTTCACTGTCGAAGTGGGTTGTGCGTTTGTTACCAGTAATGTAAATAATTATTTAGACTGTAAAGTAATCAGTTTAGAAATTAAGAAGATTAACAAGAATGCATTTTCCAAGTTTATAATCAACAGTTGGATTTTATCTTGAATACTTATAGATATAGGATTAGAGTGCTTTGGATAATAGCACCAGCCAAATGAGTAAATGTAAATGTAGAACACGTGGTTTCAGGTTAAGGTGAAATGTTATTCACCAGCCACCAAATTTTTTAATTCCAGTTTACCTAAAAACTGTTGTAAGATGTTTTATCAAAAAATATTATCAGAACTTTCGTTATAAGTCGGAAATGTATAATATTCATTAATATTTATGTAACTGCAGCCGGCTCGTCTTGATGTCATTAACCTCCCCACGACATCCCAGCGGCCTCCATGTTGGTTACAGCCCTGAATCTGAGCAGCTTCTGTTTTAAAGTGGCTGTTCTGCCACATCTGCTCCAAGAATGAACATCATTCAGATTTTTCTGGCATCTGAGTTTTGGAGTGTGCAGCGCTGACCCCTTTGTTGTGTGTGTGTGTCCTCTTTTTAATTGTTGACACTGCTGACAGTCCACTGGCTGCGCTTCACAACAGCCAAGCAGACTAAAGGTTTGGGCTCGGCTCGCCTCCTGCTCTCAGCCAACATGGGCAGGCACTCGTGTGTTCAACCAACCCCCCCCCCCCCCCTTCAAAAAAAACCCCTCCCCATGTGTGTGTTTTTCTACCTAAAATAAACACACTTCACTGAGACACAACACATTTAAGTCACCATTGATGTCTCCTGTTGCAAGCAAAGCCAAGAGGGCTGAATTTTGAGCTTGTTCGCTGTCTCGCCCAGTTTGACCTGGGCTGGGAACATTGTTTTTTTTGTACCTTTTCTGTAAGTGTGTCTTGTGGATTTATGTTTGTGTTGTGTGTATGTGTGTGTGTGTCTGTGTGTGTGTGTGTGGGATCTAAGCTGCCAAATGTCTTGTCGGTCTTTGGGCTAAAAAAATGAGAAAACCTCTAAAGACAACTCATAAATCTGACTCCAGCAAAAATAAAAACAGTAACATGGAGCTGATCCCAGCAGCACTGATCACTCAGCACAAAAGTCACACATGGCAACACATGACACAAAATAACAACACTGCTTCATATACAAAAAAACTGCAATGTCTTCTTTTTCAGAAGAGATATGAAAAAATAATGACGATGAAGTCAGAATCTTTTCTTTTTAGGGCTCTTTTAACAAACAAATATGTTACTGTAGGTCTGGAGAATATAATTTGTATGTCTGGGCGTCTCTGTAGCACCACAATGCCAGTGCTGCGCACAAAAACAACAATGTCGAAACACATTTCAGCTGCAGCTCCTGCCATTGTGATGTTGCACTTGGCCATATTTTGATTTTAATTATATTTCAGTTAATTCAACTCTCATAAATAAAGAATTGTACTCCTAGTATTAAATCTATTATATGAATAAATAACATTATCAGCAATCATTTTCATTGATCTGATTATTATCTACAGTAAATCAATTCATGTTTTTTATCTGTAGATTGAAAAAACTAGAACTTGCTCATGAAACTTTCATACATAACCAAAAATCTAATTATTTTTTTAATTGCTAAAAAATTGCTGTAGTCTGAGTGACACAAGTCAGCTCAACAACAACAAACATACTAGACAAACCACCAAACCAATGAGTGAAACCTCGACTGTAACCTGGGGAAATGAGACGCATGGCAAAATTTAAAAAATGGCTGAAGCTACTAATGAAAAAATAAATCAATGTGGTGTTTCACCAATTCATCGAGCGGGTTCATCAGTCCCATTGTGCAGTAGTTGTAGATGTTTTCGCGGGTTTGCCAGCAACACAAACACAATTTGTCAGCAGCGTGCTGCCTCGAGGTGTGGGCAGATCTTTTCTCATCTAGTTTGTGTTGGATGAGACGATAAAAATCACATGGGATTTAAGATTTCTTTACTATTTCTTTTTTTTTTTTTTTTGGGCAGCATCCCTCCCTTGGCTACTTGGCTTTGTCTAATTCATGTTGTGCTTTGACAGCCTGCTAAGACTCGGGCTATTTGCAGGACAGGTGGATGGATCAGTAGCTATAGGCGGTGTGAAGAAGTAAAAGGCCTGTGTGTCTCCTGGGACACACGGGCCTTTGCAGATGGGGTTATCTGCCTGGCTCTGCCTGCAGTGTTTTAAAGGGCTGCTGGATGAATGGCAGGCTCTGCTGCCGACGCTGCCAGCTTTTTGTGATGGTTTCTTTTCTTCATGTTGTTTTTCCTCCTGTCTCCTGTGGCCTTTCCTCCATGCCAGACCTCTCAATGGCTTTTCTGCCCCTTGTCCCCTGAAGTGATGCTGCAGTATCACTTCACTTTACTGTAATAATACCCAGACTTAATAAAAGCACAACTAAAGCCTCTTTCCTTTTACAGCTGACCTTCAAATTGCTCTTAAGCAAATATTGCATCCCTCTGAAAATGAAAACATTTAAGGCACCACGGTGATCGCTGAACCATGGCCGCCTAGACCAGAGGTCAGCCCCCATCTGGCGATCCTTCAGGCTTTACCTCTTTTGGAAGCAGTTTTGCTTCCCGACTAATCCATGTCTGCTCTATTAAGAGGCACAGTGGTCAATGTTTTGGGAGTGTAAGGGTAAAAGGAGGAGGTCTTTGGCTGTACTCAGCTTTCTGACAGAAACAGAGTTGGGTTTTTGTGTTAAATCAGCCACAGATGTCTGATTAACCATACTCTGTTATACCATCAAATGTGTCCCAGCTGGCTCTCTCACTGGCTTAGCTGGACTTTGTCCTTGATTTCAACATGGCCTTAATTTTCAGTCGAGATGAGAACAAACATTACGACTGATTTTGACTCTCTATGCTACATCCTGCAGTTTTCCTGCCTGTTAAAAGCTGACGGGGGAGAGGGACTGTTCAAAGAACAGTAGGAAGAAGAAGAAGCTTAATTAATTAAGCTTAAAAGGGACACAGCCAGGAACACAATCCTTATCACACAACAAATGCTCATGTGTATAAAAATGGCCGTAGACACCGCAGCCTTTAAACTGTATTTAAATGGTGACTCCATTGGTTTTATAGAAAACTCAGTTTATGTTGGAAAATGGTCCGATTTCATTTTCCAGTTGTTCCTGATGCCTTTTTGAACATTTTTTTCTGTTTGTGTTCAGATATGCATAATTATTGTGTCGTCAAATCCATTTTCTGATGGCAGAGATCGACACATATATGCACAAACTTAGATATAAGTCACAAATTGAAAAGATCTTCAAAGTTCTAAGTGTCAAAGAAAATGAAACTTTTGGTAGAGGGGGTGTCTTTGGGTGAATAGAAACATGAAGGAGATTTTACTGTTTAAAAGGTGTTAGAGATGAGAAAAGGCCAGTTCACAGTTTAAAAACTGTAGGAAGCCAGTAAATGCTAATGCAGTAAATTGGTCTCCTTATTAGTTACCACTAAACAGCTGAGCAGCAGCACTTGACAGGACTGTTGCTGTTTTTCATGTGGCTGCTGAGGTTGTTACGATTCAGGAGTCGTCTGTTGCAAGGCAAAGAATCACATCCAGCTTTAAGCCAAAAACCAAAAGTGCAGTAGACCCTGTAATGTTATGACATTTCTCTGGGGTGTTTTTCAGTCGGGTCTTTTTATTGGTATCCACTTCAGCTGGAGGACTTTGTGAGTCATGCTGGGAGAGGAAGCCAGCTCCGAAATTGAAAACAACAAAAGAAAAAATGAACTCCAGCGAGCTGAAGTGAAAATACGCAGTAGACAGCCGGTCAGTGTTTCACCAGCCACAGGTGTCGGCGTGCTGCATGTCCGTGAACGCATCTCACTGCATGCTCAGCTCGGATCTCCTCGGTCAGAACACCATCAAAGTGTCACACTGAATCTGACTCCGTTTCCTGTCTTCTTCCAGTCTCGGAGCTCAGCACTGTTGCTTGCGGGGCTAAAAAGATTGTTATCTCCCACCAGTCAAGCAGTCTTATGTTTTTTGGTGTCTTTCTATTTCCAGACAAATCATTTAGTTGGTTATATAATATGACACTGAGTCCTGGGGTGCAGCCTCAGCTCCCACACGACATTGTGTGTGTCTCTGAATCAGATACTCAGTCTCTGTAATTGAAATGGATGGAGTAATTCTGCTCTGGCCTTGCATCAGGTTCTTGTGTTGTGTATGTGTGTGTGTGTCTTTGGATGTGAGAGAGTAGGCGGAGGGGTGGGGGGTGGGGGGTGGGGGGCAGGAGGGGGTTGGATTTGGTTGTGTCTGAAATGATGTAAATCACACTCTGCACTGTGGTGGGTGGGACACAAATAAGGAGCACTGCAGCTGCTGAGGTGGGAGTATCCATCACATGAATCTGCAAAAAGACACACACACACACACACACACACCTTGCAGCCCTCTGTTGTAAGCACTCATCTCCCGAGCTGCTGTTAAAGAACCTTGAGACTGCATCCACATTAATTAATCATCTCCACACTCTGAACAACACTCCTGCGCCCAGGCTTTTAACCCCAAACCTCCAAAGCTTTGGGCATTGCACTGCAGCAGCGCCGCACAACTACTCTACTACACACAAACACAACTCCTCAAAGTGGCGCCTGGTCTCAGAAAGTTCCCACAAACTAAATTAACAGCTAAACTCTCCAAAACTGAGCCTTTTGTACTTTGATGTATTGTTGTGGAGTTTTGCGTTACCTCCCCTCCTTTCTGTATCACTGTTTTCACACACACACACACACACACACACACACTAGTGAAAGGAGGTAATGCCTTTCACTGTAACCTTGACAAAAAGTGTTGATGCCGGAGTATCTGGCAGCAGAGGCCAAGAGGTTAATGTACTTTGGGGATGTGTGTGTGTGTCTGTGTGTGTGTGTATGTGTGTCTGTGCAGATGCATGCTTTCTGCCTACAATAACATGATTAGCTGAAGGCTTAGCCATCACTTTTCCTCACCTCTTGTGGGAGTAAAGCATAAACTCACTATGGAGGCTGTATTTGGGGCTAAATGTTGAGACCTGGATCAGACGCTCGGATTAAAGATTAGACCTGAAGTTTGAATTGAGTTAACGCTGCGATACGCAACACATTGGGACCTTTTTTCTGTCCTGAGGAGAAAAATTCAGAAGGCTATGTATTTTTACATTTTTATTTATATTCGTTTTCATAAAACGAAACAACCTTCAGGTTTTTTAAATATCAATCGTACTTTTGCTCAGTCTTTTCAACGGTGCAGCTGCTATTTTTGAGTTGACGCTCCTGAGTCAAGCTGTAATGCCGATATTCAATTATCTCCACCCGTAAAGCTGGGAAGCGGTTGTGTTTGCTGCCCTGCCAGTTTTTTTTTTCTCTCTCTGTCTGTTCTATGTGTGCAGTGGGAGAAGTCGTGACACTAAAGCTATACTGATTGGTTGGATCGATTCAGCTGTATCAGGTGCTGATGTGTTTAAGTCATAATTATCACCCTGTGTTCATTTACTGTGAAATTCTGACACTGGCTCTTTGCTTCCATGGATCAGTGTGCAGCTGAGTCAGTTATCTGTGTGCTTTGTGTGAATACAGGTTAATGGAGGAACTTGTATTTTTGGTGTCATGCAGCAACAAACATATTGCATGAATTAATACTCTGAAATACCTGCTGAGCTGTATCGAGCATCAGCCAGGAATCTAAGCTGCGGCTCCCTGACATCTTCACCCTCCCTTGGACAAGCATTGATTCGTCTCTGCAGCAGCTGACCCGGGATTCTGGGAGGTGAGACGGGAAAGACAGGCTGTTGCAGGGCGAGATGACATCCATCGAAGGTTCCTGAATGGACCAAAGGGTGTTGCAATCACACGGCCTTCATCTGAACCTTCAGAACGCTCCGATGAGTCGCTTTGAGGTGGTTGTTAAAGCCCAAAGTTGTTGACAAAACCACAGCGAGCACAGAGGAGTGCTCTGGATAAGGAAAACAGAGAGGCCTCAGCAAGCAGCTCAGTGTGACCCACAGCTGGAGGGCACAGCTGAACGTTGAGGTCACGCTTTGTGTCTGTGTTGTGTGCGCGATGTAATCCACATGACATTTATCGTTGTTTGCCTCCTCTCCTCAAAGCAAATAAAGTCACGTCTGGAATTTCTATTACTTTGTCTTTTAAAAGGTAAGAGCATCATAGAAGAGGCGATCAAATAAAATTCAAAAGCCCTTCACAGAAAAGTGGAGCACAAGATAATTATAGTTTAACCATGATGCAATGAAGGTGATGAAATTCAGTGCAGGAGCTTTAGTTCCTCTGCATATAATAATGTTATATTCTGACTGTTGCTTCAATTGGTGATTTCTATGGCTTTATCAGCCTTAATCTGGATTTAATGCCTTCTTACTTGCTTTTCTTCAGGTTGTAATGATATTCAGTCCAAAAAATATTAATCAAAAATATTTACTTTATGTTTCCAATCTGTGTATTATCTAGACAGCTTATCCATGATGGGTCTGGGCTGGAGCCGGTGCCAGCTGATACCGGGAGAGTCCATCACAGAGTCAAGATCGTGTTTTCATGGCACTGATATATTCATATGTGCAAAGCTACAGCAGAACATAGCAAGAAGTTATAAATTCATTAATACCTAATAATAATAATAATAATAATAATAAATGATCCAAATCTTTCCCAGATTTTAATGGGCTCCTTCCAGGCCCAGGCCATGTCCCTCCACCAAGTTCAGCGCAGACAGGCTCATTACCTTTTTCATAATCCAGCTGATAAAAAAGGTGTTGGTGAGAAGATAACATCTTTGGCAGAACTATAAAAAAATGTAAAACTTTGCAACATATACACATCACGGTGTGTTCCTCCAAAATTACATACATGCAGATGGGGAAGCGATTTAAACGGATCAGTGAAGTCTTATTGCTTAATCCCTGTTTTCTCTACAATAACAGACAAACACACACACGGTTAAATTGTGATTCCACCTACTGTTCATACATGCAAGACGCAATATGCACCTTTCAGCTAAGACTTAAGACTGAGTGAGTAGTGATTATTGTTTTCATTTTGACTTCTTTCAACACAACGGAGCGGCAGCAGCAATCACTCAGCAGACTCCTCCAACGTCGCAGCATCGCGGATTAGCACCGTCTCTGCCGCCTGATTGCATGTGTTGTTCCGACAGCACTCAGTTATTGGCCAGCTTTGTATTTTAACACACCAGCTGATTGTCACGCTGTCGATACTCTACAGCAGTAGAATAGCAGCTTTTTACAGAAATCCATCCATCAATTCACTCTTTTCTCATTTTCTGATAGAGGAAGGAAAATAACAGAAAAGGAAAAATAGAGCAAGAGGAAAGAAAAAGATGAACCGAATGAAGATAAATGATGATAGATGCAGGAGTCTGGGGCTGCATCCACACTAGTACGTTTTAGTTTTAAAACTCATCGCTTTTCTTATATTTTCACCTCCAGTCTGCCTAGCTCAGAAGTTTTGGGGCTCCAAATAGAGTATTTTCAAAAGGTGCTGAACCATTTCAGTTTAGAAACTCTTGGGTTGTGTTTTAGTCGCACTGACAAATCATTGTAAAGGCCAGGTTTTCTATGTCACTGTGGTAAGTGAAGGGCCTTGCTGTTTCCCAACTTCTCAGCCACTTTTTTTTTGTTCTTTCTCAGTAGTGCTTCTGTCATTTAATGCCAACTAAACCATCTCCAGGACAAATGAGCAGCTCTGTCTGCTCAGGAAAGGCCATAAAACCTGGAAGAAAATTGAAAATTGGACTTCAAAGTCAGTCAAAGGCTTTGACTGCACTACTATACTATATTTTTGTTTTTAAAAAAATCATTTCAAAATCATTTCCACCTCTTGTTCACATCACTCGGAAGTTTATGAGCCCCCAAAACTGTGTGTTTCGGAAAAAGTGTTGGCCTCATTTTGGTTTTAAAACTGAGCCAGGTGGGTGTAGGAAGATGTTTCACAAGAGCGGAGGGATTGAAAGTTTTTGTTAATGACTTCTGGACCTCCAGTCTCACATTTTCCTGCCTCTCTCCCCCATCGAGTGTCCTGATTCTCTGTACGGGAACAGAAAGCTAATGATTCTTGCCTTCTCCGGACAGCAGCTCTTTAGCCTTTCATTTCTGCACCCATTTCTCTCCGTCCCTTCTTCTTCTTTTTCTTCTTCAGGGGTTATGTTTTTAGAAGAACAGAGGAGCATCATCCTCTTGTGCTACGGGTGAGCCGCAGCCTTACCTTTAATTCCTAAAGCATCACGACAGGCAGTGCTATCCTGCCGTCATCCTCCGGGGTTAAATGAAGCGCAGATGTCTGTTTTCTTGTTGAGACTCCTTTTGGCTCACACGTTTACAAACTTCCATCTCTGCCATGCAACTGGTTAGATTAATTAGTTAGAAACTAAACCAATATGTGATAAGCACAAACTGAAGTAGCAGCTCCAAAGGGCAGTGTAAGAATGAATGTGTGTTTACCCCTGATGGTGGACAACTGCAGGAGACAACGTCTTGAGAGGACACATAGTAGAAGGAGGCAGGTTCAATATGTTGAGCTTTTTAGCCAGGTTGATAAATTTAGGACCTGTGAGCGACACGTTCGCAGACTTAAGACCTCAGAAGAAAGAATGTAAGAAGATCTGTAACCATAAACCTGAAGCCAACACAACAAATCATTATATGCACGACAACAGATTAGTACAAATAACAAATCAAATCGTCGGCTCATACGGAGGAAACTGTGTCCTTTATCTCAGCTGCCAAACGTAGCACATTAAAAAGTCACCTCATTTCAGCATCAGACAAAAACTGACCACTGACTCTGTTAAAGCAAGTTTTTCCTCCAGCTACAATCGGAGATCTTCCCTTAACAACTTAAATACAGTTTCAGTAGACGGCAGCTAGAGGACTTTAGACCTTATCACCGCATGCAGAACTCTTACAGATTAAAATGAGTTTGAAGAGTGAGATAAAGTGTTGTATTGTGTGATAATATCTGCTGGGGCGGGCTGGGTGGAGTCCTCAGGTACAGACATGTAAAAAGCCTACATGGGGGCCAGTCATTCAAACTGGAAGATAAAGACAAAAAAGTTGTGTGTCCCCTTTGTGTCCCCTTTGTGTCCCCCTGGGCCTGGAACGGGCAGGTCATTTAGAAAAATGTTCATTTTGGCTTTTAAAAGAACCTGAGGGATTAATTAACTATCAGATCAGTGATCTGTTGCTTTTCTGTTGCTGCTCTAGAAGCAGACGAGGCTCGTTGGTGTGGTTGGAAACAAACAGGGCTGTTTCTGGTTTTAGAAAGAGAACTTCTTTTTTTTTTTACTGTAAGAATTCTCCCACTATGACAAACCAACCACCTACAGCAGATATCATAAATTTCGTCCTCCCCTACTGCTCAGTCTTTACAGAAGCTGTTCAGAGCCTCTCCTCCTCCTCCTCCGCTACCCCTCTGGCTTTCCTGAAGCATCATAGACGCTGCCCTCTGCTGAGCCATCTGCTACCTCACTATGCTCACAGCCGCTAACAGAAACAAGATCCTCAGCAGCACACACACATCATCTCCAAGATCACTGGACTTGGCTCCCGGTTTATTCCTATCTCAGTTTTTACAACCTTTCCATCTGGACGCAGAAACAAATCCCAGATCTGGTAACAAGCTGATTTTAGCAGATTCTTGGTGCCCCCTTGTCTTCGTGGCTCCGGACAAGCTGTCTCACCAACATCACATCTCTTCAGTGAAAGCTCCAATCTGTCATCTCTGTGCTTCATGAAGACGCTGGTGATTTTGAGTATTTTTTTGCAATAGATGAATGGATGGGAAGGATAAATGAGGCACCATTACCGAGAAGATGAAAAAGCAAAACCAATCTTCTTCAACTGCTAATGAATATATTTACTGTCCATTCATCCTGTGTTTGATTTTGTGAACAATAGTTTGATCCATTAGATGCCAAAAACTGTGAAAAATATTTACCACATTTTCCGGAGCTTCAGGTGGAACCTCAAATGGTTTGAAAAATACTGATTTATTGTCGTATGTGACCGGTGACAGTAACAAACCCCTCGGAGGGGAAAAGGTGAAACGGAACTTGTGAATGTTTGGCACATCTGTTTGAATGAGTTCATTAATTGCAAAAATTGTCAGAGATAATTTTTTTCCCTTCTCAACTAATCAATTATTAGCTAATTATGGCTTATTCCTCTAATTGTGTCAGCTCTCAACATATCCACTCCAACCAAAGTAATGTTTTCTTTTACGTGTGCCATCAACTGAATCGCACGTCGCCGCCTCCTCACTGAGATACAGTAACCAAAATTGTACTTGACAGCTTCATTTGTGAATTTCAATAGTTGGAGCCAACTGGGAAAAGAACGGGATACTGAGAACAGAGAATCACCACAAATATATTTCCTGTTAATGTGCGGTACGTCACAATGGTGAAATGCTTAATTAAATCAATTGTTATCAGATTCGTTTAGAAGTTTAGCAGCAAGAAAGTTTGTAGTTTTCAAAAATGAAAGTTTAATATAACAAACTTTTTAAACTGTTCAACTTTTTAGTGGAAATGTGTATTTACACACAATAGATGAGTCACAAATATTCAGTTTGTGTGTGTGTGTGTGTGTATGTGTGTGTGGTTTCTGTATAAAAAATTTTGTATTCTGGTCACACACACACGCATATTCAGGAAGAGCAGTGAGGGGGAAGGAAGCCCAATGACAAGACAACGGACAGGAGTGAAGTGTCTTGTTGTGTCGTTGTCGCCTTTGGGGGCTTCAATTGAGTGAAAATATGAGAAGGATGAAAAACAGGAAGGACATGTGACTGGATCTGCTGACACCTCCATTTACATGTTCTGTGGTCTTGGAGCGCGGCTCGGGGGAACATTAGACGTCCAATAAAAGCGGTTAGTCGGCTGCTTCTGGTCAGCTGATATAATTAATATGATGCAGTATGTCTGCATACACACACATAGCATGGGTTGCTAGATACAGTTGCTTGGATATCTTTTATATGGGCATCAAATCTGGCAACCTCACGACATGTAACTGCCCGTGAAACGAGGAATTCTTTTCCTTTTTATATCCGTTTCAAGCTTCGAGTTGTGATGCTAAGCTAAGCTAATCACCTCTGAACAAACAGACGGATAATGTGGTATCTACAGTCAGCTGTAACATCTATACAGGGTCAATCCCAGAATCAGGTTAAACACCATCTTATCGATAATCACAATCATCCGTCCGGAGCAGCAGTTTACAGAATTGCCGTCCTTCAGTGGTGATTTTAAGAAATCGTGGAGCTTTGTACTAGTTTTGATGGACAACAGCAGATCTGAGCCTGAAGGTGATTCAGCATTGTTGTAAAGGAAAGCTTTTAGCTGCTGCTGAATCCTCCCACCGCTTACAAAAGGACATAAACTGCCAGATTCAGGCAATAACAATCCAGCATCTTATTGACCTTTCATCCTGATATCGCTTTTCGAATATCCTCTTTTTATTTTTTTCTTTCTGCCTGAATGTTTTTCCAGTCGTATTACTCTTTCCGCATTTTCTTATCTCATTGTTTCTCTTTCCCCTGTTTGCCCCTGCCCTCTCTCTGAAGGTTGGTCTCCTGACTGTGATATATATTAATATTTTCAAATCTGTTCTCTCTGTCTTACTTGTTGTAATATGCCGCCTCCCCCTCTCACCTTCCCATCCTCCAGTTGTCTTTTTGCGTTTTCCGTTTCACCTCAGCGTGGCCGCTCGGCTCAGACAGATGAGGTCCTGTGTTTAGAACAAGTATGTGAGGACTAAAAGCTTTACAGAGCTGCCCTGAGCTGCATGTGTAATGGTGTGCCGAGTTCTCGAACATAAACGCAGTCTAAGGTGTTGCTGGATTCAAAAGCAGGGTTTTTGGGGGTTTTTTTGGGTAACAGCGGCGCTCAAATGATGGTTTGTGTGCCTCTGTGAGTCTTCCCCCCTGCTACGATGCTAATCACCAGAGATGAGCAGCACTCCCGACGTTTTATTAGCACAGATAATCGCTGCCTCTCACCATCTGTCAAGCAAAAATAATTTATCCAACCTCCTAACATCACTCCTCACGTCTGCTGTTTGTTCAGTACTCTTTTTGGAGAGATCGCTTCCGACACCTGTTGTCATTCATACTCATGAAGAGAATTGTATTCTAACTAATGAGCTTTTAACATCTCAATTAACTCCATGGGGAGTTTCAGCTCATTCAGAGAACTTAAATTTGAGTGTTTCTATCGTTTTTTGTTTTGTTTTCAGTTCAGTTTTTTTCCACAGCAAATTTGTAAAGCACTTTGAATTACCCTGTGCATGAATTGTGCTCTATACATAAACTTGACTTGCCAAATTATATGTGAAAGACATTATTGAAGACACAACAGGAAGTTAATCTTCTGTGTGTCTGATATGTGTATTTGCAGGAAGTATAAAAGGAGCCACGATCGTGGACGCTCTGGATACCCTCTATATCATGGAAATGTTTGAAGAATTCGATGTTGCCACTGACTGGGTAGAGAAGAACCTCGACTTTAACGTGGTAAGTAAAGCAGACGTGTTTTTGCCCCTTTGTGATGATTCATTCAACCCATGTATCAAACCTGCTGTTGACAGGAGCTTAGAAAAACCAGCCGTCGACCCAAGTGGCACCTTCACTGACATGCCCTGCGGCTGATGAGAATTTAATCCAACAGTCTAATTGTTTAAACAGACACAATCAAGATATGTGGACAAGAACAGATAAGGACACACAAATGACTCTGCAGATATTAGACTACGTCCACTCTAATCTATCTCAGTCCAGATGAGCAATTTAGAGCCGTATCAATAAAAAAACCTGCGTCTGTATGAACACAGCTGAAACGGCTGTGCAATGATGTAAACAGAAAACTGCACAAAGTACCAAGACTGAGGAACAATAAAGGCAGCTGTGGTACCACTTCAAGCAAACAGCAAGCTTAGTAAGACTTGAGGCTATCAGGGTTTGTAGCAAAAGTTGATTTTAAAACAAAGATGTATTTGTGCAAAAAGATGTGGCTGAAAGGTCAGGAAACAGTAAGTACCATCACAGGTAGACTGAAGCAGACCTTTATTTGGACCAGCTTCTTTTTGATTTGAGTCATCCATTTGATACAACGTCCAAATGAAAACAGAAACTCAGAGATGGCCTGTGGAAATGGACACTGGATTTACCATGAGAGCTTTTTGGTTTCACCTGGCCCTGATTAGCGACTGACCTTTACTTGTCTGGCCATGCCCTCGGCCATCATGTGAAATCCACTTTTTGTAAAAAGAAAATATCTGTTGAGTCAGACCTTGTGGAGCTGCCGTGCATTTATAAGTGACCATCCGAGTTTGAGAGATTCAGCTCATTAGCCGACTTCCCGGCCCTCCACTGCAGCTCGTGAAAGACACGTACAATTCCAGCAGTTTGGTGTGAAATCATAAGAGTAATCCCAAATCTGGAGCACCACCTGTCTGCTGAGCTTCAAGCTAAATCCGTCTGTAACGTTTAGAGAAATGTTGTTGACGGACACACAAGGAGGCTAAAACTCAATCTGCCTCTGGATTAGATGACGTTTTATGGAAACAGTTTTACAGGAGAAAAACAGATCTAGTTGTTTTCTGTAAATATTAAATGATGCAAAGATTACAAGAGGAAGTCAGTCTGTTAGACTAAATGTGGCAGATCTGACTGAAGTATCTTTTTATTGTCTGATGCGCTCAAACAGGGATGTAGTTTCTTTCTCATCCTGCCATCACTTTTATGCTTTTTCTTCTCATAAAAGCAGAAACACAGAAAAAGCTCCTCACCACCAAGTCATGTTACTGAACATGACTCCTTGATAGTTTATAATAGTAAACACACAATTACATCGTTTTTCATCTGAACACTTTCTACTCTTTATATAAGTGACCTGATGTATGGAGGAGTCTCAAAATAAACTTAATACAGACATAAAAGAACGAGCAGTGAGATGTCTGAGTCAGTTTCACTCCATGTAGGTCAGAGTATATGAATCGCAATGCACACGTCTCTTGATAGCAGCCTTAACTTCGATGTTAAAGGCAGTGTGTTTGATGAAAAACGGCCTTGATGTTGCTGCACTCAGTCATCCACCTTTTAAAGATGAGTCATTGATGTATGTACTGTGTGTGTGCACCAGAACAATCTATTAAAAAATTTATTTTCACAAGTGATTTCAAATTGAATGTGTCGACAGAGAAACATGACTCTTTGTTTTTTCACTGCACTAGTTTGTGTTGTGTTGTGTGTAACACATCATCAACACATGATAATTAGTCTAATCAAGCTCTGATATAATAAACATAATAAGCAAAAAAACAGTTGGCTGTTAATATTTTATGTGGAGAATGTATCCTTAATGACATGATATAAAACATAATGAAACTGTCTGATGCCTGGAAGATTACATTGTTAGAAACAATTTACAAGGCTTCTGATAGCTTTTGCTGGAAAGGGATCACGATACAGTTAATGCTTTGTTAAAGTTAGTGAAAGATGTTTTTACTTCACATCAGATCTCGGCCTCTGTAATCAGACTGAACCAGCTGAGACTGTGTTGCTCACCGAAAAAATACACGTCAGAAGAAAATGTTCATATCTTGAAGTTGGAATAAATTAAAACATTTTCCATTTCCAGAAGATGCAAATGACAGGAAACAAGTGTACTGACTTTGACCCATCCTCTATTTTACTATCACTAAAACCAGAAAAGAGCCAAAAACAGTCTATTGCTGTTTACTTCTTGATGTGAGAGCACAAACTCTCTGTGTTTATTATCTGCTTGTAAATGGGCAGAAGAATCTAAGTTCAGATTTACACACACACACACAGCTCATACACAGATCATCTTAAGTTAATTGAAAGCTGCAAATAAGCACTAGGAGTCCCAAACTTTTTATCTGTAATCACCAGTCATGAAATAGCCTGTAATTAAGAGCAGTGTGTGTGTGTATATATATATCATATATATATATATATATAGAGAGAGAGAGAGAGAGAGAGAGAGAGAGAGAGAGAGAGTAATAATAATGATTTAATGATTTGACTCATGGAAGTAAAAATTCTAGAGCAGTAAATCAAACCTGGATCTGCATCATCTACGTGGCGGATGATGTCATGTGAAGTAGGAGGAAGTTTTTGTGTTCCAATTCCTGAAAGAGTGCTGCGCTTTTTCCGATGAGCTTAATGACACAGGATCGCACAGCTAAGTCTGTGAAACACACACACACACACTTTGCTCCTTCCCTTTGAAGTTTGACTCAATTGTAGAAACATCCTGAATATAATATCGGTGTAAAGAGTTGCTCATTAGGGAAGAACTGAAAAAGCGTTTCTTTGTCTTTCCTTTAGTGGTCGTGACTGGATGTGACTGCGTTTACAGACACATATCGGTTATGTAGATCTGACACTGAGACCAAACAACCTACAGTGCCAGCATGACATAAACATTGAGTGCTGCTGTTAATTACGCTCTCACAGCTGCTTTAATGGGCCCTGTTTGGGTTAAAATCCGCCTTATTGACAGTATTTACCGGCAGCTGTTGTCCTGTCAGTCAAACTGCTCCATCACAGCAGGATGGCCTCTGTTTTCTGAACCACTCCGCAGCATGATGAGACCTCTGCTACCTTAAATTCTCCAGCCTTTTTTTGTATATTTAAATGGGAAGACCCTGGTGGACTGTTAACATAACACCACCCTTTGACTTATAATTTTCCTCACTTATTTTTGAAAGATTATCAAAAATTTCAAGGTCTCATATTTCACACTTTTGTCAAACGTTTTGATATCGACCAGAAGATGCCGGGGACGGCTTTGTTTGCCTCGTGACTTTTAAGTGAGTAATACAGGAAAGTAAGTCACATACAGGAAATAAGTTCCCATAGGTAAATGGTGCTATGAACACTGGAGGGCACTTTAAAGTGAAGGCTGAGTCACCTTCAGTTTTGAGAAACATCAACATAATAAGACATATGCTGACTTTGGAGACCTAAAGAAAGAGTGCAAAAGGATTTAAGAGACTGGCTAGTTCATACAGGAGGCAGTTGGCAGATTCATGAATACAGAGGTGAGGATATTTGTCACAATTCTGTCTCTGTTCATGAAGTAACATGGAACATTTAGAAAGGAGGAAATCCAAATCCACTACACTTGATGTCTTTGTGCAACACGACTACATCAATACAGCAGCTGCTAAACAAAGTACAAAGGTACCCGGTGGCTGTGAACTGTCTCTACACACAAACCTACAGAAAAATGTTTGCCATAGCTTTGCACTGCTTTTAGTCTCTTTTCAGTCAAGTGTTAATGTAGGTTTAAAGTAAACTCCATAACTGACATGACTTCAGTTTTTATCTCCTGTCTTGTTAATTCAATCTTTAGGTTTTTTTTTTTTTGTTTTGTTTTTGGCAGCATCACAAAACCTTAGAAAATATGATTATAGCTCCAACACTTCACTCACAGTCCCACTGCAGGAGCCACACGGGTCACCGCCATTTTTTTTTTTTTTTTCCTTACACAAGCTGGTAAGCAACACTTTTAAATCTATTTAAAGCGAGAGAGCGGGAGTACAATTTTTACAGCAATCCCAAGACGTCAACTGTCAGAACTCAAATGCTCCTAAAACACAGTTTAGGATTTGAGCTATAAAGAGGATGATGGGTAAAAAGGACACTCAACACTTCCCGTAATGAAAAACTATGGTTGTAATGTAAGCTCTACGAGGAAATGACACAACTGGTCATTTGCAAAATAAATCCTAGACATTTTCATCTAAAGGGGTCCAGAACATGGACTCATCCTGCTTCAGCCCTTTAGTAGCTCTCTGTTGGGAAAAAACTTCTTGCTTAGTCAGTTTTTCTGCGCTCTCTGTAATGGATTAAATGTTGCAACATCAGGAAAGTCACTTCCACGCCTGCCAACCTCGTCAGGCTTCTTTGCAGGAGCAAGACGACGTCACTCGACTGCTGACTGAGAAGGTCATTGTTCAACAGTTTAAAATAGCGCTGGCTGCTATAGGCTGTCACACGCCACGCTGCTGTCAGTGTGTACTCCAGAATACAATGTTTGGAAGTGAAACTGCGACTTTACACTGCTCCTTATTTAAAACACTTTCAGCTTTCATCTTTTAGCTTATTAAAATTTGCTCTGCTAATGGACAGCGTCCAGCAGGAAGGAATAATATGCTCTTTTTGCATTATAACTGCCTGCGTGTTGTAGGGAAAATAATTAAATCTTAATTAGGGCAAATTAGCTGCACAATCTGTCTCCTCAAGCAGTCACTCAGACTTGCCGGGAAATTGACAGGACATTTTTTGGCTGACATATAATTTGTTTTTTACAGGACAGAATCTATTGTCCTATCTCTGTTTGACAGCAGTGACTCATGAGAGCTGTCAGTCAAACACAAAAACTTCATCTGACTTTTGAATTTGTTGGTAAAAACATGGAGAGAGAGAGAGAGAGAGAGAGAGAGAGAGAGAGAGAGAGGAGGGAGACGAAGCTTCATTGTTCTTCTCCTGAGACAAATGAGGCTTAACAAACTTAAAATCTTTTTTTTTTTTTTTTTTAATTAGTCTCCCCATTTTCTCTGCTGAAAACTATTCACAATTGTGTTTTTGGATGCAGCACAATCCACATTTAACTGCTGATGACATAATTCACTCTGAGTTACTTTGCTCGCTCACCCATTGTGCTGCTGGAGAGGAGCTATCCAAAAGACGTTGAGGTATTTGAGTCCAAAATGGTGGACGGACAGAACCTGCTCCGCTAGCGGGGCTAAAAAGGTTTTAGATTCGTGAAATGATCTTGTGATAATGAAGCATACACAGTTCAGGATAAAAACAGCTACCTGAAGATGCAGCACAGGTATCCTCTCACACATCACACATATGCGGCCCCAGACCTTAAACAGCTCATTTATTCGTCTTGCTCGTCAGTCCTTCACAGCAGGACTGAATAATCCGATATTTAAATATATTCAGCCCCAACTGTTGAAAGCAAATATCTGTCTGGATCCGCAATTAATCATCCCGCAAGCCAGCGAGGAGCCCAGAAACAAACCCGCTGAGTTTTACATCATCCTAATTCACTGTAAGTAGCCGGAGAGATGCAGCTCTAATCTTTTTTTCTGCTTCTTTTTGTCTCTGCCGCAGAACGCCGAAGTGTCCGTGTTTGAGGTGAACATCCGGTTTGTTGGAGGTCTGCTGTCCGCCTACTACCTGTCTGGAAAAGAGGTAACTCACATCTTCAAGCTTCCTGCAGTGTTTTCTCTCAGCGAATCAGACTTTGAAGTGGGCTCGGCTGGTTGCTGGTCGTCCTTCAGGCTGATTGATCAAACAGATGGTCCAGAGATGATGATGGTGGACAATCAGTGAGTGGCTCGCTGCTTTTACATGCTCAAAATCCTGCATAATAGCAGTTTAATAGCAGGTACAGTTAAATGTATCCCATTAGCGAGCCACAGGATATGTTCTGGTTTGAAGTGCAGGTGCTTTCAGATGTAGTTCGATTGGTTTCCTTCCATCCAGGCTGGACTTCGGCTCATGCTAACTGCTGACTGTTTGAATGTAGCTTGGATCTTCTGACGTCTGCGGCGGCAGAATGAAGGTTTTTTTTTAAATCAAAATGGCTCACGTTGAGCTCTTTTGTTTTTCACACAGCACTGTCTTGAATGTCGGAAAAAGCTAACGGGTACCTTTCTGTCACTGCGGAACGTTATAAAAGAAACTTTGTCTCTGGGTGAAAGGGAGAAGTGTCTCCAACTGTATGACTGCTGACAAACTGACTGTCCTCATAGTGCCGGTCCTGCTGTGTCTGTGTACATGAGTTTCATGTGAATCCATCTGTGGCGGGAGGCTGAAATTGACATCAGCAGGCGTTACAATCAAGTCCTGTGCTGCTCTGCCACTGCAATGATTTGTCGCTCTTCCTCAGTATCCCCTCCCTTTTCTCTCTTTTAATTATGCGCTTCAGTCTCTTAATGAAAGATAAGACCCCACAAAAGAATTGATAGCTAAGCAGAAAAGCTTTTAAAACCACCCCAAAACCTCAAAACTTAATTTCTGCTCAGCTCAAAGAGCCTCAGAGGCCGTATCAGTTTTTCTAGACTTCATTTGCCACCCCTACATTAATCTGTCCTTTAATACGGAGATGCAGGTTTAAACACTCTGTCCTGTATGTGAATGCTATGGAAACAATCATCATAAAGGTGAGCCAAACCGGAACTGTGAGACTCTGAGTTTCTTTATTTGTTGAGGGGGTGAGGTGAGGTGAGTGCCTGCAGGAGTGAGATTGGGAGCTCTCTGGTAGCAAAACCCATTTAAAAACTCATTGAGCATCTCAGCGCTTCAGCACACACACAAAATGTAGAGCAACATTATTTTTTATGTGTCAAGTGGTGGATGTTGGAGCTGTGGCACAAAGCTGGCAATAATAACACCAGTGAGGACAATAACACTCAAAAAAGACGAAGGAAGAAGAAATCTGAGCATTAGTTAATGAATTCTAGGTAGTTAAGCATCGTTTTATACCTATATACTTTAAATATTCAACCAAGTCTTAGTTATCAATCATCTATGGTCTTATGAAATTCTTTGTTTTATGTAACAAAACTTAAAATAATAATAAAAGAAAGGAAGTTCAGAATCAGACAAAAGCATCACAATTCAAATGCAATAGTGATTTTTATTTATCATTAAATATCAAACAATACAATGCTGAACATTGTCAAATGTTGTTGGCCCAAAAGCAAAATAAATCATTTTAAAGGCTCAAAAGATGAAACTCAGTTGCCTGCGTTGAAAATTTGCCCCGTTGGTTTGAACGGATGATACTCTCAACAGGTGTGAATCCCAACTGTGACTGTTTATCATTTCTCAGCAGCCTTTGATTGTTAATCCGTCCGGACCTTCCTGTAACTCATCTGAACCTTGAGAGGCCGTTTTCCTCCAGGTCCAGGTCAGGGCCCCTGAAGGCTGGGGGTGGGAGATGGATGGGCCGACGGGTGGCCTCGGAACGCTGCTGGTGGTTTAACGCTGACTGACTGGGGACAAGGTGCCGAAGAGGACGTACTGTGGGGGGGGGGTCAAAGTGCAAACAGCATCAATATGAGCTGCGTCCAGTGAAAGATCTACTAAAGTGAAGAGATCCCACCATGCTGGAAAACTTGAAAAAGATCCTGCCAATTTTTCATTACTGCACAACCGTTAATGAAAGCCCTTTTGAGACGGTTGTGTTTTTTGATGTCATATAGTTTGTTGAATAACTCTGTTTTACTCGACCTGGGCAGGTCTGTGTGTGTGTGTGTGTGGTACATGTGAGTTTTTTCAGAGCAGCACTCCAAATTAGTGTCAACCTTCAAAATGAGCAACAGGGCACAGATAAGAGCGCTGGCGTGTACAGTGGAGCCACACTACAAGAACATTTTCTGATGGCAGGTTTTTTTTTTTTGTTTAAATAACAAAATGTCCACATTGAACAATGGTCAGGCATGATGTAACTTCTCATTTGGTGCATCTGTTGATGAGTGTGTCTGACCTCCAGAGAAAATGAACCCTCCAAATGAGACAGACAGAGCAGACAGGGACACGTTCACAGAGAGAGAGAGAGAATAAAACCACAGAACAGAGTTCAGTCTTCAGCCCTTCGTCTCGTTCTGGATTCTGTTAATTTGCAGTCTGATGTGAAAATAGATTTGTTAGAGACAGGAAACTTTTTCAACACAAGACCAAGTAAAAATATTCCCTAATAAAAATCTGTTTTCTCCCAGTTTACTCTCACAGTATTGTCCTCTGAGAAGCTGTTAACAATCTTTTTTGATTTCCTGTTCTCATTTAAATATTAGGAGAAGACTTTTGTAGAGATTGATGCCACTCAAATGTTTTTTCTTGCTTTATTCAAATTCCATCTGAAAATAAAATTTTTTTAAATCGTTTATTTGATTTGATTCGTCGAAAAACTTCGCTACTATCTTCGATCGCAGTGATTAGCCCTCACATTTCACGATCGATCACCGTGCCGTACTGGGGCGTCGGCGTCTGGGCCACTAATCCAAAGGTCATCCGAAGGTCAGGGGTTCGATCCCCGGCTCTTCTAGTTCTTGAAGTGCCCTTAGTCCTGAACTCTGCTGCCTGTTTCATCAGCGTACGGTCGAAGTACAGTTAATGTGGCTTCCATTGTAAAGTAAGACCAGAAAAGTCTTTACATTTACACACCGTCCATGATTCCACATGCTGACAGCAGCCTGAGCTGGATTGTATTTATTTTATTTTATTTTTTTTTAGGGTTGACAGATGGAAAACAAAAGGAGTTTTTTTTTTTGTTGTTGTTGTTTTTGTGGAGGAGGATGATGGATGAGGAGTCAAAGACTGATGAAAGGTGTCAGATTGACATGAGGAACAGCCGGAGGAGTGGAGTCTCTCCGTCTCTCTCCTCGTCGGCTCTTGTCTGGCTCCGACTCAAAGAGGCCCGGGCCTTTGATAAAAATTTGATCAGTAAAAGTACAGCTGGTACTGGCTGTGTGCACCCTACTGGCAGGCTTTTAACGTCCCTTCCTGCATACAGATCACAGCGTGTAACCTCGTCTGCTGAAGAAGGCGAAGGAGGGAAAGGACGGTAGGAAGGAAGTAAACAATACACGGAGAGATGAGCAAAATAAAAGGCTCCTGTTTACTCTGCTAATCGGAACTAAGTGCCTCAAGGAGGGAAGGACAGATAAAGGACAGACGACAGTAAAATTGATGGAATGTAAGACGGAGAGAAAGAGAGAGAAAAGGATGAAAGAAGCAGCACATGAAGGAAGATATGTAGGAGGAAAATAACCCGAGAGAAGGTGACCATTGATGAAGGAAAGGAATGGAAGAAAATGGAAAAGTCTGAATTGAAAGAAGGCAGGAAATGGATACAACAGCACTATGTATGAATCTTTGGTGTATTTCTGTAGTGAGTCTGCAAAAAAAACCCAAAAACAACACATTACATATTGCCACTATTAAAGAGACAACAAAATACTTTTTGTTTTTGCAAAAGTAGATGGGTTTTTCCATTTTTCTCTGTTATTTGAAATTATTTTGTTTTCACCCAGCTGTGAGCAAACCTTCACGTTCTCTGTGTGGGGAACAGTAACTTTGAGTTCTCAACACCAGACATTTGAACAGCTCTTCAAAACGAACACAGATATGATCACAACCTAAGAATTGTTCGGTGACATACGTCGACAGAATGCAGACATCTGAGAAGTGAAACCTTGAACCAGTATTCTATCTACGGACCATCAGGGAGCGACTGCTTGTGGTGCAATTTGAAAATCCAGCTACTGCTAAAACTGGTGCTACATCAATCATAAAGGCTTTTATATGAATGGAATTAAGAAATGAAATAGAGAGAGAGGGTGAGAATGAATGAAACTATGGAATTGGAGATAGGAACAAGAAAATTGTAGCGACTGGAGGAAGCGGGAATCAATAAAAAATAGGAACAGGAAGACATCAACCGACAAAAGAATGATGGCATCATCAAAAGGATGACTTTGGAGGGATGGTGGTGAAAATACTGTAATAGAAATATTGATTCACAGGAAAAGGGAAGAGGGGATTGAATATGGGAGGATTAATGTCTGCTCTTTTAGGAAGGATGGAAATGCTGTAACACGAGTATCACTTGGTGAGATGATGTTGGTCTGAACAGCATTAAAGGCATTAGTACTCATACAGTGTGTATGATCACTACAAACGCACAAAAAAAATGACTGTAGTGTGTAAAAGGCAGACTGTCAAATCCAAGAAGCAGCGAATCCCCTTTTTCTTTTAGATTTGTCACCATTTGTTAAAGGGGGAGGAGGCTTTCATCGTTATCCCAGAATGATTATAATGAACACCAAATGATTATACTTGATTGTGATGAAAAGTAATCCCCATCTCCTTTAGCTGTGTGTGACAGAGTAATCTGCTGATGGCAGTGATGAGTCTCCCAGCTGCCCCGCTCATCCCTTAGAGCCGCCCAGATTAAAGAGGAAATCCTGTCAGCGGTTAACCGAAGCGGAGGTTTGATGCTCAGGTGTCTTACAGATCTCATTTAGACACCAAGTCAATTAGGCCTGAAGTTTAGTAGAAAGGTACACGCAGCATATTTAGGGAGGCTGAGCTGTGGAAAGAGCCAATGATCCCACCGTCTCTATTGCTTTCATTGATTTTTGCTAAATTTCCAGCTGCTGGCTTGAAAGCTGAGGCTGTTATGGCCGTACTTCACAGATGTTCTGTAATCGATGCCGTGGCAGGTTGGAAAACGCACAGGGGCGGTGTAAACACTTGATTTTTCTGATGCTGATTGATCCATCATGGAGAAGAAGCTACTTTGTTAAATCAAATTTGTCTCACAGCTGAGCAGATTCATTCATGGATTTTCAGCACATTGATGTAAACAGCCTGAGTTCTTGAAGAAGTGCACTTGTTACGGCTGAAATCTGCCTTAAAGCAATCAATTATCGTACTAATATGTTTGAATTGTTCCCTTGGATTAAAGGTTGGTTAGTGTAATTAGCTCTCTCTATGTGGAGCAGCTGTTACATTTTATCACGTGATGTCTTTTTAATTTAATTTGACTTGTTTGGACTTGTTTGGTGATAAATATAATGTATAATTACAAATTATATATAATACTTTCCCTCCTTCAGTTTTTTCTACACATTTAGTAAGGTACCTGCTCATTTAGGCCAATTCAACTTTTTCTTTTGAATTGAAAGATATAAATAAGAATACATAATATAAATCATGCATCGGGGGTATATTATCATGATCATGCATAAACCAGACAGGAAACTGAAACCTAATTGTTGGTCTCTGGGTTTTTGTGACCTGAACAACCGAAATTAGCTGAACTTTAGATTTCCTTCATTAATTTCCTGAAAGGTTTTCCTTTCCAGCGATTGATCAGATGGCACCAGAAGCTTCTCCACTCTGGCTCAGACAAAAACACAACACAGCTTTGCCAGCTCCCTCTGCTAATTGATTGGTCTCCATTACGTTTTGTCTCTCCAAGTGTATTTTCACAAATCTCAGCAATTCTCTGATCTTCAGTCAGGCAGGCACTCGTCTTGCCCTTTATTACCCAGCCTTCATGACCAAATCATGCGATCACTTATGAATGCTGTTGTTTCAAACGGAGTGTGAGTGGATTACAGTAAGGGTCCTCGAAGCTTTAAAACTAATTGAGATTCAGGCCCGACATTACAGGATACCGGTGCTGCTGCCATGTGCACTTATTAAAGTTCCCCACAAAATCGACCCATAAGCATTAGGGCTTAACACGTGGCTGTAAAACAACAATTTCACAAAATAAATTGAGGCTTTTTAAGCCGTTTCCTACTTCATAAATTCAGGTGCCGTCCCGGTTAACTTGTTCCATCAGTATTTATGATCTAACTCCTAACTGAGTCTATTTCCATGTTATTCTGCCATAAACACTTCTGCGGTTCCCATATTTCTCCGTCATCTTCAAGACATGAATTCCCTCCACAGAGAAAAGTCTTCTCCCTGTTTTACTGCTCATGTTTGGATACTTCTGCTATCCCTGATGACAAGTGATAGAGCCTAAAAAAATATCTCCCTGAGCCTACAGTGTTTACCAGGAAGAGGCTCACTGAAAATTATTTCTCCCCCAGTCAGTAGATTGAATTCACAGTCAGTCTGGTGTGATATAAAAAAAGTATTAAGACGAACTAAGATCAAGGCGGGAGAAGTTAAGAGGCAGATCACGACGGACGGGCTCACAAACAAGTCGACTGCACTTTGCCAAAGTCGGGAAGCAGCAGGGAGTCATTTTTATTTGATGTGTTCGCCTGCCATACGGCTGACAGGGTGCTAAGTTGAAACTGCTGCTTGTTTAAAAGATCAGATTATGTGGCCTCTTTGCTTCACTTTATAAGTGCTGGCAACAGCTTTACTGAGAAACTTTATAAAAAAGTGAAACCCAGCATGAGATGCTCCGTCCTTACTGCTATTTTGACGTCCAGCTCAAGGCCAGCAAGAAGGACACATATATATATATATAAAAAACAAAACACTTTGACGTGATAAATCCAGCCTAAGCTTTGATTTTACAGCCCCCACAGGGCGTACGATGCCTCTCCAGGGCAGAGCGATCCCCCTGAAACAAAAGGCGAAGATGTCAAGTCTGCGTCAAGGATTGAACCAGAGCAATTAAACGTTTATTGTTGACACACATTGATATTAGTTGCGTGCTGTCAGCAGTTTGAGCATGTTCGCTCTGGGCTCTGAAGTGTGATTCACAGCCCAGCGTTTACGGTTATGAATCATGAGTAATGAATACAATGACGTTAGCTGGCTATGGGGCTTTCTGGAGCCTGGGATTTTGGTTAGTTTATAGCTAACACACAAGTGTAGAAAACCTGAATATGACATTAAAGCAGTTGAAGCTTCCCGCCATCAAAACCAAACTCCATGTTTCTTCTTCTTGTGTCCATTTGTGGCTAAAACTTAAAATAAACTCAATAAAATACGATCATATAATTATATATTATAGAAATAAACACCCGATAGACAAAATAAAATAATATGATAATGCAATAAAATTCAATACTTAACAACTTATCACAAGATATTGGGTATACTGATGCTGCATGTTGTTGAGGAGGGAGTGAATGAATAAACAAACCCAGAAATGTGTTCCCTGTAAAAAAAAGATTAGTTTTAATCATAGAAGGGAATGTGGAGTCTGACGTGTTGAAATGTGTTCACTCTGCTGCCTCATTTGCCCTCAATTAACATTCATCACAGCGTAATTAGACAGAGCAGAGCCAAAACACATCGAAGATCCCCCGACATAAACCTGGTGTGTAGGTGGATGGAGGAAGTGATAGAGTTGATTTGTGTGAGAAAGGGTTTGTACATTTTTCTACAACGTCAGTTTAACGGACATCATTCGAACCTGACGGCTGAAGTGATGTAATAATATATTCAACGCTCCACTACAGCGTGAAGAGACAGACACTTCTTAATCCCTGATTTGAACTGAATGTAGAGTGGATACCTACAGGCAGGATTACAGAAGCACACACACACACACACACACACTCACAGCCGAATGAACAAAGAGGCAGCCGAGAGCAGCCCACTCTGACAGACACCCTCCTGAGAGCATGACGTCCAATCAGACACCCATCGAGCACGAGGAACCACAGCTCTGCACTTCCTCCATCCTATTTCACTGTTCAGCTGCTGGATCGATGGGAGAGAGGGACGGAGAGCCGGATGGATATTTTGACATTTCGCCGCACTTCTTGTTCATTCTTCGTTATTTTATTTTTTGCTTTTGCTAGAACAAGGCAGCTACAGATGGGGTTTAGGTTTTTTGATTTCCATCGAGACCTGTCAGGCAGAGCAGGGTTACTGTAGACAGACCTGAAAGCACCCACCAAATGCTGAAATTGTGTTTACCTGTCTTATAAATAAACAAATTCCTTATTCAGGAATATGTAAGATGTTCTCCCTTTACCTCTGTTTCTATAATTGTCTGTCTGCGTTATTTTGGAAATCACCAAAGAGTCAGAAACTCAAATCGAGCTCTGTCAATTCAATTTATTAAGAATTCAAGTGTTTTGCCCCCCGGCCCTCAAATGTTCTTGTAAATTCCTTTTGAAAGTCTTCTTTCAAGGTTTTCTCTAACTTCGGTGATTTGGGCGCTGCGAACTGAACATTACCTCCATAAACTGGTGACACGTCTGTAAATTTTGTTTAAAGCGTCTCCGGCCGCTCCGTGTTCCTGAAGAAATACAAAGGAAGTTTCCCGCTTTGAACGCTGTTAGAACCTAAGAGGCGACAGGGTTTTGTTTTAATTTGAAACATTTTGAATTTGAAGTTTCTAACAAAGTAAACTTCATATGATAATAGTTGCAGCCGCTGCCCTGCTGAGTGTGTACAAAGCTAAAGCCATTATTCCATTCAATTTTCAGTCAGTTGATGAAAATTGATGATGAGGAAATAGTTTAATTAGCATGTTAAATCTGATCCTACAGGAGCTGATTGGTGGTTGAACCTCGGCGTCTTTCCGTCATCAGATCAGGGCGGAGCTATTGTCGACATAACAGCATTCACAATTTGTCCTGTTATGGTTTGAGTATGACACTAGAAAAGTCTCTCTGGAATCTACACACACAGATATCAGTTCTTTCCTTCACAACAAGTTTTTTACTGCACTTTTCTTCTATTTTTTTTTTCTGTCCTTCTCCTTATATTGAATTTTTTTAAACATGAGACTTTCTATCGATACCTGGCTCTGATAGAGACTCTCAGTGGGAAGAGCGAGCTCGTGACACGAAGCCATTACGGTGTAATCCCGTCCGTGACCTCCAGCTGTGCGGGTCAGGCCTACAAAACACACTGCTGACCGCCGCCACACACTCCCTCACACACAGGTAATGCAGCGCATTGGGAGGAGGCAGACAGACAGCTTCTGTCCTCAGGAAATCCCATTCACTCAGTGAGGAAATTGGCTTTACCAGAGGAATGGGAAGAGGAAAACAACCGCCCATCCCTTTCACTTTTGGGCATTTCTGCTATCCTCCTGCTGTGCCCAAGCAAAGCGCCTTACATATCCACACACACACTGCCAAGTAAAGGTTATTTGCCAAGCGTAGAGAATGAATTTTCTGGATATCTATCTTAATCTCTTTTTGGACTGGTCTAATCTGTTCCGAGGAAAGCGAACAGGGCTGCAGATGGAGGGAGGAGGATTGAGGGCAGAGCGGAGAAAAGAGTCGGTGTGGACCGACATGAAAACTCACTCTTTCAGTTCAACATTTTCCTCCTACTGGCTTTTGCTGAATTGCTGATAAATTTTCATGCAACAGTTCAGATATCAAGCAGGGTTGAATTTATTGGAAGTGGTGGGGGGGGGTCTGATAAGGAAATTATTAACTTCACTGAAGTCAAAGTTAAAGCTAAATCAGCATCATATATTTTTCTGGATTACACATTTAAACTAAAGTCATTTCTTTCTACAGACACATTTAAGACTGCAATAACAGACGCGTGTTTGCAGCATAAGTAATAAATTCTCACTGGCGGCCTTTTTTTTTCCGGAGTTTATATTTTCCCACCCATTACTCCAGCTTCCTTCAGGCCAAACACATACACATCAGGTTATTTGGTGACTCTAAACTGCCTGAAGGTGTGAACCAAAGTGCGTCTGGTTGTTTTTCTCTATATGTCACCCTGGAAACCTGATCGACCCGAGCTGGTTCCCTGGCTGCTGTTGGCTCCATCCACCTCGGTGGTGGCAATAAGATATTTATACACGTTATTAACAATGAAAATCCTCCTTCCTGAAGCAGACTTTTTATTTAAGATCACCATTTCCATTCACACAATTTACAAGTGAGGAAGAAAAAGGCTAATATGGATGGATAGTACTAAAGCTTCAACTTACATAAGCTTTCTTAATATTTCCCACTTAAGATTTGCTTAAAATTTTAATTGAACACTTAAGTTTATTTGAAGAAAATGAAATTTACATAAAATTAACAAAAGCATTATCGCTCTCTTTTAATTTGTGAATGGAAAGTATAGAAACAAGCCAGTGAGATTTTCCCAGAGCTGTCGGTTGCTTTGAAAGTTGATAAAGCAGTTATCAAACTTTATGAAGATTAATTTTCTGTTGATCCGCCAACTGATAAACCAACCAATCGCAGACATCCATCCAATTATCTGTCAAAATCAACCGTAGGCCTCGCAGTGACAAATCAGGACACAGCTGAGCAAAATAGGTCAGCCAAGGCAGTCGGAAAGTAACGTTAGGCGCTCAGCTCCATCGTGGCTCACTTAGTTGGGTTAACTTTGTGTTTTCTGCGCCAGAAACCTGAGCACTTTTCCTGCCACGAAGGGAAAACACTCTCTAGATTAGATTAAAGAAGTGAGAGAGGTAGTCCGTGTCCCTCCAGTAATGGGCATCAACAAAGGCTGGTCCTTTCAGTGCCTGAAACACATCGCTCACATCACAGCGACTTCAAAGAGGAAAATCAGGACTAAAGTAGACGACTTCAGTTGCTCCTGATGTCAGGGAAAAGCCTGTCTGCTGAGGCCAGAACGAACAAGTCACTGTCGGGGCATAACTGATGTTCAATAATACATGGGTAACAAAAAAAACAACAATATATATATTTCAGTCTAGAGCTTCATTTGCAATACTGATATGAGGAGATTAACTGGGATGAAAATGAGATGTGAGAGCTACTGGCACAAATTTACCAACGCAAATGAACGAGTGCACTGTTAACGTACGAAATAATCATCCCTAAAACAGAGTAGATAATAAACTGAACAGTGGATTAAAACTGTAAAATCTCACAATCAGTTAGAGCTTAAGATCTCTATGAACACATTCACACAACTCACACAGACACACACATACTGCAGCGAGGTTATTACCTTCTGAGGCTGACTGACCAAAACCACTTTAGATAGGAAACCTGCTTCAGTGGATCAGTAGATGGAGGGCAGCACACACACACACACACACACACACACACGTATTTGATACTGTAAAGGTCATGCCACAAAGTGATTCTGTCACTGATCACACAAAACTTCAAAAGGGATCAGTAACCAAATGGACTGAGGGCCCTTCACTGTCCTGGTTCTTTATATCTTATGATAAACATGGATTAAAATAATGAAAATCAAGATCAGTGAAGTGCTAATGAATGCCTGGAGTCGGTGAATAGTGATGAACCGGAGCGCTCAGCTCAGCAGAAAAAGTGTTTATGTAAACACAGTTGGCTGTATTTAGTGTGAGTGAGGTGAGGTAGCTTAACGTAACGACTAATTCCAATGAGAGAAACGACGCAATTACAGCTGGAAAAAGATTTGGAGAAGGTAACTTTAAGAAAGAAACACGGAGTCGAAGCGGATCACACAGACAGTTTAAGAAATTGTGTCAAACTGATGGTTGACCATCTTTTACTAGTTTTTTGTGACCTGCACATCGCACATTTTGTGATTGGTGCCTCTGTAGTTTCTGAAGTGACAGTAACTGACACATTTGTGTCGACAGATGGTGACTATCGAGCATGGCGGTCTATTTTCTCAGTGGCTTTAGAGGTCGGGAGGTTTTAAGGGTGTAAAGTATGTTTCTTTTGTTGGCTGTGACACTTGAATGAATCTGCCCTCACGCAGTCCTTTAGCTAATCTTTTCTGATGTTGATTTTCCTCTTTTGGTCTCTAAAGTGGGGCGACTTTCATTACACAGCGTGTTCTGTCAGAGATGAGATAGTTTTAAGGCCTTTGTTTCTCTAACATTGTCCGTAAATATCATTGTATGTCTGGTTTTGCACCTTTTGCCGCCGGATATTGAAAGTTAAGAAACGTCTCTCCTCACGTGTGAGATCAGATGTGTAACCGCCCAACATTTAGTGCAGCTAAATTCAGTTTTGACCCTCAAGTGGCACCTAATCTCATTGTCCATGTCAGCGTCCGTCGGCTGCAGCTGCTGTCGATCTGGACCGTCGGGTGTAATTGGATTGGGGTGTACATGCAAACAAACGCACTGGGTTAAGTGTGTGTCTGTCTCGGACTCTGTGTTGTCAGTCCTTTGGAACAGCCTGTGGCATTGTATTGTCACCACACTATCAGTGCACACTCCACTACTTTCTGTCTCAAACGCACACAGTTGAAAACAAACACTCACTCACAGCAGTGGACGGCTTGACAAGGGGAAAATTGGTTTGGTCAACAGGGTCACACCTGGACTGAGTCTTCCCTCTTTTTCAGTGCCCTACCAAAGTGTGTGTGTGTGTGTGTGTGTGTATGCATGCCGTTACCTGCAAGCATGCGTGTAATTCATCTAGTTGTGAGGACTGACTTTCTGGCCTGCTAACAACTACGCACACTCACTCGGTTGGAATAGGAACAGAGCCTTTCCTCCTGCCGTGCTTTGACAGACTGTGTAATTGCTACAGCACACACTGTTTTATTTTCCCCTCACGCGCCTTTTGTCCTGAGTCCACACACACACACACACACGCACACACAACTCTGTGAGAGATTTGCAACCATCAAAAACTGATGTTAATTCCCAGCAGAATCAGTATTCACTCTGGATGGGGAGTGACTCTGGTCTCTCTCTGACTGTAGTGGGTGAAGTAACAAGAATACCTTCTGTAAAGAACCGTCAGTGTGGATTAAGACAAAAAGTTCACTTTATCTTTCGTTTTTGTTCCTTGTGGCTAGCGTCCACAGTTTTCAGCTCGACTTCGCCAATTTGGACGTCCACACAGCAACGAAATATACACTTCTGCTTTGTGTGGTGTGGTGTGATACTACCAATTAGTAGCCCATTTGTCTTCCTCTGATTTGACAGGGTCAGGTCTGCAAGAGATTGCTCTAGTGGAGAGGAAAAACAGAAACAATCTAACATAATACCCTAAATGGTCTTAATGGCAGCATTTATTAGTTGGACATTCGTAAAGCCAACGAAACTTCTGTACAGAGGCGTGGAAGATACATTAGAGGTAAAGGAATAGAATCATTTCTCAAACAATCAAATATTATCAGAAAGCCAAAATCTGTCCACACGTGGGATGATATGTCTCTCCATCTCAAGATAAAACATGTGGGAAGGATTAGAGACCCGGAAACCAAAAAAAAAAAAAAAAAGACTTCAGGCAGTAACAAAAAAAAAAAAAAACAGTTTTCTTCTGGTTGTAGTTATTCAAGAGAAAACACAAGAAGAATCAGACGAGAGTCTAATTTTGACGCCATTCAGCTAAAATGAAGGCAGCAGCGCGTTCCTGTTTCATTCCAGCAACCTGTGTTGAAATTTAAATTATTTTCTAAGGACTGGGAGCATAAATTAAAGAGAATTTTTACTTCTGCCTTAGTGTTTCATGAGCAGCTAATCCAGGTGGCTAATGAATTAGAACTATAAATATACTCTTTTAACATTCAGCAAAGAAAAAAAGTTCGAACTGGCATTCAGACTGGAGCTATTAATCGGCTCCAGCTCCGGTCAGCAGCGACATCAACACAACATCTGGGTGAGCACATTCATTTTGGCTCTCAGCGGACAGACACACACTGGTCATCTGTCCAGCATGGCACTTTTAAAAACACACAAACACTGATGGAAGCGTCTTACAGAGACTACAACTCTTTTTCAGAAGCACCAACCAGGAGATGAGCGCTGACACAGCCATCAAATCGGCTAGTAGCTCCCTTTCCCTCCGGTGTCTGTGTCCTCAGGCCAAACTGACAACAAACACATCGGCAGTGAAAAAGATCTCCCTTAAAGCTGCAAATTTAGGTGAAAAAAGGTTGTATGACAACAATCATTAGGATCACTGTCAGAAACATCCAAATTCACTGGCTTTGATATTTGATAAGCTTTAAAATGACTGCGCTGTCCGTCTTTATTAACTTTGTTTTGTCGGAATTGCATTTCCTGAATCTTTAGGAACAGGTGGAGTATAAAAGTAATCAGGAAGGCGACAACTACAAGGATTAGATACCTGAATTAAATTTTTGACTTAGTGGAAACAGACAAATAATCAGTGCTGACACTGTCGGGGAAGCGGAGCTCTGATTGTCATCGGAGAGGAATTCATGAGAAGGTATTTGTGTTGCGTGTGAACAATTCACGTCACATTAAAACCCTTTTGTCTAAAACTTGACTTCAAACAACAACAAAGCCTGCAGCAGTTTTCTGGTATTAAATTCCAGCCAGGATCATTAATGTTAAACAGTGTCGTCTCCTATCGGTGCTGCAGTAGAATAATTTTAATCAGGTTAAGGACTTCCCACAGAAAAAACTGAACATTATAACAACGTTATCAGGGCCACTAACTGCCTGGATCCATTTTAATGAAAGGTTCATTCATCCTTAAGTGTAATATTACACTCTACAGCGTATCACTATATGTCCAACAACACTGGTGAATTGTCTGGGGGCGCACAAACTGACAGTTGTACAGCACGTTATTGTTAGCAGCGCTGAAATGTCTCTGGAGTTTGTGTGTGTGTGTGTGTGTGTGTGTTCCAACCCACCAGCTGGTTTAAAGGGAGCCAGGGTTCGTCCCAGACCAGCACTCATTGGACCTTATCTCAGAACCCCGCCAGGAAGATAAGAGCGAGGAGCTATTTGCCTTGTTAATGTACTATCTCACACGCACACACACACACACACACACACACACGTACGTGGCTTTGAGTGACAGAAGGCAGCGAAGCACGAGTCTCTCCCTTTGCCCTCACATTTGAGTATTATCAAACCGACGTGCTTATCTTATCACGGAGTAGCAGCTGACTCTGACAGGCCTATTGTTCGGCTCCTAAGTCCAACTTGTCCGCCTGTCATTCATCCTCCCGTCATTTTTTAAATACTTTTTTTGGCCTATTTTCTCATTCTTTGCGGTTGTGCTAACTGCATGTTGGTTTTATTGTAAATTGTTTCACTTTTCATTGTGCTGATCTTCATTGTGAGGAAACCCCCTAAACGAGCAGAAACACTGCTCGCTCCACTCATGCACTCGCCACCGCTTTTTAGCTCCACCACTTTTTCAAACCAATATAATTAACAGACTTGCATTGTCGGAGTGCAGACCAAGTCGCCACAGCACAATATTTTCGGCCTCGGGGCCTTTGCAGCCAGTTTGTAACGGTTCCAGCAAAAAGCTCTGATTAAAAAGCTATTGACCCATTTTCAGTTTTTTTTTTTTGTATTATTATTTTATTTTGCTGGCACAGAATGTGAAATATCAACCATCTCAGCACAGCGTGGACCGCGCTGGTGTTTTTTAATTACAACTCCAGCATGTGCACTGTAAATGTGGTAATAAAATGCATCTGGCCTGAACCCTGCTCAGCGCCGTGAAAAGACCAAGAGAGCCCTGAGGCGAGGCTGCAGGGCTGCATGCTCACCCATTACATGCATCTCCGAGTGGATCTGCAACAGTTAGCCAGATATACCGGCTTTAGTTTGGATTTTTGTTTTTGTTTAGTTTAGTTTTTTTTTTCAAACACAAAATTAAAGGACTAAAATGTTATTAATCCTGGATTTAAAGTCTTAGATCTTAGTCCATCTTAGATTCAATGTCTCCATGCCATCAGAACACAAAATGGGTATCAGACTGCCACAACAACAGTCCCTCTCTGTAATGATAAATAAAAACTGTGCCCAGCTAGTTCCAGAGAATTACTGCATGTTTTCAGGCCATGTTGTAAAAGACTACCAGTCTCTGTCCTATTAATTGTAAGTGGAGTTTCTTGTGAGGAGTCAAGTGACGTTTCTATACGGCAACAATGTCCACAGAGGGAGGAAAGCTCAGACTTTAAAGCAGGAAACCACCGTTTATTTAACCATGACCTTGACCGCACGTTTATTCGACCGCACGTTAACTGTGGCGGCAAACCGGTGATTTTAACCCAGACCATGATCCTTCCCTCAGCCCTAACTGGGTGGTGAAGTTATAGGACCTGGGCCAACAACACTGACAGGTGAGAGCATCAGAAAGTCTCACACTGTTAGTTTTGGTATCTTCAAGGGAATTGTTAACAAAAATGGCAAAAATAGAGTCAATAATGTCGACAGTTTGAACTCGTGAACTCGGTTTCTGTGTATAGAAAGTTCTGAACTACATTTTAAAGCAATAAAACAAAAAATAAACACATTTTGTCCCCGGAACTCAACAGTGCATATCTGTCTCTGACCTCAGCTGTTGCTCAGCTCCTCAGGTCGGCTCTGACTCGTGTCTCTGTCCATATTGTGTTATCTGTGCCTAGAGACAAAAAGATTTCAGATTTCTGAGTGGAGGGAGGAGGATGAAGCGGGGGTGTGCAGCTCGGCCTTGGCCTGCGGCTCAGCGCTCAATATTAATGCCGAGTGCCGGCTTCCTTCCTCCAACTCTTCACCAGGCGGCCCGCTGCTGTCTCCCAGGCTGTACATCTGTATATGTGCAGCAGCTGAAGTCCTCTCTGATGTTGTTTTACATGTTACACCAGCACTTTTAGGGGCTAATACAGCAGCTCTGTCTCTCGATCATGTCTGTCCTGCCTTTGGAAAGGAAGGAAAAGTTAGTGTGCGTGTATTTTGGTGTGTGTGTGGCTGTTTTGTTTTGTTTTTTCTCCCAGACAGCAGTTTGACAGGTAGCATTGTTTAACACATGTGCGACACACCACATTAAAGGTCTTTGTTCTCCACTCAGCTTGTCTGTCTGAGTGCCTCTCTTCCTAACAGCTCGTCTGTTTTCCACAACAAAACCTTTTGTGTTTTAACCAGACGGAGCTATTTGACTCTCTCTCTGTTTCCCATCATGCCTGTTAGGAGCATTTGTTTATGAAATTTGAAAAGAAATGCTGCGTTACTGTCGATGCTGATGAGTAACAGGTTGTCCTGAACAGCACATCTACATTTATGATGAGTCCAAAGACCTTACAATAAGTACAGTGGATGGAGGGTCATTATTTTGGAGTGGAACAGCTTTTGTTTAGTCTCACAATAAAGCAAAAACTGAGTGAGAGTGTGGAAACGGTGGTGGAGCTTCTCCACCAGTACGCGTTCCCGCCTGTGTCCCATTGAGTCCAACTCAAAATGCCACAGTCTGGCCCTGACAAAAGGATAAATGAACTGCCCATTTTCCTCCCGTCTCCCCTCTTCTTCTTCCCCTCGTCCCTCAGCATGAACGCCCCTGTTGAAATGAGCTGAAAAGGTCATTCTGGTCCGATTCGTTTATTTCCTATTTACAAAGTCAGGGCTGCGCAGGAAGACCAGATTCTTCTTGATGGCACGGCCGGAACGGACAGCTAGCAGAGCATGACAAATTTTTTTGATTGGAGTCTTTTGCTAGCACCTTCTTCATATTGACTTAATATAATAATGTCAATGTTGTGCCGACTGCGTGCTCTGCCACCCCGAGGCGGACAAAATTAACCTTTAGAGAACTGTACACACTCATTTTCTTACTTGTCATTGCGCATTTAGATTTTCGGACACGTTTCAGTCACTTTTCCTCTATTTGCCTTATTTATTTTGTGAGTTAAATTCACAGTAAAGGAGTGAAACTGTAATAAAATCTGTGCGCTCAGTTGATATCCTCTTGGTGACGTGTGCATCCGTCGTCGATTTAACGCAAATCCCTCTAAAGCTGTTGTGTTTCAGCCAGAAGGAAGAGACATTAACGTCTGTAAGCCATTTTGGTTTCATGGTCTAAATTCACCAACTGTCTTGACAGAAACTATCTTCTGTAGAATCGGTCTGTCACTTGTCAGACTCCTCTGCTGAAACAAAAACTACATGTATTTTTTTTTATTTATATTTGGATTCCTCACAAAAAAAGACGGAATCCATCAATGACATCTTCCCTCTGAAACAACTCTTATCTGTTATTTTTTAGATTCACGTGGGAAGTTAACAGATTTAACAAGCACATCGTTGACAAAAGCCACCACACAGAAGATCCAAACGTTTCCAGGCCTTGATCAGTCAGCTTTTGGGCTTGAAAGACAAATTTTTAACTTACTTTGTTTCTTCTTGTCGCCTTTTAACAAAAAGCTGCTGCTTTTTGACATTTTTGATGACATTTAGACTCAAGTTTGTCACATCCGAGTCTATTTATTTAAAAACTTTACACCCCTTGCTCATTTTGGGATTGAAAATTGATCAAATATAGGGTTGTACAGCGATGTCGTCTGCACAGGGCTGTGTCAGTGGGTAAGTTCAACATGCCTGAGGCAGATCAGACTCCCATGTTTGTTCTGCGTTAGCTCTGCCGGTGGGAGTCAGATCAGGTCTCCTTACAGTCTCTGGCGTTGTTGAACTGTTCGAGTGAATATCTGACATCTCCCTTCAGATGAGAGTCCTCCAGGGTTCCAGCTCCGGCAGCTGCTCTGACAGCACCGACTCTCCGCCGGGACGCCTGAACGGCACATCGCTCTCTCTCTCAGCCGGCGCACCTGTTCCCTTCCATTTTTTGTCTGTTTTTCATTCCTACTTTTCTACCGTGTTTGTTTCGCGGAAGAACAGACTTCTGAATTATTCATCGCTGTTAGCATCAGTTCATTTACTGCGGACTATATTTGTTCCTCCACTCCTTATAATTCCCTAAGTGGCTGCTGAAGTGAATGAACGGACATAAAATAAAAAAATCTGTTGGCTTCCAGTAAATAGCCCGAAGCTCATTGTCTCCACCAGCTGTTTCCAGCGAGCTGGAGTGTGTGTTTCATTGAATAAAACCAACTCGGTGGTCGACGTGAATTCGTCTTATATTAATAAGGTCATTAGGAGGGAATCGTACTGAAGATTCAGTTGAACTGAGCTGGAAAACCGTCATGATTTGTGTTTTCTTTGAAACTGATAAATGCACCATCTTATACGTTGTTATTGTTACATGCTTGTGTTATTCCCGAGCTCCTTCTGAAGTGCAGCCTCATTAACTTCTGACCAATCACAGACGGAGATATTATGAGTGATCTGCCATGTGCAGAGATTTGGGTTGAAGATGAATGATGCATGATGATGCAACGTCCCTGAAGGTACCCAACACTTTCTGCATACGAGAAGACATCCAGACTCAAGGACACACAACGCATTGTGTCTCTTTGTGGTTGTTTTTCGGCTTGTTATCATCAGTGTAGTTCTGAATGTGTCTACAGTCGTTTTGTGTCACTTTGCGGTTGTTCTTAGTTTATTTGCAATAATTTTTCAACTTGTCAACGTCACTTCATGTCTCTTTGTTGTTTTATTGTGGTCGAGGTTATTTGTCTGTTTGTGGTCAGAAACTCTGGCCTGGACTCTGTGACGTCTTGGACCGCTGGACTTGATTGGCCCACGTTAAAGCCGCTGTATCCATACATGTCATATTCTGTTTGTCAGCAGCAGCCTGTTTTCCCTTACAGGCAAAATCACATGTGAGCAGAGAAGCAAAAATTCAATCACATGCAGCCTCTTGAGATCTAAATTGAGAATCTAAAGGTTCGGTGTGCACCGCGACGTGTCTCAGCGGGTTCCAGAAAAATATTCAGTCCCTCCCCCAGACTACACGCCTAATTGCACAACACCAGCTCCTCTGCTTCCAAAATCTAATATTTTTTTTAGTTTTAGTCATCTGTCTAAAGGCTTAAGATTATAATGTTTCCAGCTTTGCCTCCTGCCTGCAGTTTAACTCTTATCTGATACGTTGATATTAAAAGTTGTATGGGTGTTCTGATACTCAAACAAAATTGACACGTACTGTAGCAGAGCATTAAACTCAACTCACTGCTTGTTGCTCACCTTGCAGTTTTTATCCCTCACAGCACCATCCAAACACGCTCTCCTCTCCCTTAACTTTCCTACCGAGACGGCAATTTTCTATGTAAATTCATGTTATTCGCTCCTCTTCATTTCCATAGCAGCGTTGTCAAAAGAGCTGACTGTCAAAAGGCTGCCAAGTCAGCACTGACCGTGCCACAAGAGAGGAGAGAAGACATTATCAGGAGTTGATTTTCATTGCGTGTACGTGCATGCACAAGTGAACGAAACAGCGAGCCAAGGGTTGCTAACACTGAGATGGAGGGAAGAAGCCGAAGCATTTTCTTGTCTTGGAAAGTGCCTCTGCCTCCCATGTCGGGTGTCTATCAAAATGAAGAAAGGCTTCCAGGTGTGAACTCAGAGATGGAAAAGTTGTGACATCCCCGTCGCCCTCGTTTGATTGACATTATCTCGATGGAGGCTTCAATTTTCTGCCTTGAGGGACTTTAAGGCAGAGCTGACCTACGCCGGCTTTAACATTTGATGTTACTCACATTATTGCGTTTGTTGTGTAGTTCTACGTAATCACTTCAGATACAACAGATTAGATGCTTCAGCTGTGAAATGAAAAAGTCCACTCATGAATCAGCCCAGATGAATAAGAATGGGATGCATTAAGCAGCACAGAAGCAGGCTGTGTGAAATGACTGAAATTACAGCAGCTGAAATCCGCAAGATTGAATTTAATGAAAAATATTTTGTTTCGTTAGTTTTGAGTGTTGCAGAAAGCAACCTGAGGGTTGACAGTAAGCTCTAATTTCTACCATTTTGCTAATGTAGTAAAATAATAAGCAAATTGTGGAGCTTGGTTGAGTTTGAGCAGAAGTCTGTTTTGCATTTGATGACAGGATGTGGACACAATAAGACCTCTTCAGTCTTCAGTCTCTGGCTGTGTCGCTCATATTAACGAAACAACTGAGAGAAGAGAGAACCTTAGAAAGAACAATGTGGTGTTCTCCACTTATTTGTAATGTTTCATTCCATTTAATTTAAGGAGAATATAGTCGGTTTAATGATTTGAATTACTGTAGTTACAAATGGAGCTGAGATGAAAGTAGGCAGGAGCTCCATCTCAAGAGTCCGATTCAGTTCAGGGTGATGTCGTCCAATGTCCAAACCCTAAAAGTTTAAGCAGACATAAGATAAAACAAGATGACGTTCAACAAAGACATTAAGAGACAGCAGAAATAAAAGTGTGTGTGTTGTTTTTTGATATAGTGTTCATTCACTGGTCGTGAAAAGTTGTCACGTTTAAGAAAGTGCAGATGTTTTTTATTTTTGTTCAAAAAATTCTCAGAAGACTTCTGAACCGGCTGTCGTGCACTCTCACTGAGGAGCATGAGATTGACACACACACACACACCATCCCCTATTTCCATCACCTTCCACACCAACAACAAACAACAAACCCCATAAACAAGGGGTAAGTGTTTGTGTGTCCTTTTGTGTTTTCTCACAGCCGACAGTTGAGGGTTAGAGCTTCAATATTTCAGACAGTGAAAAGGTATTCTTTGTTGGGGGGGCGCAGTCTGGAAAGTGCATCTGAATCTGTGCTGAATGTTTTTCTCCTGAGCTGATGTTGAACTCCACACTATTCAAATCTCATTCAAAGAGGGCGACTTCATTTAAAGCCACCAGCTACTCTGAGATATTCAACCCTCAGGTGTCCTGCCAGGAAACGCCTTTTTACCTCAGAGCCATTTGTATTTCACATCTCAGCGTACGGCCGCCATGCTACCTCCTGCTATAGTCTGAGTGCTGAGTTCACAGTCTGTTAAAAAAGTCAGTCAGAAATTAGACAAACACTTTTTCTCTTTCTATTTTTGTTTTGTTTTTTCTTTTCAGACAACAGATAAATGAATATTCACTCTTTCTGAACCTTTAGTGTGCCGGACAGTCTCTCCTTTTTCTCCTTTCCTTTCCTCTTTCGTCCTCTTCTTTTATCTTTCGTTCCTTTTTCTTTCCTGTCCTGTATTTCTTTTCACATGCCCTCATCTTTCCTTTTCTAATTTTATCCTCTTCCTGTCCTTCCTTTCCTTCCCTCCCTGCCTCTCCTCTCCTCATCAGTCTTTCTCTGTAAGTCCCTCTCTGGATAAAATAATTTGCTCCACAGAAAAAACTCAAACACACAAACAACATCTTTAGGAGATGATTTAGTAAGAATTAAGGAGAGGAGAGGCAGACAAGAGCAACCACTCACACAACAGCAGGCTTCTTAACGACTAAAAGCTGTCACCTCCTCAGTGTGTTGTGCGTCTGTGTGTTACAGCTGTCAGGGCAGCAGCCTTTAAACGGGCCTCATTCAGCCGACACTGAGACACTCACACATTCACTTCCTCTTTTCTGGACTCCTCATTCAGATTAATTAATTCATGAAGTTTAATATCACTGCCCTTTTTTTTTTATGCGGTGCTTTTCAAATTAACATAATTGAGTTCAGTCCTGACTGAATGTGACAGTAAGTCTGTACATTTATCTGAGAAGAGAGACGACAGAAATGTATTTAAAATCTGTTCCTGAGCTCTTTAAAGTGTTCCTGTGAGAAATTGAAATGTTGTTTTTGGCCCTCTTTTTGAAGATGGGTTAAGAAGCAGCTGCAGCAATGATCGGGATTCGGACTCGACCGTTCAGCATTTAAAATTCAAATCTGCTGCAATAAAGCTGGACTCTAAAAACACATCGAGTTGAACATTTTCCTTTCTTGTGTGTGTGTGTGTTTGTGTGACAGACGAAGAAGAAGCAGTTGGATAAAACGCAGATGCATTTGAGAGGAAGAAGGAGGGAAAGAAAGTCAAGTTTAATAAGGTCCTGGACGTCAGAGAAGGTGTCAGTGAAACGTGTTGATGAAGGGCAGTGTGTCAGGAGGCGTCTCTCCGTCCCCAAATACACAGCTGTAATCTGGGCCACGTGTCCCAGAAGGCCTGCTGGTCACCCAGAGGCCTGGTTGGGTGATTCATCTTGGTTAGGAAGCTGTCCAACAGAGTCTCCACGGGCCGCAACACATAATCATACACACAACACACACCTAATATGTTAAAACCCTTGTGGGGACCTTCCACTGCTTGCATCTGACTCTAATCTAAACCTTATTCTACACATGAATTCAGCCCTTCATCAATTTAGATTGTCTCTCGTGAAGTTTGTACAGGTTCACCCCCCCAAACACTGTAAAGAGAAAGGTCAAACTCGCAGCCATCCTTCATCTCAGCCGTGAACATCCGGCTTAAACAGCAGCTCTCTAAGACCTCAGCAGTTTCTTTCAATGATTCATCTGCTGTTTTGTTTTGGTTTTTTGTTCTATTAAATAATTCTTTTCAACAATCATAGTAAAACATCTCCATCAGTGTTTGCTACAGTCCATGATAACGTCTTCAGGTATCCAAACATATTCAATGAAGACCAACATTTTTGACCCTGTAAACAGTATTTTATCAGATCAAATGATGGCTCATCGTTTTTGCTCTAAAATGTCAAAAGGCCCCTGAATCAGAAATCCCACAGCCGCTCAGAGTCATGAACACCTGCACTGACATTGAGACTGGAGAAAAACAAAAGTTTTAGCAAAGGCTGGAAACAGTTTGGATTAATAGTTTGAAGTCGTATTTTGAAAGCATCAACGTCAGCGTTGTGCGTACTGAGCCTTTATGAACTGGAGGGAAATTCAAAGTTCAGTTCTGTTGTGTGAACTTTCTTTCAGGTTAATTGGGTCACACCTTTAGAACCTGTGTAATCATTAGTCTCCTGGAGTTAGGAACCATTTTTGTTGAGTAATTTTTACGTCGGTGAGAACTGCAGGTTTATTATGGCCATGATGACTAGTGACCTCCAAAAGTCTACCGTCTGCCTGTAAAGGAGCTCCTCTGTGCATCTGTCTGTGAGGTCATATAAAAGTATGAATTCTATTTAACGTCTCCTCAAAATATAATTTCTTCTGGTTTCAAAAAAACCAAACAACAGGCCTGAAAAACATCAGTTCACTCTGCTGTTTCCGTGAGTGACACTTCATGCATTGTGTATTTATTTTTTTTTTACTTCTTTAGGATATAGATAATTTGACACTCTTGTTAAGATTCCACCTGTCTGGTCAGTATTTTGGGTTTCATCACACTGCGGAGGTTTCCGGTGTCGTCTTTCTGTTTCAGAAATCTGAGTCTTTATTGTCCAAAAAAAAAAAAAAAGACAAAGAGAGGTAATACTGAGAATGCCTGCATTCACTCGGTGAGGACCGGCCTAACTTCGTCATGTTTGCGTCACCTGGCCTCGCCCGCTTCGTTTCGTCAGGACTCTGTATATCTATATCTTAGGTTGAGATAGAAACATAAAAATAAACAACTCTTTCTGTCTGTCACGGCTGTTGGAAATAGACGTCGTCACAGAGCCACTTAAACCTGCTGGAGGTTGTTTCTGCCGTCTCTCATTTTCTTTGTTCTGAAAATATCTTGAAACCAAATCCAAACCTTCTCATCCTAAATGTAGGGTTTCCCCGAAACCCAAATACCAGCCTTAAAAAAACCACATGGACTCTGTGTAACAGGCTACAGTCACTCTGCTTCAGTAGAAAAGAGGCTTTTACCAGGCCAACCCCCCCCACGTATGTAGCTGCATCTTAAATGGGCATCCTGTGGTCTCCGCTCTGACTTTCTCATGGCCGCTCTCTGAAACACAGACTTTATTCTGATCCTCTGGATTTACTGACTTGAGTGGAGGCAAATGCTCTGCTTCTCCTTCCACCTCTTTTCTCTCCTCATTCCTCCTCTCAGGAGCTTTAACCAGCCTGCTGTCTCTTACCTGATCAGCATCACTTTGGTTTTCTTGGCGTTTTTATTGGATAAGCTGGATCCATCCTCTGTCACACACACACACCTCGAGGACAGCTGATGCTGTTTAAGATGACTGTTATTATGTTCATTCTGTACAGTGTATTAGATGTTTACTTTAGATTCAGGCTTGTGTCTGTTTTTGGAAGCCAAGCTGAACTGAGTTATAGATATTTCATCATAAAGTGTGTTAACATGTTTAAATGTGACCTCTTTTTTGGGAAAACAAACATCCAATTATTTGGTGATTCTGGTAGAGTGACATTAGTTGAAGGGTGAGACAACCCAGATCCATAATCCTGCCTCCACTAATATGAATAAAACGTATTCATGCAAGCCAGCGAGGAGTCAGAGCAATTTGTTTCACTTAAGTCGATGGGCTCTGTCGCTGACAACCAGAGCAATCAAACGGTACTCGAATTTAGAAACCGATCCAGAAACCGGCAACTGAACTGCAATAAAACGTGAATATTTTTGTAATGTGGCCGACAGTTTGAAGGTTTGAACCTGTTGGCCTGTGCAGTTTGATGTCCAGTTAGTTAGAGACTCTAAAACGAGCTGTAGGCGTGAATGTGAAACGTTTCAATGACGGCCCTGAGATAGACAGGCCACCTGTCCAGGGTGAACTCTACGGTGGCCCTGAAAGGTCAAAGCACTGCAGTATCAGGAAACGCATGCAAATTCAGAAAACATAATCAGTCCGCTGAAAACTCTCCCACAGAGTATTTGCATTTGTTTGGATATTCGGGTGTGTTGTGAATATATTCATGCCGACTTTTTGGTTTCAGTGTCTCGACCTCCACCATAAAGCCTCGGCATCAAAGAAAATTATACAGCCGATGAATGAAAATGAAGGAATATAATTTACATTTTTTTGTAGTTAAGTCATGATAAGATTTGGACCCTGGGACATTTTGTTCTCGAAAAATAAACCTGTCACAGCTCTGGTGGAGAAATTATGTAACAGAAAAGATGTTCTGAATCTATTTTGGCCTTTTTTAAGTCAATATATAAAAATGAGACAATCTTTTAGATGGAGACTCGTTCTGTTTAGAGTAAGGAAAGCACTGGTCTTACTTTAAGTTGTTCCATTTTAGCTAAAAGTTCTACAAATATCGGCCGAGTTCGATAAGAAGCAAATACGTTTTTAAAAAGTCCTGTGAGTTAATCTTCTTTGTCTTACTCAGTTGAAGTCACCCCTGTTCCAGTGAAAGCCCTGAAAGTCGTTTCCTTATCCCGCCACGAGGACATGTCACAACATGGCAGGTGTTTTAACAGGGAATCACTGATACTGTATTTATTAAAATATTAATCATGCACATTTCCATAAAACAAAGAAAATAACGACTTGATAGACTGTCAGATGAGGGTTTATCCAGTTACTGAGGTTAACACACACAGCAGCAGTCAGGTGGTTTGTTATTGTTTAGACGTGGCCGGGCATGAAATGGGATCATCAACATCAGTTTCTACTGATGCCATCCACGTGTGTGTCCCGTTTCTGTATAATTCAGCTGCTCATTAAAGAAGTTTGTTTGATGGCTTTGGTGTGTTTTATTTATTCTTCTGTGCATCTCTGGGAGTGTTTTTATTCTCCCCCTCTGAATGCTCCTGGGGTTATTAAAGGCATTAATCACGGGGATCTGACGCCTTGTTAAAACACAGTCCTGCTCCCAAGGTGCAGCCCCAAAGCGCACAAATGTACACAAATCTGCAGTGGGGTAATTCAGTGTCCAACATCTTGGCTTTACCTTCCTGCATCTTGCAGGTCCCCCCGTGATGTACAGTACAATATAAAAGTCCAGTGTAAAATAATGACTTTTACATTAGTTGCTTTTACAGCTTTTCTAACAGTGAGCGTGCTCGTCGTTGTTTCTGTGCCATCGAGCGATTCCCCGAGTCCTGAAAAAAATGTTTCATGCTATAGCCCGTCTCTTATCTTTCTCTGACTTCCTCAGCCGGATTTGTTGACGCAGTCCGGTCCTCCATGTGAAGTTTCTTCACTGCCAACACTAGAGACTTCTCACAATCTTACATTATACATGTACATGATCAAAATGTACGATAAACGTATTATTTATTCCTAATTTAGCTTTTCCTTGCATTCATTTAACTACATTAAATGCTGAATGTGTGATCTGACCGGCAGCTATGAGTCCTATACTGCCTCTTAAAGCTCTGATTTTGGGCTCCACCAACACCTGAGGGGTCAATCTGTCACACTCTCACTGTAATAATTAGTTTATTACAGCCTCTCATTTACCATCTGCTGAAGTGAAGGACTTCTCACAGTGACTGAAGAGGCAAACAGGAGATCTTAAAAGATTCTGCAGCTGCACATTTCCTGACTGAACCTCCAGTTCTGTGACATCAACAGATCACCCACATTGAACCGGTAGTTATTCCCCGGATGTCGTCCTGGTTAAACTCACAGTAACCTTTTCCTGGCTCTTACTTCTGATGGAAAAGCGGCGGCGGCAGCACCACATTGTTTTGACAAGTAGCCTCTTGAGCTTTTCCCCCGGCCTGCCTCCACCCCTCGCACCCCGATGAGTGGTAGATCTCCTGGGAGCAGAGCTGCCGGCTCGCTGACAGACTGTATGCTACTGTATCACCGCTGAGTGCTCGGTGTTACTACACTTTGAAGAAAAGAATAATGGAGGAAGGACTGTGTGCTTATGAAAAGTACTGTTGACCTGCGTTTAAATTTATTCCCTTTGAACTGATTTTGAATGGTGAAATATCAAAACAATTCACACTTATGAGGTTTCCGACCACATTACCTTTGGTAATGAAATGAAACTTTTGTGTTGTCCCAGAGGCCCAGTGGTTCGAACCCCCTGATCTCTGTCCGTGTGAGAGTCTGCAAAGACGAAATCAGACGGAGTTGTAGTAGATGAACTTGATCGAGTGTAATTGTTGAGCTCCGCATCTCAGCAACTTCAAAGTTTACGTTGTGGAAGTCTTACATTCCAACGCTCCAGGTCTGCTCAGATTTCTCCCACCATCCTGTGTATCTAAATACAACAATGGTCATCTTTCAGATGCTATTTTTCCCGTTTTGTTCATACATCAACAGTGAGCCAGAATCAATAAAAGCCGTGTCCATGCAGGTCGCAGGAAAACGGGGAGCACTCGCCGTGGTTCCTGCTCTCATCGGCGGCCGACAGCAGCAGTTTGAGTCGAGCGGCTCAAACTCTGGCAGCAGTGTCAAGCAGTCCGGCAAATCTTGGACCAAATCCCTTTCCATCTTAACTGCCTGACTAAACTCACGCCAGGAGCCAAATATGGAAGTACTTCACTTTTACAGCCAACAAAATCAGACACAGAGAGCCGCCATAACCCGACAAAAGGTGCCACAAAGCTGTCCAGGCAAGATAGGCTGAGTCACTGTTTTGTTAAAGAGACAGAGAGGCGCTACATAAATAAAGTTTACTATTATTACAATTAAAATTATGTCCTCTAATTCTGTTTGTGTTCTACTATCAAGTTTAATTTTACCTCCAGTGAGCAGAAACTCATTAGAGCATCAAAATCTCTCTCTTTTTTTTTTTTTTTTTTTGGCAGACGGGGGCAGAACTTTATTTTCTGTCTTAAACTCATCAGTCAGATTACAGCTGCATGAAGACTTCACATGTATAAAGTAGGAAACAAGTCATGAAGTTATTTTCCACTCATTTTTACACTAACGGAAGTGAAGAGTGTCATTCTACTGAAATTACAGATGGAAAACTGTAACTACACAACAGGCAGGAAAAGATGGTGGCAAAAGGAAGGAGACAGCAAAGAGGAATAAAGATTTGAAAAGAGTGCACAGAAGGAGGAAGCGAGCGGACTACCAATGAGCTCAGAGGAAGATGTGATGGATTGAGATGTTTCAGATGTGCTTGCTAATTTTCTGTTTCTTTGGCTCACGGTTTCATCGAGTCACAGCTCTGATATCAAATGTTGAAGGAAAATGGATGCTCTCTCTCCTTTACACTGTGTGTGTGTGTGTGTGTGTGTGTGTGTGGTCTTTTCTAAGAGTTGGTGAAGAAAATGTAAAATCCTTTTTCAGCAAAGAGAAACCTCGAGTAATGAGACTCTCTTTCTTTCTTTGGCAGGTTTTCCGCAGAAAGGCGGTGGAGTTGGGTGAAAAGCTGCTGCCAGCCTTCAAAACACCCACCGGCATCCCCTGGGCCCTGCTGAACCTCAAGAGGTATCTCACACACACACACACACACTGACTTGCTTTTTCTTGCACAGCAGTCCACACTGGTGGTATTTGAGGCAGCCGTTGTGTTTTGATGGTTTGATACTTTAAAGAGCTCTGTGCTTGACGTGAGGTGGGCGAACACAGGCCCTGTCTATTTGGCTCCAGCACAGAGAGCCGCCGTGTTTTAGTTTTACATGATGGAGCTCTGTCGGTTTATTGACACACGGAGACGCAGTGTTGGGGGGGTAACGTCTGGATTTCATACTAAAGTACACAAAACAGAAATATAAAACCAGTTTGTCTGCTATTTGTCACTAATTTGTTCTCCTTCTCCTTCTTTAATCTGCAGTAATTTGGCAGTAAAATGCTAAAATGTAAAGCTGAAACATAAAAGGATGAAAGGATGTAACAGGAGCTAATGCTGAACATTAAAAACATGCTTCCCACCATTAAATCATTCAGTTTGATGCCAACACATTTGGCTTATTAAGGCTTTTATACCATCTGATAGATATTGAGGAACCAAGAAGAGCTGTAAACTGATTATATTCTCCGTTACCTATTAATATTCATATTCTGTATTTATTTCTAAAATGAGAAAATAGTTCAAAATGGTCATTAGAATCACTCAGATCTTTAGCTGGAGATTTCTCCTTGAAGTGGCTCCAGCAGATATATTTACTGCTTATTACAAGAATCAAAAGGCAGTTTAAAAACGTTTCAAAGACGAGGGCTCGCTTGTAGTGGTGAAGTAGAATTAACTGCAGACTCTGCTGCTCCCCTCAGCTTTGTTTAGCTTTACAGCGAGCTTCAGTCTGTCCTTGAGTTTTACTGTATTCACTCATTTCCTGCTCTCGTGGTGTTGTTTTTGGCAGCAGGTGGCTTTTTTCAGCCAAAAGTAAAAAAACAAAACAAAACAAAAAAAAAAACACCAAACAACTAAAAATAAACTCACTGTTTGTTACATAAGGCCGCTGTTTACACAAAACAGCAGACAAGCACAATTAGTCACCGTCTAACATAGTGAGGCATAAAGCAGCTGTTAAAGAGGCAGCGGAGACCAAACATGGAGCTAAAAGTTTAGTAAATTCAACCAATTGTTAACTTTTGTACAATTCCCTTTTCTACCGCGACACAAACAATAAATTTAAAATGGTATTCTTATTAAAATGAATAATTATTTCTTCTCTAAGCATCCAAATATCAGCGTCAGCTCTGAGTACAAGTTGTAGAAAAGTCTGAGTCTCCAAAATCAGAGGAAACATAAGCCCTGCTGATGAACGGAGCACTCTTTTCCTCCATTTCCTCCCTATCTCTCTTCCCCCAGAGACGGGGCACTCTGCTGTTTGTCAGCCGTTAATTAAAAAGCAGGTTGTCATGACAATAAACGTGCTGTAACAAATTAATTTTCTTTCTGTCTGTATGGGTGAATGGACTCTGCCCCCCCCTTGTCTCTCCTTCAAGAGTGAAAAGTACCACTGGGAGTGTGGGGGTGTGTGTAGGTGTGTGTAGGTGTGTCTGTGTGTGTGTGTGTGTGTGCATGATTCCCAAGAGGCCTCAGCAGATTGGTGGTGTTGATGACTTTACCTGCATGACTGAGCTACGATAGCTTGAAAGCAGGCACACACTCTCTCACGCCTCCTCACACACACACACACACACACACATACACACACACACACACACACACACACACAGCATCCATCCATACATCTGTTGATGACCGCTTGTCTTGTGTTTGGGTTGTTGTCATGCGGCAGAATGAACGTGGGACCAATTAGACGTCTCCCTGATGGATCGGACTCAAAACAAGAAACTTTTCCACAGTACTGTTCATCGAATCAGCTGATCCTTTATGACTCGACCTCATTACTCCTTTGACAGTTATTATTATAACTGCATCATTATCAGATAATTCCACATATAATTTTATGTCTTAATACTTTAGTTGTGTAACTAATAGTAATACACTAGCAGCCTTTCCTGTGATTATCTGTGCTGTGGATCATCACACCTGGCCTGACTGGTCTGCAGGATAACATTAATGTTTCCTGTGTGTTTAATCCTCTCGGTGCAGGTTAGACTCATTCAGAGAGACGGACGGTGCAGAGACACACACGTTTTCATAAATATGGAGAAACATCAGTGAGGCAGGATGGTTAGAAGCTGTGAGACTTCCTCTGTAACCTTGACCCAGATTGAAGCAGAATAAATCAGAAAAACACAGACACGCTTACAAACGAGGCCCAATTATCATCTTTCCTTTCACCCCCCCCTCCCTGTCGTTCTGAATTTCTCCCTTTTTCTTATTTAGATTTTCTCCCACGGCACACTCCCTCTGTGCTCCCACTCCGTCCTGACTCACTCCATCTTACCTTCACTGACCCAGTATCTCCTTCGGTTCCAGGACATCATACTGTACATCCGCTCCACTCCGTGGCTTTGTTCCCTTTATTCTTCCTCTGCAGTGTTTCATCACTCTGCACCGTAGCGGTCCGCAGAGCCCTGAAAGGGCGGTGAAAATGAAGGCCACAGTTTTAAGCGTGCTGCTGCCTCTATGCCGGTAAACCTCGTTTGCTTGCGGTTTTAATATTGGAGAGCTAGATAAATGCCACCTCACCAGTCTGCTGATGTCTTAGCTACTTGCTTTCACTGCAGTTATGGGTTTGCAGTGGTGTTCAGACAAAGTAATGAGTCCCAAGTTACATAGAAAAAGTAAAGTTTGCAATAAAAGCACATTAACATCGTCTGAAATGACGTAATCTGCCTGTAAATAAGCACGGACTGCTTCAAGATGTTTTCGGTTATGCCTGCAACAACAACATGTAGGTGGTTTTACCGGATACTTCAGTTTACTTGAGGATCAGGGAAACCAAATATCATGTGACTGTCACCTCGCTGAGTCTGTTTCAGCCTGGAAAGCATCTCTTTAGCTGTCACCCCCTGCTGTGGTTACAGGAAGCTCCTGCATCCTGCATTAAGTCATAATTATATAAAGATGACAGTCCGGGGCCAAATGAGAGTTCACGCTGGTCCTCACAAATGTTTTCTGAATCTTAATAAGACAAACCAACCACCAAGACAGAATGTCCGACAAACCTTAAAGAAGAAAAGGAAGATGAATGTTTATGAAGACATTGGTTGGGACAGAAATTCAATAGAAAGCTTCAACTCCCCGGATCGATCTGTGGGAGGTTCTGTTTTCATCCAGTTTTATTTTCAGAAAACACTTGAAACAGCTTCAACTTGGCCACTTGGGACGTCTGATTAATCAGGGCCAGAGAGACATTCTGTGTCTGAGAGGATGAGTGGCTGGCCTGGGACTCAGAGATCCATCTGCCTTATTTCCCTCCTCTCCCTCTCTCTTTGTAAATAAAGCCATTGATTGCCGCTAACTGAGCGGAAAATGCTGCTAAGATCCGATTTGCCCAGTTGATCTCGCACAGACCCGTGTCCCAGCAGAGCATACCTGATGACACTGCAGGCACACAGAGAGGAACATTTGTCCCTGATTTTAGTTTCCATTATCAGAGAAAAAAGGTTTACAGGAGAACTTCGTCAGTGACACGGCTGAACTGTCGCTTCTAGAGAAATGCTCTTGAAAGACAAAATCCACCACTGTATGTGCAGTCAAAACACGTAATGAAAGGATTTGGATGAGACAAAGTTTTAATCAATTTTAAATGCATTCTACTGTCACTAAATAAAAAAGTAGGCAATTATAAAGATTAAACAACCAAACAGCGTTAGCAAATTAAATGCTACATCAATTTGTTTTGACGAAGAGAAGGACTCAGCTGTTTCCTTCTGTTTATCAGTACCTTAGGTGAATCGTGATGAATAATGACGGTACGAGACAAAAATGGAAAAGGTGAACATCATCTCATCTTCATAACATATTGTTTTGTCCCAGCTTTAGTTCTAACGGTACAATTTATACCATCAACATCGAAATAGGCGTAAATAAGAACACTGTGTGCCTCGTGAATGTAGAAATTAATGGGAACAACAAACCGTCGGGAATCAAAGCCACAGTGGAAATCCCACACGGTGTTTGAACAGAGGAAGCTGTGGCAGCACTCTGACCACCGACCGACTGCTTCCCCTTCGTCCTCTGACACTTTCTTCCTTTCCCACACACTCTCTGTCATTAGCCAGTTGTTATCTGCGTCAGCCAGTGTGTCCCATAGGTCTTCTATTAACATTCAGGCTGATAAAGCTCTCGTAAATCACTCCCACTGCACTGCATACCGACTGGCCTTAATGGGATGAGACCTTTTGTGTTGTGTTGTGTTGTGTTGAGGTGTCTGGATCTGTGCTCTACCCTGAAATTAGCTGTTCATTCTTCCCCTTATGCATTACAGCGATGATTGTGTTCCCCACGCACACATCTCATTTTTTTTCTGTGTAACTGGCAGTAAACGGTTCAAAAAACACTCGATCAACCAGCAAACAGGGTGAAGAAGACATTTGCTTGAAACTGAAAATGGTAAATATAAAACTTTTTTTTTTTATGTTAAATTGTAAACTTCAGTCAGATGGCAGTGAGGTTTATCGATCCTGTCCTGCCTTAATGATTTACTTGGATATGATCCGTAGACTTTCCTCTGTAAGAGGAATAAGGAGCTACATATACAGTGTATATAAATATATATACAGCACACATCTCCACCTTCTGCTACTTACCCCAGAAATGAGAAAAATGTCTGCTGTGCAGCCAAACTGCTGCTAAAAGCAATATCATCATCTTAATGACGCTGCAAAGTTCGAGCTAACTCCTTTGTCCCCACGCTTTTTTCTTATCTCAAAGAAGAAAATTTCAGCTTTGGGCTGATTTTCTCCTTCGGCTACAGACTCCCCAGCTAAAGCAATCAATCTTGAGCTCTTTGGGGTCTTGGAGTTTGATTAATAGGCCTCGACGGAGAGTGACTCCCTCAGCACAGTACAGTCGGGCTGTTGCACTGAGTGACCCTGCAAAGTGCCCCTCTGTCAGGCAGCCTTTCTTCAGGACGTGAAAGGAACACGAACTTGTTAATTCGGTGGACATGTGGAAATCTTGCGCATAATAGAAACTGATGACTGTATGAGGTATAAGAACTAGCAGAGCCACTTGACAGTGAAGCAGCAGAACGAGACGTGCAGTTCTATAACAGAGAGACGTTCACTTTATGAGAACGTGTCAGCAGAAAGCTGATCTTTAATGACAGAAAAAGCTGGTTTTGAGTGTCCATTACATTTATATCACTGACAGAATAAATGATCAGATTAAAGAGAAAGAAGATGTCAGCTGGAGCTTCAGTGTGATCTCAGTTCCACCATTCAGACACAAACCCTGTAAAAGAGAATCGACGGCTGAAGTGAAACCAGATCATCGGTCCAAATCATCCGAATCAGTAACACACATGAAGAGGTGTGGTCCGGACTGGAGTCATACATCTTTACAAGATCAGAAAAATAATTTCAACGCAACTTCTCCAACAATGACTAATGAATTCTGTTGGACTTGGAAATTGGAAAATATTTGATACCTTACAGCGAGCCCAGACATGAAAGATTTATTTGTGGTGGCTAACCACAATATCAAGATGGACGGCCACATATTGATTTTCTACTTTATCATTTATGGTCGCGCTGCTCTGCTCTCTACCTGGACTGAGACTGTAAAAACACTACACACTGTACACACAACAAACACACACAGTAGAACCCCATTGACTGGACAATGTCAGCCAAATGAAGATCACTCAATGAAATCAACTATGTAAACACAAGAAAAACTATTTCATCAAATCTCATGTTGCACAAACAAATTACCAGAGAAGCTAACTGATGTCAGGTCGCCACAAATCTTAAAAAGTTGTAGACTGAGCTGAGACAAACCCTCATACAGCAGGTGACAGCAAACACACACAGCGGACGCACAATCATGGTGTTGTTGGTGGTAACGCAGTCTCATTGCCCTGATGCTCTTTTTAACAAAAAGTAAAGTCTGGCAGTCAGGCTATCCAAAGACTTCTTCTTTTTTTTTTTTTTGCTCGTATACCGAAATGCACACATTCATTTTTGGTTCTGCTCTCCTCGGCACTTGCCTGAGGCGGTGGAAGGCAGCCGTGATTTAAAGCCTCTAATTAAGTTACTAACTGGGAATCTGTTGCAATTCACATATTCTCTGTGCCTACAGAGAAGTACGATAGATTTTCAAGCAGAGAGGAAAAGTCAGGAGGAAAAGTGATGAGACGGAGGAGGGCACTGAAGCAGTTTGGCCCAAAACATATATTCTTATAGATACATATCATATCATCCATCCACACTAATGAATTGAAGGAATGCTTCCTAACATAATGCTGGAGGAGCATGAGAGTCACCTTCTGGTCCTGTGACATTTCATTTATGGAGATGGAATGCCTTTCCAGGTTCCCTGCTTTGGTACCGCAGAATTAAAACCACCGCTGTTGGCTCTGCAGAATGGACCTGAGGGTATAAAACCCTGTAAGTTACAATTCTTCATTTCACAGCTGGCCAGGCGATGGCTCTAGGTGTGAGAGGATGAATAATAAAGAGGTAGGAGACTGGAGGAGAGGACTTAACAGGATACACAAGAATGTGAACCGTAATTCACCGCAGCATCAATCTGGAATGACGCATTTTGGTTTCTAGGTCAATTCTTTGGATCTGTATTTGTTGCACAAACTCCCTCAACCCTCCCCCAGGTTTTTACGTCTCGGTTTAAAAGCCGGGTGAGCTCATGTGAAGCAACACATGATCCACATTTTATCCAATGTCTCCAAGAACGTGACCGGATAAAAGCTCCGATTCACTCCATTATCATTCTCCTGACTTTCTTGCATCTTAAGCCTGATCTCACCCAAGCTTCTTCAGGCTGGATCACAGAGTCTTAAAGTTCATTCTTCACTTTGGGAATAGTATTTTACAGAACTGGTGTCACAGAAGCTCTTTGAAACCTCACAGGAGTGTTTTTTTTTTTTTGTTTTTTTTTTAAGTTTCTTGCCCTTGAAAGTTGAAGTAGAAAACTTATCCTCCAGCGGCACTGACAGAATGGCCTGCTTTTATGTCTTCATGGTAGATGTTATGAAGCATGATGAAATGTGGGCTTTAAATAAATTAATTAAAATCTATGAGCTTAAACTCCTATAAACCAAATAAATTGCATCATATCACTTCTATCAGAGGCGGACGATGCCAGCTGACCTCTTTATTTAATATAATGAAAGCTCAATATCAGCGGTCAGACATCGGTGTAAACCCGACATAATCTCCAAAAAGTCCTCTAGTTCTAGGACACCTTTTATATTTAATGAAAATTTCCGGTCTCAGTACTTGTGTTTGTGTTGTGTAAAGCTTTGCTCATCAGCAGAGACTTTATCAAAGGACAGTTTGATGATGGAGAGTTAGAAACACCGCTGACTCCTGCCAGAGAGCTGGATTCTAACACACTGAGACTTTCTATCCAGCCGGCTTTAAATTTGAGTCTTCAGGCCCGTCACTGTTTTAAAAGTGAAGCCGGCTGAGATCACAAGAAAACAGATAACAGTAGAAATCCAATACCGTCTTACAGTAGATATTGTTGCTAGATAGTCTCTGCAAATTAGGGTTAAAGCCAGCTGAGGCGTCTGTGCAGATATATGTTCGAGCCGCCGCTGTTTATTTTTTACAATATTGCAGTATGGCGTGTAATCGACGAGGAGGTCATAAACTAAACTGTCTTTTATAGCTCCGAGCTCGTTATGAGAGTTATTACGTCCCATGTGAGAGAAGAAGAGATGTAGAGCAGCTCTGGAAACTGGGCCACCGGGACAGCGGCATCGCCAGTCAAACTTAATGCTGGGCTCTCATCAGATGCACTAATAGAGCTGTTATTATGTTGTCTTCCAGTTTTTTACGCTCGCAGTGACTGGAACAACAATGGCTTTCCATCAAAGCAGCAGAGCTGGATGTCCCTCAGTGGCGCCTCACACAGATTCATTCAGCACAAAATGGATTTTTGGAGGGTTTAGCAGCTTTAATGCATCATCTCAATCAAAGGTCAGCCACTTTAAGCTGTTAATGCGAGGGAGGACAGTGGGAGGAATTTTCTTTCAAATTCCCCCTCACCTGTCTGGCACCGATGCTGTTTGCTGGTTTATGTCCATTTAGTTGCTGCTCATGCCTGCTGCAGTCCCTTCAGGTGAATAAATGTTTTTGGTTATTTTTTACAGAGTGAATAAACACACCTGATTCTATAGAACCCAATATAAGAGCTACTTCGCCTCTGTCATACATTTGTTGTGCATTAAGCATGGTCTGGCCTCTAAAAGGTTTTGAAAAGAGCTCTCCTTTTAAATATGATTTTTTTGGTTTGCCACTGTCTCTCCATAGAGTCAGCTTTGGGACTATTTGTTCATACCTTACACTGAAACGTAATTCCAGAGTAATTTCATTCCACTGTTTACTGGGCTGTAAATATTGAATTTCAGCACAGGATGACACATCAAATATTTATTTCCTTCACCATACTCACCAGAATTTGAATTACAAATTCAAAATGTTTATCCGCTTTGCGGCAGACAGCCAACTCGGTAACATCACTTATGAAGAAAAAGGTCAATTTTTCTCAACAGCATTATTTATTCCTTTCAAAAATGCATGACGTGCTTTAAGTGAATTCTCTGTGGGCTGTATAGAACAACAGCTGTGTTCAAACAACGGCGTTTTGAAAAGGTGTTCATTTGCAGCATCACGCATCTGAAGTAGCTTTAAAAGTGTCGGATTAATAATATCCCAGACACGACCTCGCCCACCGTCTCCAGTGTTATACTATTATACTTTGTGTTTGTTTGCTTTACTGCTTGTCTTTTGTTTTGTTCTTCTTAACAGGGATTTTGTGTTTGTCACACCGCGGCTTTAGGAGCAGAGGGGGGTTGAGCAGGGGCGAGTTGGAAAGGTGTCTCTTTACCTTCTCCCATCTCGCCCCTGCCAGGAGAAGGGATTTATCGTTCATCACGGGGTTTACAAAGAGATTGAAAGAGATAGATAGTCAGATCAGGTCTGCACTTGACTTCGGGCTGAGGTGAAGAAATAATTGTGATTTTCTGGGAGCAACTGGAAGAATAAAAGATATTTATATTGTTAATTCATCATGTCAGCTATGCGACTGTGCCCAAGTCCGACTTTTGTGTCGTTAGTTTAGTCCAGTTGTTGTTTAATTCAGCGTCTGTGTCGGTGTGAAGCGAACAAACAAACATACAGCTCCCAGTTTAATCAGGGTCTGCGGTGATGGGTTTTTTCCTCGGCGGTTCCGTTGCCTGACCCTGATTCCCGTCTCGCCGCCTGGTGCTGCGGTGGTCCTCCCCGTGTTTGGTTGACTTGATTAAATCCATGGTGTAATGGGAAACAAATTATGGCTTGTGCAGCATGATGAGTTGAAGGGGGGATAATTAGTATGTTCACCCACCTCTTTGAAGAGATGTGTGTGCCTGTGTGTATGTGTGTTTGTGTCTATGGCACTTCTCCCAAACCGCACTCCTTCTCCTCCCCCTTTTTCTCATTTGTTGGATATCTCCCCTGCTTGTGCTTCTGTTGTGTGAGTGTGTGTGTGTGTGTGTGTGTGTGTGTGGTTTATGGCCGTGTGTTCCCGTGTGGTTAGTGTAGTGCTGACATCCCGCTGTGTTTCACAGTGTAGTGAATTGTTAATATGTATTCATGAGTAGTTACTGGAGGCATCACCCACCAGAGCCATCAGTCCTCGGTCTGGAAGTAATTTGTCAGTTGCTCTAATGATACAGCACACACACACACACACACACACACACACACACACAGACACACACCCTGTTGCTAGGTCTTCTGTCCTTGTCGTGCGAGCCAGGGTTCCACACATGGCCGGAGAGTTGATGCCAACTTTCGTTGTCGCTACAAGTAGCGTCAGTTC